>CM060364.1:63100458-64300458 GCA_030545235.1 Helianthus tuberosus
TTATTTAGTTCTAATCATATTTTATAATTCTGTCCCGTTTGACTTTTTAACTAATTAGTTTGACCCGACAATTAACTAAGCAAACGAAATAATTAGGAGGTGCCCTCTTAAGGGTTAATCACCTACCTAACTATGGTCACATAACCACATTCAATTCGGATAGTGGTTGGACCATTTGAGTTTAAAACCGAAGGTCAAAGCTAACTTTGACTTTTCGGTTTTTAAACTATAAAACTGGACTAAAGAAAGGGCTAAGACACTTACATAGGGTCCTAGCTATCTTTTTCTACAAACTTGAGTTCCCTTCTTGGCCAGGAGACTCCAGATGAGAGAGTAGTGAAAGTTTCAAGTGAATGAGCAAATGAACAAGGCAACTTAAGTGCCTATTTATAGGAGTTTGCCATGAATTCAGATCATCACAGCTGTTATGGAGGTGTTTAGGATCACCCCAGGTGTCCCTAGTGGTATTACAAAACCAACAACATACTCATGGTATCGATTTGTAGGTGATAGAGTCGGTTAAAGATGGAAACCTGCAGCTGTCCATATTTTTCTGCCTAGATACAGGCCTTACGGACCGTAAGACTGACACCTTACGGTCCGTAACCGATATTGAATTGTATCGCCCAGGTAGCTATCTTACGGACCGTAAACCTTGGCCCTTGCGGTCCGTAAGAGGCTGATAAAAAACATAGTTTTTTTTTTTATCTTGACACCTTTGATCCTTCAACCTTCATAATCATTCTCAATTATTTCCGAGAGCGTGTTTCAACACTATAATGTCTCGGATTTAGTAAAAGGTCACTCAGAGGCTTAAATTAGCATGTTGACACTTTTAGTCCCTTCGCATACACAAATCAAATGTTGTCAAGTTTAGTCCTTCAAACTAAATCTTTCATACATTTAGAGTGTAGGACACGTGTCTTTACATAATTGGACACGTTTTTTACGTGGTGTTACATCCTCACCCCCTTAAAAGAAATCTCGACCCCGAGATTTACTAAAACATGTGAGGGTACTTCTGTCGCATAGTGGACTCAACTTCCCACGTATATTCAGGGCCTCTACGGGCATCCCATTTAACCTTCACTATAGGCACGTGCTTCCTTCGGAGCTTTTTAACCTGTCGATCCTCGATCGATATAGGTCTTTCAACAAACCTCAGGCTTTCATCAATCTGTACGTCTTTATGAGACATTGCTAGCTATTCATCAGCTAGACATTTCTTTAAATTACAGATGTGGAACACATTGTGAATTCCACTAAGCTCCTCAGGCAAGTTTAGCTTGTAAGCTACACTGCCGACACATTCGATGATCTTGAATGGTCCAATATACCTTGGGCTTAATTTTCCTTTCTTACCAAAACGCATCACACCTTTCCAAGGTGATACTTTTAGTAAGACTTTTTCGCCTACCTCAAACTTTAGAGGTTTTCGCCTCTTATCAGCATAACTCTTCTGCCTATCCCTGGCAGCTTTTAGGCGATCATGAATTTGGACAATTTTTTTCCGTTGTTTCAAGGACTATATCAGGTCCTGATAACTGAGCTTTTCCCACTTCTGCCCAACAAACAGGCGTTCTGCATTTCCTTCCATACAATGCCTCAAAAGGCGCAGCCTGAATGCTGGTATGGTAACTATTGTTATAGGAGAACTCGATCAACGGTAGGAGGTCATCCCAGCTACCTCCCAAATCAATAACACATGCACGAAGCATGTCTTCCAAAGTTTGAATTGTACGCTCACTTTGTTCATCCGTTTGAGGATGGTAAGCAGTACTAAAATTCAAACGAGTGCCTAATGATTGTTGGAAACTTTTCCAAAAATGAGAGGTGTATCTAGTATCTCTATCGGATATAATAGATACTGGCACTCCGTGGAGAGATACAATCTTATCTACGTACAACTGAGCTAGTTTGTCGGAGCTATGAGTCTCCTTGATGGGTAAGAAATGTGCTGACTTAGTCAGCCTATCAACTATGACCCATATAGTATCATTTACATGCCTTGTTTTAGGTAACTTGGTTATAAAATCCATGGTTACCATTTCCCATATCCATGTGGGAAGTTCAGGTTGTTGTAGCAAACCTGACGGATTTTGATGTTCATCTTTAATCTGAGCGCTTGTCAGACATTTGGCTACATGTGTGGCAATGGACTTTTTCAAGCCTATCCACCAATAGTTGGCTTTCAAATCTTAATACATTTTGTCACCTCCCGGATGAACTGAGTATTTGGAATTGTGAGCTTCCTAGAGGATTATACCTCTAAGTCCTCCATGGATAGGAACCCAGATCCTACCATTCAGTCTGATGATTCCATCCTTACCAGGTAACAACTGATCAGCTGTTACTCCTAACTTTTCATTTGGAAAGTTAGCTTCTAACATAGCTTCCTTTTGAGCAGCTAATAGCCTTTCATTCAGACTGTTCTTCAGTTCAATGCTCTTGGCATTAATCTTTATAGGTTTGACTCTTTCCTTTCAGCTTAGAGCATCAGCGACTACATTTGCTTTGCCAGGATGGTAGCGAATTTCACAATCGTAGTCATTTAGTGTCTCCATCCAACGGCGTTGTCTCATATTAAGCTCTTTTTGATTGAATAAGTGTTGGAGACTTTTTTTATCCGAATAGATCACACATTTAGTTCCATATAAATACTGTCTCCACAGCTTAAGTGCAAAGACTACGGCACCCAATTCTAAATCGTGGGTGGTGTAATTCTTTTCATGCACCTTTAGTTGTCGTGATGCATAGGCAAGTACCTTGCCTCTCTGCATAAGCACACAACCCATACTTGTGTGTGAAGCATCACAGTACACGATAAATTCTTCTATTCCTTCGGGCAACGTCAACACTGGAGCATTACTCAACTTTTGTTTAAGAACCTCAAAAGATTCTTGTTGCTTTGGACCCCAATCATACTTCACATTCTTGCGGGTCAAAGTAGTCAATGGTGCAGCTATTCTTGAGAAGTTCTCAATGAATCTTCTGTAGTAACCAGCTAATCCCAAAAAGCTGCGGATTTCAGTCGGAGTCTTTGCTGCTTCCCAGTTCATTATGGCCTCTATTTTAGCAGGATCAACTTGGATACCACGCTCGTTCACAACATGTCCAAGGAATTGGACTTCGCGAAGCCAGAACTCAAACTTAGAGAATTTAGCATACAGTTTCTCTTTTTGTAGCAATCCTAAGATACACCGAAGGTGTTTCTCGTGATCCACTTGATTACGAGAATAAATAAGTATGTCGTCTGTAATGACAATGACAAACTTATCTAAGTATGGTTTGCAGACTCGATTCATGAGGTCCATGAATGTTGCAGGTGCATTAGTGAGCCCGAATGGCATCACTAAGAACTCATAATGTCCATATCTCGTTCTAAATGCTGTCTTAGGTACATCTTCTGTTCGAACCTTGAGTTGATGATATCCATATCTTAAATCGATTTTTGAAAAGAAGCTCGCCCCTTGGAATTGATTGAATAGGACGTCGATCCTGGGTAAAGGATAACTATTCTTGATAGTCACTTTGTTCAGCTCGCAATAGTCAATGCATAGGCGCATTGACCCATCCTTCTTCTTTACGAATAGTATGGGTGCTCCCCAAGGCGATGAGCTAGGTTGTATAAAACCTTTTTCCAGTAAATCATCCAATTTGGTTCTCAACTCCTTCATTTCCATAGAAGCTAAACGGTATGGAGCTCGTGCAATTGGTGCCGCTCCTGGAAGAATGTCTATCCTGAATTCAACTTGCCTCTCAGGAGGTAATCCCGGTAATTCATCAGGGAAGACATCAGGGTACTCGGAAATGATTGGAATGTCTCAATCTTGGGCTTCGGTTCATCTACTGTCACTTGTGCCATGTAAATGACACATCCGCTCTTCAGACACTTCGATGCCTTGAGAATAGACACATTGTCGGGCAGACCATAATGTGTATCTCCATGAATAGTGACTAATTCACCAGATGGGGTTTTGGTGTTTACTAGTTTCTTATCGCATGCAATTTGGGCTTGGTTATGCGATAACCAATCCATGCCTAAAACTACATCAAACCATGCCAATTTCATTGGCAGAAGGGATAGTGGGATAAAATGATTCTTAATGGATATAAAGCATCCATCAAGAAGAGTTGAAGCGGTTTCTAAGGTACCATCTGCTAGCTCTACCTCATATTTTATGTCTAGAGTTTTAATAGGCAGATTCAGTAATTTACTAAACTTATGGTCTACAAAAGACTTATCAGCACCTGAATCAAATAAAACTCTAGCATAAATATCATTAATAAGGAAGGTACCTGTTATAACGTTGGCGTCGTTCACCGCCTCCCTTGCATTCATTTGAAAAACCCTTGCATTGGTTTTCTTTGCCTCATCAGGCTTCTTAGCGTTTTTTGGGCAATTAGTTTTGATGTGCCCTTTTTCATTGCAACCATAACAGGTTGCATCCTTCATGTTTCGGCACTCAACAGTCATGTGCCCTTTCCTCTTGCAAATTCCATAAGGTTTAGCTTGTGGATCCTGGTTGCACCTCCCAAAGTGCCTTTTGTTACATGTTTTGCATCTGGGCTTGTCATCCGACTGCCCCTTCTTGAAACCAGAGTTTCCTTTCTTCTTTTTGTTCAAATTATGGGACTGATCATCGTCCCTCTTCCTCTTCCCCTCTTCGGTGGTTTTCTTTGACTTACTCCTTACCACGTCGAGAGTAAGTGACAAAGATAGATCCACAGCAGATCTGTATGTAGCAGGCTTAGAAGCCTTGACATTTCCCTTAATTTCAGGGGCTAATCCAGCTATAAAACGCGCAATGCATTTGGGTTCAGGGGTGACCAAATACGGCACAAGTCTCGACATCGAGTTAAAACTGGTCACATAAGACCTGCAATCCAAATCCTTCATCACCAGAGTGAGGAAGTCAGTCTCAATCATTTCCACTTCATGCTGAGGACAATAAGTGTCCTTCATAAGAGCAACAAATTTATTCCAGGAGAGGTTATACAAAGGAACCTTTCCAGTGGATTGCACTAAGGCTTTCCACCATGTTAGGGTGTCACCTTTGAAGGACTGAGAGACAAACTTGACGATGTCCTCCTTCGCACATCCACTGATATCAATAACAGTCTCCATTTCATCCAACCACTTCATACAGTCAATAGCTCCCTTTTCTCCCGTGAAGTCTCTTGGCTTACACGAGACGAAGTATTTATATGTACAACCTTTGTTGTACTTCGGAGCCTGATTAACAACAATTTATCTCTGTGGTTCACTCTTTTGATTGGATGAATGTTGAGACTCATCCTTCTTTAGTGTCTGTGAATGTGATAGGAAATTTGTATGAGTTTTGGACCGAACATGACTCGGTTCTTTAAATATTTTGTCCACAGCCTGAGCGACCGCTGTGTCAATCATTGCTTATAATTCAGCACCAGTAACATTAATCCTGGCATCATTATTGTTTCCTTCAACTGGATGACTGTTACCTTCGTCTGAGCCAGCCATGTTTTGATTGCTAAAATCAAACAATAATGATTTATTTAGATTATATAATAGATTCTTCGTATCTGATGAATCAATGGTCATGGTATTTAATAAACCATATAGACCATAAGTCAAATGATTTGCCTAGGCTATAACTAAACCATTATAGGCAATCAATAGGATATAATCCTTTATATTTATTAGACAGGGGACATAAGTCACATCTGTCGATGTCATAGATACATTTTCATATAGCACAAGGCTCGTCTCGAAGGACATTTAGATAGCACAAAAGGCCTTGTCACAAGGACAATTTAAAACATAATCAATGATTTCTCGGATTAGTGATCTTTAAGGGTCGAACATAGTTCATCGCCTTTTTGACAAGAAGTTTACAAAATAAACTATCATTGTCATAAATACACCTTCGTCCATTGGCATACATCTCAAATGGATGTTTTGATGTATACATCGTATTTGATGTTTAATAGCCATGATTCACATTGATCATATAGGCCATGAAGATGGCTTGGAAAGATCCAAGTACTTTTGGAAGCTAGTGTGGTCTCTCAAGTCACACAGCCAGGAATGTGAACATGTTTCTAGATATTAACAGAGATCTAATGTCTAAAAAAGGTTGTACCATCATAGCTATTAATATTTTGGCTAGGTTATACCTCTAAGAACTTCTCTTGAAATTTCTTTGGTAGATCAACTTAAAATTGAAATGATGATGATGTAATAAAATACACATATAAAAGTTTCCAAAAGAAATTTCATTTAAAATACTAAGCGATTACAAGATATGCCCTAAACGGGTCTTGAAATACAAATTGTCCACGCAGGGACTACAAAAAGAAAATAAGTCCACGCAGGGACCAAATACAGAAATAAAATGTCCACACAGGGACTTGATTGAAATTTCAACATAAAATTAAATAAAACAAACTTCTACTTCTTCTTGCCCTTTATGAAGTTCGCAAGACCTTTGAGAAATTTGTTATGCTTTTTCTCGCATTCCTCCGCTTTTTGCTTAACCTGATCTAACCTCTGTAAAATTTGTTGCGTTTGTGGTTGTGGAGGTAGAGGTTGTTGTTGATAAGGAGGGTGATACCCTTGCGTTGGATACCCAGTTGGGTATGTTGAAGGAAACGGTGACGGGTAAAGGGCATTAAAGTTAGCCGCCTCATGATATGGATCCTGGGCAGGAGCTTGGTATTCATAACCGGTAGGAGCTTGATACTCGTACGGGTTATACCCAGACGAACCTGGGTAAGTTGGTATCGGGTTTCCGTAACCCGTTGGCGGTGGCGGTGGTGCATAAGCAGCTGGCGGGGGATCATTTTCCGGCACCGCGTGTGAAGGTCCACCCATTTGTGGATCTTCGGGAATAGGAGGGTATGTGCTTGAAGCTTGTGGGGAACTGAATCTAGGTCCCCCTCGCCCGGACATCCGTGCAGTTCTCTTTCGCCTTGGCGGTTCGGGAGGTGGTTGCGGTGGTTGTTGAGGTGGCTCCTCAGCAGGTAAAGGCGGTGGAGAAACCGCTTGAAGATATGGTTCCTCCAATGGAGGTTGTGGAGAGTTATGGAAAGAAGGGGTGAATTCCCACGGATAGGTGTTCCATCGTTCGGCCCATGAATCGGGCCCTTGATATGGCGATCCTTGATAAGGAGAACCGCTAGAGATACTGATGGGATGAGTTGGTGTTTCGGTTGGCGGCTCTGGATTGGGGTCATCATCCACTTCCATGTCCTGGGAGAAATGGTCCTCGGGTCCTAAATTGTTAAAGCCTAGTGGTCCGTTAATGTAGTCGTTTGGGTTAAATTAACCCGGCGAATAAAGATCGTGAGAACTAGAATGGTGAAAAGAGTGAGAATGTAGAGAGTGATGTGAATTGTGAGAATGTTGGGGTTCGTTTAGAATAGGTAGCATATAAGGTGGGTGATCTGAAGGAGAAGAACCTAACGAAACAGAATGTCTCGCTGGTTCAAAAGAATGTCTCCAGTTATCTTGTGAATCGGAGCTAGTAAAAGACGCTGATGGCGTGCGTCTATGCGAGGGTCCAGTTTGACTGGATGGTCCTCCCCTCATTGGACCTTTCCCATTTCCTCGTACGCGCGGCGGCATTTTTAATTAGCAAACCTGTCAAAACAAGTAAAATAAAACATAACGACAAAAGGAAAATTAAGAATAATCCTAGGTCATTTGTCTAGACTCGGAAGTCTAAGGAATGTGCTTATTGTGTCATTCAGATTAAACACAAAAGGCTAGTTTTTAATTCACTCAATGTTGGTTCTGATACCAACCAGTCACACCCCGATATTTCCACATATTACCGGTGGGCCCGGTGGGGAGTATTGTGACGTAGTTGATATCATCATAGTCAATACACACAATATAATAGCACAGCGGAAGGATTTTGTAACGCCCGGCTCTTTTGTACTTTCCATTTATAGAAAGTTTTGTTTGTATTTCTATTTTTGGAAACCTTGTATTCTTGTAATCGTTCTTTCTTTGTAATCATTGCGAAACCGAGACTCGGATCATTAATGAAACTCGTATTCTGTTACAGATATGTTAAACACACTCTATATACGCTCGTATGTTGATTTTGTGAATCAATTGATACTTAAACGATATTCTCGGAAACTATGTGCTAAACTTGTAATTAAACTAAACTTATGCATGAAACGTGTTCTGAACGAAAACGATACTTGATTATGACACTTATACGCTCAAATATACTTTGACTATGATCGCCATGCTTGATTATGCCTTATACTATGCCTTTATGTCCAAACAAGTCCCTAAACTCTCAAAACTTGCACCTAAAAGCACCAAACAAGAAACTACAGGGACCAAAGTGCAACAAAATGAAACTTATCAAAAGTGAGGCACCGCGTGACGCCAAGCCCCCTCGCGTCACGCTAGTACCTTGTTTCGACATCCTTGTGTTTTCTTCAGCTGGTTGCACGAAATCCTAAGTTCTAACCTCCCCCAATCCCCTTTAATCCACCTCTAATCACCTCCAATCACCTCTAATCTCTTCCACTATAAATACACACCTTCTCCAACCCATTTTAGACTTTCACAACTCTCTAATCTTCACAAATCCACTCTCAATCTGTTGCAAATCAGAGTTCTTGGACAGATTCATACATCTTAACAAAAGTGAGTGTAACTTGCTTGTTTTCACTCCAAATCACTTGATTCTTTCTTCTATTGCTTTGTTATGTCCTTGGGTTTGATTCCTTGGTTTTTCCCTGGAGAAATCATGTTTGGAATTGCCCTAAAAAGGACCTAAACTTTCTGTTTTGTTTGATGTTATTCAAAAACTTATCATTCTTGTGTCTAACACATCTCAAACTTATGTAACAATGCCTACAACCTTTCCTATGGTTATTTAGGTGTAATAACATGATTGAGACATGTAAAATTAGAGGATAAACCTCGAATACTTCCTGTTTTATTTAGGGTATTTCACCCACAAGTCATGTTCAAGCTTAGGTCTTGATATAAAGTGATTATGGAACAACTTGGGTTGTCCAAACATACAATCCTCACATGATTTGATGATTTCTCTTTAGTTAGGTTGTTTACATTATTGTACAAATCCTAGTTTGTGACCCTCCTTGGTTGTTTTTACATCAAGTGAAGTGGTGAACATTCAAGGGGTTCCTAAATGGAAGCTTGTTCTTCCTACCCCATACATGACATCCATGATAACTCGAGGTGCCTAAATGAAGATCCTAATCTTCTACCTCCTACATGAATTATTGGACTAAATAATATGTAACCTAGATATATACATATACTCATTCGAACCTTTAATGTTGAACTTGTGTTTATATGTTAAAGTAGTAGAATATCATCTAAGATTTAAAACCTTGATATGATTCTAATGGGTGTACTACCCATGAAATACAATATAACCCTAGTGGTTACATAGTGTCATATAAGAGTTATAAGTTAAAGATGATTATTTTTATATTGTACTTTATGCTATGTTAAATCCGAATCCATAATCTTCCGTTAAACGCCAAACTCACACACCTATGTTTCCTCGTGTAGAAGGACTAGGTGCTCCAAACTAATCCATCCACCAAATTCGCTCGCGGGATTTCAAGTAGGAAAGCTTGCAACCACCGTGAGTATACTCGATCCATTTTTCCCCTTTACACTTTGGGATGCAACATGTATAGTTATGCAAACAACTTTTAAACTAAACATACTCAATCCTTGATCAAGCATGAAACTAATGTGACTTACTTGTTATTCTCGTATGCTATGTGAACGATTTGGAACGTTATATGCTCATTAACTTTGCTCGCCCACCTTAACAATTATAGCGCTATAGGATTAACGCCCCGTCCGCTATTCTATTGGGTATTGTTAAGTTAAACATTACCACCCTGCTAAACTATTGGGATTAGGCTATTTTATGCGTTGTATTCTAGGGTTTGATCATATTGTACGCCAAAATTGCATACTAGTAATCACATATTATGAATCATATTGGATTTGAGTTTTATTCTATTATGCTATGTAAACAAACTTGTATACTCGCCTTTGCTTTTGCATTGAAACTCTATTTTAATACATGTTGCAGGTTAAATTGTTGAAGTATGATGAAAGATGAAACAAGAATAGGGTGGACTAGATACACACCTATAAATCGTTTATCTTTTAATGTTATGTTATTTGTTGAAACAATGTTGTATTTTGTTTTGAATATTGTATGACAATTTAGCAATTGCAATGAAATTCGAATTTAATTAAATATTATCACATAGTGTTATGAAGTCTCTTGCAATCTATACACACTTCGCCTCATCCCGATGTTTCCGCCATCGGTTGGGGTGTGACAGATTGGTATCAGAGCCATAACTATAGGGAATTAGGAAAATTGCCATGCTTTTGCCCTAATCTATAGTTTTAGGAATTTTGCCTCTTATGTGTTGTTTAAAACTTTTGTACTCTACCATGCATGCTTCCTAGCTACACTTCTTGTTGATTAAATTTATATGCCTTTCCTAAGGTTAACACGAATACACTTTGTCTATTTGTATACTCTTGTAACACAAACGAGACAACTTTACCAAAATAGGCGTGAAACCCACAATTTGGTAAAACGACTCTCATTCTACCTTAAACTATTTTTGCACGAAATTCCACCATTAAGCTAGGAGTGAGATCCACAACTTAATGGTAATTTCCATTTCAACTCTAGTGGACCCTTGCCATAGTGTCGAAATTTTATTTTGACCCGACAAGTACCAACCACATCTAGGGTACGAAATCGTCAAGTTAGGGGTGAAACCCGCATCTCGTCGATTAAGTCCCATTCCTCGATTTTCAATCTCGCCAAAGTCCTGAATGTTTCAATCGATTAGAGATGTGTAGTAACCGGAAGGGTAAGATACCGTTAATCGCTTCTCGACGAGAGTATCTTACCTATAGGCCAAAGCATGTTTTCTCTAACTCGAAAGGACTTTCGACCCACTTTGGAATAGTCGACGTTTCTCTACCCGAAACAATCCTATGTTTTATTAAGCCTCTCTTTTATGTATCTCAATTTATATGTGATTTTACACTTGAACGTTCGTTCATTTCAAAATTCCGTTTTAATAATCTCGCACGTTATCGCAATCACAACAATAATAATCTCTCGTGAACAAACTAAATTTACAATGCTTTCATTTATCCATGTTATGCTACGTTGAACTCATGACTATGCTTTATGTGACGTTTAAACTCTTTACGCTATGTGAATTAATTTGAACCCTTTATGCTATGTGACACGATATGCTATGTGAATCAATTTATGCAAACAATGTTTCTTAAACAAACATTATGATCAAGTCTCACCTATTCGTTCTTTTGAATCTTAGATGTCTTCTCGTCACTCCAACTCGTCTAAGAAGTCAAAGTCCCGTGCTACGAAGAAAATGATGGCTTTCATGGCCGATCAATTTGCGCGCGTCGTTCCAAAGGTCATTACCGAGATTCGAGCTTCTGAAACTCCTCACTCTTCCGTCGACTCTAAGGTCGAAGTACGCAAGCCCGCTTCGTTCAACTTCAAGCACTTTTCATCATGCAAGCCCAAGCCATTCACCGGCAATGATGGGGTGACCGCCATGCTCGAGTGGTTTGATAGCATGGAGGTCACGTTCATCAACAGTGATTGCCCCGATGAGCTCAGAACGCGTAGTGCGACTGGGATATTCCAAGCCCGAGCTCTCGAATGGTGGACGAACGAAAGGAACATCCGCTCGAACGAACTGGCCTATGCGTTGACTTGGGAAGAAGTTAAGGCCCTAATGATGGACGAGTTTTGCCCTCCACATGAACAACAAAGACTAGAGGAAGAATTTTGGGCACTAAAGCAAGTGGGGGATGAGAACCTAGCTTATACCACCCGTTTCAAACAACTTAGCTTCATTGTTCCTCACCTCGTTATGACCACCGACCGTAAGATAAGGAAGTACATCAATGGGTTACCCTCTGCTATGCGCGATACGATCGAGGCTGCCAAACTCGACAATATCGAAGCTGTTTATCGTTTGGCCGCTTCCCTGAACAACAACCGAGTACGTGATAAACAAGCCGCAAACCCCGCTTCTTTCAAGCCAGCCAACCAAATTACCCAACAGTCGAGTAGCAATAGGGGGAAGAAGCGAAAGCAATCGAACCCTGGTTGCAATGCGATTGTGCCACCCGTTAACCCAAATCCTGTTGCTCCTGATAACACCCAAAAGTCGTACACTGGGATTCACCCCAAGTGTGCCACTTGTAACTATCACCATCCCGCCAATGCCAGGTGTCGTCGTTGTACCAATTGTAACCGTTATGGACATGACACCGCCTTTTGTCGCTATCAACAACAGCAAGCACCACAAGCTCAGCAGGCACAACAAGCTCCACCTGCTCCTCAAAACGCAAGACCAGCTAGGGCTTGTTTCAAATGTGGGGATACTAATCATCTTCGTCCTCAATGCCCACAATGGAATCAAGAGCAACAACAACCTCCTCGTGGACGCGCTTTCAATCTGAACGCAAATCAAGCACGCAACGACAATGATGTCGTTAACGGTACGTTTCTTGTTAACCATCTTTATGCTTCGATACTGTTTGATACTGGGGCGGACAAAAGCTTTGTGTCCTTAGAATTCGAATCATTGTTAAATTGCACACGCTCTAAGCTACCTAAGTCGTTTTCCGTTGAAGTCGCCAATGGCAAATCCATCTCAGTCGATTCCGTTCTTCGAGATTGTCGTCTTACTCTTAACGAACACGTTTTTCCTATCGACCTCATACCCATGCAATTGGGTAGTTTCGACGTCATCATAGGTATGGATTGGCTCTAAAAGAACCATGCTGAAATCGCTTGTCACGAGAAATACGTTCGTTTACCCCTTCCATCTGGCGATGTGTTGCACGTCTATGGAGACCGACCTTCAAAGGGACTGAAGTTGATGTCCTGCACACAAGCGAACAAGTACTTACGCAAACAGTACCTTGCCTTTTTAGCCCACGTTGTGGAAGAAAAGGGCAAAGGAAAGAGTTTAAGTGATGTTCCAGTGGTGCGCGATATCCCTGACGTCTTTCCTGAAGATTTACCTGGTCCTCCTCCACCTCGATCTGTTGACTTTCGTATTGACCTCGTACCTGGTGCGACTCCTGTTGCCAAAGCTCCTTATCGTCTTGCACCTTCTGAGATGCAAGAATTATCTACACAACTTCAAGAACTCCTCGATAAGGGTTTCATTCGTCCAAGTACCTCACCTTGGGGTGCTCCTGTGCTCTTCATCAAAAAGAAGGATGGTTCTTTCCGCATGTGCATCGATTATCGTGAGCTTAACAAACTCACCGTAAAAAATCGTTACCCTCTTATGCGTATCGACGATCTCTTTGATCAACTTCAAGGCGCTACCTGTTTCTCCAAGATCGATCTTCGTTCTGGTTATCACCAACTTCGTGTTCTCGATGAGGACATCCCCAAAACCGCTTTTCGCACTCGCTATGGGCACTACGAGTTCGTGGTTATGCCTTTTGGCTTGACCAACACACCCGCTGTGTTCATGGATCTTATGAATCGTGTTTGTAAGCCCTACTTGGATCGTTTTGTGATCGTCTTCATTGATGACATTCTCATTTATTCTAAATCTCAAGCTGATCATGAACGTCACCTTCGTCTTATACTCGAGCTCTTACGTATTGAATGCTTATACGCTAAGTTCTCCAAATGCGAGTTTTGGATTAAAAAAGTCCAATTCCTTGGACACGTTGTTAGTGAAAAAGGAATCCACGTTGATCCCTCCAAAATCGAAGCAGTGAAGAATTGGACCGCGCCTAAATCTCCTTCTGAAATCCGTTCCTTCTTAGGATTGGTGGGTTATTACCGCCGATTCATCTCGAATTTTTCAAAAATCGTCGTTCCTCTCACTTCGTTGACCCAAAAAGAGAAACCTTTTGCTTGGGGTCCTGAGCAAGAGAAATCTTTTCAGACTCTCAAGGACATGCTTTGCAACGCTCCTATTCTCGCTCTCCCTGATGGGAATGATGATTTCGTGGTGTATTGTGATGCCTCAAATCGTGGTCTTGGTTGTGTTCTCATGCAACGAGACAAGGTCATCGCTTATGCCTCCCGCCAACTCAAAATACAATTTTTCAAAAATCGCCGTTCCTCTCACTTCGTTGACCCAAAAAGAGAAACCTTTTGCTTGGGGTCCTGAGCAAGAGAAATCTTTTCAGACTCTCAAGGACATGCTTTGCAACGCTCCTATTCTCGCTCTCCCTGGTGGGAATGATGATTTCGTGGTGTATTGTGATGCCTCAAATCGTGGTCTTGGTTGTGTTCTCATGCAACGAGACAAGGTCATCGCTTATGCCTCCCGCCAACTCAAAATACATGAGAAAAATTATACTACCCACGACCCCGAGCTTGGCGCAGTTGTTTTTGCGTTAAAGATTTGGTGACACTACATATATGGTACGAAGTGTGTGGTTTTCACTGACCCTAAGAGCCTACATCACATCTTTGACCAAAAGGAGCTTAACATGCGTCAGCGACGTTGGGTGGAATTACTTAACGACTATGACTGTGAGATTCCCTATCACCCTGGTAAAGCGAATGTTGTGGCCGACGCACTTAGTCGTAAGACTCATATAGATTACATTCGTTGTTTCCACATCTCGAGCGACCTTCACAATTGCATTCGTGAAGCGCAATATTCGTCTATCAACGAAGGTTCCATGCCTGTAGAAATACGTGGAGCTTCTGAAGACCTACTCACTTCAAAATCTGACGGCCTACTCTACTGTCGTGATCGCATCTGGGTACCAGAACGCGACAATCTTCGTGATCTCATTATGAACGAGGCACACAAATCCAAGTACTCAATTCATCCTGGTGCCGACAAGATGTACCATAATCTACGAACATCTTATTGGTGGCCAGGTATGAAGAGAGACATTGTCGTATACGTTTCTAAGTGTCTTACCTGTTCGAAAGTCAAAGCCGAGCATCAACGACCTTCCGGTCTACTCGAACAACCTGAAATCCCCATGTGGAAATGGGATAGCATTGCGATGGACTTCATAACTAAACTCCCTCGTACGCCTTCTGGTCACGATAGCATTTGGGTGATCATCGATCGTTTGACCAAGTCCGCTCAATTCATTCCTATTCATGAAGATTTCAAGGTTGAACGACTTGCTCGCATCTATACCGATGAAGTCATACGCCATCATGGTATCCCTCTCGACATCATTTCTGATCGCGATGGTCGATTTACTTCGCGTCTCTGGCAAACCTTTCAGTCCGCTATGGGTACTCATTTGAATCTCAGTACGGCTTTTCATCCTCAAACGGATGGACAGACTGAACGTACTATCCAAACCCTAGAGGACATGCTCCGTTCTTGTGTCATCGACTTTGGTGGTAGTTGGGATGTGCATTTACCTTTGGTCGAGTTCTCGTACAACAATAGTTACCACTCCAGTATTAAAATGGCTCCATTTGAGGCATTGTATGGTCGCAAATGCCGATCTCCTTTAAACTGGCACGAGATTGGTGACAAACATTTTACTGGCCCTGAAATCATACAAGAAGCAACGGATAAGATCCACCAAATCCGTGATAATCTACTCAAGGCTCGAAATCGTCAAAAGGTCTATGCTGATAAGGGACGCAAACCAATGGAATTCAACGTTGGGGATCACGTTCTACTCAAAGTGTCTCCTTGGAAAGGAGTGGTTCGTTTTGGTAAAAAGGGAAAGCTTGCCCCTCGCTATGTTGGTCCTTTCAAGATACTCGAAAGGATTGGTGTGGTGTCTTATCGACTCGATTTACCTCAAGAGCTCAACAACGTTCATCCGACGTTTCATGTCTCCAATCTAAAGAAATGTCTCGCTGATGAGGGACTTCATGTTCCTCTCGAAGATCTCCAAATCAATGAAACTATGCACTTTGTGGAAAAACCCGTCGAAATCATGGATCAAGGAGTTAAGTTATTGAGGCGCAGTAAAATTCCTATCCTAAAGGAGGGGAGACTGTAACGCCCGGCTCTTTTGTACTTTCCATTTATAGAAAGTTTTGTTCGTATTTCTATTTTTGGAAACCTTGTATTCTTGTAATCGTTCTTTCTTTGTAATCATTCCGAAACCGAGACTCGGATCATTAATGAAACTCGTATTCTGTTACAGATATGTTATACACACTCTATATATGCTCGTATGTTGATTCTGTGAATCAATTGATACTTAAACGATATTCTCGGAAACTATGTGCTAAACTTGTAATTAAACTAAACTTATGCATGAAACGTGTTCTGAACGAAAACGATACTTGATTATGACACTTATACGCTCAAATATACTTTGACTATGATCGCCATGCTTGATTATGCCTTATACTATGCCTTTATGTCCAAACAAGTCCCTAAACTCTCAAAACTTGCACCTAAAAGCACCAAACAAGAAACTACAGGGACCAAAGTGCAACAAAATGAAACTTATCAAAAGTGAGGCACCGCGTGACGCCAAGCCCCCTCGCGTCACGCTAGGCCCTTGTTTCGACAGCCTTGTGTTTTCTTCAGCTGGTTGCACGAAATCCTAAGTTCTAACCTCCCCCAATCCCCTTTAATCCACCTCTAATCACCTCCAATCACCTCTAATCTCTTCCACTATAAATACACACCTTCTCCAACCCATTTTAGACTTTCGCAACTCTCTAATCTTCACAAATCCACTCTCAATCTGTTGCAAATCAGAGTTCTTGGACAGATTCATACATCTTAACAAAAGTGAGTGTAACTTGCTTGTTTTCACTCCAAATCACTTGATTCTTTCTTCTATTGCTTTGTTATGTCCTTGGGTTTGATTCCTTGGTTTTTCCCTGGAGAAATCATGTTTGGAATTGCCCTAAAAAGGACCTAAACTTTCTGTTTTGTTTGATGTTATTCAAAAACTTATCATTCTTGTGTCTAACACGTCTCAAACTTATGTAACAATGCCTACAACCTTTCCTATGGTTATTTAGGTGTAATAACATGATTGAGACATGTAAAATCAGAGGATAAACCTCGAATACTTCCTGTTTTATTTAGGGTATTTCACCCACAAGTCATGTTCAAGCTTAGGTCTTGATATAGAGTGATTATGGAACAACTTGGGTTGTCCAAACATACAATCCTCACATGATTTGATGATTTCTCTTTAGTTAGGTTGTTTACATTATTGTATAAATCCTAGTTCGTGACCCTCCTTGGTTGTTTTTACATCAAGTGAAGTGGTGAACATTCAAGGGGTTCCTAAATGGAAGCTTGTTCTTCCTAACCCATACATGACATCCATGATAACTCGAGGTGCCTAAATGAAGATCCTAATCTTCTACCTCCTACATGAATTATTGGACTAAATAATATGTAACCTAGATATATACATATACTCATTCGAACCTTTAATGTTGAACTTGTGTTTATATGTTAAAGTAGTAGAATATCATCTAAGATTTAAAACCTTGATATGATTCTAATGGGTGTACTACCCATGAAATACAATATAACCCTAGTGGTTGCATAGTGTCATATAAGAGTTATAAGTTAAAGATGATTATTTTTATATTGTACTTTATGCTATGTTAAATCCGAATCCATAATCTTCCGTTAAACGCCAAACTCACACACCTATGTTTCCTCGTGTAGAAGGACTAGGTGCTCCAAACTAATCCATCCACCAAATTCGCTCGCGGGATTTCAAGTAGGAAAGCTTGCAACCACCGTGAGTATACCCGATCCCTTTTTCCCCTTTACACTTTGGGATGCAACATGTATAGTTATGCAAACAACTTTTAAACTAAACATACTCAATCCTTGATCAAGCATGAAACTAATGTGGCTTACTTGTTATTATCGTAGGCTATGTGAACGATTTGGAACGTTATATGCTCATTAACTTTTCTCGCCCACCTTAACAATTATAGCGCTATAGGATTAACGCCCCGCCCGCTATTCTATTGGGTATTGTTAAGTTAAACATTACCACCCCGCTAAACTATTGGGATTAGGCTATTTTATGCGTTGTATTCTAGGGTTTGATCATATTGTACGCCAAAATTGCATACTAGTAATCACATATTATGAATCATGTTGGATTTGAGTTTTATTCTATTATGCTATGTAAACAAACTTGTATACTCGCCTTTGCTTTTGCATTGAAACCCTATTTTAATACATGTTGCAGGTTAAATTGTTGAAGTATGAAGAAAGATGAAACAAGAATAGGGTGGACTAGATACACACCTATAAATCGTTTATCTTTTAATGTTATGTTATTTGTTGAAACAATGTTGTATTTTGTTTTGAATATTGTATGACAATTTAGCAATTACAATGAAATTCGAATTTAATTAAATATTGTCACATAGTGTTATGAAGTCTCTTGCAATCTATACACACTTCGTCTCATCCCGGTGTTTCCGCCATCGGTTGGGGTGTGACAGCTTTGGTAGATAAATACTATTACAAACCATAATGTCCGAGTGTCCAAATAAAAGAATCTACAGACTGGTTGTAATAGAGATCCACAAGCGGATCATAAAACAAATACAAGAAAACTGAAATAACAGACTTCAGGCATCTAAGGATTTGCAAGATCATCTTATTTGACACCAAGTAGCTCCAGCCTAATTTCATGAGGTACCTGTCACTTAGTCTTTGGAAAATACGTCAGTTTTCACTGGTAAATACAATTAACCGACTCATTTGTAAAGAGTTTATGAAAATTGATTTAAGCTCACAAGGCACAATCCATTTATAACTTGGGACAATTATTTAAGATAATCTTGTATACAATTTTATATGTTTGTCATACATATGGGGCCGGTTTGGAAGCCTGTCATGATTAACCGACTCACCACTTATAAAACCCACGGAGGAGTTATCCCCAACATGTGGGTTATTTAGCATTTGCATCTGTCAGGTGTATGCCTACACCCTGTGCATAAGTCGTGGCCATTATCAAATGAAATGAGTCGAGGATATCCAAGACACGGTCGTATTAACCCCCAATGTTTATGTTATCAAACAAAACAGATTAAAACGGGTTATGTAAATTTATTAATCACAATCCGATTAAATGATTTCATACCGGACCAAACGGTATTATTATAATACCGTATCCCAAGCCCGTATAAGGGAAAATAAGTTAAAAGTATTTACCTGAGCTAGATGTGTTAAGATGTAACTCAGCCGTATGTTTCCTAAGCTTTATGTAAATACCTTCTACCGAGGCTCTCAATCTGTATGGAAGGTGTATTAACCTCTTAGAATACTAACGGGTCTTTATTTAAGTCAAAGACTTAGACCAGTTAGTTTGAAATATACTTAACGGTTCTATACGCTAGATTAAGCAAAGACCGAAATAGAACGTGATTTAGACCCGACAAGTTTGAATACTTGTATAATATGGGTAAACTAATCACATTTAGGATTTTGAAGTGAAAATGATAAGGTTAAACCCATTTCGGCTATTTTATGTAAACTAGTCACAAAAACCGAATCGAACGCTTAAAATGCATAACGGGTAACCGAATGAATTATATACAGGTCTCATATGTTATTATGCTTAAAATATGTTAATACATCAGTAGGATGTTAACATATATGCCCAAAAAGTATTTAAACCAATTTAAGTCCCGTAGGGGCATTTTAGTCATTTTACCCTTTATAAAAGAGGTTTTATAGTAAATGATATTCTGGTCTTAAGTAATCAGTAAAAATATTTATCTTATGTTGGTATAACAGTAAGATATCATACATATGTGTGATTTACCATTTATGGCCAAAACATTCCCTGAAAGGGTATTTTGGTCATTTCACATATGCTTTTAAGGACATTTTTGGAAGTCTGAGTTCATGACTTATACCTACTGTAATAACATTAAAATTTATTTAATATTTCAGTAGGTAACAAGTCTTAGGTGTTAAATAAGGTTTGAAACCATACTATGCACCTAATTAGCGTAAAAGTCGCTAATTGATGATAATTAAGATGTTTATGGAAATCTGAGATTTTGATCTGTTTCAAGTGTTCAAAATATTTATTTAATGTATAATATCAGTAGGAAGAGTTTTGGCGTTCAATTCATATGTCAATCTTAATTTATGCATGAAAAGGGTATTATCGTCATTTACCGAATTATACAAGAACTCAATGATATGGTCAGTTTATAATCTGACCAAAAATCCTAAAAATCCTAAAAATAATATCTTAATAGTAGGTAATGAGTTTTGGGTCAAAATCCACGTTTAAACATGCCTTATGCAAGATAGCGTAATTTAATTAATAAAAAACTTCAATTTGCGATATCTTGCATAACTTTAGTTTTAGACCAGAAATTGATGTCAAACTTTCGGGACATACTTATATATCAGAAATGAAGATTTTTTTCCACTCACATTTCCAAAAATCTCTTTTATATGACATAAGGGCAAAATGGGCATTTATAAGCATAATAACGGACATGAGCATATAATTCAGAATACAAGTGACCAGGTAATATAACTCCAGAGGGTTATACTACAACATAATGTGGTCCTAATGGAAGCTTAAAACATGGAAGGATTAAGCTCAGTCGGGTCAGAACTGAAAGTCAAAGCGAAAGTCAATCTTTTGTGACTTTCGGTTGCGAACCGACCTTAGACTTAGAATTGTCGGGTTGAATCTGTTTGAACATGTTCTAATAATAATTAATAAGTTATTAGAGTGTCAAAATATAATTTATAACCTCTGTATTATTAGTTCTAATCATATTTTATAATTATGTCCCGTTTGACTTTTTAACTAATTAGTTTGACCTGACAATTAACTAAGCAAACGAAATAATTAGGAGGTGTCCTCTTAAGGGTTAATCACCTACCTAACTATGGTCACATAACACATTCAATTCGGATAGTGGCTGGACCATTTGAGTTTAAACCGAAGGTTAAAGCTAATTTACGATAACTTTGACTTTTCGGTTTTTAAACTATAAAACTGAACTAAAAAAGGGCTAAGACACTTACATAGGGGTCCTAGCTATCTTTTCTACAAACTTGAGTTCCCTTCTTGGCCAGGAGACTCTAGATGAGAGAGTAGTGAAAGTTTCAAGTGAATGAGCAAATGAACAAGGCAGCTTAAGTGCCTATTTATAGGAGTTTGCCATGAATTCAGATCATCACAACTGTTATGGAGGTGTTTAGGATCACCCCAGGTGTCCTAGTGGTATTTCAAAACCAACAACATGCTCATGGTATCGATTTGTAGGTGATAGAGTCGGTTAAAGATGGAAACCTACAGCTGTCCATATTTTTCTGCCCAGATACAGGCCTTACGGACCGTAAGCCTGACACCTTACGGTCCGTAACCGATATTGAATTGTATCGCCCAGGTAGCTATCTTACGGACCGTAAACCTTGGCCCTTTTTTGTCAGTAAGGGGCTGATCAGAAACATAGTTTCTTTTGATCTAGACACCTTTGATCCTTCATCCTTCATAATCATTCTCAATTATTTCCGAGAGCGTGTTTCAACACTATATTGTCTCGGATTTAGTAAAAGGTCACTTAGAGGCTTAAATTAGCATGTTGACACTTTTAGTCCCTTCGCATACAAAAATCAAATGTTGTCAAGTTTAGTCCTTCAAACTAAATCTTTCATACATTTAGAGTTTAGGACACGTGTCTTTACATAATTGGACACGTTTTTACGTGGTGTTACATCCTCACCCCCTTAAAAGAAATCTCGACCCCGAGATTTACTGAAACAAGTGAGGGTACTTCTGTCGCATAGTGGACTCAATTCCCACGTATATTCAGGGCCTCTACGGGCATCCCATTTAACCTTCACTATAGGCACGTGCTTCCTTCGGAGCTTTTTAACCTGTCGATTCTCAATTGATATAGCTCTTTCAACAAACCTCAGGCTTTCTTCAATCTGTACGTCTTTATGAGACATTGCTAGCGATTCATCAGCTAGACATTTCTTTAAATTACAGATGTGGAACACATTGTGAATTCCACTAAGCTACTCAGGCAAGTTTAGCTTGTAAGCTACACTACCGACACATTCGATGATCTCGAATGGTCCAATATACCTTGGGCTTAATTTTCCTTTCTTACCAAAATGCATCACACCTTTCCAAGGTGATACTTTTAGTAAGACTTTGTCGCCTACCTCAAACTTTAGAGGTTTTCACCTCTTATCAGCATAACTCTTCTGCCTATCCTTGGCAGCTTTTAGACGATCACGAATTTGGACAATCTTGTCCGTTGTTTCAAGGACTATATCAGGTCCTGATAACTGAGCTTCTCCCACTTCTGCACAACAAACAGGCGTTCTACATTTCCTTCCATACAATGCCTCAAAAGGCGCAGCCTGAATGCTGGTATGGTAACTATTGTTATAGGAGAACTCGATCAACGGTAGGTGGTCATCCCAGCTAACTCCCAAATCAATAACACATGTACGAAGCATGTCTTCCAAAGTTTGAATTGTACGCTCACTTTTTACATCCGTTTAAGGATGGTAAGCAGTACTAAAATTCAAACAAGTGCCTAATGATTGTTGGAAACTTTTCCAAAAATGAGAGGTGTATCTAGTATCTCTATCGGATATAATAGATACTGGCACTCCGTGGAGAGATACAATCTTATCTACGTACAACTGAGCTAGTTTGTCGGATCTATGAGTCTCCTTGATGGGTAAGAAATGTGCTGACTTAGTCACCCTATCAACTAAGACCTTTATAGTATCATTTCCATGCCTTGTTTTAGGTAACTTGGTTATAAAATCCATGGTTACCATTTCCCATTTCCATGTGGGAAGTTCAGGTTGTTGTAGCAAACCTGACGGCTTTTGATGTTCAGCTTTAATCTGAGCGCATGTCAGACATTTGGCTACATGTGTGGCAATGGACTTTTTCAAGCCTATCCACCAATTGTTGGCTTTCAAATCTTGATACATTTTGTCACCTCCTGGGTGAACTGAGTATTTGGAATTGTGAGCTTCCTGGAGGATTATACCTCTAAGTCCTCCATGGATAGGAACCCAGATCCTACCATTCAGTCTGAGGATTCCATCCTTACCAGGTAACAACTGATCAGCTGTTACTCCTAACTTTTCATTTGGAAAGTTAGCTTCTAACATAGCTTCCTTTTGAGCAGCTAATAGCCTTTCATTCAGACTGTTCTCCAGTTCAATGCTCTTGGCATTAATCCTTATAGGTTTGACTCTTTCCTTTCGGCTTAGAGCATCAGCGACTACATTTGCTTTGCCAGGATGGTAGCGAATTTCACAATCGTAGTCATTTAGAGTCTCCATCCAACGGCGTTGTCTCATATTAAGCTCTTTTTGATTGAATAAGTGTTGGAGACTTTTGTGATCCGAATAGATCACACATTTAGTTCCATATAAATAGTGTCTCCATAGCTTAAGTGCAAAGACAACGGCACCCAATTCTAAATCGTGGGTGGTGTAATTCTTTTCATGCACCTTTAGTTGTCGTGATGCATAGGCAATTACCTTGCCTCTCTGCATAAGCACACAACCCATACCGGTGTGTGAAGCATCACAGTACACGACAAATTCTTCTATTCCTTCGGGCAACGTCAACACCGGAGCATTGCTCAACTTTTGTTTAAGAATCTCAAAAGATTCTTGTTGCTTTGAACCCCAATCATACTTCACATTCTTGCGGGTCAAAGTAGTCAATGGTGCAGCTATTCTTGAGAAGTTCTCAATGAATCTTCTGTAGTAACCAGCTAATCCCAGAAAGCTGCGGATTTCGGTCGGAGTCTTTGGTGCTTCCCAGTTCATTATGGCCTCTATTTTAGCGGGATCAACTTGGATACCACGCTCGTTCACAACATGTCCAATGAATTGGACTTCGCGAAGCCAGAACTCACACTTAGAGAATTTAGCATACAGTTTCTCTTTTTGTAGCAATCCTAAGATACACCGAAGGTGTTTCTCGTGATCCACTTGATTACGAGAATAAATAAGTATGTCATCTATAAAGACAATGACAAACTTATCTAAGTATGGTTTGCAGACTCGATTCATGAGGTCCATGAATGCTGCAGGTGCATTAGTGAGCCCGAATGGCATCACTAAGAACTCATAATGTCCATATCTCGTTCTAAATGTTGTCTTCGGTACATATTCTGTTTGAACATTGAGTTCATGATATCCAGATCTTAAATCGATTTTTGAAAAGAAGCTCGCCCCTTGGAGTTGATCGAATAGGTCGTCGATCCTGGGTAAAGGATAACTATTCTTGATAGTCACTTTGTTCAGCTCGCGATAGTCAATGCATAGGCGCATTGACCCATCCTTCTTCTTTACGAATAATATGGGTGCTCCCCAAGGCGATGAGCTAGGTTGTATAAAACCTTTTTCCAGCAAATCATCCAATTTGGTTCTCAACTCCTTCATTTCCGTAGGAGGTAAACGGTATGGAGCTCGTGCAATTGGTGCCGCTCATGGAAGAATGTCTATCCTGAATTCAACTTGTCTCTCAGGAGGTAATCCCGGTAATTCATCAGGGAAGACATCAGGGTACTCGGAAATGATTGGAATGTCTCAATCTTGGGCTTCGGTTCATCTACTGTCACTTGTGCCATGTAAATGACACATCCGCTCTTCAGACACTTCGATTCCTTGAGAATAGACACATTGTCGGGCAGACCATAATGTGTATCTCCATGAATAGTGACTAATTCACCAGATGGGGTTTTGATGTTTACTAGTTTCTTATCGCAGGCAATTTGGGCTTGGTTATGCGATAACCAATCCATGCCTAAAACTACATCAAACCCTACCAATTTCATTGGCAGAAGGGATAGTGGGATAAAATGATTCTTAATGGATATAAAGCATCAATCAAGAAGAGTTGAAGCGGTTTCTAAGGTACCATCTGCTAGCTCTACCTCATATTTTATGTCTAGAGTTTTAATAGGCAGATTTAGTAATTTACTAAACTTATGGTCTACAAAAGACTTATCAGCACCTGAATCAAATAAAACTCTAGCATAAATATCATTAATGAGAAAGGTACCTGTTATAACGTTGGCGTCGTTCACCGCCTCCCTTGCATTCATTTGAAAAACCTTTGCATTGGTTTTCTTTGCCTCATCAGGCTTCTTAGCGTTTTTAGGGCAATTAGTTTTGATGTGCCCTTTTTCATTCAACCATAACAGGTTGCATCCTTCATGTTTCGGCACTCAACAGTCTTGTGCCCTTTCCTCTTGCAAATTCCACAAGGATTAGCTTGTGGATCCTGGTTGCACCTCCCAAAGTGCCTTTTGTTACATGTTTTGCATCTGGGCTTGTCATCCGACTACCCCTTCTTGAAACCAGAGTTTCCTTTTTTCTTTTTGTTCAAATTATGGGACTGATCATCGTCCCTCTTCCTCTTCCCCTCTTCGGTGGTTTTCTTTGACTTACTCCTTACCACATCGAGAGTAAGTGACAAAGATAGATCCACAGCAGATCTGTATGTAGCAGGCTTAGAAGCCTTGACATTTCCCTTAATTTCAGGGGCTAATCCACCTATAAAACGCGCAATGCGTTCGGGTTCAAGGGTGACCAAATACGGCACAAGTCTCGACATCGAGTTAAAACTGGTCACATAAGACCTGCAATCCAAATCCTTCATCACCAGAATGAGGAAGTCAGTCTCAATCCTTTCCACTTCATGCTGAGGACAATAAGTGTCCTTCATAAGAGCAACAAATTTATTCCAGGAGAAGTTATACAAAGGAACCTTTCCAGTGGATTGCACTAAGGCTTTCAACCATGTTAGGGCGTCACCTTTGAAGGACTGAGACACAAACTTGACGATGTCCTCCTTCGCACATCCACTGATATCAATAACAGTCTCCATTTCATCCAACCACTTCATACAGTCAATAGCTCCCTTTTCTCCCGTGAAGTCTCTTGGCTTACACGAGACGAAGTATTTATATGTACAACCTTTGTTGTACTTCGGAGCCTGATTAACAACAATTTGTCTCTGTGGTTCACTCTTTTGATTGGATGAATGTTGAGACTCATCCTTCTTTAGTGTCTGTGAATGTGATAGGGACTTTGTATGAGTTTTGGACCGAACATAACTCGGTTCTTTAAATATTTTGTCCACGACCTGGGTGACCGCTGTGTTAATCATTGCTTGTAATTCAGCACCAGTAACATTAATCCTGGCATCATTATTGTTTCCTTCAACTGGATGACTGTTAGCTTCGTCTGAGCCAGCCATGTTTTGATTGCTAAAATCAAACAATAATGATTTATTTAGATTATATAATAGATTCTTCGTATCTGATGAATCAATGGTCATGGTATTTAATAAACCATATAGACCATAAGTCAAATGATTTGCCTAGGCTATAACAAAACCATTATAGGCAATCAATAGGATATAATCCTTTATATTTATTAGACAGGGGAGATAATTCACATCTGTCGATGTCATAGAGACATTTTCATATAGCACAAGGCTCGTCTCGAAGGACATTTAGATGGCACAAAAGGCCTTGTCACAAGGACAATTTAAAACATAATCAATGATTTCACGGATTAGTGATCTTTAAGGGTCGAACATAGTTCATCGCCTTTTTGACAAGAAGTTTACAAAATAAACTATCATTGTCTTAAATACACCTTCGCCCATAGGCATACATCTCAAATGGATGTTTTGATGTATACATCGTATTTGATGTTTAATAGCCATGATTCACATTGATCATATAGGCCATGAAGATGGCTTGGAAAGATCCAAGTACTTTTGGAAGCTAGTGTGGTCTCTCAAGTCACACAGCCAGGAATGTTAACATGTTTCTAGATATTAACAGAGAAATAATGTCTTAAAAAGGTTGTACCATCATAGCTATTAATATTTTGGCTAGGTTATACATCTAAGAACTTCTCTTGAAATTTCTTTGGTAGATCAACTTAAAATTGAAATGATGATGATGTAATAAAATACACATATAAAAGTTTTCAAAAGAAATTTCATTTAAAATACTAAGCGATTACAAGATATGCCCTAAACGGGTCTTGAAATACAAACTGTCCACGCAGGGACTACAAAAAGAAAATAAGTCCACGCAGGGACCAAATACAGAAACAAAATGTCCACACAGGGACTTAATTGAAATTTCAACATAAAATTAAATAAAACAAATTTCTACTTCTTCTTGCGCTTTATGAAGTTCACAAGACCTTTGATAAATTTGTTATGCTTTTTCTCGCGTTCCTCCGCTTTTTGCTCAACCTGATCTAACCTCTGTAAAATTTGTTGCGTTTGTTGCTGTGGAGGTAGAGGTTGTTGTTGATAAGGAGGGTGATACCCTTGCGTTTGATACCCAGTTGGGTGTGTTGGAGGAAACGGTAAAGGGCGTTAAAGTTAGCCGCCTCAAGATATGGATCCTGGGCAGGAGCTTGGTATTCATAACCGGTAGGAGCTTGATACTCGTACGGGTTATACCCAGACGAACCTGGGTAAGTTGGTATCGGGTTTTCGTAACCCATTGGCGGTGGCGGTGGTGCATAAGCAGCTGGCAGGGGATCATTTTTCGGCACCGCGTGTGAAGGTCCACCCATTTGTGGATCTTCGGGAATAGGAGGGTATGTGCTTGAAGCTTGTGGGGAACTAAATCTAGGTCCCCCTCGCACGGACATCCGTGCAGTTCTCCTTCGCCTTGGCGCTCGGGAGTTGGTTGCGGTGGTTGTTGAGGTGGCTCCTCAACAGGTAAAGGCGGTGGAGAAACCGCTTGAAGATATGGTTCCTCCAATGGAGGTTATGGAGAGTTATGGAAAGAAGGGGTGAATTCCCACGGATAGGTGTTCCATCGTTCGGCCCATGAATCGGGGCCTTGATATGGCAATCCTTGATAAGGAGAACCGCTGGAGATACTGATGGGATGAGTTGGTGTTTCGGTTGGCGGCTCTGGATCGGGGTCATCATCCACTTCCATGTCCTGGGAGAAATGGTCCTCGGGTCCTAAATGGTTAAAGCATAGTGGTCCGTTAATGTAGACGTTTGGGTTAAATTGACCCGGCGAATAAAGATCGTGAGAACTAGAATGGTGAAAAGAGTGAGAATGTAGAGAGTGATGTGAATTGTGAGAATGTTGGGGTTCGTTTAGAATAGGTAGCATATAAGTTGGGTGATCTGAAGGAGAAGAACCTAACGAAACAGAATGTCTCGCTGGTTCAAAAGAATGTCTCCAGTTATCTTGTGAATCAGAGCTAGTAAAAGACACTGATGGCGTGCGTCTATGCGAGGGTCCAGTTTGACTGGATGGTCCTCCCCTCATTGGACCTTTCCCTTCTCCTTGTACGCGCAGCGGCATTTTTAATTAGTAAACCTGTCAAAACAAGTAAAATAAAACATAACAACAAAAGGAAAATTAAGAATAATCCTAGGTCATTTGTCTAGACTCGGAAGTCTAAGGAATGTGCTTATTGTGTCATTGGGATTAAACACAAAAGGCTAGTATTTAATTCACTCAATGCTGGCTCTGATACCAACCTGTCACACCCCGATATTTCCACATATTACTGGTGTGGAGTATTGTGACGTAGTTGAAATCATCATAGTCAATACACACAATATAATAGCACAGCGGAAGGCTTTGGTAGATAAATACTATTACAAACCATAATGTCCGAGTGTCCAAATAAAAGAATGTACAGACTGGTTGTAATAGAGATCCACAGGCGGATCATAAAATAAATACAAGAAAACTGAAATAACAGACTTCAGGCATCTAAGGATTTGCAAGATCCTCTTATTTGACACAAAGTAGCTCCAGCCTAATTTCGTGAGGTACCTGTCACTTAGTCTTTGGAAAATACGTCAGTTTTCACTGGTAAGTACAATTAACCGACTCATTTGTAAAGTGTTTATGAAAATTGATTTAAGCTCACAAGGCACTAACCATTTATAACTTGGGACAATTATTTAAGATAATCTTGTATACAGTTTTATATGTTTGTCATACATATGGGGCCGGTTTGGAAGCCGGTCATGATTAACCGACTCACCACTTATAAAACCCATGGAGGAGTTATCCCCAACATGTGGGTTATTTAGCATTTGCATCTGTCAGGTGTATGCCTACACCCCGTGCATAAGTCGTGGCCATTTTCAAATGAAATGAGCCGAGGATATCCAGGACACGGTCGTATTAACCCCCAATGTTTATGTTATCAAACAAAACAGATTAAAACGGGTTATGTAAATTTATTAATCATAATCCGATTAAATGATTTCATACCCGACCAAGCGGTATTATTATAATACCGTATCCCAAGCCCGTATAAGGGAAAATAAGTTAAAAGTATTTACCTTAGCTAGATGTGTTAAGATGTAACTCAGCCGTATGTTTCCTAAGCTTTATGTAAATACCTTCTACCGAGGCTACTCAATCTGTATGGAAGGTTTATTAACCTATTAGGATACTAACGGGTCTTTATTTAAGTCAAAGACTTAGACCGGTTAGTTTGAAAGATACTTAACGGTTCTATACGCTAGATTAAGCGAAGACCGGAATAGAACGTGATTTAGACCCGACAAGTTTGGATACTTGTATAATATGGGTAAGCTAATCACATTCTGGATTTTGAAGTGAAAATGATAAGGTTAAACCCATTTCGGCTATTTTATGTAAACTAGTCACATAAACCGAATCGAACGCATAAAATGCATAATGGGTAACCGAATGAATTATATACAGGTCTCATATGTTATTATGCTTAAAATATGTTAATACATCAGTAGGATGTTAACATATATGCCCAAAAAGTATTTAAACCAATTTAAGTCCCGTAGGGGCATTTTGGTCATTTTACCCTTTATAAAAGAGGTTTTATAATAAACGGATATTCTGGTCTTAAATAATCAGTAAAAATATTTATCTTATGTTGGTATAACAGTAAGATCTCATTCATATGTGTGATTTACCATTTATGGCCAAAATATTCCCTGAAAGGGTATTTTGGTCATTTCGCATATGCTTTTAAGGACATTCTTGGAAGTCTGAGTTCATGACTTATACTTACTGTAATAACATTAAAATTTATTTAATAATTCAGTAGGTAACAAGTCTTAGGTGTTAAATATGGTTTGAAACCATACTATGCACCTAATTAATGTAAAAGTCGCTAATTCAAGTGTTCAAAATATTTATTTAATGTATAATATCAGTAGGAAGAGTTTTGGCGTTCAATTCATATGTCAATCTTAATTTATGCATGAAAAGGGTATTATCGTCATTTACCGAATTATACAAGAACTCAATGATATGGTCAGTTTATAATCTGACCAAAAATCCTAAAAATCCTAAAAATAATATCTTAACAGTAGGTAATGAGTTTTGGGTCAAAATCCATGTTTAAACATGCCTTATGCAAGATAGCGTAATTTAATTAATAAAAAACTTCAATTTGCGATATCTTGCATAACTTTTGTTTTAGACCAGAAATTGATGTCAAACTTTCGGGACATACTTATATATCAGAAATGAAGATTTTTTTCCACTCACATTTCCAAAAATCTCGTTTATATGACATAAGGGCAAAATAGGCATTTATAAGCATAATAACGGACATGAGCATATAATTCAGAATACAAGTGACCAGGTAATATAACTCCAGAGGGTTATACTACAACATAATGTGGTCCTAATGGAAGCTTAAAACATGGAAGGATTAAGATTAATCGGGTCAGAACTGAAAGTCAAAGCGAAAGTCAATCTTTTGTGACTTTCGGTTGCGAACCAACCTTAGACTTAGAATTGTCGGGTTGAATCTGTTTGAACATATTCTAATAATAATTACTAAGTTATTAGAGTGTCAAAATATAATTTATAACCTCTGTATTATTAGTTCTAATCATATTTTATAATTCTGTCCCGTTTGACTTTTTAACTAATTAGTTTGACCTGACAATTAAATAAGCAAACGAAATAATTAGGAGGTGCCCCCTTAAGGGTTAATCACCTACCTAACTATGGTCACATAACCACATTCAATTCGGATAGTGGCTGGACCATTTGAGTTTAAACCGAAGGTCAAAGCTAATTTACGATAACTTTGACTTTTCGGTTTTTAAACTATAAAACTGAACTAAAGAAAGGGCTAAGACACTTACATAGGGTCCTAGCTATCTTTTCTACAAACTTGAGTTCCTTCTTGGCCAGGAGACTCTAGATGAGAGCGTAGTGAAAGTTTCAAGTGAATGAGCAAATGAACAAGGCAACTTAAGTGCCTATTTATAGGAGTTTGCCATGAATTCAGATCATCACAACTGTTATGGAGGTGTTTAGGATCACCCCAGGTGTCCTAGTGGTATTACAAAACCAACAACATGCTCATGGTATCGATTTGTAGGTGATAGATGTCACACCCCAACCGATGGCGGAAACATCGGGGCGCGGCACTGAGCGAAACAGATTGTCCAGAAGTTTCCATAACAATTATAATTACCAATTATTTAAAACATCACGTCCCATACCATGACATAAGAAGTAACATAATTATTACAGATAAAATCTAGTCAAGTAGTTCTGTTCTGACAACTCAGATTTACAAAATAGAGTAAATGTTTATTGCTGCCTAGGACTCTCCTTCCCTAGCCTCAATTTCATCACCTAGCAAACAAGAGGCCCTGTGTCTTTCCTAGCCTTGATTTCATAGCGAGCTAAGCATGTAAACATCCTAAGCACCTGTCACATACGTTAAAGTAAAAGTCAATACACATACTGTAAAGGTGAGCATACAAGTTTAATTGATATAATAAATTCGAAATTCGTTTAAGCATAACCAGCACGTACACATAGTGAAATGAGGCACGTTAGTTATCAACATGGGTCTATCGACACCAATGACTGCGAGTTGACTGTCCGGGACAGTTCGTAATACATAATCACCACTGTGATCCATGCAAATAATAGTCCTTAACAACCCCCGCGAACGGGTGCTGAGTCCAAACTATAGTACTATCGTTGCTAAGGCAGGTGGACAGCATTCCATGTGTAAACATAACAAACAAGCATTCATTAAGCCACGTAATACATGCAATAATGGGTAGCGTTTAAATAGTATTGAGTAGTGTGCTCGATGTGATTTGAATATTTGTAACGTATGTAACACCCAAAAGTACATAAAGCAAAAAGGGTTCGAGTATACTCACAGCGTTGATGGATTGAAGGGAGCGCGTAGAGTAAGATTAGCCTGAACAGTTAACGATAGCATAAAAGATAAGCGGCGCGTATAACGAGAAAGTTACCAAGTGCAGAATGGTGATCCGGTCAGATGGAGATCCGGCCGGTCGGCCATTCGCTCGGATATCAGTCCATCCGGGTGGTTGTCCGCTCGGACGGCCACTCGGTCGGTTGACATTGTTGGCATAGATGTGTTTGTGTACGATGGCTTGACTTTTGAAGTTTTCGTTGTAGTATTTAGAAAACAGAGAAGTATCTCTACCTTTCAGGTCGGTCGATCGAACGGTCGTTCGATCGGACGACGACTCGAATGGCGAGGTTACTTAGTGAGAACAAGTTCACAGCAGGATGGTCACTCGGTCGGACGTCCATCTGAGCGGGTGGCAACCCTGTTATTGAACAAGTTGAAAATTGTTTAAGTGTTTAATCAAAGTATAACCTGATCATACAGTGGGTCACTCGAGTGGCAACCCGGTCGGACAGCAGTCCGATCGGACGGCAACTCATCCCATTGATCTGACCGTGTTATTACTTGATTTTGTTTGAAGTGTTGTAACTTGAACGAGACATTGTGATGGCTGGTTTAAACAATGGGAACCCCATCTCGTCCCTAATGTCCTGACCGAACAGGAATCACCCTGATCAGTCAGTGCACGGTCTGTGACGGTTGTTCCTGTCCAAACCCGAAATCACTATCGTTCAGATGGAACTTTGATCTAGCACTGATACATCACTAAAAATGAGTAGACGATCAGTATTAGCTCCGATTCCATCGGGCTTGAGTGTTTTGAGTGTAAAAGAGTTGAAAGATAGTTAGAAAAATTATCTTTTGATGTGTGTAAAATGCAACATCTAAATTACATCAAATGAGGCATAAAACTAACCCTTTTTTAGTACTAATATTGGAAAAAGAGTGTTTTTGTCTTCCTTTTGTATTTTCAGGATTAAATGAGCTCAAAAACGCAAAAGAAGCAAAAAGACAGCTAAATCCAACATAAATACAAGAAAAGGAACAATAGTGGACTGCCCGAACCCTCAACGGCACCTTCCAAAGCAAAATAGAGAAAACAGAAGGCTGAACACGCCCCGTGCTCAGCCAGCACGGGGCCGTGCCCAAGAAGCAGCAGAAAAGACAAACCTATAGAAGCTTCTATTGCCCATCACGGGGACGTGCTCAGCGGACACGGGGGCGTGTCGAAAGTACAGCAGGCGCATTTATTGTAATTGCGAATTACAATTAATGAGGAGAGAGAGTGTCAGACGGACACGGGGCCGTGTCCAGCGGACACGGGGCCGTGTCCAGCTCTCTGTTCAGCCTATAAATAGGAGTGCTTGGATTCATTTCATCTCATCCCTTGGCACACCACCTCTCTCACACTTCATCCACCACCCACCACCATTACAACACCATCATCCACCACCATCATCCATTGTCCATCATAGAGTGTGTGAGTCGTCTCGGGATCCAAGATTGATCGTAAGAGTTCTTGACAATCAAGGCCATGTTTGCCTAAGTCTCTTACATCACTTGGTGAAGACAAAGTTTCTAGTATAATACTTTTTATTTCTAATCTTTTGCACTTTTTATTTGGTTTTGTATTAATGACTTTAATAACTAGTTACTTATGTTGAAGGTGATCTTTCCTTATCGTTTGTCTGTGGTGTCTTGGCATTATTTTACTGTCTATATAAAATAAAGGATTTTCACCATTCATATCTCCACGGTCTATATGGAGGTATGTTGGCTACCTGGTAGGGGGTTAAGGGAACGGTTTGGTAAAGGTCTTGCCATTGTTCAGCGTTTAGAGGTCCTGCAATGGACCTGGGTCAAATTTAGTAGGGCCTCCTTCAATACTTCACGGTATTGGATGGCGGGGGTCCAAACTCTTTGATCCCCTCATAAGTTAACTACTATTAATACTATAACCCGGCTATTTAGGACTGTATCCCTGCTGACTCAGACTACTTAGTCGAGGGTAACGTCACCGCCAAAAGCGGGGCCTACCACAATACTGCATTAATAACTTAATTCATTATCTTCCAATAATCCACCCCTTTAGGATTGTATCCCTGCTGACTCAAACTACTAGGGTGAGGGTAACGTCACCTTCAAAAGAGGGGCCTACTACAATAACTAAGATAATCTCTTAATTATGTGCAAAAGTGCGGAAATAATCAAAGGTTATACTAGATACGAGTCGGAACCAAGTGATTCATCTTGTCTATCTGTTTTTATTTTTATTTTTATTTTCAGCATTTTAGTTAGTTTTATTTTTCTTAGTTTAAAACATTTTTCTAAACTTTTGTTTTGGTTAGACGTTGAGGAGAAACCCGTACTAAAAGCTCTTGTGTCCTTGGACGACCTCGGTATCTTACCAACGCTATACTACACTCAACGATGGGTGCACTTGCCCATATGTGTGTTTAGTGTTAGTGAAATATCGTGTTTTATAAATTTAAAACTTGGCTAAAATAAGTGTTAAAAAGGGCTTAAAATATACACCTAAAATAAGTAACACTTTCACGCACATCAAGTTTTTGGCGCCGTTGCCGGGGACACAAGGATTTTGAGAAAGTTAGGAATCAACGGCCTAATCATCTTTTTTTTTTCTTTTTTTTTTTTTTTAGGATTTTCTAAGTTTTTCAGCTTCTGCAGAGCTCAGCACGGGCCGTGCCCGCTGAACACGCCCACGTGCTCAATCATTGGAACTGGCAATCCTGTTTTACATCAGACAGTAAGCTGAACACGGGGCCGTGTCCACTCAACACGCCCCCGTGCCTAAGTTTCAGTTACTGAAAACAGAACCGTTAGATCCCGACGGTTGGTAATTTCTGACATAAACATGAGTGATAGTAATTATTTTTACTTTCGGCACTCTTATGGTAAGTGGTGTCAATTATGTGGTGGCGAACATGAAGAAGTAAAATGCTACTTCCTAAATTATAGGCCCCACTACATGGACCCACCATCTTCTCACAACCTTAAGAGGGGCGAAAGTAAAAATAAGCACTATTTCTCCCTCGAATGCGCCCAGCCAGATATTCTAGGGGAAATGCTCCTTAGCGAGTTATTTCAACTAGAAGAGCTAATTCTGAAATGGATAGAAGAGCTTGGGAAGGATTTTATTGATCCACCCCAAGACAATACCCATGAAGAAATGTTGGAACCGCATTCCGACAACCTCGTTGCTCCCGAAAATACCTTCGTACCTAGCAAAGACTTGGACGATAGTCGTCCCTGTGTCGATTGTGCCGTGAAGGACTCTCCATCGACTTCGTTCGGTGCATACATAGACCTGAGCGATTCGGCATATACCTTCTTTAACAAGAGCCCGGAAAAGGGTTGGACTTGTCCACCTAGAATGAAAATAGGAATTACCCTCACCGACAACCTCTTGCGTTCTCGCCTTAGTCTAGGACAATTAAGGTATATTAGGCACTTTGGGGTTGTTCCAACCAGTCAGGAGCCACCCGATACTAACAAGTTCCTTAAAAAAACTAGACAACTTCATAAAACAGTCCCTAGACACGGGGCCGTGCCCAGCCAACACGCCCCCGTGTCCATCGAAAGATTCCATTCTGATCAGTACGTCAGAATACGGACAAACTGTGTCAGAACTCCACCTGCACACGGGGCCGTGTCCACTGAACACGGGGCCGTGTCCAGGTTGCTGTCGTTTTCTATAAATGCAGCCAAGAATTCTGCACATTTGGACCAACTTGGGGCAGAGATTTACAGGAATCTTCTCTCAAACTATCCTAGGTAAGTCTAAAAGAAGGTTCCAACAACCCATCTTGTCCTTTCCTCTTTTAGCTATTTCCTTCTTCTTCATCTTTCTCCAAGAGCTACCATTGAAAGTTTGGAATTCCTCCAACTCTATGGTAGGGATAAATGAGTTTTGTTCAAAGAATCTTGGTAAAAACATGTCATGAAACATTGTTTTAAGTTATTAGTAGCCAAAAAGGTCCCACAACATTCAGAAAATAACTTAAAAATCCAAGTTTCCTTGTTCCAAAACTCTGCAGAAAGATGAACACGGGGCCGTGCTCAGTGAGCACGGGGCCGTGTCCGGTTACTGTTTCATTAAATAAACTATTTTTAGTTTATTTTTCGTAGGATGACGAGTGAAAACAGCGAAACATCTCCGGTGCATCCGCCAAACAGCCGTAGAGGAAGAAGACCCTCCATTGAAGCTACACTTGTACACTATGTGATAGCATTAAGGGAGGCTCTCGACGAAATGACTTCAGTAGAGGAGGTCCTAATCGACCGTATTAACGATCTAACGATGGGACTTGAAAGCAGCTTCCAAGAAATTAACCTCTTGCACCAGAGGTTAAATATTCTTGTAGCACCTCCAATGGAACCAGTCCTTCCTCAGCAGGATTGGAACCTGGCACTCGGAATCAACAACCCTACCGGGTGGGAAGACTTTCAGGCGGAACCTCCCATGGAACACCAACAAGAGATCCCGGTGGAAGTTGAAACTCCTCAAACTAATGCCAATGAGCCTTCTTTTCTCCTTCCAAGAGAGATAGAAGAATGGCTCGCCGACATTTGAGGAGAACCGCACTCGGAAGTAGGAGTTCATAAAGGCCTTGTTTAACCAAGATTAATTACTTCTTGGAAATTTTGCTAAATTAAAATAAAATAAAGGCTAGGACTCCATGGTTTGTTATTTCTTTGTTTTATCTAGTTTAATTTAGGATTATGTAAGTTCTCTCTATGATGAAATGAAATGATGGTTTTAAGGTTTGGATGGTTTAAAATGAATAAAACACACTCATGGTGGTAAAGGATGAAAAGGGGAACGAGAAAAATGATCCCATGCACAAGAACGAGGCAACCCGACAATTTTCTCCATTTCAGAAGGTTCAACACGGACCGTGCCCAACCAACACGGCCCCGTGTCGAACCACCTGCAGAAAACGCCCAGTACAGGTAACTGGACACGGGCCGTGTTCACCCAACACGCCCCCGTGTCCAGACTCCTGTTTCTCTTATTTCAATTTTGTTACTGGCACTTGAACACGGGGCCGTGCCCGGATAACACGGGGCCGTGTTCAGTGCCCAGTAACACAAATTTTTGCTTTTTAAACACTATTTTACACATCTAATCAACCTAAAAATTTATTTTTGGGACACATTGAGGACAATGTGTAATTTAAGTGTGGGGGGGGATGCCAAAACCTTGAATTTTGCAAGTCCAAAATACAAGCCTTACACAAAACTCTATTGGAACCGCTAATCACCCCAAATTTTTTCAAAAAAAATTTCAATTTTTTCTTGTCTAGGTTTAACTCGGGAAATTCAAGTTCTCAAAAAGGTTATATTTTTACAAATTTACAACCGATAGCGTAGTGATAAAAAAAGAACCAACATAAGAAAATTATGAAAAGGCATGACAAACTTATTTAAAATTTGATTATATATACTTGATCACATAAAAACCCATTCCCACAAAAGTGAGTTTTGAGCCTTTATTGAGCACACAATTACATATCATTTGACTAAATGCTCATTTTTCGTTTCTTGTGTGAATAGCCGCTTGGTTCTTACGACTCTAGAACTTGCCATGACAATACATTCCCGGTCTTTATCAACTTAAACCCGAGTAAGTAAATGATGGAGGCATTAGGACTAACCCTTTTTCATTTCTACACCATTATTTTTCTTTTTCTTTTACCACCTACCCAAAAACCCCCCTAGTTAGCCCCTTTGAGCCTAAACCTTTTCGTTTCATCACCCAAACAAAAACCTTTTCACCCACCAAAACCTTTTTCATTTTTAACCCTTTTTTTTTTAGTAACAAGTTCGGTTCTTCGTAAAAAAAAAAAAAAAAAAAAAAAAAAAAATCTTTGATAATGATGAAGCAAAAAGAAAATAAACAAACAAAGTAATCAAAAATAACTTTGTTTGAATAAAAGCTTCATCAAAAAAAAATTAAAAAAAAAATTAAAAATACGAAAACCGACACTTGTTACGCTTTTAGCCCTTTTTCTACTAACCACTAACCCAACCACCTACCTTTAACCCTAGCCAACCCTTAACCCACAAAGTCTTCTTGATATCTACAAAGGTATAAAAGTTAAAAAGGAGGAGGATTGATTTCTTGGCAAGCCTATGGTAGGAATAAGTTCCGTGCCGCTCTCGAGTGATTCACTAAAAATACACCTTCGGCCGAGTGTGAGTGATTTCCCCGCGAGGTATGTGAACTTGTATATAAATAGAATTTTAAAAAGGCATGTTATGCCCAAATAAGTAATTTCTTTTATGAACAGTTCTAAATAAATCATTACGAATAGGAGTGTAAATAAATAAAAATAAAACCCAAAAAAATCTTGGAAATCCCGACACTCTATGACAAGCCCAAAACCTTCTCTTCTACCTATTCCATTTGGGAGTGTAAGCCACATATTAAAGAGTTTTGCTTGAGGACAAGCAAAAGTTCAAGTGTGGGGGTATTTGATGTGTGTAAAATGCAACATATAAATTACATCAAATGAGGCATAAAACTAACCCTTTTTAGTACTAATATTGGAAAAAGAGTGTTTTTGTCTTCCTTTTGTATTTTCAGGATTAAATGAGCTCAAAAACGCAAAAGAAGCAAAAAGACAGCTAAATCCAACATAAATACAAGAAAAGGAACAATAGTGGACTGCCCGAACCCTCAACGGCACCTTCCAAAGCAAAATAGAGAAAACAGAAGGCTGAACACGCCCCGTGCTCAGCCAGCACGGGGCCGTGCCCAAGAAGCAGCAGAAAAGACAAACCTATAGAAGCTTCTATTGCCCATCACGGGGCCGTGCTCAGCGGACACGGGGGCGTGTCGAAAGTACAGCAGGCGCATTTATTGTAATTGCGAATTACAATTAATGAGGAGAGAGAGTGTCAGACGGACACGGGGCCGTGTCCAGCGGACACGGGGCCGTGTCCAGCTCTCTGTTCAGCCTATAAATAGGAGTGCTTGGATTCATTTCATCTCATCCCTTGGCACACCACCTCTCTCACACTTCATCCACCACCCACCACCATTACAACACCATCATCCACCACCATCATCCATTGTCCATCATAGAGTGTGTGAGTCGTCTCGGGATCCAAGATTGATCGTAAGAGTTCTTGACAATCAAGGCCATGTTTGCCTAAGTCTCTTACATCACTTGGTGAAGACAAAGTGTCTAGTATAATACTTTTTATTTCTAATCTTTTGCACTTTTTATTTGGTTTTGTATTAATGACTTTAATAACTAGTTACTTATGTTGAAGGTGATCTTTCCTTATCGTTTGTCCGTGGTGTCTTGGCATTATTTTACTGTCTATATAAAATAAAGGATTTTCACCATTCATATCTCCACGGTCTATATGGAGGTATGTTGGCTACCTGGTAGGGGGTTAAGGGAACGGTTTGGTAAAGGTCTTGCCATTGTTCAGCGTTTAGAGGTCCTGCAATGGACCTGGGTCAAATTTAGTAGGACCTCCTTCAATACTTCACGGTATTGGATGGCGGGGGTCCAAACTCTTTGATCCCCTCATAAGTTAACTACTATTATTACTATAACCCGGCTATTTAGGACTGTATCCCTGCTGACTCAGACTACTTAGTCGAGGGTAACGTCACCGCCAAAAGCGGGGCCTACCACAATACTGCATTAATAACTTAATTCATTATCTTCCAATAATCCACCCCTTTAGGATTGTATCCCTGCTGACTCAAACTACTGGGGTGAGGGTAACGTCACCTTCAAAAGAGGGGCCTACTACAATAACTAAGATAATCTCTTAATTATGTGCAAAAGTGCGGAAATAATCAAAGGTTATACTAGATACGAGTCGGAACCAAGTGATTCATCTTGTCTATCTGTTTTTATTTTTATTTTTATTTTCAGCATTTTAGTTAGTTTTATTTTTCTTAGTTTAAAACATTTTTCTAAACTTTTGTTTTGGTTAGACGTTGAGGAGAAACCCGTACTAAAAGCTCTTGTGTCCTTGGACGACCTCGGTATCTTACCAACGCTATACTACACTCAACGATGGGTGCACTTGCCCATATGTGTGTTTAGTGTTAGTGAAATATCGTGTTTTATAAATTTAAAACTTGGCTAAAATAAGTGTTAAAAAGGGCTTAAAATATACACCTAAAATAAGTAACACTTTCACGCACATCATCTTTCAATCCCTTTCACCGTGAATATGTTTAGATCTATGCAAGATCTTTGTTTATTTATGTGGAAACCCTTCAGATTCAAGTTGTTCTTGGTGGATTGAAGCCAAAACATGAAGTTCCTAAGAACACATGATGACATCATCCTAGAACACCTTGAATCTTGATGATTTCATGGTTAAAAGTTAAGATTCAAAAGATAGAAAGGTGTAGGAGTGCGTGTAGATCAAGAAAGTACAAGGTTTAGGGTGAGATCTTATCGGAATTCGCGAGAAATCCAAGAAAAGAAGGCTGGAACGAGTGGAGAGCAAGTGTGACTGAAATACTTTCCCAAAGTGGAAAGTGAGGGGTATTTATAGGATTTCCCAAAGTGGAAAGGGGCTGGTCGGTCGAGTGGTAACTCGGCCGGGTGGCAGCTCGGTAGAGTGGCACCTCGATCGGGTGGCTGCCCGGTCGGGTGGCAGTTCGGTCGGCTTGCCCTGGTTCGAGTGTTCGGCGTGACGAGTTTTGCCGTTATGATTCGCGTGTAGCGCGTTGCGATGCGATTTGAGTGAGCGATGCGATAGAGTTACTTATCAAATTACTTTTAATCCCAACTACTATATTTAACATACAATCATCCTACATTTAACTTGCGTTTCGCGTATTCGAGTAGATTGCGATTCGATTGAGTTGCGATTGCGTTTCGATTAATCACCACATATAACATAAATAAACACGCACAAGTAACACATAGTTAGCCCACACACGTAAAACAATATCCAGAACGCGTATTTCGAGTTGCGATTCGTATTACGATTTGATGTCGATTCGATTAGCATAGTTTAATTATCGCTTAGTTAACTTTATCGCATTGTTACTTCCTATAGTTCACAGTCGTAAGTCGATTAAATAGCGAATAACACACGTCTATTACTGCGATTATTGATAATTACTCCACATAATACAACTAAAATAAACACATAAAAGACAATCACTATAAGTCAAGTCGCGCGATCGGTCGTTGACTTTGACCTTGACTTTGACTTTGACTCCTTGGGTTCACGGGGTGTTACAGCCTCCCCTTGTTAAGGGAATTTCATCCCGAAATTAGTATGAAGCTGTAACAAACAACTGCGGGTACTTCGCCTTCATGTGACTTTCGAGTTCCCAAGTGAACTCTGCGCCTCGTTTGCCTTCCCAGCGAACCTTCACAATGGGAATGCGTGAGCGCCTGAACTGCTTGGTTTTTCGGTCCATGATTTCGACAGGCTTTTCCACGAAGTGTAATGTTTCGTTCACTTAGAGGTCCTCAAGAGGTAAGTGTAGATCACAATCAGCCAGACACTTTCTGAAGTTCGAAACGTGGAAAGTCGGGTGAACGTTGCTAAGTTCCTCCGGTAGTTCGAGTCTGTAGGACACTTTGCCGATCCTTTCCAGAATCTTAAAGGGTCCCACATACCGAGGCGTGAGCTTACCTTTCTTGCCGAATCGGACCACACCCTTCCAAGGTGATACCTTTAGGAGTACATGGTCGCCAACGTCAAATTCAAGGGGCTTGCGTCGTTTATCGGCGTAACTTTTCTGACGGTCCCGAGCTTTCACTAGCTTGTCTCGAATTTGGAAGATTTTGTCTGTCGTTTCTTGTAATAACTCAGGATCGGTTAATTGCGAATGCCCGATCTCGTGCCATACAATAGGCGATCGATATCTTCTTCCATATAGTGCCTCAAATGGTGTCATTTGAATGCTGGAATGATAGCTATTATTGTACGAGAATTCGACTAAAGGCAGGTATGCGTCCCAATTACCGCCGAAGTCTATGACACACGAGCGAAGCATGTCTTCAAGGGTGCGAATCGTTCTTTCAGTCTGACCGTCGGTTTGGGGATAGAAGGCGGTACTTAGATTTAGCGTAGTACCGAGAGCAGATTGAAACGTTCCCCAAAGTCGCGAGGTAAACCGAGCATCGCGGTCAGAGATGATGTCACGAGGCATCCCATGTCGACAGATAATTTCGTCAGTGTAGATTCAGGCTAATCGTTCTACCTTATAGTCTTCTCGTATCGGCAGAAAGTGAGCAGATTTAGTCAAACGGTCAACAACAACCCAAATACTGTCGTGACCTGATGACGTGCACGGAAATTTCGTTATGAAATCCATAGCTATACTCTCCCACTTCCACACGAGGATTTTGGGTTGTTCGAGTAAGCCAGAGGGTCTTTGATGCTCAGCCTTGACTTTCGAGCAAGTCAGGCACTTTCCGACATAGAGAGCGATATCCCTCTTCATACCCGGCCACCAGTACTTGTAGCGAAGGTCCTGGTACATTTTGTCGGCACCGGGATGAATAGAATACCGGGATTTGTGAGCTTCGTCCATCAAAGTTTGTCGCAGATTTGTCCGTTTAGGGATCCAAATTCGGTCCATATAATGGAATATCCCGTTCGATTTATTTACTAGCTAAGCTCCATCGTGGTAAATCCTTTCCTTATTCAAAGTTCGTTCGGTGAAACAAGCATGCTGAGCTTCGCGGATAAGAGTTTCAAGATCGAATTGAGCTTGAACGTTGCGGGCGCTGTGCAAGTAGCTTTGTCTACTGAGTGCGTCGGCAACGACATTTGCTTTGCCAGGATGATAACGTATCTCACAGTCGTAATCGTTAAGAAGTTCTACCCACCGGCGTTGACGCATATTAAGTTCCTTCTGGTCAAAGATATGTTGTGGGCTCCTATGATCGGTGAAGATCGTACACTTGGTACCATAAAGGTAGTGTCGCCAAATCTTTAACGCAAAAACAACGGCGCCTAGCTCAAGGTCGTGGGTTGTGTAGTTCTTCTCGTGGATCTTGAGCTGTCGAGACGCGTAAGCAATAACTTTGTCTCGTTGCATGAGAACACAACCGAGACCAAGGTTCGAGGCATCGCAGTAGACTATAAAGTCGTCGTTCCCTTCAGGTAGCGTGAGGACAGGAGCATTGCAAAGCATATACTTGAGGGTTTGAAAGGCAGTCTCTTGTCCAGTTCCCCAAACAAAAGGCTTGTCTTTCTGAGTGAGAGCGGTAAGCGGCATGGCAATTTTAGAGAATCCTTCGATAAATCGGCGATAATAGCCCGCTAGTCCAAGAAAAGAACGGACTTCAGACGGGTTCTTGGGCGTAACCCAACTCTTGACAGCTTCGATCTTTGCGGGATCAACGTGAATACCTTGACTATTGATAATGTGACCGAGGAATTGAACCTCCTCTATCCAAAATTCACACTTGGAGAACTTGGTGTAGAGTCGATTCCCTTGGAGTAGCTCGAGAACCAAACGTAGATGTTGCGCGTGTTTGGTTTTCGACTTGGAATAGATCAGGATATCGTCGATGAACATGATGATGAAATGATCGAGAAAAGGTTTACACACGCGATTCATCAGATCCATGAAAACCGCGGGTGCGTTGGTTAAACCAATAGGCATAACCACGAACTCGTAGTGGCCATAGCGAGAGCGAAAGGCAGTCTTGGGTATATCCTCCTCTTGAATGCATAGTTGGTGGTAGCCTGAACGTAGATCGATCTTTGAAAAACACGTAGCACCTTGCAGCTGGTCGAACAAATCATCAATACGGGGCAGAGGATAGCGGTTCTTGATAGTTAGCTTATTCAGCTCCCTATATTCGATGCACATCCGGAACGACCCATCCTTCTTTTTGACGAAAAGAACTGGTGCGCCCTAAGGAGAGGTGCTAGGGCGAATAAAACCTTTGTCAAGCAATTCCTGGAGCTGACTCGCGAGTTCGCGCATTTCTGACGGTGCGAGTCGGTAGGGAGCTCTGGCAACGGGGTTTGCTCCAGGAATGAGGTCGATGCGAAAGTCGATATCACGACTAGGAGGTAGTCCAGGAAGATCTTCAGGAAAAACACTAGGAAAATCTCGAACAACTGGAACGTCTTTCACTTCTGTCTTTCTTTTCTTTTCCTCCTCCGCTACTACAATGTTAGCCAAGAAAGCTCTGTATTCCTTGCGGAGATACTTACTAGCTTGGACACATGACATAAGTTGCAATTTCTTCGAAGCGACTTCTCCGTAAACACATAATTGATCTCCATTAGCGAGCGAGAATCAAATCATCTTGTCGAAGCAAACAACTTCAGCATGGTTTTCGCGAAGAAAGTCCATGCCTACTATGACATCAAAAATTCCGAGTTGCATCGGAATAAGGTCGATGGGAAAGATGTGATTGTTGAGCTCAAGAGTACAATCACGAAGAACGGAGTTAACGGCGACGGTTCTTCCAGTGGCGATTTCAACATCGAACGTCGAGGAGAGATGGGCGCGCTTACGGTTTAGTAACTTTTCGAGCTCAAACGACACAAAGCAGTTATCGGCTCCAGTATCAAACAAACACGAAGCATAAATACCATTCACAAGGAACGTACCATTGACGACGTTGTTGTCGGCTTGGGCTTGGCGCACATTGATGTTGAAAGTTTGTGCGCGTGCTACTTGCTGTTGTTGATGCTGCTGTTGTTGTTGGTGCTGAGGCTGCTGTTGTTGCTGTTGCGGCTCTTGCTTCACAACTCGATTCGGGCACATGTTTGCGAAGTGATTCGGGTCGCCACATGCAAAGCAGACTCGGGCATTGACCGCGGGTGCCTGAGCCGCTTGTTGGCCTTGTGGGGCAGGAAGTAGAGCTTGATGAGCAGCGGCTTGAGCAGGAGCTTGACCTTGACGACCACGGCAGTTGGTGGTGAAGTGACCATACACATTGAAGTTTGCACAGAAACGACAAGCGATGGTAGTCGGGTGGTGGTAGGTACAGGTAGGGCAGAGCGGATATGGCCCAGTATATGCGCGCTTAGCAAAAGGCGCATTCGCCACAGGCGCCGCTACTTGACGCTGTTGTTGAGCAGGTACGACTTGAACTAGTGCAGCAGTGATCGCACAGTTCTTTTTGCTGGAGTTGCTCTTTCTCTTGTTCTTCCTCTTGTTGTTCGATGTGGTGGTGGTTTCAGCAGTTGGTGCGGCGGTGGTAGCTTGATGCAGGTTCTTGGGAGCTTTATCCCAGACACCAGCCTTAACCCGCTTGTCATTGATCTCGGCGGCCAGTAGATAAGTCTCTTCGATTGTGGTGGTCTTGGCAGCTTGAACGAAATCTGCAACATAGTCGGGCAAAGCGCGGATGTACTTCTTGATTGCGATCTCCGGAGTCTTGACTTGGTCGGGACAGATGATACTGAGCTGTTTAAAGCGAGCAGTTAAAGCAGCGTTTTCACCGTCCTTCTGCTTTATGTGCCAGAATTCATCCTCCAGCTTTTGGCGCTCATGGGGAGGGCAGAATTCTTCGAGCATAACCTTCTTTAACTCATCCCATGATAACCCATAAGCTGCATCGTTCCCACGCTTGTTCCTCTCGGCCGTCCACCAGTCTAAAGCGCGTGACTGGAAAACGCCAGTAGCATTCAGAGTGCGGAGTTCGTTAGGACAGCCACTCTAGTGTAATGTGACCTCGATTGAGTTGAACCATTGAAATAAAGCAGTAGGCCCTTCTTCGCCTGTGAATTCCTTGGGTCCGCATGCCTTAAACTGTTTGAAGCTAAAAGCAGCTTTTGGAGCTTCAGTCCTCGACTCCTCAGAAGATTTGCTGGTATTCTCATGAATCTCACTGAAAATTTGCGGGACGACGTCTGTGACTGATTGCGCAATGAGTGCCGCAAGACGTTTGTCTCTCTGTTCTCGGCGAGCATGACGAGAGTAACGAGGTCCAGTTCCTGACATTGTCTGCAACCGACATTGTCACAGGACTCAACATAGTTTCGAGTATTCCTAGTGTAGTCTAGCGATTCACCATAAAGCTCAGGAACACATCAAGGTACACAGCACATAAACCACAGATACACATAAGCACAAAGGCACTTAAACACGTAGGGCACATAGGAGCACATAGAGCAGTCAGAATACAGCAACCTATCATTCAAAGCCCGTGAGTATTCGTAGATAGCGATGGTGGTTATCGAGTATACAGCGAGTAGTATAGTATAACTTAACATGCGATCGTCTACAAGTTTCAGTGTTTTATCAGCGTGGTGCGAGTTGTGTGTGTTTAGGTAGAGCGAGAAACGAGAAATCAAACCGTCAGTACTGTGGTACTGTTTACCTCAAAACGCTAACAAATAACATTTAAAAGTAAAATTCAAGTAAAAACAACAAATATCAGAGTCAGCAGTTGCGGGCTCAGAATCGAAACTCATAAAAATCGAGGGTGGATTGTCTGCGGCTGTTATACATCGACTACCCAAAGTGGTTCGACTATCCTCAAGGACTCTTAGTACACACTTTGGCCTTCTGGACTGTGCTTTTGCCTCGATTCTGGGCAATCGGCATGCGTCCTTCCAGTGATAGTGTGACTTCAAATCGATGGAGTCCGTCGAGACTTTGGTGAGAGTCTTGTTAAATCAACATAGAACACGGATCAAGTTACCAAGATTCGGGTTTCACCCCTGACTTAGTAACTTTATTCCTGTTTTGATGAAGATAGAGAGAAAATTTTGCGTCAAAGTACGGATTTCACTCCTGGTTCAGCGCAATTTCCCCTGTTCAAAGATAAAAATGCGGGTTGAACAAGCGATTTAGTCAAGAGTTTGCGGTTTTCACGCCTAATCTCGACCCCTCACTCATTCGTTCTTGAAAATTGAATGCAGTGATAGTGTAGTGTAAGCAAGAATAGCGAGAAATAGTAGTTAAGCTTGTACAAGACCCCTACTTGGTATGCACAAGTCAGTCTGTTGGTACTTAACTATAGACTAGGTCGTTTCTAAGACATCGACCCGGACTAGGTCGAGTCTTGCCTAATTCCCTATAGTTATGGCTCTGATACCAATCTGTCACACCCCAACCGATGGCGGAAACATCGGGGCACGGCACTGAGCGAAACAGATTGTCCAGAAGTTTCCATAACAATTATAATTACCAATTATTTAAAACATCACGTCCCATACCATGACATAAGAAGTAACATAATTATTATAGACAAAATCTAGTCAAGTAGTTCTGTTCCGACAACTCAGATTTACAAAATAGAGTAAATGTTTATTGCTGCCTAGGACTCTCCTTCCCTAGCCTCAATTTCATCACCTAGCAAATAAGAGGCCCTAGGTCTTTCCTAGCCTTGATTTCGTAGCGAGCTAAGCATGTAAACATCCTAAGCACCTGTCACATACGTTAAAGTAAAAGTCAATACACATAGTGTAAAGGTGAGCATACAAGTTTAATAGATATAATAAATTCGAAATTCGTTTACACATAATCAGCACGTACGCATAGTGAAATGAGGCACGTTAGTTATCGACATGGGTCTATCGACACCAATGACTGCGAGTTGACTGTCCGGGACAGTTCGTAATACATAATCACCACTGTGATCCATGCAAATAATAGTCCTTAACAACCCCCGCGAACGGGTGCTGAGTCCAAACTATAGTACTATCGTTGCTAAGGCAGGTGGACAGCATTCCATGTGTAAACATAACAAACAAGCATTCATTAAGCCACGTAATACATGCAATAACGGTTAGCGTTTAAATAGTATTGAGTAGTGTGCTCGATGTGATTTGAATATTTGTAACGTATGTAACACCCAAAAGTGCATAAAGCAAAAAGGGTTCGAGTATACTCACAGCGTTGATGGATTGAAGGGAGTGCGTAGAGTAAGATTAGCCTAAACAGTTAACGATAGCATAAAAGATAAGCGGTGCGTATAACGAGAAAGTTACCAAGTGCAGAATGGTGATCCGGTCAGATGGAGATCCGGCCGGTCGGCCATTCGCTCGGATATCAGTCCATCCGGGTGGTTGTCCGCTCGGACGGCCACTCGGTCGGTTGACATTGTTGGCATAGATGTGTTTGTGTACGATGGCTTGAATTTTGAAGTTTTCGTTGTAGTATTTAGAAAACAGAGAAGTATCTCTACCTTTCAGGTCGGTCGGTCGATCGAACGGTCGTTCGATCGGACGACGACTCGAATGGCGAGGTTACTTAGTGAGAACAAGTTCACAGCAGCATGGTCACTCGGTCGGACGTCCATCCGAGCGGGTGGCAACCCTGTTATTGAACAAGTTGAAAATTGTTTAAGTGTTTAATCAAAGTATAACCTGATCATACAGTGGGTCGCTCGAGTGTCTTGAGTGTAAAAGAGTTGAAAGATAGTTAGAAAAATCATCTTTCAATCCCTTTCACCGTGAATATGTTTAGATCTATGCAAGATCTTTGGTTATTTATGTGGAAACCCTTCAGATTCAAGTTGTTCTTGGTGGATTGAAGCCAAAACATGAAGTTCCTAAGAACACATGATGACATCATCCTAGAACACCTTGAATCTTGATGATTTCACGGTTAAAAGTTAAGATTCAAAAGATAGAAAGGTGTAGGAGTGCGTGTAGATCAAGAAAGTACAAGGTTTAGGGTGAGATCTTACCGGAATTCGCGAGAAATCGAAGAAAAGAAGGCTGGAACGAGTGGAGAGCAAGTGTGACTGAAATACTTTCCCAAAGTGGAAAGTGAGGGGTATTTATAGGATTTCCCAAAGTGGAAAGGGGCTGGTCGGTCGAGTGGTAACTCGGCCGGGTGGCAGCTCGGTCGAGTGGCACCTCGATCGGGTGGCTGCCCGGTCGGCTGGCCCTGGTTCAAGTGTTCGGCGTGACGAGTTTTGCCGTTACGATTCGCGTGTAGCGCGTTGCGATGCGATTCAAGTGAGCGATGCGATAGAGTTGCTTATCAAATTACTTTTAATCCCAACTACTATATCTAACATACAATCATCCTACATTTAACTTGCGTTTCGCGTATTCGAGTAGATTGCGATTCGATTGAGTTGCGATTGCGTTTCGATTAATCACCACATATAACATAAATAAACACGCACAAGTAACACATAATTAGCACACACACGTAAAACAATATCCAGAACGCATATTTCGAGTTGTGATTCGTATTACGATTTAATGTCGATTCGATTAGCATAGTTTGATTATCGCTTAGTTAACTTTATCGCATTGTTACTTCCTATAGTTCAGAGTCGTAAGTCGATTAAATAGCGAATAACACACGTCTATTACTGCGATTATTGATAATTACTCCACATAATACAACTAAAATAAACACATAAAAGACAATCACTATAAGTCAAGTCGCGCGATCGGTCGTTGACTTTGACCTTGACTTTGACTTTGACTCCTTGGGAACACGGGGTGTTACAATAGAGTCAGTTAAAGATGGAAACCTGCAGCTGTCCATATTTTTCTGCCCAGATACAGGCCTTACGGACCGTAAGCCTGACACCTTACGGTTCGTAACCGATATTGAATTGTGTCGCCCAGGTAGCTATCTTACGGACCGTAAACCTTGGCCCTTGCGGTCCGTAAGAGGCTGATAAAAAACATAGTTTCTTTTGATCTTGACACCTTTGATCCTTCAACCTTCATAATCATTCTCAATTATTTCCGAGAGCGTGTCTCAACACTATAATGTCTCGGATTTAGTAAAAGGTCACTCAGAGGCTTAAATTAGCATGTTGACACTTTTAGTCCCTTCACATACAAAAATCAAATGTTGTCAAGTTTAGTCCTTCAAACTAAATCTTTCATACATTTAGAGTTTAGGACACGTGTCTTTACATAATTGGACACGTTTTTACGTAGTGTTACAAATTAATACTACAAAATAACTAAAAATAGGCAAATAGTAACTTATGATTAATTTGGTGTAATTTAAGAGTGTGTAAAAGCAGAGTAACATACGCCGTTCAAAAAAATAAAGGAAAAATTAAAAGTTTGTCCTTTATCTTGATACCCTTTTTCAAGTGGTGTCCTTTTCAACGAATTTTGACAGGTTTTGCCCTTTACGGGCAAAATTGTTGAACGTCTTGTCCTTTAGCCCTAACTCAGTTAAATTTTTTTCTTTAATCTGATCAAGTGACTTGCATGTGAGGGCATTTTTGTCATTTCACCTTAAAGGACTAAATATGTAACTAACTTAAATACTCAACCAATTTAAATAAATTAAAATGTTATCTCTCTGTCACTTAGATCCACCACCATCCAGCCCATCACCACCACTCTCTCTCTATATATATATCCTAGCTGTAACCCACCTCTATCAAGAACAATTATGATCCCCCAACACTCCTGGACAACAGTTTACACCCAAATAACCATCATCAACCTATTTTTCTGATAAATATCATAGGGTTATTGGATTTTAATAATCAAAAGTTTCACCAGTTGGCTGATAATAATCCCAATTTTAAAAATTTCCTCCGACGATTCCAACTTGTAAGAATTTGGTCCACATTGATCATTTAGTAACATATAAGAATTTGACATTCTCAATAGATTCAAGTGCACCTGCAGCCTCCTTAATTGAATTAAGTGCACCTACAGTTTGAAAAGGATCGATGGGGGCCAAATTCTTACAAGTTGGGATCGTTGGAGGGAATTTTTAGAGTTGGGATTATTATCGGCCAACAGGTGAAACTTAGGATTATTAAAATCCAATAACCCAATATCATAAGATTTCTAGAATTTTCAATGGAACAACAAAATACACCCCTAGCCTTATGCTACACTGACTGGAAAAAACAGCAAGCAATTGATGTATAATCATTTGGCATATAGCCCCGGAAGCTCGGCACAACTACAATGACTGCGTCGATAATAATTTGGGCAGCATGCTAGATCTGAAAATCATGAATAAAAGTTTACAGATAACTACTTGCAAAGAGAAGTGGCAAAACCCACCACCATCACCACCGCATCCGCCACCATCACCTCCACTATCAACACCACCTCCACATCCACCATTGAAACTTCATTTATCAGATAGATAATGGAAGACATCTGCACATGGAGACAATCCTCTGCTTCATCTTCATTTCTCATCTGTAAATGGAGACAGATCTGTTCAATTGTGGCAAGGGTTAGGGTTCTGATTTTGGTTTTGGTTTTGGTTTGAGAGAGAGGGGGATAGAGAGGAAGTGGGTTGTGGTGGCCGGAGAGAGGGTGGGTGGTGGCTGGAGAGAGGTTGGGTGTTTGTGGGTGTTTGGTTAGGGTTGGGGTGGGCGGCGACAGAGTGGTTGTGGTGGTGGTGGTAGGAGGTAGAGGATGGTGGCAGATGGTGTGGGTGGGGGACGGTGGGTGTTGTTGGTGGTGGCGGTTGATGGTGATAGCGGTGGGTTGCGCGTGGTGGTAGTGGCAGGTGGGTTAATGACGGTGGTGGTCAGTTGATGGTGTTGAGAGGTGGTAGGTGGTGATGGGATCTTAATGTGTGAGAGTGTCTCGTAGAGAGAGAGAGTGGTATAGAGAGAGACAAGAGTTGTATATAATAATAATAATAATAATTTTCTGAAAATGTTTTGTTTTATTTTTTAAATAATATTAAACTAGTGATATTCCCTCGAGCTTTGCGGCGGGAATTTGGTTGGTATCAGTTTGGCTCATTACGATACCGATACTCGCCATTGTAATTGAAAGAGAAAACTTTACATGGATCAGAAACGATTAAAAACGAATATCGATACAGATACTGATGTTCGGGTGACATCAGTTCGATTCGGTTCGATTCAATTCGATTCGTTTGCGTTCTATAAATTGACACCTAACGCTTTCGATACCCATATTTATTTTATACCCATATATATAATAATAATAAAGGGTTAAAAAGACTAAAATACCCTTGGGTAACGAGATTTAACAAGAAAATCTATATGGGTTAGGGCTAAAGGACAAGACGTGCAACAATTTTGCCTATAAAGAGCAAAACCTATCAAAATTCGTTGAAAATGACACCGTCTGGAAAAGATATAAAGATAAAGGACAAAACGTGTAATTTTTTCAAAACTAAAACTAAAAATAAAAATGAAATATTTTAAAGAGAAAAGTGGCTGGATAGTCCCTGTGGTTTGCCTTGATTTCACCTTTAGTCCCTACATTTTCAAAATTATAGCTATAGTCCCCAACTTTGGCAAATTCGTTCTCGGATAGTCCCTAGCGTGGATGAGGGTTAGTTTTCTCAGTTAAGTTAAGTTAAGTGACTGTGAATGACTATAATGCCCTTTCAATGAAAAATACCCTAAAAATCCCTCATTTCTCGCTTCTTCACTATACCTACCAACATCAACTACAACTACAACCACCACCACCACCACCCTCCATCGGAGAACCACCAGCACCTTCGCCGTACGTCCACCATCCACCATCCTCCATTTCCGCCATTAACACCACTCCACCCCTTCAACCACCGTCTCCACCATTAACACCACCATCTTCCACTGCCTCTCCACCACCACCACCGGAGACCTTTCCACCGCTTAATAATCAGTCGCCGGCGCCTCCGTTGCTTAATAATCAATCGCCGTCTCATGCATCGGTTAATGCTCAATCGCCGCCGCCTTCGTCACTTGATAATCAACCGCCGCCACCTTCGTCACATAATATTCAATCGCCGCCGCCTCCGTCACATAATATTCAATCGCCGCAGGCGGTTCAGGTGTCTCCAGGTCCGACGAATTCTTCTTAACTTTCTCCGTTACAGATTTCGTTCCCCTCCGATTCAACTTTCAGTTCTACAGCCACTCCACCACCGTCGCCGGACTCCTTTCCGCCACCTCCGTCGGTTAATAATCAATCTTCGCCGCCTCTTCTCATGTTCCGGTTTCTGTAGTTACCTCTCTAGGTTCGTTGAATTTTTCTTAATTTTATTCCTTTTCACGTGAATTGAATTTATCTGAATAGTTTCAGAATTTTTTTTATTGATTTTGATGAAGGAGATTTCCACGATTTGAAATTGAAATGTGGTTGACAATTTTTGGATGAGATTGATTGGTTGAGATGCAGGTTGGCTGGTTGGGTAATGGCGGAGTTGAAGAAGGGAAATAAATGCGAAGGGGTGACGGTGGGGGTGGGGTAAGGTTTTAAATAATTAATTATACTAAAGGGCATTTTGGTCATTTCACATCCACTTAACACCAAAAGCTATCCTCCGTCTACGCCAGGGACTATTCGGAAACAAAATTAAAAGAGTTGGGGACTATAACTGTAATTTTAGAAAGTTAGGGACTAAAGGTGAAAAAAACCAAAACACAGAGACTATCCAGACATTTAACTCTATTTTAAATAGATATAAAATCTAGTATCTTTATGTTCACTCCATCTTTTTATTAATAAGTTTATTTATACCTTTTTAAAGCAAGAAGTAAGATAAAAAATGATATTTATTTATTTATAATGTCAAATCCTGCGACTAATGTCAAATTGAATACTGTATATATAAAATAAACACTTTTGCATCTTGAGCCAAATAAACTACTGATCTCGATCAAAACCCCAAACAAATTTTCTAAGATCAATTACTATCGATCAAGTTCATCCAAGATTCAGTTTCGAATAAACCGCTCGTTTGAGGTAAGTTCTCATTTTAACTTCATTTTCTTTTGAAAGCTTATCTTAACTTCATATTGATGGCATATAGAATGTTGATGGATAGTCGATTAGTGGTAGTATATCACATGTGGGTTTCACCGAATATTCGGCAAAATACAGTCGAATCTGGGTTTGGGTTGCTGAGATGGGTGAAGAAGATGATAAGTTTGGGTTTAGTGTCAAATATGGCTCTGAAGTTTCATTATTTACACTTTGCTCACATCTTTTAAAGATTTTGTACTTTTGTGATCAAGTCTTGATTCTTGCATATCCGAATACAACTGTATATAGGTTGACCCCACGGTTTTTTACTTTTATTTTTGAGTTAAGGGCATGTTTGGCTAAGCTTTTTGAAAAATGATCGAATTGCCCTTCTCGTTAACAGAAAAAATGACGACGGTGAGTTAAGGGCATGTTTGGCCATATAAAATGACCGAATTGCCCTTCTCGTTAACAGAAAAAATGGATGAAGTTAACCCAGTGGACTAAAATGGCGACGGTGAAACCTTTTTGGAGACACAGGCGAAAAATGAAACCTTTGGACTAAGCTGACAAAATGACCCAAACCACAGGGACTAAAATGGCATTTAACTCTTTATTTTTATATGTTACGTGTATATATAGGTTGACCCCACGGTTTTTACTTGTATTTTTTTATGTAATATGTTACGTGTGTATATATATTATGGATTTTTGGCCTACCCCTAGAGTTTAAATGCTAATTCTTTAGCCTGCTTAGAAAATATCAATTGCGGATCTTAAATTTAGTTTTCAGTAAAATCAGGAGGGGCACTCTCAAAATTCCTCAATAAAAATTTACACTACTTAAAAAAATTTTCGATAAAAAATTACACTATGAAGCGAAAAAACAGAAAGGAGGACTATTTGGCCCTCACTAAGAACCGCTACCGTATGTAACTGTTTTATTTGAAAAACAAAGTGAAAGAAAAACAGTAAGTATCAAATTCGATTGCTTTAGTTATTTTTTCCTAAATGTTATTATCAAACCCCCTTAAGTTTCATAATTCACACTTTTGTCATAGTTTCAAAAAATGGTTTTAGGTTTTAATTTTGTAATATAGCCAAAGGACTTTTGGTCCAACGTCACTCTAAGTTTCTCCCTAAGGGAGAGACCCGGGTTTAAATATTGTTGACATCAAATACGTCAGGGGGTTTTCCAGAGCCAGTTCGGTTTCCTCCTGGAACGGTTTGGCGCCATCCTTGAGCGTCAAACTAACAATCGACGGTTGTAATTCCGTCTGAGGTATGGTAATAAACCTAGGCTATGAAGAGCCTTGCCACTGAGTCTGAATACGCCGCCGTTCGAAAAAGAATTGTGTAATATACAATTTTAACAATTATATTTGTTTAAATTATGTAACGTTCAGATTTCCACCTAACTGAATTTCGAAATTTAAAATTTCCCTTAAAATATAATATTTGTATATATATATTTATTTTTTTTCTTTAATATGTGAGTTTCAACTCAACTTATTATAGTTTATTACTGTCATATATAATCTGGTTATAAAAAGTACTCTTAAAAAAATAATAAAGGACTAGGTGAATAAAAAAATGAAACGTGTGAGGCAATTATTGGATAAGGGTGTTAAGTAGCATGACACAGGCAATTATTGGATAAGGATGTTAGGTAGCATGACACATAGGTGAGAGGTAGTTGAAAATGTGATAAACTCATATTATTTTCATGATCTTTAAGGTATGATCTTTGTTTTATATTCTAACTTTCAATTGTCATGTAATTATTTATATTATATCTCAGTAAAAATAATTACTTTATTTTATCACGTCTCATAATGAACTAGTAGTCTTCCGGTGGTCCATTGATAAAGACAAAACCTTTAAACACCGTCTTGGGGTTCAAGTGTCAGATACGACAAGAATAAAAGAAATTTGCCGTTACAAAAATGGTTATTGTCAAGTCGGCCCCTTAAGTTTCGTAATTCACACTTTTCTGATTGCATTTTGGTTCCATACATTTGTAGTAAGCTCCAACGGTTGCTTCTATGATTTGGTGCAACTCTGTGGTTTCATACAATTATTGCAAGTTCCAATGGTTGCTTTTATGTTGCTTCTTGTTCTTGGCTCATGGAGAAAACATAAAAAGATCAGATTTTCCAGATGAGTTTCTGTTTGGAGTGGGAACATCAGCATACCAAGTATGCTCTTTTAGTCATTCATTTTGTTTCTTTTCGATTGATTTTCGATTGGTGGATGGGTTGGGGACTTAATCAAAAAATGGGATTTGTATGAATTCATCTTTGTATGGTTTTGTAGATTGAAGGTGCATATCTTGAAGATGGTAAAAGTCTCAACAATTGGGATGTATTTTCTCTTTCCCCAGGTGATAACACTTTTTTTGTTTGTTTTTTTAGATTAAAGTACATGGATGATCATGTGGTTGACCAATAGATGGTCCATCTAGTTTGCATTTTGTAACGTATTTAGTTCCCAACTTTTGCCATAAGTACATGGATGGTCCCTGTGGTTTGCATTTTGTAACGCATTTTGTCCCTAACTTTTGCCATAAGTATATGGATGGTCCCTATGGTTTGCACTTGGTAACGCATTTCGTCCCTACGTTGGATCTGCTGAAACCTTTAGATATGTTAGTTGAGGACTAAATGCATTACAAAGTGAAAACCACAGGGACCATCCGTGTACTTTTGAAAAACTAGGGATCAAATCCAAAATTTTGGTTAACTATAGGGACCATCGGTGTACTATACTTTTTTTATATATATTTAATTTAGGTTTTATTGATTCATTTTTTTATTTTTTTTTATGTTAATTGGTGTCTATTTATTTTTCTTTGTTTTGTTTTTTAAGTGTAGGCACCATTCGAAATGGTGACAATGGATTTGTAGCGGATGACCATTATCATCAATATCTGGTATCCATGTTTTATATTCGCTTTTCTATAATTTATATAAAAATGTTACTTTCAGTTCTATAGAAGTATTTGAATCTTTTTCATCAACTGTTGCAGAAAGATATTGAGCTCATACAATCCCTTGGTGTGGATACTTACCGTTTCTCTATGTCATGGTCACGAATTCTTCCAAGTACGATACGCAACTTAAGAAAATGTTAAAAAAGACCAAATATATTTGTTTGTTAATCGAAATCTTGCACTGTATCAGGAGGAAGATTCGGTGATGTTAATACAGATGGAATTATGTTTTATAACAAAATCTTGGATGAACTCATATGCAGAGGTAAATAAGATTTTGAGGTAAAATGCCATTTTCGTCCCTGAGATTTGGCTAGCTTTGCGAATTTTGTCCAAAGGTATGTTTTTTTTCGCATCTAGATCCAAAGGCTTTGAAATCTTGCCATTTTCATCCGACTTGTTAACTCCATCCATTTTCTCCGTTAAGTCAGGGGTATTATCGTCTTATTTGTTAATTTAAAGGGCAATTTGGTCTTTTCACTTTATGTATAAGCTATTAGCATAATATACATAAAGTGAAAAGGATAGAATTGCCCTTTAAATTAACAAAAAAGCGAAAATACCCCTGACTAAAGGGTGAAAAATGTATGGAGTTAATGAGCCGGATGAAAATGGCAAGATTTCAAACCTTTTGGATCTAGATGCAAAAAACAAACCTTTCGACAAAATTTGCAAAACTCAGGGATGAAAATGTCATTTTACTCTAATAACTTTTCAATCCAAAACTAACACACACTAACCATGAATTTGCAACTAAAATGCAGGTATTAAACCTTTTGTAACAATTTACCATTTTGATTTTCCTCAAGAACTTCAAGATCGATACGGGTCTTGGCTCAGCCCATTAATGCAGTAAGTAAAAACTAAAAAGAACTCATTTGATCCGTTCAATTCAAATAAAAAGTGAAGAAACTTGCGGTTTGTTGTAGGGAAGATTATGTTCATTATGCGGACACTTGTTTCAAGAATTTTGGTGACCGAGTGAAGTATTGGACCACTATGAATGAACCAAACTTGTTTACGCAAATGGCTTACCAGAACGGAAAATATCCACCTGCTCGTTGTTCACAACCATTTGGTGATTGTCCAGTTGGAAATTCCGACACTGAGCCTATAGTTGTTATGCATAACATGTTACTGGCACATGGCAAAGCTGTGAATCTATACAGAAGAGATTATCAGGCAATCAGTTGACCTTAAAGACTTAAAGTTGACTTCTTTTCTTATATGTTGAAAATCAATTGACTTGAGAAATGTATGTGCAGCATGAACAAGGTGGATCAGTCGGGATTGTTCTAGATTGTTTAATGTATGAGCCGTTAACTGATAACGAACTTGATCAAGAAGCTGCGAGAAGGGGTTTGGCTTTCTCTATTGGCTGGTATGCACGCGTGGATATCTAATTTCCGCCTCTTCAAAATTAATTCGAAAATTTTTATATAATTTTTTTCTATTGTTATTGTTAAATAGGGCATTGGATCCATTAACGTTTGGAGATTATCCGTCGGAAATGCGCCAGTATCTTGGAAACCAACTGCCGCAGTTTACCAGTGCCGAAAGAAAGTTTATGAGAAACAGCATTGACTTTATTGGAGTCAACCATTACTCAACTACCTATGCAAAAGACTGCCTTTATTCTAATTGTAGCGTAACCGCCAATCGAGCAACTAAAGGTTTTCTGGATACAACTAGTGAACGAGATGGTGTTCAAATTGGTGAACTGGTATATACAAGAAAAGCTTTTTTGCCACTAGGTTTTCTTTTCTTCTTATTTTCTTCATTTGTGTTATCGTTTAATCTTGGTGACAGACGGGCATTGGTTCGTTGCGAGTAGTTCCAAGAGGCATCGGAGAAGTTGTACAATACCTAAAGGAGAGATACGACAACAAACCCATGTTTATAACTGAAAATGGTATGCAAGTAGTTCACTGTTGACTTTTTAATGGAAATACGCACGAGTAAAATGCCATTTCGTCCCTGAGGTTTCGCCAGTTTTGCGACTTTCGTCCAAAGGTTTGTTTTTCCGCATTTGGATCCAAAAGTTTTGAAATATTTCCATTTTTCTCTGTTAAGTCAGGGGTATTTCTATCTTCTTTGTTAACTTGGCAATTCGGTCTTTTTCAGGGGTATTCGGTCTTTTTACATAAAGTGAAAAAGACCGAATTTCCCTTTTAAGTTAGCAAAAACGACGGAAATAACTCCGACTTAACGGAGAAAAATGGATATAGTTAACGAGCCGGATGAAAATGGCAAGATTTCAAAACTTTTGGATCCAGATGCGGAAAAACAAACCTTTGGACGAAAGTTGCAAAACTGGCCAAACCTTAGGGACGAAAATGACATTTTACCCTACACACAAAGTCATTATTGACATTGTTGCTAATCGTTAATCAAACACCAAAGGATATTCGGAGCCTCAAACTGAAGGACAAGATCAAGACGCCATTCAAGATTTCAAGCGAATCGAATTTCACCAAATGTACTTGTCATCTTTGGCCCAAGCAATCAGGTGATCATAACGAATAAACTCCGTTGACGTAATTCTATTTTGACCGATCAAATCATTATAAAAACATGTGTTTTACAGGGATGGTGCCAACGTAAAGGGCTATTTTGTGTGGACATTGATGGATGATTTCGAATGGATTATTGGGTATAGAATCAAATTCGGATTATACTACATTGATCGCCAAACACTTGCTCGGGTCCCTAAATTGTCTGCAAAATGGTATCAAGATTTCTTGAAAAACAATACTCAAACACCGGTAATTAGATTATCATCAGAGTTGGTGCACAATAAAGCTGACTCGTAAAGATCTGTTCCGACGGACAATTTCCGTGTTTTAAATTGTGAATTTTTGTGTTGTATGTTATGATGCTAAGAAAAGCATATATGTTAAAGATTCAATATTGCAGGAAACTTGTATGTGTTAGTATCTTTTCCATGTTTCTTATATTCTTGTTACTTGCCATTTTGGTCATGTGATTCAAGTGATACAAGAATTTATTAGTGGTTTAGAATTATCAGCAACAAGACATTTAGTTGTCCTTGAGTTCATAATATCATTTGTTTTCACTTTCCTGACAACCGGTAAGAGCACCAGAAATGGGGCCTCCACGGACCCCAGTGGGGACCACTGACACAGCATTGTGTGGTCCGTCCATGGCTGTTTGAGGCGCGGACACTGTTTGAGGCGAGGGTGATCGGGCGGATGGTAGGTGTTGCCCTTTATAGTTTTAAACTTTTTTTTTTCCAGTTTTTGATTATATTAATAAAAAAAAAACTATACCTCACCAAAAAAACCTAACCCCCCCCCCCAAAAAAAACTAAACACCCACCCCCACCCCCACTCCCACCACCACCCAAAAACCTAAACCCCACCCCCTCGGCAAAAAAAAAAAAAAAAAAAAAAAAAACATTTTTTTTTGGGTGGGTGATGTGGGGGGGGGGGGGGGGGGGGGGGGGGGTTTGGTGGTGGTGGATGTTTATGGTTTTTTTTTTTTTAGTGGGTTTTTTTAGGTTATTGGACACTTGTCACTCTATAAATCCTTCTTACACTTCTTACAATTAGGATTCTTTGTATTTGATCCTAATCCACGATATATTATAATAAAAAAAGAAAGTACATAGTTTGCTTTGTTCCTACAAAAATGTTTTATTTGGAATACAATTATGTTTTAAATAAGATTTATATAAAGATAACGAAAGCAAGTTGTTAGAGAAAAATAAAATTATTAAAAAAATAAATGGGTTAAATATGTATATAATTTGTGTATAAGAATCGAAATCCAAAAAAAAAAAACTATGAAAAGGAAAAACAATTCAAAAACTATTAAAAAGTGTTTAGGTATATAATAAAAGGATAAAAATATGCTCAAAGGGGGATCGACACATGTTCACTTTATTTGTTTAATAACACGAGATGAGACGGGCCGAAACTCGATAGGTGTCATGAACTATATATTTTTAAAGCTAAGTGTGTCAATAAATATAAAATGAATCGATTAGACTAATAGAATTGAATTCTTACGTTTTAGTAGGACATCTCGTAAAAGATATAAATATTAGTATTAATATCATGAAACTTATAAGATCAAAACTTTATTTTAATATTTGATAAGAGAAAAAAAAACAAAAAACATGTAAATGCTAATGTTTGAATAAAGAATAAAAGAGGGGAAAAAAGCATGAAAAAAATTTGTGAGCTGGGTTGGAGGAATCGTACTTGCCCCCATGTGTTTCAAAAGACAAAAACAATCCAATTGACTGGCTTCTAATTTGTTGAATTTATACACTTGTAAATGGACCAGCTTCTAATTTGTTGAACTTAAACGCTTGTAAATGTATAAATATTTCAAATGAAAAAAAAAAAAAAGATAGGTATCCACCTATTGCCTCCACTATCCAAGTTGACCAATCATAAGGGTGAAGGGAGTGTTTAAACACTTTGGAGTGGCAAACCAAAAAACCGACCAATCAGAGCGCGCCATGTCAATCAGTCAAAAGTGTTTAAACTTTGGTGAAAAGTGTTGGCAATGGTTTAAACACTTGGTGAAGTGGTAAACTATTTTTTTTTAAAAAAGGAAAAAGTTGTGATTGGTTGAGATAGGAATGGACCCCACCCCCACACCCCCTCTCTCTCTCCTTCTTCCCCTCACCGATTCGGTAATGCCCCACCGAAAACACCCCATTTCGTCAAACACCTCATGCGGCAAATGGGTTGGCGGTGGTTTGCCGCCCATTGCCGATTCGGTAATGTGGGTTTGCCGCATCGACTCCCTTCACCCTAAGAGTGTATTGCTGTACACCACGTTTGAAAATGTAGGATATATAATTATTAATAGACTAAATTACAAAAATCGTCATTTATGCATGTATGTTATTGCAAATCATATCCTTTGTCTTCAAACATTAATCATACCTAATGTTTACAAATCCTAACATGTTACATTCTTTACCCCAAACCCAGTTAATTTTCTCAGTTAATTGTAGTCACGTGGGGCCCACATGAGGGCATTAATGTCTTTTTACATACCCATCTCTTTCCCCTCTTTTAAAACCTCACATAACCCTAATTCGTTTACTGATATCGGTTGCTCTGTCTCATCACTACCTCTACAGATGTGGGTTTTCGATTTTCACATCTTCTACAGAGCCACTTTCATCTGAATCCTCATCCTCCCATTCTTCACATCAATTATATACGAAGGATAATCATGCCCATGCTTTAACGACCACAACAAATGAGTTTCTTGCAGATCAAGAACATAGCTAACCATCCCACTAAGCAAGATATCAATTATCAAATGTTCCTTGTTGTACCAGTAAATGACGACACCAAGTGACAAATACAATATCAAAAGCAATACCGTTTGCCGAAAAATCGAGGATGAACTGGACTGAGGTGGTTTTGCCTCTGCAAGATGCCCAAAATCATTAATCGCAGCCATGGCAGGTGCGGTTTTGGAGCAGTGTAAATTAGTCTTCCCAAATGAATAATTAGGATCTGATAGCCATGACGGAGGAGTACCGATGGTGTATTCGTCGATAGGAGTGGCTCTTTATCCATCGCCACTTTAATCGGTGGTGGTTTCCGATACCGGAGACGAAAGTATGAAATACTAATTAACAGGAAGCAGTTAGATCTTTGAAATTGAAGCAGAAGATTCGTTGGTGATTATTGTTTAAAAAGGGGAAAGAGATGGGTAGGTTAAAAGATATTAATGCCCTCATGTGGGTCCCACGTGACTACAATTAATTGAGAAAATTAATTGGGTTTGGGGTAAAGGATATAACACGTTAGGATTTGTAAACATTAGGTATGATTAATGTAATTATTGAAGACAAAGGACATTAACATATATACATAAAGGACGAGTTTTGTAATTTACTCTTATTAATATAATACTAGTATGGTGCCCGCACGATGCGGCGGGTGATGACACTTTGCATTGCGACACTCGTTTCTGGTAGTTTTCTTATTCGTATAATATTTATGGTAGATTATTGTAGTGGATATATGCCATAAGTATTAATATTACACATGTCTAGTAATTATTAAATTTAGAATTTAAATTAACAAGTACTTAAAGAAACCATTGACGCAATAAAGTAACACACGAATAAAAAAATAAGTCTTAAAAATAAATAAAAGTTATATAAAGTAGTACACGAATAAGGAAATATAAGTCTTAAATATAAAAGTTGAAAACTAAAATCTCAAGTGTCAAGTGCTTTGCATTGTGATGAGATCAATTTAGTAATCATACGGCTTAAACATCTCAAAGATGTCATCTATATTGTCACATCACCATTTGTCATCATCGAGATCAATGTCCTCCGGAATTTCTTGTATCTCTTCTAGTTTGATTATTACATCATTTGGATGATGAGTTTCTTTTATGTTCTCCTCTTTAACTGATACATAAATAGTAGTTTGAGGAACTGAAAAAAATGTTAATTATTTTAGTTACATATTTTATCATATCACCGTTATAAATAATATAGGATAAAAAACGACGTTTAAAGTTAAACATAATATAAAAAAGGAAAATTTTTACAGAATAGTTACCAAGTTTTAAAAGTGTTCTAATTAGGTCACTGGTGTAGTTTTTGTCCCAATTAGATAACTTAACATTCAAATCGAGCCATGTCTTTTTTTTCCATGTGTCAAGAAAAAAATAGAGCATGAGATGCTGGTGTCGAATTATTTTAATACATAAAATTATATTTATTAAAAATAGAAACCATTTAATTACATTAAAAATAAAAAAACAAGATTCAATCCACGTCATCACTTGACGTTAGCATCAAATAAAAGAGAAAAAAGAAACAAAAATCCACATATATATATATTTTTTTGAAAATGTGGCATGTCGGTTAATCATGTATCAATTTTCATCTCTGGTCCCCATTTGTATTGACAATCATGTAAAACTGGTAACAAGAAACATTACATTCTCCCAAGTTATTTATAAAATGATATACCAAATGATATAAAAATGATTTTGAAAAGATTTTCAAAATGTGTCGGTTAATTGTATTTACCAGTTAAAACTGACGTATTTTCAAAAGACTAAGCGTAGGTTAAAGAGCAAATACGGAATAGGCTGGAGCTACTCGGTGTATGCGTTATGGAATTTGCGACTCCACCCGAAATACCTATTAGTCTTAAAGTCTCATTTTGTTATATTTTGTCCGCATGTGGATCTTTTAAGTACCATTCTGTCTGTATATTTATTTTGAACTTTTTCGGACACTTATACTTTGTAATAATTAATTTAAAAATCCAAACTTCCGTCATGCTATGTGATTAATGGTATCAATCGTCACGCATAAACCCAAGTCTGGGCCCATTGGAAAATCAGGGTGTGACAGAGAGGGAGAGAGAGATAGAGAGATACTTTACCTCTGATACGATTACCTCTTGGTTGGAGTTATCATCAGCATTCAACATCAAGTCGGAACCCTACCGGAGTATGATTGACGTCAGAACACATTTCTTAGAGCACACTAGGGAAATAAGATATGTTTATCCTTAAAAAAGGCATTTGAAAGTGGCAACACCTGACATATGTGCATCAAGAACATAAATTAACTTTAAAAAGTTCAATGCTAAGATCATATAATCATATAACAAACTTAATATAACACAAACCTGCCAATTAAGTTTAATGTAGCTGTCTATGAACTTTTCCTTTGAAACATCAAATTAATCCAATGTTTTCAGACCCAGACCGGACCAGCCGGTCCGACCGGTGGCCACTCCCCTTCTCACCCCTCCGTTTTTACACCACGCCCTGTTTCTGACGCGCACTAATACGTCGTACACGTGTCGAATAACTCCCCGAATTTAAGCTCATCTCCACAGTATGGTTTTAAAATCCACATCGTATAGTTTTTAAGTAAAGAATCAAATAGCATTCTTCACTCAAAAGCAATTTGGCGATAATATTTCAGAAGTATGAAACACGTGGACCCTAGCATGTAACACGTGTTACTCTACATGCAATGTTGATCCATGCAAATTGCCACCTTGTATCACCCCGAGGCTAAAATCGGTCTGGCCGGGATCCGCTAGCTTTACCGGGATGGTTCACAACTTCAGGCCGTTTCTACATCAGACCGGAGGTCCAGCCGATGACCGGCGGTTCGGCCGGAAGTTCTGTGACGGGTTAGACCAGACTATTAATGAAAAAAAGCGGTGATTGGTCAGATCTGAGAGGAACAGTGAGGTTTGGTCAGAATTACCACTAGAGTTGTTACAGACTTAAAGTCGGGTAAAGAAGGGGTAGACAAGAGATGGGGAGAGAAAGGGTAGGAAAACTTCGACGTAAGAGATTAGAGACGGTGGCACGGTGGTGGGACAGATCCGGATGTGAGAGCCATGGTGATGTGTTGTAGTGATATTTGCATGGCGACAGATAGATGGTATTGCAGTGGTGGTGGCGGTTATATGGTGGTGTTGTATTGTGGTGATGGTGGTATTAGGTTGGGGTTGGCCAGTGAAGAGAAGTGAGAGACAGAGAGAGTGATAATGTGTTGGGTACACTACTTTTGCAGAGAGGGGTTGTGGCTTGGTGGGGTTTTGGGAAAGTAAATATTAAAATGATTCCTGTCATACCTACACTTTGAGATCTGAACTATCTTTCATAGATATCAAAATGATTCGTGCTTTTATACACGCTATCTCAATTATGTATTTAAGCGCTCATTTTTCTTAATCTAAAATGTCTTTTGTATCTTCTTAAAAAATTATTATACTTTATATATATATATATATATATATATATATATTTATATAATTTATGACGTAATCCGGATCTTAAATCCGGTCGAACCGGCCCGACCTTTGACCCCGTAAGGCGACCGGGTCAACCTCCGGTCCGGTCCTAAAAACATCGAATTAATTATAGGCATCTTCCTTGACCTCGAAGCTATATCTTTAAAAGCAACAACATAGACCTGAGACTGGTTGTGTGTTAAACATGATTTGAATAAGTTAACATACAACTTAATACTTTTGCTATACCCAAATTAAATATCACAAATGGATGTAGGTTAATAAATAAATATTTTCGGCATCACATCGAAGTTGAATAACAAAAATCAATTTCGATCAATCAAAACTTGTAATTCTCTAGTCCGTGTCTCCTTAACTTATCTATGAAGTTGAATCAGAAGAAGATCCGATGAACATAACTGTCCTTAATTACAGCCGTCAGTTTGTAGACCACAAATATGCTCTCATCAAGCCAATCCAATGTAATTTTCAACCAGGAAGACCAGTTATCAACATATCAGATCCGACAAAAAACGAACAAATTTATCAATTATAGCACCTGTAACGAATCGATTAAATCAAAACAAACAATCATTAACTGCAAAAACTAGTTATCAACAGATCCACAGATCCGACTGTCCCCCCTCTCTCTGTCGTATCCTAAATGCAGATCTGAAATGGTGGAATAAATCTAAGGTTAGTTTGGTGTGAAAAGGGAAACCCGATTAAAAAAGAAGATGCTGGTGGAAGAAATCTAGGGTTAGTTTGGTGTGAAAGGGAAACACAATTATAAAGTATTAGGGTTTGTGAATAAAAAGGCGGATGAAAGAAAGGGGGGGGGGGGATTATAAGAGGAAACGAATTGCCCCTCAAAATTTTATTCTCTGGATTAAGAGGATGTCCACATCAGAATTTTGAAGGCCTAAAAACATGTCATGTGGCTAAAATGTATTATTTTAGGAGAAGAGTGCCTGGATAGTCCTTGTGGTTTGCCAATTTTTCACCTTTAGTCCCTAACTTTCTAAAATTACACCTATAGTCCCCAACTTTTGCAATTCGTTCTCGGATAGTCCCTGGTGTGGATGTGGGTTAATTTTCTCAGCTAAGTGGGTGTGGAATTACTAAATTACCCTTCATATAAAACAAAATAAATAATTAAGTATTAAAAAATTATATTTGTGGGACCCAATTGTAATAAAACAAATAACAACCCCAACCCCACCTTTCTCTCATTCTTTCTCATTGTTTCTGCACCACCATCAACGAACACCCTCTGTTTTTTTCACCACTATCGAACCACCGGAAAACCCAACCACCATTGAACCACCGAAAAACCGACCAAGTACCACCGCCTTTAACCACCATTATACCACCGAAAAAGAAAATCGTAACGGGGTAATCTGACTGGCGTCGACGGGGAGTTGCAGAGGGCGGCGTTACTTGACTGGTTCGACGAGGAGTTGCAAAGGGCAACATTAGCATTTTAAGGTGAAACAAGAATCCGTCGGTCAAGCCATCGACGATCTTGGAGCCACCGTCTCACCACTGCCGTAATCATCACCACTACCATCATAATCATAATCATCGCCACATCACCATCGCCACCACAACACTACCCTCAGAACTCGCTCGAATCTGTCGGTCGCCATCGACGATCTCGGAGCCACCGTCACTGATATTATTACTTACGGTAAGGATTCAATTCTAGCCGTTGATTATTCTGATTCTGATAATAATATTATTGATGAAAGTGAGACTAGATGCACAAATTAGAATGATTCAGAGTGATATGAAGACGTATTTGAAGGAGGATGAGGATGAGGATGTAGTGGAGTTTAATGAGTGGAAGCAAGGGTTTGATTTTGGTGAGAAAGTGCAGGAGATTGATGAAGTTGTGGCGGGGATGGTTGTGGCAGTGGTGGTTACGGTGAAGTAGGGGGGGGGGGGGGGTAGATGGTGGTGGTGGTGTGGAGTGGGGAAGATGAAGTGGGTAGGGTGGGTGGTGGGTTCCACATAAATTGTAAAATATTAATTATATTTCTTTTAACTTTTTAGTTATTAATTTGATAGTAAAGGTATTTTTGTCATTTCACACGCACCTAACACCACAAACTAACCCACATCCACGCCAGGGACTATCTGAGAACGGAATTCAAAAAATTGAGGATTATAGGTGTAATTTTAAAAAGTTAGGGACTAAAGTTGAAAAATGGGCAAACCACATGGACTATCCAATCATTTTTCTCTTATTTTAATATAGTAGATGGATAAACTAAATATTTTATTGTCATAGTTATAGAAAATACTAAGAATAGCGAATAAAAACATGAAATTTTTTAGACAATTATTGGATAAAGGTGTTAGGTGACATGACACATACATAGGTGACAATAAATAGTGGTTGAAAATATAACGAACCGAATAAATTGATGATGGTTGGTCCATCATTCATGATCTTTAACATATGACCTACTTTTTATATTCTATTTGCCAATTGTCATATAATTTATATTATTGCGTTGAAAAGTATTTTATCACGTTTCATAATGAAATAGTAGCTGTCTTTTAGCAGTTTTTTATTTCCTCCAACTGTCATTGATGGTGTAATAAGATTCGGTAGCCCAACTGCACTGCTGCCAGTACAGCATATCTACAAACTGATATGAATGATCTAATGATTGGTTTCGTGCTACTGCTGTTGCTTGTAGCAGCACAGGCATCAATCAATGGAGATGCTATAAAAAGATCAGATTTCCCAGACGGGTTTCTGTTTGGAGTCTCTACTTCCGCCTATCAAGTCTGCTATCCTTTTTCAACTGCTCACAAATTGGATTTCTGTTAGCTAATGATCAATGGTGTGTTGTAGATTGAAGGGGCTTATCTTGAAGATGGTAAAAGTGTCAATAATTGGGATGCTTTTTCGCTCTCGCCAAGCAACATTGAAGATGGGGGGAACGGATTCGTAGCCGATGATCACTACCATCGGTACCTGGTATCTGTTTTGCTCTCATTTAAAATTTTGTATTTGGTCCCTGGCTTTCTAAAAATACACAGATGGTCCTTGTGGTTTGCACTTTGTAACGCATTTAGTCCCTAGCTTTTTTTTTTTTTGCAAAAGTACATGGATGGTCCTTGTGGTATGCACTTTGTAACACATTTAGTCCCTTACTTGGACAAGCTAAAACCTTTAGATTTGTTGGTTGTGGACTAAATACGTTACAAAGTGCAAATCACAAGGACTATCCTTGTACTTTTAGAAAGTTAGGGACCAAATCCAAAATTTTGGTAAACCACAAAGACGTATTTACTCCATTTACTAGTTATTTTTGAACTTTTTTATAAGGTACCATTATGGAAGAAATGTTATGTTGCAGGAGGATATTGAGACCATACAATCTCTTGGTGTAGATGCTTACCGCTTCTCTATATCATGGGCAAGAGTTCTTCCGAGTATGCATACAATGTTTAGAACTTTCTAAAAGGATAAGATATTTTTGTGTTTTGATACAAGATCTTCTTGAATTGTATCAGGAGGAAGATTTGGTGAGGTTAATCCAAATGGGATTTTGTTCTATAACAAAATATTGGATGATCTTTTACTGAGAGGTAATTATATGGCAATGCTCCTTTCGTCAATACTTAGACTTCATGGAGATTAAGACGGGTTGGGTTATGGGTCATAACGAGTCTTTTTTTGTACAGATTGAACCGAGCCGGATGGGTTGACCTGAATTTCCTTTTCTTTTTGTAAAAAATTTCGAATATTTATTAACAATGAGTGCGTCAAGCATATTTTTTTCAGTGAAACAGTTTAGGACACCATATTTAGACTGTTCCATCCATTTGACCTGTTTCTTTAGTTAATTTTTATGCTTACTTATTTGACCTGTTTGAAGTAGAACTTAACTCAAGTGGACTCGTCCACAAGTAAATGGATAAAAAATCATCGCTTCAAAATGAACACATTAACCGTAAATTACAACTACCGCAGGAATTACACCATTTGTAACAATTTATCATCATGATTTCCCTCAAGAACTTCAAGACCGATATGGGTCTTGGCTCAGCCCATTAATGCAGTAAGTAAAAGTGAACTCATTTCATATGTTCAATTCAAATACACAAAAACATGACCCTTTTTAATGTTTTTTAATGTTTTTTTAGGGAAGATTATGTCCACTTTGCAGAAACATGCTTCAAGAACTTTGGTGACAGAGTAAAGCATTGGATCACTATCAATGAGCCAAATTTATTTACACAAATGGCCTATAAAAATGGAAAGTATCCTCCCGGCCGTTGTTCACCGCCTTTTGGCAATTGCTCAGCTGGAAATTCAGACATCGAGCCTCTAGTTGTTGTGCATAACATGTTATTAGCACATGGAAAGGCTATGAAGATATACCGAAGAGATTATCAGGCAAGCAATCCACTTAAAAGTTGACCTATTTTTAATTATATCATGAATGTTATTTAACTAAATAAATATATGTGCAGCAAAAACAAGGTGGGATAGTTGGCATTGTTGTAGATTGCTTAATGTATGAACCTCTGACCGATAATGATCTTGATCAAGAAGCTGCTAACAGGGGTCTGGCTTTCTATATTGGCTGGTATGTTATATACATATGTATTTGAATTTTCATAATAAAATCCAGAGTAAAATGCCATTTTCCTCCGTGAGGTTTGACCAGGTTTGCAACTTTTGTCCAGAGGTTTGTTTTTCCGCATCTGAATCCAAAAGGTTTGAAATCTTGCCATTTTCATCCGGCTCGTTAACTCCATCCATTTTTTCCGTTAAATCAGGGGTATTTCCGTCTTTTTGTTAACTTAAAGGGCAATTCGGTCTTTTTCACTTTATGTAAAAAGACTGAATTGCCCTTTAAGTTAACAAATAAGGCGGAAATACTCCTAACTTAACAAAGAAAAATGGATGAAGTTAACGAGCCGGATGAAAATGGCAAGATTTCAAATACCTTTGGACGAAAGTCACAAAACTAGCCAAACCTGAGGGACGAAATGTCATTTTACTCTAAAGTCCAATAAATTCTGTTTGTGTTATTGTTAAACAGGGTGTTGGATCCGCTAATTTTTGGTGATTACCCGTCTGAGATGCGCCAGTATCTTGGAAATCAACTGCCAAGATTTTCCAGTTCAGAAAGTAACTTTATGAAAGACGGTATTGACTTTATTGGGGTCAACCATTACACAACTGCATATGCAAAAGATTGCATTAATTCTACATGTAGTTTAACTGGAAACCGCGCAATTAATGGCTTTGTGGATACGACTAGAGAACGTGATGGTATTCCAATTGGTGAACCGGTATGTAGGAAGTATGAACTCTTTTGGCCCTCATTTACTGTTGGTTTTTCATTCGTTTCATTGTTTAGTTGCATTGACAGACGGGCATAGAAGCAATGCGCGTAGTTCCAAGAGGCATGCGGGAAATGATAGAGTATCTAAAGAAGAGATATGACAACAAACCCATGTTTGTCACTGAAAATGGTATGCTAAAATAGTGTGATGTTGACTTTTTGAATTTGGTCAACCCTGATGCTTACACATCTAAAGTTGATATGGATTTTGTTATTAGTTAAACAGTATTTTTCAAAATCTGTAATGCTTTTGCCAAAATCTTATTGCAATTACTGGAATTCATATCGGTTTCGATGTTCTGAAGCAAGCCCGTTTGACCTCTAACGTCAATCATCGTTTCGTGATTTAATGCATGTGTTATCCTGCTGTAGGGTATTCTGAACCGTTAGCGGAAAATAAAAATCAGAATGTGCTTCAAGACAACAAGCGCGTAGAATATCACAAAATGTACTTGTCTTCTTTGGCCCAAGCAATCAGGTAATTACATCAATTTTTAACTTAAAAATAAGTTTTTATAAAGGTGGAAAAATTATCTGGGCAGGGTTGACGGGCCAGATAACGGGTTTGGGCCAAGTTGCGTATCTTTTGGGCCGGGTAACGGGTTCATTAGCAAGTTAAAATTTCACCACTACAACAACTTTTGTTGACTATTCTAAACAACACCATTTTGACAGTGATGGTGCTGATGTAAGAGGATATTTTGTGTGGACACTTATGGATGATTTTGAATGGGTTCATGGGTACCTTCCCACATTCGGGTTGTACTATGTTGATCGCGAAACACTTAATCGGATCCCCAAGTTGTCTGCAAGATGGTATCAAGATTTTTTGAACCCGCAATATGTTAGAGACTATATTAGTTAGAGTTTTAGTACAGTTGCCACTTGCCACAACCATATTGTATAAATGGGCTTATGTATAGTAGGGTTCTCATGTTACACCTATTCATAGTTGTGTAATAGATAACACCTACATGTTCATTGTTTAGACTAAAGAATTGAATAAAAGATTCATAAAGATTTGTTTAGACTTCAAACAAAAAAAAAATAGTGTTGTAAATCTCTTTAAATGCATAATTACATAGGGTCGTTGATCCTTCGGCATTTTCAAAATCATCGTTTTCTTGTCGCTTGACCCCTTCAATTTAAATTATCACGGATAGATAGAGTAGTCGAAGCAAATGTATAAAAATTTATATTGTAAACCCAAATTCAAAATTTGTGGTTCCACTTCTTCCAATTATGATGTAATATCTTAAATCTTGAGACCCAATTATCCCACATTTTTATGTTCGATATATTTATATTCATTAAAAAAATTATGAAGTCGGGTGGAGAGCCCTTGCCAATGTGACCCACCCAACCTAACTTGGTTGCCACCAACTTAAGACACTCAAGTTTCTCATGTAAAGTAGAAAGAAAAATATGCTAGAAAACACTCATGTTTCTGTTTATTAAATTATTCCAATTAATTTATTTAATTGGTTTTGAACATAAAATTAGTGCAAAAGTTGATCAAGATGATTGGTGGTGAATCCATGAATTTTTTCCACTGGGTCAATTTTCTTTGTTGCTCGGATATCTATAAACTCAACGTCTGAATTTTACGTTTAAGTCAAGTCAAATATGTATTAATAAATTGGCATTGCAACCAATAAAACTAAAGCGACGATTAGGTTTTTGAGCTAATTAAAACCGAAAAATATAATAATATGTTCAATAGTCATGAGAAAGAATAATGAAGTAAATAATAATTCATACTCATTATTCTTTCTTTTCACTTTATTTTGAAACGCAACATGTATAGATTAATCTATTCTAACTAAATAAAAAAACATCAACGCCAGAATTCGAAAATCTCGAATCGGGAAACTATATAATATACGTTAGAGATAAAAATAAGTGTTGGGATATAATACGAACAACTTTTATCGTGCGAATGTTTCAATTAAGTAGAGTATTTATGTTTGAACACGAGTAATTATTATTATGCTACTTCGTATGTAGCATAGTAATAATTACTGTAATTCAAGCATAAGTACTTTAGTTATTCGAACTATTCACATGTTAACCTCACCAGGAAATTACCAAATAGACAGTTGACGACGAAACAAATCACCAAAATAGTACTTAACTTTTAAACGCCGGCTAAGCTGTCAAATTTGGGGTTTAAGCCAACAAAAACGCCGGCTAAGCCGTAACTGACAGTCAATGTCTATTTTAATGATTTGCTTGGTCAGCTTGATTATTTTGCTGATTTTCCTTAAACTCAATTTGTACCAAATCCCATTAGTATAAAAAAAAAAATACCAGCTGTGTTATATGCTAGGTCCATGATTATGAGTTATGACTAAGATTTTCTAGGATAAACTTGAAAGTGAAAACAGAACCTAACATGAAAACGATGGAAATTATCTTCATTTGTACATGTAAAGCGGTTGAGGTGGTTGCTTGCTGCTATATATAAAGTGGTTACTCTTTTCATCACAATGCTTCTATTCATTCCAACAATGTCGGAAAAGTGATGATCAAGTAAAACAAGAAAAGTGTCATTATCAGAATCAGTTCAGAAGATATCCCACCAATATTCGATTTGATCATAATGTGTTTGGTGGTTCTGAATCACTCCTAAAAGCCACTAGTTCATTGTTGTGGTGGATGGAAGTAGAAGTTAGAACGAAGATGGATTCGAGAATTCGGTTAGATTATGCTCTGTTTCAGCTCACCCCTACCAGAACAAGGTACACTAATTCTAGTTTTAAATTTGGTTATGTTCTGTTTTTCTTATGTTTTTTGACATTTTGGTTTTTTGATTTGGAAGATGTGATTTGGTTGTGTTATGTTTTTTTCAATCCTTTTACCATTTTGGTTTATGATTTAGAAGATGTGATTTGCTTAATGCTTATGCTCTGTGTTTTACACATAGCGGAAGCAATAGAACAGTAAAGAATAACTCTATTTTTAAGGGAAACTTTGTAATTTCTGAATGAATAAAACCTTGCATTAGACCACACGTACTCGTTACAATTTTGGGCGTTTTTGTTGAATTTCACGCCCCAAAACGCCAAGGAGCCCGCCCCTTGGGCGTTTTTTTTCAAAAAAAATTGTTTTGGCGTTCTTTTTTCCACGCCGTGTTCAAAAGTTTTGGCCAATCATGGCTGTTCTACTTTTTCTTTGTCCAATAAAGTTTTTTGATGTTTCTTTTATTTACACCCCTTTCTTAACATAATGCTCATATCATCACTATAGCCATTTTAGAAAAACACCCCATAATGCCCCATTGCTGACTGGACTGCCACATGGCGCACAACGCCCATGGGTAGGGGCATTATTCATGTGTACCAAACACTACACATGGTCTTAGGTGCGAGGAGTTCTAAATTTGGTAGGTTTGCTAAATTTTTGAAAGTACAAATTAAAAAGGAAATACTGAAACTAAGGACATAATTAGACGCGCGAATTGATTCAATCAAAGATTCAAGCGTGTTATGCTAAAAAAGAAAATGCTGAAATTTGACAAAATTGGGGGAAATTCATGATTGGCGAAATCGGAGCCTTAAATTGACGTAATTGGGCTTAAAATTGGGTTTAAACACCTACAGTTGTTTGCTACAAGATCTGGCTCGTTGAGACCTTTCCGTCCACTACTCATGGGCCCCGTTATTCCAACCATAGCCCAAGTTACGACCGTTTAAAGTTTGCGCTCATTTTGCCCTGTTTCCCCTTGTCAAGTTTGTCCATGTAAGAGTCCGCCAATTCTTGGACCACTACTCATCAATTTTTACTTATCCTTTTAACATTTTGGTTTGTGATTTTAAAGATATGATTTGGTTATGCTATGTGCTTATCTTCTTAACATTTTGGTTTATGATTAGAAGATATAATTTGCTTATACTTTGTTTATCTTATCCTTTTAACAATTTGGTTTATGGTTTTGAAGATGTGATTTGATTATATGTGCTGGTGATTGCAAAGAAAAGCTTACATCTGGACTATTGGAACCTTTTGTTTCTCATCTCAAGTTTGCCAAAGATGAGGCTTCAAAAGGGGGTTACTCCATAACACTTTCTGCACCTGATTCTGCTTCCTGGTTCACCAAATCCACTCTTGAAAGGTTTCTTGTTGTTCTTTAATGGTCTGTTGGTAGTGGTGGTTCTTTGATGTGGTATCTTTTGTTCTGTTTTTTGGTATTAGATTTGTGAGGTTTGTAAGCACGCCGGAGGTTCTTGAAAGATTCGTCACGATTGAGAATGAGATCAAGCACATAGACTGCTCCATAAACAACAATGCATCATCAGACTCACAATGTGTGTATTCTTTACTTATGTTTTATTAGTGTTATAATCAATCCAACCATCCAATCAGAAGTAAGTTGCCGGTTGAGCTGGTTTTAGATTTATATAGTTCGGTTTTGACAGTTTAACGGTTCAAATACGGCCTTGTAAACTAATCCATTCGTTTATCCTTTTTTTATATTTTCCATTTTTTTTGAATATGTAGTAATCAGGGGCGTAGCATTTAAGGGGCCGGGAGGGGCGCCCGACCCCCCGAACTTTTCGCTCAGTAGTGTTGTACATGTAGTTTTCGTATAGAAATTTTTTGGTATATACGTTTTCGACCCCCCGGTTCTATAGAAATTTTTGGGTATATACGTTTTCGACCCCCCCCCCCCCGACGAAAACTTCAAGCTTCGCCACTGGTAGTAATGTAATCTTCAACCAACTTTTACATGTTCAAATTCAATACAATGTTACAAACTAATGATTTAAAAACCCGGCCCATCCAACCGGCGGCCAACCCACCCAATCCGGCTGGTCTGGTTTAGACTTAAGAGTTTACCAAAACCGTATTTAACAATAACTATGAGATAGCTGGATGTACTATTTCAAAGTGTTTATCGCCACGATTTAGAATTCATAACCAAATAATCAGAAAATATATGTGATTAACTGTTAGGTAATTTTACATTTGCAGTCAATGATCAGTTTTGTTAGTCACCTGCTTCTCAAAATTGATCATTTTCATCCTGAAAAAAAATTAATTAATCAAACACTTCTCAAAACACCACCTTAGATTCAATCTATTAGATTCTTCCTTAACTCATCTATTTTGATTTTTAAAGTTAAAATCAAACAAATGACAAATGTTTTTAATTTTTCTCACGTAGCTATCTACGGTTTGGATGAGCACTTCAACAAATCAACTTTTTCATACAAGGTATACTTCATTCTCTGCACATTTTGCTTCAATTTCAAGTCTTCTCTGCTTCTCATACATTTCCACTTTTAATACATTTTAGCATGAAGATAACACAACTGATACCCTCCATGAAGAAGATCCGAAGTAACGTATACTTGTATTAAGTTTGTTTAATTTGTTCTTTCTAATTTTTCATCTAAAATGTTCCAATATCATGAATAGGTTCCATCTTCAGCGTGTTCTAGAAACTAGAAAGGCGGGTACTTCAAAAAGAGCAAGCAATGGTCTATGCGCGCGCTTTAGTTGCAGGGTTCGAGACAGATATCCTACAAGATCTCATATGTTTCGCGGATGCGTTTGGATCTCCTCGTTTAAGGTACAAACATGTTTTTATTTCACAGTAAACCATATTCAAGAATGAACTAATACAAGTGTTACAACAGGGACGCATGCTTAAACTTCATCGAATTGTGTAATACAAAGAGTGAAGATAGAGTCTGGACGGATGAGGTGGCAGCAATGCAGGCGTACTCTCGTTCACAATACGCTTATCTGGAAGATGATCTTGGTCAAGAACTTAGGATTAATGTCCCAAATAGTAATTTTGTTACCAACAAACCGAATGGTTCCGTTGATGGCATAAGTAACGAAAGTCATCATCCGCAGTATATGCATTCTTATCAAGGGGGGCCCATGTTTCACCCTTCATATCAGGGGTACCCCTTTCCATATTATCAAGGGAATCATCCGTGGCCTCCGGGTATGGAAGATTCTAGAAGTAGAGGGAGACGTTCACGCAAGAAAAGATCACAAGATTTGACCCAAGATGGTAAGTTTGAATCGAGCGATTCTAGTTCTGGAAGTGATTCCAGCTACAAAAGGAGTTCGAAGAAGAAAGTTATAATAAAAAATATTAACTACATCACTTCTGCCATAGATGAAGAATCGGAACACGAATCTGATGCCACTCATGAGGGCCAAAAGGTAACACTGCAGTGGAATATCTTCCAGAACCTTCTAATGAAGGATGTGGATGACAAAGAGTCTGTGGAGGAATACGTTTCACATAAGTTTGAAGATCCGAATACTATTCCATCTGGAAATCAACCCGAGTTTACCACCGTATCATCCACCATTGGAAAACATGAAGAAAAAGATTGGTATATGAGAAGCCAGCCAGACAAAGAAATTCATGAGAGAAGTAGAGACATTTTTGAAGACCATATCGAGGTTGTGGAAAGCACAAAAGATGTTCTTGTAGAATATCCTATGACAGTTCAAGATCGATCTTTAAACGAATATGATTCACGGTTTAAAACACATGACAGTTTCATGATTCCGGAGAGTAATCTGGCCCAGAAAAAGGTTGAAGCTGCACGTGTCAATGAGCCGAACGACCTGCACATGGTGCTTGGAAGAGATGCAGCTGGTCAGCAAGCTGTGCCAGCTTGGACTCCAGAAATGGAGTCAGGCAGTACTAATAGTAAGATTGTTAAAATGGATTCTCCTGAAGTCAACAAGTCAAAGACTAAAGCTTTGGTTCAGAAAGTTCTTGAAAAGAAAGGTTCCACTATTGAAGCAAAGTCAAAAGCTTTAGCTGGATCAAGAAAGAAGACACCCATCACAACCAAAACAACGTTAACAAAGGGTAGATCAGAGAAGGTACTTAAAGTTGCAACCTTTTGAATTTTTTTAATTATTGTAATTTTGATCTTATTGGTCATTTTCACATAGGAGGAAGAAAAAAGAAAGAGAATGGAGGAATTATTAGCTCAACGTCAAAAAAGAATTGCTGAAAGAAGTGCTTCTACTGCCAAGACAGCAAAGAACAATAAGCCGAAAGCCCAACTAGCAACGATGAACGATATGACAAAAGCCCAACAGACAGCCAAGAACAACAACCCAAAAGCCCAAGTACCAACGAAGAACGATAAGACAAAAGCCCAACAGACAGCAAAGAACTATAAGCCGAAAGCCCAACTGACTACAAAGAACGATAAGCCAAAAGCCCAACAGACACCAAATAATGATACACGAAAAGCCCAGATTGCATCTCGAGACATGAAAAGTTCAAATAAGAGAGTCATAAGGAGTTCCACCATTGATCGCTTGTCTGCTGCACGTGTAGTTAATCCAAAGGCAATATCTACTAAATCAAAGCCTGATAACAAACCTATGAAACCACCTACCAAAAAGCATGGTGAACCAAAATCTGTTCAAAAGCCTACTAAAGTGTCCGCCAAGGAGAATGGTGTATCGCGAACTTTGTTATCCCAAAAGGCAGCTAAAGCGGAAACGAAGAAAGTAAAGCCAGATAGAATTAAACCTCTAGAAAAGAACATCGTTTCAAAGAATTCATATGGACCGAAAAAGAAGACCGTTGATCACAACAAACCCAAGCAACTGCAAAAAGCATCCGAAATCAAGAAAACTGGCAATGGGGCTGCTGCTGACATTGGATCATCTACACCTGCATACTCAGATCACACAAAAAGTGTGAGTGAAACATTACATAATAACACATCTTCGGTTGTTCAAAAAGATGTCACTGTTTCAGACAGTAATGGTGGATCAAGCAGTAAAGCTGTTACTTTTAAATTTAATGAGGATATTAATGAAGGTAAGAAAAGCTCTATTGCCAAAGTGAAGCATGAAAGTCCTGTGATGGAAAGCAGTAGTTCCAAGAAGAAATGGAGCACTCTTGAAACCTCAAGTAAAGCTCTCAGTGGTTTTAAAAAGCTTCTGTCTTTTGGCAGGAAGAGTTGATACTTTTCTATGCGGATGCACTTAAATGGATGCATCATTGAAGAAGTTGTGATTCAGGAACAATCCCATACCACACACACACACACACACAAAAGAAACCCAAAATTAATAAAATGTAATCTCATAACACATCAATTAGCCATTTGAAAATTCGTTTATTGTTTGCACTACAAAATTTGTAATGAGTTGATTTATCTAACAAAATTATTTGGAATATTGGAATAATCACATATATATAATGTATGCTTCTTGTTGATAAAAGCACATTTTGTAATGTTAACACAATAACACATATTAGTGTTGTTGGTTCAGGCCCCACTCCACACACTCTAAAAACTCACTATGTATGTGAAGATATATAACATGCCAAGAATGAAAGAAGCTTGCTGTGATATATTCGCTATTCAAAACAAAGGGTACATAAATAAACAATTAACTATCCTATTTATAATAAAAAAAAAAAAAAAAAAAACAAAGCACATGCATGAAAACTCCACGTTCTCCTGCTTGTTAGGCAACAAACCAACGTTCACATGCATCTCCATCAAACTCGGTAACTTCTGACACTTTCTTTATTCTTTCAACTTGTAGAGAAAGCCACGGAGTAATCCAAATAATGACCCGTTAAGTGCAGACCCGTAACCTGTAAAACAAATCGAATAACCCAACAAGTGTGGATATAAATAGAAATTATTTAGTAGAAGCCCAAGCCTGTGGGCTGCCTAGTTGATGGATATGTCACTTGTAGCCCAAGTCATAGACTGGAAGTTTGGACCAAAGGAATTTTATTGGACCCTTAACCCTTTTTTGCAAACAAAGAGGGCCAAGACCCTTAAGAGGTGTAAATGGGCGAGTTGAGCCCGGGCTCGTTTAAGCTTGGGCTCTTTGGCTCGATTCTTTTAACGAATCGATATCGAGTAGCTTACTAGCGGCTCAACATATTTACACCTGTAGAGGCCCTTCTCTTTGTTTTTACTTAAAAGTTTATATGCTAAACCATGCATGCGGTAAGTTGTAATTGTTTTTGATGAAATAAGATAACACACAAGCTTTATTCTAGGTCAACACATAAACAAATACATCACACCGTTGATGCTGTCAACTGAAAAAACAAACACAAAAGCATACATGGCATAACTAACCCAAACAACACAAAAACAAACACAAACAAGTTCACGCAACTGAATCATTATTCTTCCTAAACAGCTTGTGTTCCATATGCTGAAGGAAGGTCCACGGCGGAAAGAGCGACGGCTCCCCCTCAGAAACCGTCTCTGGAAGTGGTTTCAAGAAGATCTTCTCCTTGGGCCAGGGCCGGCCTTATAGGGAGTGAACTCAAGCCCTAGCTTTGGGCCACCACTTGTCAAGGGCCTCCGATTTGGGCTTGTTGTAGGCATCTAAGGTATGGGGATTTAGGTATTGGAGCCTGGAGGAGGGAACCCATAGAAAATTAGGTCTCAAAATATAAGCGGGAAGGAAACTAGAAGTCGTGAAACGATTGGGGAAGATCAATCGTCATCAAGCGCATACTTTTTTTGGGTAATACGCACATCTGATCGAAGGTAAGTGATTGTTATTTCTGCGATCGAAAAAACTTTATTAATACCAGTAAGTTTTCTTTCTTTCGATTTTCATTACTACTATTTGATTTTCTAATCTACAATTCTTGATGTGTTCAATAGTTGGCAATCACAAATTGATAATAGATCTTGTTGTAAGAAACTGTAACAGATGATATCACAATCTCCATGATTTGTAGTTTGGTATTCTCTTTATTTCAGTTCCCAAAACGCATTAGACATAACGGAGTATGTTTATGGTCACTGTATTCGTGTGCGGTTTTCTGTCTTGTCGCGATTGTTAACGCTGAAGACCCGTATCGGTTCTTTACGTGGAATGTAAAATATGGAGACATATATCCAATGGGCATTCGTCAACAGGTACAATTCATACATTTATACAAATTGTTGAATCGAGAATTATAAGGTTTTATTAAATTTAGTATTTTTTGTTTATGAATATGATGTTTTTTTTCACAGGGAATCTTGATCAACGGACATTTTCCCGGACCGGAAATATATTCCGTCACAAATGATAATCTGATCATCAATGTGTTCAATAATCTGCCGGAGCCTTTTCTTATTTCATGGTAATTAATCTCGTACTTTTTTTGGAAACGCAAATTCACACACTTACTGAATCTATTCCTAAATGTTATAACTGATTGCTTTGAGGGTATATGACATTTAACATGGGTAGTAAAATAGGTGGGATGACTTATAATTAAATTCGAAAAGGGCCCCAATTTCACAGTTTGCTTTAGGCCTCCGAATTGGTTGAGCCGGCCCTGCCTTGGGCAGTTCGCAGAAAACCGCCCAAGAAATCCTAACTTTCTCCTTATTCACAAGCCCTCTATGGAGAACACTTTTATACTTGCCGTTACTCAAGATCTCAATAGTGTCACCAATGTGCACAATGACTCAAGATCTCAATAGTGTCACCAATGTGCACATCCCGATATTTTCACGTATTACCGGTGGGCCCGGTGGGGAGTATCGTGACGTAGTTGATATCATCATAGACAATTTATCACAGTTTATATACACAGCGGAAGTCGAAAGATAAAATCATTACAAACCGAATGAAAGTAATATCATTTATTACAAAACGGTTGTAAAGGATCCACAGGTGGATCAAAGTTAAAAAGAAATATTGTTCAGCAGATTTATAACATCTAAGCTTGCAAGACTCTTTATTGATGCTAGGAGTAGCCAGCCTATTCCGTTTAGTACCTGCACTTAGCCTTTTTGGAAAATACGTCAGTTTACACTGGTAAATACAATTAACCGACTCATTTTGAAAATGTTTAAGAAAATTAATTAGGATGCACAAGGCACAAAATAATTTTTTATAACTTGGGATAATTATTTATATATAAACTTGTAAAAGAATTACATGTTCGTTATACGTTCAGTAGCCCGGGCTGAATACCAAGTTAAAGATTAATAGACACACCGCATGATATAATCCCGCGGCGAGTTATTCTCAATCCGTCAGTTATACTTTTTTATATATATGCACTGGCAGGTGTATGCCTACACCCCGTGCTTAAGTCGTGGCCATTTCAATGAATGATGCCAATGATATCCGGGACATGGTCATTAACCCCCCAAAGGCTTTAAGAAAACAAAACAGATTAAACGGGTCATCTCAATAAATTAACCTTCATATGATTAACACTTCAATGCCCGACCAAACGGTATTTTATATACCGTACCCCAAGCCCGTATAAGGGAAAATAAGTTAAAAGTATTTACCTGAGCAAGTATATATCACAATCAGCGAGTGCATGTATCTTTTACTGGTCTCCTAATCTGGAACAAATGTTTTAATAACCAATTAGATTCCTAACGGGTCTTAATTAAGCCTAAACTTAGACCGGTTAGTTTTGAGAGAAGATATACGGTTCAAAACGCACGATTAAGCGAAGACCGGATTAGAATGTGGTTTAGACCCGAAAATTTTGTATACTTGTATAATATGGGTAAACTAAACACATTCTGGATTTTGAGATAAAAACGATAAGGTTTGACCCGTTTCGGCTAATTTATGCAAACTAGTTACATAAACCGCACCGAACGCGAATAATGCGTAACGGGTAACCAAAAGAGTCATGAACAGGTTTTCTAAGTTAATATGCCTTAAATATGTTGTGATATCAGTAAGATACCTTCCATTATGCCCAAAATGGATTTAAACTCAAATTATGCCCCGTAGGGGTATTTTGGTCATTTTAAAGGTTATAAAAGAGTTTAAATATTAATCTGAGTTTCAGGTCTGATATAATCAGTAAAAATATTTATTTTTATAAGTCATAACAGTAGGGTATTGCATATATGTGAAATTTACCTTTTATAACCAAACTATGCACCGTAAGGGCATTTTGGTAATTTCACATAAGCTTTAAAGGTCAAAATTAGAATTCTGAGTTCAAAACTTTTGCTTACGTTTAATTATAAAAATTTACTTAAAACATCAGTAGGTATTAAGTTTCATATGCCAAAAATAGTTTTAACCCATACTATGCGCTTAAAACGCGTAAAAGTCGGTTTTAAGCGATTTTTCGGGTTTAAATAGGAAATCTGAGTTTTTGATCAGTTTATAAAGTTCAAAATGTTTTATTTATTATATAAAATCAGTAACAAAAAGTTTGGTGTCAAAATATTATGTAAAACTCATTTTATTCAAGAAAAGGGTATAACCGACATTTACCGAATTATAGCAAGAACCCTATGTTATGCTCAGCTTAAAAATAATTAAAAATCTTCAAAAATCCCAAAATATTATATTACATCAGTGGGAAAAAAGTTTGGTGTCAAAATTTGGGTTTAGATAGGCTTTATGCTAATTACGTCGTTTAATTAATAAAAAGCTTCTTAATTACGATATTGAGCATAACTCCTAATCTAGACCTCAAACTGATGTCAAATTTTTAGGAAAAGTTTATAAATTAGTAACAAAGGTTTTTGGCCTCTCATATTTTCAAAAATCTCGTTTTAAGGTCAAAAGGGCATTATGGTCAACATTTAGGCATATAACGGAAACATGAACATGAATCGAATAACTAATGAACCAAGTTGTATAACCTCAGAGGGTTACACTAACCTATAACCTGGTCCTAATAGAGCTCTAAGGCATTTCTAAAATATGCTACATTGGGTCAGAACTGAAAGTCAAAGCAAAAGTCTACTTTTGCGACTTTCGGTTCCGAACCGGGCTTAAACTGAAAATTGTCAGGTTGAACATGCTTAGACATGTTCTTACCTTAATTATTAAGTTATATAAGTGATAAAACAGGTTTCATATTTTCTAGATTGTTAATTATGTGTTTATGCGAAAATTTGTTTTCTGTTGACTTTTTATAATTAAATTTGACCCGACAATTGACCTAGTTAGAGTGGGAATCAGAGGGTGCCCTTTTAAGGGTTTATTACCCACATAATTACCAACTCAAAGCTACTTTCAATTCAAGAATTGACTGGACCATTAGTGATTAATCACTAAGTCAAACCTTAATTACGACGGGTTTGACTTTAGGCCATTAAACTAATAAAACGTGAATTAAGAAAGGTCAAGGAGGCTTACTGAAGTACTAAGCACGACTAATGACCCTTAGAAAATGATCTTGAGCTCCAGGAGGCTCCAGAAGTTAAGTTATGAATGTTTGCAAGTGAGTAAGTGAACTTGTTGCAACATAGAAGTTCTTATATAGGGATTTTAATCTTACAAGATCATGCCAAACAAGTCTATGAGATGATTCCTGATCACCACATGTGTCCCTATTGCATGAAATCCCATTTCCACAGCCCCTGGTATGTAAAACAAGGCTTCAAAGGCGGTAGAACAGGCTGCACAGGCACCTGTGCTTGTTTTCTGTCGCTGGCAGTACCAGGCGGCCCGCGTAAGAGACCACAAAGGTCTTACGCAGCCGGTATGAATGCTGGCTTCCGGTTACTAAGTTTCAGAATTGTCATGTTTGGTCCCTGGTCCTTCTAATAGTTGTTTTAACTTGTTTTTATTGCATTTTAACCCCCAAACTTGACTTTTAAGGACCCCAAGTCATAAACCAACTTCGTTAAGTCCCCGGTTATTTATTTGATCATCGAAAAGTCTTAAATTTCAATGTTGACGCTTTTAACCCCTTATTTACGAATGTTAGCATAATTTCTTTATACGATATCTAAACCTTATGAAATTTTTATCACTTATTCTCGTGATCATAATTAATCGTTACAAAGCTTCGGGTTTGTTAAAAGGTCACTCAGAGGTATAAGTTAAACATGTTGACACATTTAACCCTTGCGTTTTGTAATCTTTCACTTTCTTCCATAAACGGCTTCGTATGATTCATAATTCATTCGTTTAAGGGTATAAACATCGTATAGGGTTGTTGAAAGGTATAATTATCCAATGTTGACATTTTGAATCTTCTTACACACATACTTTCTTTGTTTGTCTGTCAATTTTAGTCCCTCATATTCAATCCATTACACGTTTAAAGCTCATGACACGTGTCTTCATTACATTGGTTGTGATTTTACGAGGTGTTACATCCTCACCCCCCCTTAAAACAAAATCTCGACCTCGAGATTTACTGGAATAAATGAGGGTATTTCTCTTTCATTGTGGACTCTACCTCCCACGTATACTCGGGACCTCTACGGGCATCCCATTTAACCTTTACAATTGGTACCTGCTTCCTTCGAAGCTTCTTAAACTGTCGATCCTCAATCGACAAAGGTTTTTCAACAAATTTCAGGCTCTCATCTATGTGCACATCCGTATGTGGTATGACTAGTGATTCATCAGCTAGGCATTTCTTCAGATTGCAAATGTGGAATACATTATGAATTCCACTGAGCTCTTCAGGCAGGTTTAATTTATAAGCCACAGTTCCGACACATTCGATGATCTCGAATGGTCCTATGTATCGTGGGCTTAACTTGCCTTTCTTGCCAAAACGCATCACCCCTTTCCAGGGTGATACCTTAAGTAATACTTTGTCACCTACCTCGAATTTTAGAGGTTTACGCCTTTTATCTGCGTAGCTTTTCTGCCTATCCCTGGCAGCTTTGAGACGATCACGTATCTGTACAATCTTATCTGTCGTCTCCAGGACTATATCAGGTCCTGTTAGTTGGACATCTCCAACTTCTGCCCAACAAACGGGCATTCTGCACTTTCTTCCATACAAAGCTTCAAAAAGTGCAGCTTGAATACTGGAATGATAGCTATTGTTGTATGAGAATTCAATCAAAGGAAGATGATCATCCCAACTTCCTCCTAAGTCAATAACACAGGCTCGTAGCATATCTTCGAGTGTTTGAATAGTACACTCGCTCTGACCATCTGTCTGCAGATGATATGCTGTGCTGAAGTTCAATCGAGTGCCTAGGGATTGCTGAAAGATTTTCCAAAAATGCGATGTATACCTCGTATCCCTATCAGAGATGATAGATACTGGCACTCCATGGAGAGATACAATCTCATCCACGTACAGCTGAGCTAACTTATCTGAGTTGTGTGTTTCCTAAATAGGTAAGAAGTGGGCTGACTTAGTCAGTCTATCCACTATAACCCAAATAGTATCATTTCCTCGCTTTGTCTTTGGCAACTTGGTGATAAAATCCATAGTCACCATTTCCCATTTCCAGGTGGGAAGTTCAGGCTGTTATAGCAAACCTGACGGCTTCTGGTGTTCTGCTTTAACTTGAGCACATGTCAGACATTTGGCCACATAGGTGGCTATAGGCTTCTTCAAACCTATCCATCAATAATTTGCCTTTAAATCCTGGTACATCTTATCACTTCCAGGATGAACAGAATACTTGGAACTGTGGGCTTCTTGAAGGATAACATCCCGAAGTCCTCCATAGATTGGAACCCATATCCGTCCATTCAATCTTAGGATTTCGTCCTTACCATATGATAACTATTCAGCAGTTACTCCCAACTTCTCATTTGGGTAGTTGGCTTCTAATGCAGCTTCTTTCTGAGCGGCTAGCACTCTTTCATTCAAGTTGTTCTTCAATTCAATGCTCTTGGCATTGATTCTAATGGGCTTAACCCTTTCCTTCCTACTTAAGGCATTGGCGACCATATTCGCCTTGCCTGGATGGTATCGAATTTCACAATCATAGTCATTCAAAGTCTCCATCCACCGACGTTGTCTCATGTTTAAATCCTTCTGATTAAACAGATGTTGAAGGCTCTTGTGATCAGAATAGATCACACACTTGGTGCCATATAAATAATGCCTCCAAAGTTTTAGTGCAAACACAACGCAACACAACGGAACCCAACTCCAAGTCGTGGGTGGTATAATTCTTTTCATGCACTTTTAGTTGTCGGGAAGCATATGCAATAACTTTACCCTTCTGCATTAGTACACATCCCATGCCAGTGTGCGATACATCGCAGTAAACTACAAATTCCTCTATTCCATCAGGCAATGTCAACACCAGTGCATTGCTCAACTTCTGCTTGAGAATGTCAAAGGATTCTTGCTGCTTAGGACCCCAGTCAAACTTGATATTCTTGCGGGTTAGTGAGGTTAGGGGTGCAGCAATCCTCGAGAAGTTTTCAATAAAGCGTTTATAATATCATGCCAGACACAAAAAGCTATGAATCTCTGTGTGCGTCTTCGGTTCTTGCCAGTTCATGATAGCTTCAATTTTAGCGGGATCCACTTGGATACCACGCTCACTAACCACATGTCCAAGGAACTGGACTTCACGAAGCCAAAATTCACACTAAGAAAACTTGGCGTAAAGCTTTTCTTGTTGAAGAAGTTTAAGAATACAACGAAGATGCTTCTCATGATCAGCTTGATTCTTTGAATAAATAAGAATGTCATCAATGAAGACGATGATAAATTTGTCCAAGTAGGGTTTGCAAACGCGATTCATGAGGTCCATGAACACTGCTGGTGCATTAGTGAGCCCAAAAGACATCACCAAGAACTCGTAGTGACCATAGCGAGTTCTAAATGCAGTTTTGTGCACATCTTCATCTCTAACCTTCAGCTGATGGTAACCTGACCTCAAGTCAATCTTGGAGAAGTAACTTGCTCCTTGGAGCTGATCGAACAGGTCGTCGATCCTGGGCAATGGATATATGTTCTTGATAGTGACCTTGTTAAGCTCGCGATAGTCGATGCATAGACGCATCGATCCATCCTTCTTCTTCACAAACAGAATTGGTGCTCCCCAGGGAGATGAGCTAGGTCTAATAAATCCCTTTGCCAATAAATCATCCAATTGGGTTCTTAACTCTTTCATCTCAGTTGGGGCTAATCGGTAAGGTGCTCTTGCAACAGGTGCTGCTCCAGGTATAATGTCAATTCTAAACTCCACTTGCCTATCTGGGGGTAAACCAGGTAGTTCTTCAGGAAATACATCAGTGTATTCAGAAATGATAGGGATGTCTTCAATCTTGGGCTTTGGCTTATCAAGAGTCACTTGTGCCATATAAATGACACAACCTTTCTTCATACACCTTGATGCCTTAAGCACAGACAATTGCTTAGGCAACCCATACTGAGTATCTCCTTGTATGGTAAGTGGCTCACCATACAGAGTCTTGATCACCACTTGTTTCTTGTCACAAACAATCTGGGCTTGGTTATGAGATAACCAATCCATGCCTATCACTATGTCGAAACCAGCTAATTTCAAAGAAAGTAAGGATAACGGAAAGGAGTGGTTCCTAATGGATATAAAACATCCATCTAGCATAGTTGAGGCAGTTTCTAAGGTACCATTGGCCAACTCTACTTCATATTTCACGCTTAGGGTTTTAACAGGTAAATTCAACAACTTACAAAACTTATCATCTACAAATCACTTATCCGCACCCGAATCAAATAACACCCTTGCATAAACATCATTTATAAGGAAGGTACCTGTTATCACATTATCATCCTGAACGTCTTCTCGTGCATCTATTCGAAAGACCCTTGCATTGGTCTTTTTGACTTCTTCAGGCTTTTTGGCATACTTAGGGCAATTGGACTTGATGCACCCCTTTTCATTACAATTATAGCACGTTGCATCTTTTATCTTCTTGCACTCTATCGTCTTGTGCTCATTTGACTTACAAATCCCACAAGCTCTCGGCTGTGATTGGGACTTTGACTCATATCTGCACCTCCCCAAATGGCGCTTCTTACAGATTTTGCATTTGGGCTTCTCGCCCGACTGTTGGTCATCTTTCTTGAACCCTGAACTCTTCCTGTGGTCAAAGTTCCCTTTGTGCTTCTTGCCTGAACGGTGTGAGTTTTCATCCTCACGTTTTCTCTTCACTATATCAGAATTTCTCAGCGATCTCTGCCTGACCGCATCAAGGGTAAGCGATAGTGCCAGATCAGCTACAGATCTAATGGTAGTCGGTCGAGATGCCTTCACACTGGCTTTGATCTCCGGGGCTAAACCCCCAATGAAACGGGCTATCCGCTTTGGTTCCGGTGTCACCAAATATGGAACTAATCGAGACATGGTATTAACACTTGTAAGGTACTCCTGACAGTCTAAATTCTTCATAACCAATGTCAGGAATTCGATCTCGATCTTCACAACCTCATGTTGAGGGAAGTAATTTTCTTTGATGAGAGTAACGAACTGCTCCCAAGACATGCCATACAAATGGACTTTTCCAGTAGCTTGGATCAGAGGCCTCCACCAAGCTAGCGCTTCTCCTTTAAATGATTGAGATACAAACTTTACAACGTCCCTATCAGCTCAACCGCTGATATCCACCACAGTGTCCATTTCATCGAGCCAAGTCATACAATCGACGGCTCCTTTCTCCCCTTTGAAGTCTCTAGGCTTGCAGGAGACGAAATACTTATATGTACAGGACTTACCACGTGCTTCTTGTTTGAGCTCAATCTTCTTCGACGGAACACTATGCTGATTTGAGGAGTGATGATCGTCATCCCTCCTTGATCCATTATGTTTAGGAGGTGGCTTACTATGAGCCTCAGAGTGAGTCTTAGTTTTAGAATGGGGTACAGATGAGGTCTTGCTTTGAGTACCACTTGACTCATTAAACTGCCTATCTATGGCCTTGGTAACAGCATTATCAAACAATGCTTGAAGTTCCGCACCAGTTACGTTGATCCTAGTAGTATCATGATTCTCCCTTGGATGACTGTTGATTTCTTCAGACTCTGCAATGTAGCTTGATTGCTACATAAAATGATGACAATGACTTCTTAGAGGTTTATAATAGATTTGTCATCTTATTAACTTATTAACCATGGTATTAAAGAACCATATTGGTTAATTTGTTAAGTATTTCATTCAGGATTTTTCATTAATAACCCTTAGTTATAATTAAATATAATAATGGCACAAAAGGCCAAGTCGCATGGACGCATTCAAATCTTAAGTCAAGATCTTATAGGATTGAGGTACTAAGGCTTGAATCATAGTTCATTACCCATTCTTGACAGGGAGTTATAGGCTACAACTGTCTTTCGTCTTATATGACAATGATTATGGCCCGTAGGCATTACATCACAAATGGATGTTTAAAAATAATAAAGAAAGAATTGGAAGAATCCAATATAAGGATGACACGTGTGATTTTACGAATCACGTTAGCCAGGAATGTTAGCATGTTTTCAGATGTTAACAAGGATTTGAATCTTTTTAAACAGGTTTTACCATCATGGCCGGGTCTTATAATGACATGTAGGCTAGGTTATATCCTTTAAGATTCTTATTTAATATTTAAAGGCAGATTTTATAAAAGGAATGACATATTTTGGATTTATTTATTTATTTCATACATATTACTTTATGCATTTAATGACAAAATAAAATTTAAATGATAACATGCCACTAAAATTTTTAAAAAAGTACAGATTGCCCTAAACGGGACTTTAACTGAAATAACTTGCCCACGCAAGGGCTAAACAGAAATGACATGCCCACGCAGGGGCTAAACTGGAAATACAAGTCCTCGTAGGGACTGAATACAGAAATAGATGTCCACGCAGGGACTTGATTGAACATTAAAGAAATACAAATAAACAAATAAAGGATTTAATGATGCTTTTTGATCTTCCCCTTGATTAAGCTTGCCAAATCTTTAAGAAATCCCCGGTTGTGTCTACGCTCCTCCCGAACCTCTTGTTCCACCTGGCTCAACCTTTGTAGAATCTCCTGTTGCTGCGGTGGCGATAACAGTGGCGGCTGCAGCGGCTGCTGATGTTGCAGAGGTTGAGGAGGTGGCGGGTATTGGTACCCATAGGGTGGGTACCTAGTCTGATATGGGACTCCAAAGGGTCCCTCGGGATGAAGAGCATTGTAGTTTGCTGCCGCAAGGTATGGGTCAACTTCGGCGTAGTTGTAGTTAGTATGGGTTGGCTGCTCAAAAGGGTTATACGCCGCTACACCGACGTATGTAGGGATGGGGTTATCATAACCCACCGGTGGTGGTGCGACTGGCGCAGACTCCACCTTAGAAAATGTCACGGCCCCCAACCTGGTTTGACCCGTTTTAGGAGCCGTGGGACAGAAAATCCCGTGGTATTTATTTAATTGAGTTTAACAGCGGAAGATTTCATCAGGATCTTTTTAAAACTGCAATTTCCTGATTATTTTATTTCACAACTCAGGATAAAACCCCGGAAATTTACAATCATATGATTTCACTGAGAAATCTTTATTTTTACAAAACATGTTTCTTTATTTTTATATTGAGCACTTCCTTAAGCTTGTAGTGCTTCACGGCACTTTTCCTGGATCACAACAGATCACCTGAAACATGTTTGAAAAAGGTTTTGTCAGCGGGAAATACTGGTGAATCATTCTTTTTACTAAAATGACACATTTGTTATAATTTACAATATTAAGAGCGATTACAATGTTTCCATATATCTACCAACTACCCACAGTATTTGTCACTCGAACATCCATCGGTAACCTCAGAGTCCAATGGTGTCTGTGACTATGGTCATATCACCCCTTGGCCCCGTTGTCCAATGGTGAAGTTTATCAAGTAATGTATACAAAACCCCACATACCGGCTGTAATTTGGTGATTACAAAGACTTAATCCCTGTAATTATAACTTTGAAAATAAACATGATTTTGAAAGTAATTTGATAAAAAGAGAATGACTCACATTGCATATTTATTTGAGCAGAGCCTAGCCACTGATTAGCCTTTTAACCTAAATATAATAATATGCATACGAACTCGGTTAGTAACTAATACAGCATTTACGATAACTCACGAGATTAAACCTTCACAATGAATGACAAAGTGCGATACTTAAACATCCATCGTATTTACGACGAATGACAAAGCATAAACCCTAATGTGGGCAGCACTTAAACATCCATTGGATAATTTAATCGATCGGACATTGAATCATAGCAGCGATCGAGTTAATACCCGGTATCGGAGCAGCGTCTCGCTAATATAATTGATATTTTCGACTTTAGAGTAACAAGAATTCGTTTTTGAACTTTGTTTTCGACACCAACAGACTGTGCATGCGATCAGCTATTTATAGCTGAAATCAAGGCCTCACGCGGCCCGCGTAACCCATCACCTATATCTTACGCGGCCCGCGTGGCCGCCCAGTCTACGTATAGGTTTGCATGGTCATGGGCTTAGGTTTGACAGGCGGGTTATACGTGGCCCGGATACTTATCCGGTCAAACTCGGGGTTGACGCGGCCCGCGTAAGACATGTCTTGTCTCTTACGCGGCCTGCCTGAAACCTATTATTCTTGATTTTCTTGATTTTTATGTAAGGTATGGTTTCAGGGGTCCGGGTTTTCATTTACGGGTATTTTTAGGATAATTTTGAGAGTCCTTACATCCTCCCCACCTTATTTAAAATCTCGTCCTCGAGATTTATTGGAATAAGTGAGGATACTTTCGTTTCATATCCGATTCCAGCTCCCAAGTGTATTTTGGTCCTCTCTTTGAATCCCACTTGACCTTGACAAGTACTAACCGTTTATGTTTGAGAAATTTTATCTTTCTGTCTTCTATCTGAAGAGGTTTCTCAACAAATTTTAACTTTTCGTTCACTTCTATATCTTGGAGAGGTACTATCAAAGATTCATCTGATAGGCATTTCTTGAGGTTGGATACATGAAATATGTCATGTACTCCAGCTAACTCTTCTGGTAGTTGTAAACGATAAGCAACTGGTCCTATACGTTGGATCACTGAAAATGGTCCTACGTATCGTGGACTTAGCTTTCCTTTCTTACCGAATCGAACTACTCCTTTCCAAGGAGAAACTTTCAATAGTACTTTGTTTCCAACTTGAAACTCGAGTGGCTTACGTCGATTATCAGCATAACTTTTCTGGCGATCTCGAGCCGTCTTTAGTCTTTCCTTGATTTTTGTAATCTTGTCAGTAGTTTCTTGCACAATCTCCGGACCTGATAATTGACTCTCTCCTATTTCTGCCCTACAGACTGGAGTTCTGCACTTTCGTCCGTACAGTGCTTCAAAGGGGGCAGTTTCGATGCTTGAATGATAACTATTGTTATAGGAGAATTCAATTAAGGGTAGGTGATCATCCCAGTTTCCACCAAAATCTATTACACATGCTCTGAGCATGTCTTCCAGAGTTTGGATTGTCCTTTCACTTTGTCCGTCTGTCTGATGATGATATGCCGTACTTAAATTTAGTCGGGTTCCCATTGCTTTTTGGAAACTTGTCCAGAAATGGGAAGTGAAACGACTATCTCTATCTGATACAATGGAGAGTGGAACTCCATGTAAGGATACTACTTCATCTACATACAACTTTGCCAACTTTTCCATGCTAAAGGTTTCTTTCATAGGTAGAAAATGAGCTGATTTGGTTAATCGATCCACAATTACCCAAATCGCATCATTACCTTTTCTGGTTTTGGGCAACTTAGTAACAAAATCCATTGTTATGAGTTCCCATTTCCATACAGGCATTTCTAATTGTTGTAGTAGACCTGAAGGTTTCTGGTGTTCTGCCTTAACTTGTGAACAAGTAAGACACTTAGAAACATATCGAGCTATATCTTTTTTCATTCCTATCCACCAAAAGTTATTTCTTAAATCTTGGTACATCTTATTGTTTCCTGGATGCATGGTATACCTAGATTTATGGGCTTCTTCTAAGATCTGATTTCTTAATTCTCCCTGCTTAGGTACCCAAATTCTTCTTTGGTGGAATCTCCAAATTCCATCAGATCCTTGTTCTAATTCTTTTATTCTTCCTTTCATTCCTTCAGCGTCATCCTTAATTGCTGTTTCTTGAAAATGCTGCAGTTGTTCCATTAAATCTAGCTGTAGATTTAATCTAAGAGCACGGACCCGTCGTTGTTTCTCATGGTATTTACGACTTAAGGCATCTGCAACTACATTTGCCTTTCCTTCGTTGTTGGATCGTGTACATGACCCTGAAAGTCAGTTAAGGCAGTTCAACATCGATTACTAAGGCGGAATCAAAGTAAACAACGTCCAAAACAGCTTTTATTCTTTAATCTTTCTTTCTATTAACAATCGTGTGCTTTATACAACGTTTTCTGATGAAAATCCGACAGCACTTCGTGACTTGTACAATGACATTCTATCGTTCCGTTTGAAATATGACTATCACACACCTATATATAGACAATGACCTTTCCGTTTGAACTACACATATCATGTTCAAACGATAGATCTCAAACGGAACTCTATTACAAACTTCAATCTCAAACGGAACCCTATGTTTCAAACGGAACCCTCATCATTTGAAACAGTTTCAAACGGAACCCCTTGAAACACTTTCTAAACTCAAAACTAAACCCTAATTTTACATTTAAGATTCAATATTGACTTTCTTGAACTAAGACTTGATGAAGATGCAGTCAACAGACATTCTTGTGCATCAACATTCGTGATACTGAATATCACAGTCGTAGTCACTTAGGATTTCCATCCATCTCCTTTGCCTCATGTTTAACTCTTTTTGCCCAAATATGTACCTTAAACTTTTATGATCTGTATAGACAGTAAATTTACTTCCGTACAGATAATGCCTCCAAATCTTAAGGGCAAAAATTACGGCTCCTAATTCTAAATCATGAGTCGTATAGTTTTCTTCGTGCTTTTTTAATTGCCTTGAAGCATACGCAATTACCTTCTTGCGTTGCATTAGAACACATCCTAATCCTAGTTTTGAAGCATCACAATATACTTCAAAATCTTCAGTCCCTTATGGTAAAGCTAGGATTGGAGCATTTGTTAACTTCTGCTTCAAGATTCTAAAGGCTTCTTCTTGTTTAGGTCCCCATTCAAACTTAACTGCTTTACAGGTTAGCTTAGTTAATGGTACAGCTATCTTGGAAAAATCCTTAATAAACCGTCTATAATATCCAGCTAAACCTATAAAACTTCTAATTTCCATTGCGGTTTGCGGAACCCTCCATTTGGTAATTGCCTCTATCTTAGCAGGATCTACATGAATACCTTCATGATTCACCACGTGTCCTAGGAATTGCACTTCTTGTAGCCAAAATTCACACTTCGAGAATTTGGCATAAAGCTTTTCTTTTCTTAACAAAGTTAAGAGTGCATGCAAGTGCTGACAATGCTCATCCTGATTTGTGGAATAAATAAGTATATCGTCAATTAAGACAATTACAAATTTATCCAAATACGGTTGACAGATTCTATTCATCATGTCCATGAATGCGGTAGGTGCATTCGTTAACCCAAATGGCATGACTGTAAACTCGTAATGACCATACCTAGTTCTGAAAGCAGTTTTAGGTATGTCTTCTTCTTGTACCTTTAATTGATGGTATCCAGAGCGTAAATCGATCTTAGAAAAGTATCTAGCTCCTTGAAGTTGATCAAAAAGATCATCAATCCTAGGTAATGGGTATCGATTTTTAATTGTAACCTTATTCAATTCTCTATAATCAATACACATTCTCATCGAACCGTCCTTTTTCTTTACAAACAACACTGGTGCTCCCCAAGGGGATGAACTAGGTTGTATGAAACCTTTACTTAGTAATTCATCTAATTGCTTTTTCAATTCTAACATTTCTATAGGAGCTAACCGATAAGGTGCTTTAGCTATCGGTGTAGTTCCTGGAATTAGATGAATTCTAAATTCTACTTCCCTATCGGGTGGTAATCCTGGAAATTCTTCTAGGAATACATCTGGGTACTCTGAGACTACAGGAATCTCCTTAAGTTCTTTATTCTTAGTATTAATGATTACTGAAATCATATATACTATTCCTTGCTTTCGTTCATAATTAGCTACTTTCATTACTGATATGAACTTCATGGGTTTACGTGGCTTATCTCCTGTAATCATGATTACTTCTCCGGTAGGTGCCTGAATTTCTATAGAGTTCTTATCACAAAGGATTCGAGCATGGTTGGCTACCAACCAATCCATTCCTAACACAACATCGAACTCAGCTAGGTTCATTGGTAATAGGTTTGCATGAAATTTATAACCTGAAAGTTCTATATGTTCTTTTTGCAAAACCTTATCTATTTTAATAAAATTCCCATCTGTTGTTTCGACTGTGAAAATCTGCCTAAGGTTAGTCAAAGGTAAATTAAGAGCTTGGCAAAATGAAGTATTGATAAAACTTTGGTTCACACCAGAGTCAAATAATACTTTTGCGTATATGTTGTGGACTAAGAACGTACCAGCTATCACGTCAGGAATTAACTCGGCTTCCTGAGTAGTTAACTGGAAGGCTCGAACATTCTTCTTGGTAGCTCCGTCGGCTGGCTTGGCTTTGTTGTCTGCTGGTTTGACCAATTTAGGACATTCTGTTTTGAAATGCCCATTTTCTCCACAGTTATAGCAGATCCTAGTTTTCTTTCTGCAGTCTTCTTCGCGATGTCCTACATTTTTGCAAAAGTTGCAGATTACATTGCATCTTCCATAATGTTTCTTTTTGCAATTCCTGCAGAATGGCGGAGTTGAAGATTGCCCTGTTCCTCTTTTCCTGAAGCTACTATTATTACCCGTACGAAATCCTTGGGTAATTTTCTGAGCCAGTTCCTTTTTCCTGTTTTCATCTCTTGTGCGTACCAGTTCATCAGTTAGGATGTTAGCTAATTCTACCGCATCGTCAATAGTACGAGGTCTCGCAGCTTTAACGATATTGCGGATTTCGTTAATTAATCCCCAAATATAGCGAGAAATGTGTACCGGTTCTGGCGAAGCCAGTGTTGGTACCACTCTAGCATACTCAAAGAATGTCGAAGTATAACCGCGACAATCTACACCCATCATTCGATGATTTAGGAATTTATTTGCCATTTGATCTTTTTCGTATTCGGGACAGAATTTTCTTTCTACAAGACTCTTAAATTCTTCCCAGTTCATGGCAGAGGCCATATTTCTTCATTTGGCTTGAAGTACTGTATTCTACCATTCTAGCGCCCCTTCTTTGAAAAGATTTGACGCGTACATGACCTTGTCGTTTTCAACACATTTACCTATTATGATTGTTGCCTCGGTTTTCTCGAACCAACGTAGTGCCGCAGTCGCTCCTTCATTGCCTGCAAATTCAGTGGGTTTACAAGCAAGAAATTCTTTGTAAGTGCAACCAGGTGTTGCAGCTTTCATTTTTTTAGGGAGCGGAGCTTGCCGTGGTTCATTATCATGATTAGTATGATTACCGCCTCCGTTTACGCTATTACTGAAATTATCTTTAGAAATAAGTTTGCTAGGAATGATTTGTTGAGGTTCAACAGGTTTCTGGGCAGCAGCAAGTATTGCTGGAATAGCATTGGCTATTCCTTGAGCAACGATATTTTCTATATCTTGCCTAGTCATAAATTGATCCTCGGGGTGTTGTTCAGAATGATTAACCTCATTTACTGGTTCATTAGCGTTTTCCATCTGATAATTAATATATATAACTTATTAGTATCGAATAAATAACAATCATACACAAATAAATTTCACAACACACATATAGCCAAAACTATCGATTTCTCGATTCCCATTTTTATATTTTATAATATGCGTCAATACACACCACTTATCTTACAAAGTTTTATTTTATAGTTATTTTACAGACTATATTCTACTTATTTATTTTACAACCACAGTTTCACATTCTCACACCACCCTATCCCTTGTCTATTGGTCCTTCAGTTACGGCGTTCCCTTTCGTCATATTTCCAGGAGATATGTTCTCCTACTTCCCTGATCCTATTTCCTGCATCCACCAGTTCCTCGCCAAACTGGCGGAGTTCAGCTAGATTTTCATTACTCATGGGTGGATTTGGTATAGGTTCTGGGTCGAACTGAGGGAGAAAGGAATAAGGACTGTTGAGCAGGTTTTGGAACTGCCAGTCATTAGTCCACCACTCATCCATTCCTAGAGGTTGGGTGTGAATTATAGGTTCTGGAATTGTTGGTTCTAAGTTTATAGGGAGTTGATTTTCGACAGGATAAGAGTAGAAATTATTATTGACAGGCCTGACTATCTCACAGCTTGCTAATGCGCGATCCAATTCATCCTGAAATGGTAACTCCTTAACTTGTCTAGAGCTTTCCCCAAGTTCTATCTGATTTTGCCTAGAACCTTCCCCAACTTCAATCCCCTTTCCTTTATCTAAGGGATTTTCTATTTTAGGAATTCTTCTAGTTGTGGGTTTCCTCCCGTGCACACGCCTCCAGCCTACAAATCTTCTCCTTTTCTTAGGCTTGGGTTTCTCCAGAGGTGGAGCATTGAATTCCATAGGTTCTTCTATATCGGGTATGTAACCAGAAAAATCTCGAGAAACCTCTATTTTCATCGGATAGAGATTTAGATTTTGAAGGGCTTCGGATATTTCATTCATGTTGTTTAGTACATATGCAAAATACACAAAATACTAAGTTAAAATTTTATAACAAAATTTCATGGATAACCTTTAAATATTATTGCATACCGTGTGACTAATTTAATACAAAAGACAACTAATAATTAAAACATATTAGGGTTTACGGTAAACTTATTTATTTACTGGATAAGGTTTCTGGCTTGTAGGTGATAAGGGTGCTAAAACATGAATCAGAATTTTTAAAGATTTGTATTTATGGCTACAGTGGCTAGCATATAAAGATCTGCCCATTTTTCATCTAACTTATCTTCCCACGGTGATTTACTGGTTAATTCCTGGGTTTCCTGGTTAACTTTCTTTTCTCGGGCTTTCTTTATTTTCTCCTAACTTTTCCTAATAATCAAACTTCTTTGATTAGGAGAAAGTGGTTCCTCGTATTGTGCCTTACGAACAAATATTCCTTCATCAATATCTGTTGGGTATTTTGAGGAATGTGTTTGGGATGAACTTCCCTTCTCGTTAGAAGACCTATCTAATTTAAGATAGATGTTTGAAAGCTTTTGCTTACCCATACTGTAACTAACAAATAGTCAATTAATAAAACACATAATCACAGAATAGCAATTAGTAAAATTAAGTATTTTCTAAATACTTAAATAGGCTTAAATCAGTGGCTCTGATACCACCTTTTTCTGTCACGGCCACCAACCTGGTTTGACCCGTTTCAGGAGCCGTGGGACAGAAAATCCCGTGGTATTTATTTAATTGAGTTTAACAGCGGAAGATTTCATCAGGGTCTTTTTAAAACTGCAATTTCCCGATTACTTTATTTCACAACTCAGGATAAAACCCCGGAAATTTACAATCATATGATTTCACTGAGAAATCTTTATTTTTACAAAACATGTTTCTTTATTTTATATTGAGCCACTTCCTTAAGCTTGTAGTGCTTCACGGCACTTTTCCTGGATCACAACAGATCACCTGAAACATGTTTGAAAAAGATTTTGTCAGCGGGAAATACTGGTGAATCATTCTTTTTACTAAAACGACACATTTGTTATAATTTACAGTATTAAGAGCGATTACAATGTTTCCATATATCTACCAACTACCCACAGTATTTGTTACTCGAACATCCATGAGTAACCTCAGAGTCCAATGGTGTCTGTGACTATGGTCATATCACCCCTTGGCCCCGTTGTCCAATGGTGAAGTTTATCAAGTAATGTATACAAAACCCCACATACCGGCTGTAATTTGGTGATTACAAAGACTTAATCCCTGTAATTATAACTTTGAAAATAAACATGATTTTGAAAGTAATTTGATAAAAAGAGAATGACTCACATTGCATATTTATTTGAGCAGAGCCTAGCCTACTGATTAGCCTTTTAACCTAAATATAATAATATGCACACGAACTCGGTTAGTAACTAATACAGCATTTACAATAACTCACGAGATTAAACCTTCACAATGAATGACAAAGTGCGATACTTAAACATCCATCGTATTTATGACTAATGTGGGCAGCACTTAAACATCCATTGGATAATTTAATCGATCGGACATTGAATCGTAGCAGTGATTGAGTTAATACCCGGTATCGGAGCAGCGTCTCGCTAATATAATTGATATTTTCGACTTTAGAGTAACAAGAATTCGTTTTTTAACTTTGTTTTCGACACCAACAGACTGTGCATGCGATCAGCTATTTATAGCTGAAATTAAGGCCTCACGCGGCCCGCGTAACCCATCACCTATATCTTACGCGGCCCGCGTGGCCACCCAGTCTACGTATAGGTTTGCATGGTCATGGGCTTAGGTTTGACAGGTGGGTTATACGTGGCCCGGATACTTATCAGGTCAAACTCAGGGTTGACGCTGCCCGCGTAAGACATGTCTTGTCTCTTACGCGGCCCGCCTGAAACCTGTTATTCTTGATTTTCTTGATTTTTATGTAAGGTATGGTTTCAGGGGTCCGGGTTTTCATTTACGGGTATTTTTAGGATAATTTTGAGAGTCCTTACAGAAACGGGGTTCGAAGGCCCACCCATTTGTGGGTCTTCGTATAGTGGCGGGTAATGACTGCCACTTGAATGCTGAGGGGTGCTGATACGGACTCCCCCTCGCATGGACATCCGTGTGGTTGATCTCCTACGCTTCGGTGGCTCTGGAGGCGGTTGCTGCACTGGTGGTGGTGGCGGTGGAGTAACCGCTACAAAACGCGAATCCTCCGAGGGATCCTGCTGCTGCTGTGAGTGGTTACTGGGAGTAAACACCCAGTCGTATTGGGCAAACCTTGCCTGATAACTGTCTGGACCATGATAAGGTGATCCATGATATGACGACCCATCCAAAATCTCGATGGGGTGAGTAGGTGTTCCGGTTGGCGGCTGGTCAGGTTCCGGATCCTCTTCCATGTCCATGGAGAAATGGTCCTCCGGTCCCAACGGGTTATAACCCATTGTCTCATCAATTTGGTTTTCTGGTTTGAACCGGCTTTGAAAGTAAGGTGTTGGGTCGTTGAAGGAATGGTGTGAGTTGGGGCTTTGAAGGGGTATGAAAGAGTGATGTGAGTTGTGAGGCTCGTTCTCCGATTGAGGCCCGAAAGAATTTAGGTAGGAAGGTGAGGAGCTCAGCGAGACTGAATGAATCGCGGGTTCCAAATGGGTCCACCAGTCTTCTTGAGGACTTTTGCTTAGAGTGCTGATGGAGTTCGTCGGTGTGAAGGCCTGGCCTCGTGATCGTTGGGGGTGATGAATGGCCCCTTGCCTCTTCCTCAGACTCTTGGCGGCATTTTTGTAGGCCCTGTCAAAACAAACAACAGAAACAACAAAAGAAACAATAAAGGACAAAACAAAATAAGTCAGAATTAGTCCTAAGTTCTTTGTCTAGACTCGAAAGTCGAGGAATGTGCAAAATGTGTCATAGAGATTAAACACAAAAGGCTAGTGTTTAATTCACTCAACGTTGTCTCTGATACCAACCTGTCACACCCCGATATTTCCACGTATTACCGGTGGGCCCGGTGGGGAGTATCGTAATGTAGTTGATATCATCATAGACAATTTATCACAGTTTATATACACAGCGGAAGTCGAAAGATAAAATCATTACAAACCGAATGAAAGTATTATCATTTATTACAAAACGGTTGTAAAGGATCCACAGGCGGATCAAAGTTAAAAGGAAATATTGTTCAGCAGATTTATAACATCTAAGCTTGCAAGACTCTTTATTGATGCTAGGAGTAGCCAACCTATTCCGTTTAGTACCTGCACTTAGCCTTTTTGGAAAATACGTCAGTTTACACTGGTAAATACAATTAACCGACTCATTTTGAAAATGTTTAAGAAAATTAATTGGGATGTACAAGGCACAAAATAATCTTTTATAACTTGGGATAATAATTTATATATAAACTTGTAAAATAATTACATGTTCGTTATACGTTTAGTAGCCAGGGCTGAATACCGGGTTAAAGATTAATAGACACACCACATGATATAATCCCGCGGCGAGTTATTCTCAATCCATCGGTTATACCTTTTTATATATATGCACTGGCAGGTGTATGCCTACACCCCGTGCTTAGGTCGTGGCCATTTCAATGAATGATGCCAATGATATCCGGGACATGGTCATTAACCCCCCAAAGGCTTTAAGCAAACAAAAAAGATTAAACGGGTCATCTCAATAAATTAACCTTCATATGATTAACAATTCAATGCCTGACCAAGCGGTATTTTATATACCGTACCCCAAGCCCGTATGAGGGAAAATAAGTTAAAAGTATTTACCTGAGCAAGTATATATCACAATCAGCGAGTGCAAGTATCTTTTACTGGTCTCCTAATCTGGAACGAAGGTTTTAACAACCTATTAGATTCCTAACGGGTCTTAATTATGCCTAAACTTAGACCGGTTAGTTTTGAAAGAAGATATACGGTTCAAAACGCACGATTAAGCGAAGACCGGATTAGAATGTGGTTTAGACCCGACAAGTTTGTATACTTGTATAATATGGGTAAACTAAACACATTCTGGATTTTGAGTTAAAAAGGATAAGGTTTGACCCGTTTCGGCTAATTTATGCAAACTAGTTTGTAGGATCGTCGTGCGACCTTAACGAGTCGTTCAGAAGAGTTTTTTTATCAAAACGAGAGGCGGAAACATACGTTTTGATGATGAATCAGCTTGTAATGCACTTAGAATCACTTAAACTGTCTCTTGTATTGATATGAAAGCTTTACACGACCTGGAGACACTTTGGCAGAGCTTCGCTACCGGAATCCAAAGTTACAAATGAAATCTCAAGTCACCTATTTATAGGATTTTTCATTTCGCACGAAATGGACTTTTCATTTCACACGAAATGTCATTTCATGTGAAACTGCCATTTCGTGTGAAACTGCCATTTCGTGTGAAATGGTCAATCAGCACTAAAATCCTATTTCTTTGACTATCGAGCTCTGGTTTATCCTATCTAGATACAAGACTCGATGCAAGACGAAGTCGACAGACATATGCACCAACAGACTCCCCCTTGGATGTTGACGAAGTCTTCGGTGTCGAGTCTACAGTTTGACGAGTCTTCAGTCTTGATCAGTCTTTATGCTCTTTCCAAAGTGTCTGACATTGTAAGCATCCTCAATCTTCTCTCTTCTCTTTATCAACTTCTGCAGCTAACCTCCCCCTTGGATGTTGATCCAATAAATTCTTCAGGATCAGCAGCTGGCTCAAACAGCAAGATTTGACACTGGTTCTACTATCTTCAAACTCCCCCTTAAACTGTTCCGGGATCGCAATCTGACATAGCACTTTCACAGGTTCAAGAACGATTCCTGGCTCTCCGTAGCAACAGGATCAAACACGGGGATCTGCACAAATCTCTACCCAACACATAAGTTTTTACAATTATTAAAATTTAACAATTTTAATCTCTACTAACCACTTGTAATTGAAACATACAAATTTGGTATTTCATTAAAAACATTTTACATTTCAAACACACTCTCCCAACCCAGTTGTCGTCATGTTTAGCACTCGAAATTTTGAAAATCAGCTTTTCAACATCAGTTGTCGGAAATAAGATGAAATAAAATCTTTTTGCATTTTTCAAAATTTCAAATCTAAAACACAATCTTTTTGGATTTTTGATTTAATGAAAATCAGTAAAGAAATATTTACAGACAATATTTTTGTGAGTTTGTGTAAGAGGATCATATCAGTTTTTGAGAGAAATCACTAGCACCGTTGAGCTTTAAACACTTTAAGTTCTAAACGATTCACTTAGATTGTCAGTATACTGATCCACTTAAATTTTCACACAAAGTTCAACTGTTTCGAGATACGAGATTAGTGTTTTAAGAGACTTAAACTTATTCACGTGTCCCACCTCAGAATATACTCCCGTATCCAGACTCCTATATTCAGTCTTACAGGTGAATGTACACTAATGATATCTGTAAGGGGTTAAATGCGAGACCATGAGAGCTCAGGCTATTGCTTCCGCAAAATCAGAGAGATGATGGTTCGCTTTTCGGTGTGTTCCCTTTAGAGAATCTTTTATTTACAACTGCACATGATTAGCATTTTTCAATGTTTCATCATTTTTTATGCTGAGGGTGAGCTTTAAGATTAAAGCAATGCAAAGTATTATACGAGGACTAGGCTATTGCTCCCGCAAAATCAGAAGTCCAGGTATAATACCCCAGATATCACCACACACAAAGACCTAGTATGTCAGAAATAGAAAGCCCTTCAAACAAGATTTCAGGGGTTATCTATATATCCGAGAGATGTTCCCCACAAAATAAGCAAGTTTGATATTTAGGTTTATATCTCGAACACAATCTACTAAGCGTGTAAAAACCTACTGGCACATCATCAGTGAGACCGTTTATCACATTTTAACTTTCCAATTCTTTAGCATGCTGTGATAGTCCACTGATGTACTATCATTTCCTCATTTTCACAACAAAACTCAATTTCATTTTATCATATTTTTGGTTTTTTCAAAAAATTTCAATGTTTTTGGATTTTCTGAAACTTCTTACTCCCCCTAAAATTCAAAACTATTTAAAAAATATGAAAACAAACTGTGCAAGTAAAGTGACAACTAATTTTCAAGCTTTAATTCGCCATCCACTTGGCATAAGCAATCAGAACTCCCCCTTTCAACAAACTATTTTCCCATTGTTGGTGCACTACATCTGTCGACTTCGTCTTGTATCGAGTCTTACATTGAAATGTTAGATTAGGGCACGTTTTACGAGAAAACTGGAAATTGTATGTTGATTAGATGAGGGTTTCGCTTATAGAGTCATAGGGGTTTCGCTTATGTGGCTATTGATAGGTTCGCTTATATGGTCATAGGGTTTCGCTCAAGTGACCTGTACATTGGAGCGAAACCTCAAGCACCATATATAGGAGCTTATGAGCGAAACCATGTAAGATTGCCTTGTATACCATACCGAAATGCTGCCGGTGTGAAGAACTACATGTAATCGTGTGTTAATCAATACAATCAGCAGTTATAGTGAAGAATCAGCTATTTCTACCTTCGTTTCTTGTTATTCCGCACCTGAAACGAAGTTGAACACCTCTGAATGACTCGTTCGGGTCTGTACACGATCCTATAAGTGGTATCAGAGCTTCAGGAGGAGGAGTTCTGCAGAGATTAGCTGGAATTCATCGAGATTTCTTACTTCTACACCTTCTTTCTTCGGTTCAGACAGTTTTACCGGTCAAAATAAACTCAAAATTTCACAGATTGTGCGTAATTGGACATAGATAAATCCCTGAGAGTTTGGTTTTGAAATACAAATTAGAAATGGACTAAAATTGGATCCGAATAGGTTTCGCTCATACGTACATTCAGTAATTTCGCTTATTTGGACACTTTGATTTCGCTCTTGTGTCACCAATATCAGGGGTTTCGCTCTTTTGACCATCATATTTCGCTCTTGTGTCACCAAATCAGAGGTTTCGCTTATTCGACCATTATAAGGTTTCGCTTCAGTGAACAATACCAGGGGTTTCGCTTTTGTGAGCACCTGGTTTCGCTCATAGATCATACAGAATACTAATTTCGCTTTTAAGGACATCCAAAGAGTCTTGATTTCGCTTTTAAGGATTGTTGTGAGAAAATTGTTAAAATCGGAAAAATGGACGAGGAATTTTACAATGCATTCGCTACTCCAGTTACACCAATCACTGTTGTACAAACCACAATGCTCGAAAACGAAACAGGAACAATGCAAAAACCACCCAAACTATTGAACATTGAAGAATATAAGGGTTGGGAAGGACAGTTCGAAAACTGGGTGCAAGCCAACTACTTGGATGCGTGGTAATGTGTCAAGACAAAATACATTCGACCAATGAATGATGATGAAGAGGTGGTTCCAATTAAAGATCTAAGTGCTGATGCTAGAAAGAAATACAAAGATGAGAAAATGATGCTGAGTTTATTGCAACAAGCTGTGAAAGAAGACATCTTGGTGTTATTACAACATAATGGAACTTCCTACTCGATTTGGAAAGCTTTAAGATCAAAGTTTGTTGGTAGTCAAGAAATGATAAAGAACAAGAAGTCACTTCTGAAGAAAGAGTTCGATCTGTTTCGTGGTTTGAAGAATGAAAGCACAAGGCAGATTATTGAAAGATATTGCAATCTGTTAGCAAACATGAAGAGATTGAGCATCGAGAAAGACAATGAAGAGTTGATCGAAAAGCTTGCTGATGCATTGCCACACGAGACTTGGGGCACATATCTCATGATGCTTAGAAACAAGAAAGGTTTTAGCAGTTTGACACTCAGCAAGTTCATTGAGAAGTTGGAAGCTCAAGAGATGGAGCAACGAAAGATTATTCGAATGAAAGATTTTGATGGTGAACAGGATATTGGGTTGTATTACAAAGCAGGGGTGAATGAGAAGACTACAAATTTATCTCCAAAAATAGAAACTGCTTACAATGCCAAGAATTCTTCTGGAAGTTCATCATCAGGATCAAACAGCAAAACAAGTTTCACATCATTTCCGTCTTTCGATCCAAACATTTCAGCAACAAAAAATGGGAGAAAACTTCAGTGCAATATTGTTTTAAATCTTGACAATGATCAAGATTATTCTGAGGAAGTTGCTAAAAACCACATGTCTCTATTAGGAATGGTTTTAGAATCTTACAGTTGTTTTGTTGCAGGTCGTATCGGGAATCCAATGCTATCCAAGGAAGATTACGACCAGATAGATGCTGAAGAGATGGAACTGATGGACATAAAATGGTGTTTGGCAAGCGTGTTAAGGAGAGCTGAGAAATTCAAGTAGATCACGGGGAGAGATGATCTTCGTGAGGCTAATGTTTCTACTTTAGGTTTTGACAAATCTAAAGTCACTTGTTTTCGTTGCAGGGAGAAAGGTCACTTCAAGAGGGAGTGCACCAACCGCGAAGCAAGTGGAGCTCAGAATCCTTTCAACAACAACAATGATTATTACCGAAAAGCCATCTACCATCAAGTTGCTCAACAACCACCTCAACAACAACAACATCAGGCACAAACTGCACATGGAAGGAATGTGATTGAAGATTCTGGAAAAAGAGCTTGTGCGGTTAATCAAGAAGAAAAGAAGTCATCAACAAGGTTCAACTGGGATAAATATATTCCATCTGATGTTAAAGCCTGTGTGATTGATCAAGATGACGAAAAGTTACCTGAAGGGTTTAGCTGGGCAAATTTCAACTGGGATGATTATTGTCCAGATGAAGAGATTCCAAATCAAAAAGCTTTTGTAGCCCGAGTTGAAGAAGATAGTGATGATGATCGTGAGTATTGGGCGAGAAAATTCGATGCTGATATGAAACTGATTGCAGAAAGTGATAGTGATGATGACAAGATTAAAAAGACAAAGAAGAAGAAAAAAATCAAAACACCAGTCAGCAGTGATGACGAAGAAGTTCCAGTAATCAAAAGGAAAGTAAAGGTTGAAGTTCCGAAGTTCAAGATTGATGAAAAAATTGATGCAAAGAAGATTCCAGTGAAATGTGAGAACTGTGAAGCTGTAAAGAAACAGAACAGTACATTGATCTATAACTTGAATAGTTTGAAGGAATCTTATGATGTGTTGAACAAAGCGATGAATCAGTATAATCAAACAAGTGAAGAACAAGCTACAGCAATGAAGACACTTCAGGGTGCTTTTATGACGAAGCAAAAAGTGGTGAACAATTACATTGAGAAGTGTGATGTACTAGAACAAAAGCTGGAGTTGCAAAGAATCGAAACTGAAATAGTAAACCGTTTATTGAAAAGTTACTCATGTACTTCTTATGTCATTGACAGGATTTATCCAACTGTTGAAGGCATGAAGGCATTTGAAGAGGATGAAGTAACTGAAGAAAAGAATGATGAAAAAATGGCTAAAGAAAAGACTCCAGAAAAGAAGAACAAGAAGAAGAGTGACACAAAGAAAAAGACTGACAAGAAGGATTCTGGTAAGAAACAAGATGTCGGTTACAACAAGTGTCCACCCCCGCTTGAAAATGGATATTCTCCGAGAAATCCAAATTCAGAAAGAGTCGAAAAGGCAACAAATTTACAGTGGGAGTCGGAGTCGTCAGTTAACTTGCCAGAAAATATTGATGTGACGTTTACATCATCTGACACTGATCATGAGTCCGAGTTAATAAAGAAAGTCGTCGATCAGGTGTTGGATAAAGATGAAACTGAGGAGTCAAAGTTGGAGTCAAACTCAGTGTCAAAGTCAGAGTCAGAGTCAAAGTCTGGTTCTGAAAGTTCGAGTTCGACAGATAACAGACCAAAATCTTCAGTTAAAAGGGTTTATAACAAAGAATTCCTGTTATCAAAATCTAATTTGAGTGACGAAACATTCAAAGTTGCATATACATTGAATGATTCCGACAAATTATATTCTGATGAGGAATTTCCAATAAGAGGTGTAAAAACTGAATTGATCAAAAAGGTTTTTAAACTAACAGAAATTAATATTTCTGAAATAAAAGATTTAAATCTTAATGGTAAACCTAAACCTTACACCTCAAGAGTACAACAAAGATTAAACAAGAAAAAAGGTTACAGTTCTGGTTATGGTTTTCACAAGAAACCAAACCCTAACCGTAATTTCAAAAAGAAAGGTCTTGGATTTATTCCAACAGAAAAATGAAAAATATGTTCGTGATTTTAAAGCAAAAATGACATTTGTTTCAGGCTCTAGCTCTGAAGAGGAAGAAAAGAAAGAATTCTGGAGGCAGTCAAACAGTGAGTTCCTTGCAAAGAAGCAAGATGACATGAAGAAGATGGCTGAGCAAAGGAAAGATACGAGAACTTGTTTCCAATGCAACACTGTTGGACATATTGCCAGAGATTGTTCTAAGGCAATATTATCAAAACAGGGAGTTTCTCGTAAACAGAAAGAAAAAGAGGTTGTGTTTGAATCACCAATTGACAGAACAAAGTTATTCAAAAATTCTACATTTGAAATTGGTGAATGTTCAAACAAGTTTTACAACAAAAGAGCTAAATCTGACAACCAGAAATGGATGGTTAAGAAGTCTGGAGGTAGTTCTAGCGATGATTCTGATAGGTCGAAATCAGAGGAGCTATCTTCTGGCGATGAATCTGATTCCACAAAATCAGATGAGCCACAGGTTGAGATAAAAGGAGAAAAATCAGTTCTGACTGTGGATGATGATAATTTTCCATCACTTCGGGCTGAAAATTTTAAAAAGAAAATTGGTAAAGTTGAGATATCAAATCAATTTTATGATGATAAAAAGGTTTTTGATGTTGAAAAAGCCTTTAACCCCACTATAAAACATATTTTTGGAAAAATGATTGATCGAAAAGTCAAAGGGGTTAAAGAGTTTTACGAGAAGAAGACGAAGAAAGATAAGGTTGAACCATCCCTGGTTTGTGACTGGGATGGTACATACTACGAACAGTAAGTCTGTGGACTTGCCGGAGATCCCAAGTTGGTAATCGTGGATCAGGAATCGGCATCATTCTTGTTAAGACTATTTTTGTAAAATTTTTAAAAGATTGATGAAATGTTTACAGGTGAAGGACTATGCCGGAACTCCCAGGTTGGTAAGTGTGGAGTAGGTATCGGCATTTATCTTGAAATTTACTTTGATAAGTTCATTGTACAAGTGATACAGAGGATTGTTTTGGCATTGTGATTACTCAAGGTCATTAATTTGAACTTGATGTAATCTTCATACAAGTGGTTGAAAGACAATATGATGAACCATGCCCCTACATGTGGTAAAAACAAACTTATTTTCCGGAAAAATCATTTTGATTAAAACAAACTTAAGTGTTTTGAAATCTAAATGAGAAAATAGTTTGTTGAAAGGGGGAGTTCTGATTGTTTATGCCAAGTGGATGGCAAATTGAAGCAATTTGATATCAGTTGTCAACTTTCTTGTACAGTTTATTTTCAAATTTCCTAAAATGTGTTTGCATTTTAGGGGGAGTAAGAATTTCAGAAAATCCAAAAACATTTGAAATTTTGAAAAAGATAAAAACATGATAAAATGAAAAATGAGTTTTTGTGTCAAAGAAGAGGAAATGATAGTACATCAGTGGACTATCACAGCATGCTAAAGAATTGGAAAGTTAAATATGTGATAAACGGTCTCACTGATGATGTGCCAGTAGATTTTTGCACATTTAGTAGATTGTGACGAGATATAAACCTAAATTTCAAACTTGCTTATATCGTGGGGAAACATCTCTCGGATATATGGGTAACCCCCGAAATCTTGTTTGAAAGGTTCCTTTTTCTGATATACTAGGTTTTTATACTCAGTGATGTCTGGGGTATTATTCCGGGACTTCTGCTGAATGGAAGTTCTGACCTAGTCCTCGAATAATACTTTCTGCAATGCTTGAAACATAGCATCACCCTCAGCATATATGATAAGACAATAAAATTGTTTAGCAATGCTGTTGTAAAAAAGATCCTCTAAAGGGGACACACCCAAAAGTTGAGTCATGATCTCTCTGCTGAACGGTAGTTCTGACCTGAGCTCTCATGATTCTTCATAATTTATTAACCCCTACAGATATCATTTGTGTCATAATTACCTGTAAGACTGAATATTGGGATCTGGATATAGGAGTATATTCTGAGGTGGGACACGCGATTGAGTTTAAGTGCTTAAAACATTAATATAGTATCTCGGATCAGTTGAACTTAGTGTGAGAATTTAAGTGGACCAGTATACTGACAATCTAGGTGAATCGTTTAGAACTTAAAATGAAATAAAGCTTAACGGTGTTGATGATTTGTCTCAAAAACTGATATGATCCTCTTGCACAAACTCACAAAAATATTGTCTGTAAATATTTCATTTATGCATTTTATTGATCCTACAAGTGGTGTCAGTTATTTTCTTTCACAAAATTTCAAAAAGATTTTCAGTGTGTTTTAGCATAATTTTTGAAAATTTCAAAAAGATTTTCGACGACTGATTTTCAAAATTCCAAGTGCTAAACATGATGAATAGATGGTTTGGGAGAGTGTGTTGTTTTGATAAGAAAAATAATATAGTTTCAAGTGGTTCATCAGAAATGAATTGTTATATTTGTTTGAGATAGTTTCAAATGGTGTCTATATGCTTAAATGTTTATCATAAAACTTATGTTTGTGGTAGAGTTGTATGCAGGATGAGTCAACATTTGAGGGGGAGTGCATGTTGATGATGATGAATTTAAAGTTGTCAAAATCTAAGAGAAGAAGTGTGTTGGTGATTTAAGAGAAAGAGATGAAGATAGAGAGAGAGAGAAGCCCAGAGACTGATCAAGACTGAAGAAGTGAAGACATCGCATTGTCGTGACTCGATAGTCTACTCGTCAACATCTGAGGGGGAGTCTGTTGGTGCACTATATCTATCGACTTCGTCTTGTATCGAGTCTTACATTGAAATGTTAGATTAGGGCACGTTTTACGAGAAAACTGGAAATTGTATGTTGATTAGATGAGGGTTTCGCTTATAGAGTCATAGGGGTTTCGCTTATGTGGCTATTGATAGGTTCGCTTATATGGTCATTAGGGTTTCACTCATGTGACTTGTACATTGGAGCGAAACCTCAAGCACTATATATAGGAGCTTATGAGCGAAACCATGTAAGATTGCCTTGTATACCATACCGAAATGCTGCCGGTGTGAAGAACTGCATGTAATCGTGTGTTAATCAATACAATCAGCAGTTATAGTGAAGAATCAGCTATTTCTACCTTCGTTTCTTGTTATTCCGCACCTGAAACGAAGTTGAACACCTCTGAACGACTCGTTCGGGTCTGTACACGATCCTACACCCATGATGATTTCAAAACACTTAAGTTTGTTTTAATCAAATGGTTTTTCGAAAAATAAGTTTTGTTGATTTTGACACTTGTAAAATTGGGGTTATGATCATCACTTTGTTTTCCAATCACTTTGTATGAAAGTTAAATCAAGTTCAACTTAATGACCTTGATTAACCACTTGTAGGTCGAAATTTCACAGATGTGAATTTCTCAAGAAAGATGCAGATTTATGCTCCACGATTACCAACTTGGGAGCTCCGGCAAGTCAAGGTTTTAAGTAGAAAATGCTGTCACCCAAGCCTGACCAGCCTTGGGTGATTGTGATTCAACTCTATCCCACCATCTTTTTGATTTTTAAAACTCTTTTACACCCTTTACCTTCCCGTCAACCATCTTCCCAAATATATGTTTTACTTTTCCATTAAAAGCTTTAATTTTCAGCATCAAATTCTTCATTACCCGAGAAAAATTGATCTGAAATCTAAACCTTTCCAACTTTGGATTTCAAGTTTTCTCTTGTCAATGACGGAAAGTTTTCTTCGTTCATTTCTTATCAGCAAGAAATTCTTTGTTTGACTGTCTGCAGAATGATTTCTTCTCTTCTTCTACTGAACTTGCACCTGAAACAAATTTAGTTTTTCGTTTATAAGTTTTATCATTTTTATGATTTTCTGGGGAAATGAAACCTAAACTCTTCCTTTTGAAATTACTATTATGGTTTGGTTTCTTTTGAAAACCTGAACCAGAACTGTAACCTTTCTTCTTGTTCAATCTTTGTTGAACTCTTGAAGTGTATTTTTTAGGTTTTTCAGCAAGATTTAAATCTTTTATTTCAGAAATATTAATTTCCATTAATTTGGAAACCTGTTTGATCATTTCAGTTTGACACTTCTTATTGGAAATTCTTCATCAGAATATAATTTTTCTGAATCATTCAAAGTATATGCTACTTTAAATGTTTCATCTTTCAAATTATTTTTCGACATCAGAAATTCTTTATTATAAACCCGTTTGACTGGTGAACTTGGACTCTTGTCTGATGAACTTGAACTTTCAGATTTAGACTCCGACTTTGACTCTTCATCCATATCCAACACCTGATCGACCACTTTCTTTAATAACTCAGACTCATGATCAGTGTCAGACGCTGTGAATGTGACGTCAATGTTGTCTGGTAACTCATCAATGGTTTCAGACTTTAACTTTATGTTGAGTGCCTTATTTAAACGTTCCTCATTTGGCTTTCTGGGAGAATAACTTTCCCAGATCGGAGGCGGACACTTGTTATACTTGACACTTTGTTTCTTACCAGTATCCTCTTCCATCTTTTTATCTTGAAAAGCTTCAAGACCTGCAACAGTAGGATAAACTCTGTTAATCAAATAATCACAAGTTGTATAACTCATCAGCAAACGTTTGATTCTCTCATTTTCAATCTTTTGGAGTTCCAAATCCTGCTTCAGCTTTGCACAGTCTTCAATATACTCATTAATGACCCTCTGCTTCGTCATTAGTGTTGAACTCATCATCGTCATAGCAGCATCTACTTCTAAGTTTGTCTTGTTCAGACTATCAGCTGACCTGTTTAGCACATCATACGATTCTTTTACATATTTCACATCAAACAACAACTTTTCTTTCATCTCTTCAAGTTCACGAATCTTCTTGTCTTTCTCTTCACAATGTTTGCAAGGTTCCAAACATTTCAAACAAGGTTTAGTGACCTCGGCAATCTTTCAACTTCAACAATCTTCTCAACTTCGACGATTTTTTCAACTTCAACTATTTTTTCGACTTCAACTATCTTCTCAACTATTTTCTCAATCACTTTTTCAGTCATTGGTTCTTCATCGAATTCTATTTCTGCTTCCCACCCTTCAACTTCAACCTTTTCTGTCGAATTTTCCTCAACTTCTGCTTTCTCGGCTTCCATTTTTGCCTTTTCTTCAGCAATCTTTCTTGCTTCTAATTCTTCCAATTCTTTCTTCAGATGAGCAGCTCTTTTTTCTTTCAATATCTCAATTTTATCTGCAAAAAAACAAATTAAAACTGAATGAGTCTAAACTTTTTCTAGCATTATTAATGTATTCTTCCTCATCATCGGTATCTTCATCACTTTCTGATGATCTGAAAATCTTCATTCTTTTTTGCTAAGATTTGACTTCTTCTTCTTCTTCTAGGATTCGAGCAACTAATCCTGAATCAGCCAGAATGTATTTGTCCCAGCTAAATCCCTCTGCCACTTTTTCATCGTCTTGATTAACAAGAAAATCTTTCTTCTTTCTGTCTTCAATAGCACGGGATGATGATGGTTGTTGAACAATCTGATGAAAAATTGATTTTTGATAATAATCGTTCTTTCCAAATGGATCTTGTCTTCCGGTTGCTTCTTTATTTTTACATTCTCGTTTAAAATGCCCCTTTTCTTTGCAACGAAAACAAGTAACCTTTGATTTGTCAAACCCTATCGGAGATGTAGCAATATCACGAAAATCATCTCTTCCGGTGATTTGTGTGAATTTTTCTGCTCTTCTTACAGCACTGGCTAAACACCACTTGATGTCCATCAATTCAAGTTCCTCAGCATCAATCTGGTCATAATCCTCTTTGGTGAGCATCGGATTTCCAATTCTTCCAGCAACTAAACTTTCATAAGACTCTAACATAGTAACAAGTGATGCCATGTGTTGCTTAGCCATTTCTGGAGAAAGATTTTGACCATTTTGAATATTCAATGTAACATTGCATTGCAGATTTGTTGAGTTCTGTCATTGAGGACTTGGTGTTGTGTAATTCAGATCAAAACTTGAATACGATGACGAATATCCACCACTCTGAGTTATTGTGCTACCATTAGTTCCAGAAGAACTATCAGCACTGAAAGCAGTCTTAATCTTTGGACTCGGAGTAGTCTCAAATTTGTTTCCTCTGTAGTATAAACTAACATCTTGTTGAGCATTTGGATTATTCATGATAGCAGTTTTCTGAATATCCAATTCATGTTCTTCAATTTTCTGAATGAACTTTGCCAAATTCATACTTTCAGATTTTCTCATATGTTTTAAGATCAACAAATATGTTCCCCATTTATTCTGTGGTAACGCATCGGCTAGCTTATCAACCCATTCATCGTCGTCTTTCTTTATTTCCAATCTTCCCATTTCCAGAACAAGATGGCAATATCTATCGATAGTCATTTTTGTTGTTTCACCTTCAAAAGCTACAAACATATCAAATGATTTCTTTAGTAAAGCTTGTTTGTTCTTTATCATATCAGCGCTTCCCTTAAACTTGTTAATCAACGCCAACCAAATTGATCTTGCAGTTCCTTCATGTTGAAGTAACACAAAAATATATTCTTTTACGGATTGTTGGAGAAGACTAATCATCATTTTTTCATTGGTGTATTTCAATTTCTCATCCATTGAATAGTCACTTAAAGCTTTTTCAATCCCACGTTCATTTTTCGGTTTAACGTAATCTACATCCAATGAGCACCATGCATCAAACTTATAGGCTTGCACCCATTTTTCAAAACGATTTTGCCATCCTTTAAAATATTCGATGTGCATAAGTTTAGGAGGCTTTTAAGACGTTCCCGTTTCATTTTCAATTTCAATTGTTTTAGCAGCAGTAACTGGAGCAGCTGGAGTAGTAGCAAACGCGTTGTAAAACTCCTCTTCCATGTTTTGGTATCGAAGGATTTCTCAAACAAGCTTTCAAACTAACTGGTTCACCTCGTAAAACACCTGGAGAAACAAAAACAAATGATCAGTTTAAACGAACTGAATATGTGAACGTGTGTGACGGTTGAACCGATCTAGGACACGTGTCGAAGATTCGCGGACTCGTTCAATGTATTTCGGATATAATCACTGAAAGAATGGACTAGATCGAATGAGCCACTTAATATGAGCTTCAAATGGTCTTAACTCTATACGCCAACTTTTAATTTGGGCCGTAGACTTTGAGATACTATATTGGGCCGATAGACTTCAAATTTTATTTGATTGGACCACAAACAATGAAGTTCACTTGTTGACCTGATACACTTAAAGTCCGATTGGGCCGAATAAATGAATCACATGTATACTCTCACCAGCTTTCAAGATAAATTGATGAGATGTTTCGACAACAGTGATCACATGGGCTGACAAGTTTTCACATGGGCTGAAACAATATCAAATCTGAACTGAGAACTTGTTGACTGACACTTTGATATTAATGATGCTGACCCGTAATGAAGATCACATGCAACTATTTCAATGGCCGACAACTTTAAGTGTTAAAAAAATTTGATTGGGCCGCTATATATATTGATCAGTTAAAGCACATGGACTCTTTATTTAACAAATGGCCGACATCTTGTTTCTGATTGGACCGATTGAGTTAGTGGGCTGATCAACCCATTAAATGCAATACAAATCTGGGCTGCTATACATTGATCACATGAGCTGCTGGAACACGGTGACAGACACTTTCAAACGAAATGACCTGGATGCACTTCAAACGAAATGAAAATCCAATACGTACGAAATGGATGATTATCTCAAACGAAATGGCAACTTGATGCGAAATGGGTCCAAACTAATCATTCCGTGCGAAATGGAGGTTCAATCTAGTCATTTCGTGCGACATGAAGGTCCAATTTAGTCATTTTGTGCGAAATGAAAGTCTAGTTCAAATGAAATGATGCTGTCGTCACTTGATCGGCCATGTTTTTGTCAAGTTTGATCACGTATTAGGTCGAATTAAGGTCTGATACTTTCAAGGATTTGTTAAAACAATGTTTTACACGTAATATGTAAAAATCAGTTCATTTTAACCGTGAAATCTCGTTTAATTTTTGAAAAATGTGTAAAAGAAGGTGTAGAAATCATAATCTTGAAAAATCAAGCTGAAATCGGTAAGAACTCTTCCTCCTGAGCTCTGATACCACTTGTAGGATCGTCGTACGACCTTAACGAGTCGTTCAGAAGAGTTTTTAATCAAAACGAGAGGCGGAAACATACGTTTTGATGCTGAATCAGCTTGTAATGCACTTAGAATCACTTAAACTGTCTCTTGTATTGATATGAAAGCTTTACACGACCTGGACACACTTCGGCAGAGCTTCGCTACCGGAATCCAAAGTTACAAATGAAATCTCAAGTCACCTATTTATAGGATTTTTCATTTCGCACGAAATGGACTTTTCATTTCGCACGAAATGGACTTTTCATTTCGCACGAAATGTCATTTCGTGTGAAACTGCCATTTCGTGTGAAACTGCCATTTCGTGTGAAATGGTCAATCAGCACTAAAATCATATTTCTTTGACTATCAAGCTCTGGTTTATCCTATCTAGATACAAGACTCGATGCAAGACGAAGTCGACAGACATATGCACCAACATAGTTACATAAACCGCACCGAACGTGAATAATGCGTAACGGGTAACCAAAAGAGTCATGAACAGGTTTCCTAAGTTAATATGCCTTAAATATGTTGTGATATCAGTAAGATACCTTCCATTATGCCCAAAATGGATTTCAACTCAAATTATGCCCCGTAGGGGTATTTTGGTCATTTTAAAGGTTATAAAAGAGTTTAAATATTAATCTGAGTTTCAGGTCTGATATAATCAGTAAAAATATTTATTTTTATAAGTCATAACAGTAGGGTATTGCATATATGTGAAATTTACCTTTTATAATCAAACTATGCACCGTAGGGGCATTTTGGTAATTTCACATAAGCTTTAAAGGTCAAAATTAGAATTCTGAGTTCAAAACTTTTGCTTACTTTTTAATTATAAAAATTTACTTAAAACATCAGTAGGTATTAAGTTTCATATGCCAAAAATCGTTTTAACCCATACTATGCGCTTAAAACGCGTAAAAGTCGGTTTTAAGCGATTTTTTGGGTTTAAATAGGAAATTTGAGTTTTTGATCAGTTTATAAAGTTCAAATTGTTTTATTTATTATATAAAATCAGTAGCAAAAAGTTTGGTGTCAAAATATTATGTAAAACTCATTTTATTCAAGAAAAGTGTATAACCGACATTTACCGAATTATAGCAAGAACCCTATGTTATGCTCAGCTTAAAAATAATTAAAAATCTTCAAAAATCTCAAAATATTATATTACATCAGTGGGCAAAAAGTTTGGTGTCAAAATTTGGGTTTAGATAGGCTTTATGCTCATTACGTCGTTTAATTAATAAAAAAGCTTCTTAATTAGGATATTGAGCATAACTCCTAATCTAGACCTCAAACGGATGTCAAATTTTTAGGATAAGTTTATAAATCAGTAACAAAGGTTTTTGTCCTCTCACATTTTCAAAAATCTTGTTTTAAGGTCAAAAGGGCATTATGGTCAACATTTAGGCATATAACGGAAACATGTACATGAATCAAATAACTAATGAACTAAGTTGTATAACCTCAGAGGGTTACACTAACCTATAACCTGGTCCTAATAGAGCTCTAAGGAATTTCTAAAATATGCTACATTGGGTCAGAACTGAAAGTTAAAGCAAAAGTCTACTTTTGTGACTTTCGGTTCCGAACCGGGCTTAAACTGAAAATTGTCGGGTTGAACATGCTTAGACATGTTCTTACCTTAATTATTAAGTTATATAAGTGATAAAACAGGTTTCATAGCTTCTACATTGTTAATTACGTGTTTATGCGAAAATTTGCTTTCTGTTGACTTTTTATAATTAACTTTGACCCGACATTTGACCTAGTTAGAGTGGGAATCAGAGGGTACCCTTTTAAGGGTTTATTACCCACATAATTACCAACTCAAAGCTACTTTCAATTCGAGAATTGACTGGACCATTAGTGATTAATCACTAAGTCAAACCTTAATTACGACGGGTTTGACTTTAGGCCATTAAACTAATAAAACGTGAATTAAGAAAGGTCAAGGAGGCTTACTGAAGTACTAAGCACGACTAATGACCCTTAGAAAATGATCTTGAGCTCCAAGAGACTCCAGAAGTTAAGTTATGAATGTTTACAAGTGAGTAAGTGAACTTGTTACAACATAGAAGTTCTTATATAGGGATTTTAATCTTACAAGATCATGCCAAACAAGTCTATGAGATGATTCATGATTACCACATGTGTCCCTATTGCATGAAATCCCATTTGCACAGCCCCTGGTATGTAAAACAAGGCTTCAAAGGCGGTAGAACAGGCTGCACAGGCACCTGTGCTTGTTTTCTGTCGCTGGCAGTACCAGGCGGCCCGCGTAAGAGACCACAAAGGTCTTACGTGGCCGGTATGAATGCTGGCTTCCGGTTACTAAGTTTCAGAATTGTCATTTTTGGTCCCTGGTCCTTCTAATAGTTGTTTTAACTTGTTTTTATTACATTTTAACCCCCAAACTTGACTTTTAAGGACCCCAAGTCACAAACCAACTTCGTTAAGTCCCCGGTTATTTATTTGATCACCGAAAAGTCTTAAATTTCAATGTTGATGCTTTTAACCCCTTATTTACGAATGTTAGCATAACTTCTTCTTACGATATCGAAACCTTGTGAAAATTTTATCACTTATTCTCGTGATCATAATTAATCGTTACAAAGCTTCGGGTTCGTTAAAAGGTCACTCAGAGGTATAAGTTAAACATGTTGACACATTTAACCCTTGCGTTTTGTAATCTTTCACTTTCTTCCACAAACGGCTTCGTATGATTCATAATTCATTTGTTTAAGGGTATAAACATCGTGTAGGGTTGTTGAAAGGTATAATTATCCAATGTTGACATTTTGAATCTTCTTACACACATACTTTCTTTGTTTGTCAATTTTAGTCCCTCATATTCAATCCATTACACGTTTAAAGCTCATGACACGTGTCTTCATTACATTAGTTGTGATTTTACGAGGTGTTACAATGGATCCCAATTTTCGCTAAGCTCTCGACTCATGTGTTTGCTGAAATCACCATTGATTGACGTATGTTTTTGTTTGTGGTGGGTTGAGCGTTACTTGTGGTTTTATGGAAGGTGACGAAGTTGGGAAGCATGCAAGGAAAGTTGTCAACAACATTGGATGGGGGTTTGTGGTGTAGCCCTCGTTCAGAAGGCACGTAGATGATTGTACACGTGAAAGTTTGTTTACTTAATTACCTAAACACTTGTGAAGTTTTCATAGCATGGGCATGGGGAAAAGGACTCTTTGCATGAGTAGTTAATTCTGAAGTCTTTGAACGATGCTACCCTCTAATATTATGTTATATCGGGGGTGGAAGGTGTCACCTCAACGGGACGTGAGGCGCGCACACTCTCACCGAGGGGCGTTAGAGGGGGGGGGTGAGGGCGTGGCTCAAGTGGGCTCGTGGGCATGGGACGGTTTGAAACTAATGATGAAGAATGATTGCTTACGTAACAACCAGGGCCAGCTCAACGTTTCTCAGGGCCTAAAGCGAACAATAGAATGGAGGCCTTTTTACTATATAAGTTGTTTTTGGAGTGTAGCAATTTTTCTTATTTTTGTATTGTTTTCACAATAGCACATCTCTAAATAACATATCAGCACAAACAAAAGATGTTTTCTAAATTTTGATTTAACATATAATTCTTATTTTAGTAATAACCGTTAATATCTAAGTTGAATAACTAAGGCATACTATTTCTTACGCTGTATTTTTATCAAAACACACATTAATAAACATGTAGTTCAAGACTAAAATATATATTATGCCTAATACAAGTTGTTTAAATATAAATATCAATATAACTAAATACATTAAAGCAAAATAAAGAAATTGTTATAAGTTTTTACAAAAAACTATAAAAAAAACAAAAGGAAAAATATCACAATAACTCACCTGAGTACTTAAAAAGACAAATAAGGGTGTAGAGAGTGGTTAGACACTTGAAAGTGGTAAACTTCAAAATCAACCAATGAGAGTGTGCCATGTCAAAGTGGTAAACTATGCTCAAAAGTGTTGGCAATGGTTAGACTATTCATGAATTGGTGAACTTTTTTGAAAAAAAGGAAAAATGTTTGATTGGTTGAGATGGCATGGACCCATCCCATACACCCCCTCTCTCTCCTTCCCTCCCTTCACCACTCCGGCAACCCATCACCGAACTGGCAAATTTTGAGTGGTAAACTATGTTGGCGGTGGTGTTACCAATTGGTAAACTAAGTTTACCACACTTTGCCACACCCCACTCCGTATACCCTAAATTCTCAGGTTCATTCCCAAGGTAAAAAGGGAAATGTCATGTAATCATATCAATTATCTATTCACCTTTTTATTTATTATTTGGTCATCTTTTTCAAGGTCATTTCTTCAAGGTCATCTACATCTTCTTCAAGGAAACAGAGAAACTCACAAAATTAACCTATCTTTTCTTCTATCATTTTTTTTTCTCTTTACTTTCTAGGCATAATCAAATAAAAATAAGTTATGAAAAAGGATAATGGTAGCCTTATAAAATTGGAGGCCCTTAAAATTCTAGGGCCTAAAGCCCTAGCTTCATTCACTTATGCTAGAGCTGACACTAGTAACAACACTTCTTTTCTCTTTGAAGCCCTAGAAGCTCCCTACGACATATAATCTTATTTAAACACATTTAATTTGGACCAAAATTATGTATGTTTAAGGTGGTGTTTGTTTTTTCAGATGTAAAAGCTCTGTAGTCTGCGAACCATATTTGCAAACGTCTGTACAAAAAGAGATGGACCAAGGTGCTGTTTGTTTTTTCATAAAACCTCTGTGCAGGCTCTTCTGTCTGCACGGCGCAGACCATGCGCAGACCTTGTCACGCACAGACTGTTTGTTTTTTCGAATATGTTTCATTAAAAAAGGTCTGCGCGAGGTCTTCTTGGTGCAGACTTTGTCCAGCCACTTTTAAGATCTTCTAAGATATGCACGAGGGTTAAACACCACCACCCACCACCACCGACCACCACCGTCCACCAACCACCACTGTCCGTCATCACCACCGTTCATCACCACCACCATCCACCACCCATCACCACCACCACCGTCGACCACCACCGTCCATCACCACCACCCACCACCGTCCACCACCCACCACCGTTCATCACCACCCCCACCCATCACCACCCACCACCGTCCATCACCACCACCACCACCACCGGCCACCACCCACCACTGTGCTCCAACACCCACCACCGTCCACCACCACCGTTCATCACCCACCACCGTCCACCACCCACCACCACCGCCCACCGCCCACCGCCCATCAACGTCCGCCACCCACCACTGTCCTCCAACACCCACCACCGTCCACCGTCCACCACCACCGTTCATCAACACCACCGTCCACCACCCTCCACCACCACCACCATCGTCCACCACCCATCAACGTCCACCACCTACCACTGTCCTCCAACACCCACCACCACCGTCCACCATCCACCATCCACCATCTCCACCACCACCACCGTCCATAACCCACCGTCTACCACCATCACTGTCCACCACCACCGTCCGTACACCGCTACCAGTTTATTTTAGAAGCCTGCAGAAGTTAAAAAACAAACAATCTTCTTCTTGCAGACTGTAGATAATTGGTCCACCTCTTCTGTTACAGATGTCTGAAGATGTGGTCCGCTGACTGCAGACATTTTACCTCTTAAAAAACAAATAGCACCCAAATGTCTACAGTGTGTAATAAAATGAGTGTTTGATTATTCTCGTCTCTTTTTAAAACCCCACATCTACAAACAGAGCTTTAGCTTCATCTACCACCACCATCTCCCACCTCCCCCACCACCACTTCAGCCTTCACCACCACATCCACCTCCACCGAAACCCTAATTTCGCCACCATAACCAGTGCAATTATTAATAATTTATAAAAGCCCTATCGATAATTTAAACTGCAAACAATAACAATCCTGACCGTCTTCTTCGAGTTCGCTGCCGGAATCAGTAGGCTAAAATTCATCGATGGGGCCATCTAATTTGGGAATAGGTAGTTGAAGGGACTTGCTCTTGATGATTTCGGAAGTGCGATTACGAACACTAAGCAAGTTAGGGTTGGAAAGTGTAAGGCTGAAAGGACTCGCTCTGATCATTTTTGTGTTTCTTGATTCAATCTATGTTCTGGTTGTGGAGTTCTGTTGAATCTTTGAAGGATCACATACAAAAAGATCATAAAAAAATGGCTTCATATGGTGGAACAACACAAAAATGTAAGGCTTGTGAGAAGATTCTTTATGAAGTTTTTGATATGGGTTTTGTGTGATTATTTGTTTGATGTCACCAGAGTTGATGTTTTGATTAGTTTAATTTCATTTGTATTTGGTGATTTATGCTGCTGGTTGTATCAGATGTTGTTTTCTTGATCTAATTTTTTAATAATAAAATAATTAAAAATAATCAAAAAATTCTAACAAATCAAAAAAATTGTACACAAAATCAAAAAATGAATAAAGACACTAAAAACTCCTAAAAAATCAAAAAAAAATCTAGAAATTCCAAAAAAAACATAAAAATAAAAAATATTAAAAATTCTAAAAAATTAAAAATAATAAAATTTCTGAAAAATTTAAAAAAAAAACCCAAAAAAATTTAAGAAAATCAAAAAATACAAAAACACTAAAAAATTGTAAAAACTTCAAAAAAAATATAAAAAACTAAAATATATAAAAAACTATAAAAATATAAAATTCTAAAAAAATATAAAAAATTTCAAAAAAAAATTATAAAAAATAAAAAAAATATCTAAGAAATTCTAAAAATTCTAAAAATAAATAAAAATCTAAAGATAAAAAAAATCTAAATATTCAAAACAGTTCCAAAAAAATAAAAAAAATTCCATACCACTAGTTCTAAAATATAGTAGTTAGTTTAATTTTTTTTTATTTTTTTAGCTGGTTTATATTTTTTATATTTTTATTTTTACAATTTTTTTATTTTTAGATTTTTTTATTTTCTTAGAATTCTTTTGACTTTTTAGATATTTTTGATTTTTTACAATTTTTTTAGTTGTTTTTTTTTTTTAATTTTTAAGATTTTTTTGAATTTTTTTAAATTTTTACAATTTTTTTTTATTTTTTAGAATTCTTTTGATTTTCTAGAATTTTTTCGTTGTTTAGAATTTTTTGATATTTTAGAATTTTTAGGGTTCTCTAGATTTTTTAGAATGGTTTTTGACTTTTTAGAATTCTTTACAGTTTTTCTGATTTTTTATATTTTTTTAAGAATTTTATATTTTTTAGAATATTTTAGATTTTTTAGAATATTTTAAATTAGAATTTTTATATTTGTTAGAATTTTTTTACTTTTTAGAAAATTTTGAATTTTTTTACAATTTTCTATTTTTTTAATTGTATTTTATTTTTCTAGATAAGAGTTAATTACATAGTTAGTCCCTGTGGTTTGCACAAAATAACATACTTAGGTACTAATAGTTTAAAATCACCTTCTAGAGTATTAACTTTTCATTTTGTAACGTTTGGAGGTATTAACTTCTAAGGTAGTAACATAGGTAGTCTCTGTGGTTTGCACAAAATAACATACTTTGGTACTAATAGAATGTGATTTTAAGCCTACAAAATATCTTAATACCCCCAAACGTTACAAAATGAAAAGTTCACACCCTAGAATGTGATTTTAAACTATTAGTACATAAGTATGTTACTTTGTGCAAACCACAGGGACTAACTATGTAATTAACTCTTTTTTTTTTTTTTTGAATTTTTAACAATTTTTTTTATTTTTCAGAATTTTTAGATATTTTAGATTTTTTAGATATTTTATTTTTAAGATTTTTTCTATTTTTTAGAATTTTGTTTTTGATTTTTTTAGGATTTTTTAGAATTTTTTTATAGGTATTAAGAATTGTTTTTAATTTTTAAGATTTTTTTAGAAATTTTTTGATTTTTTAGATTTTTTTTATTTTTATATTTTTATTTTATTGTTTTAATTTTTAATTATTTTTTTCATCTCGCCTTTACCCAAACTTATATTAATCTTAACTCATCCTTACCCAAACCCATCTTGACCCATTTCCTATCCGATCTTTTTTTTAAATACCCATCCTGACCTATACTCATCCTAAACTAAATCCATATTCTCCTATTATCCAAACCTATCCAACTTGCCCACTTTGCCACAACTACTACTATATATGTAAACTGGGTTAAGCTAGAAAGTGTGTTTTGTCTAAAAATTGTAAAAAGTGATGCCAACGCTTCAGATTAGAAAATTCTATAAATTGTTAGGGTTCGAATATGATGTTTTAGTAATCCTCATTCTATTATATTATATGTGGGTTTTGTTTAATTTGTTTTTTTTTTTACGATAAGGCTCTGATCATTGAATATCGGACGATATGGTGTTTTATCTAACAGTATAGTATTTTGTGTTGTGTTGATTATCATGTGGTGTGTTATACTCCTAGTTGTACGATGGTCTGTTTGAAGTTTTTATAGAATGTTAGAGTTCAAATATATTGTTTTAGTAATATACATTCTGTTCTTAGTGGGTGGGTTTCAGGTGTTTTATGATGTTATTTTACCACACTAGCTCATATGAATTCTCACACTTTTTATGATGGTGTTTTATCTAACAATCATGATTTAGCATGATTCCTAACCTATATAGAAATATAATTATGTAAATAATTAGTATTAAACAAGTTAACCTCAACGTTGAAAAAATTATTCATGAGCCAAACTCTAGTATGGTCTTTCACTTTCTTCGTCTTCCGTAACTCCACACTCCTTATTCGACTGTCTTCTCCGCCACACAGGCATCTTCCATTGTTTGGCATAGGAGGCTTGGTCATCCACATCACAATTTTTTTTCACTTTTTGTTTTTTATTTATTCTCTTCATATTATTATAAAACTCACAGTCTATGTCATGTACTACTTGTCCTTAGGGAAAATATACAAACTTACATGTATCGGATTCGAATTTTTGCAGCTCAATTTTTTTGGCTTATTATATTGTAATATCTGGGGGCTCGCGTCTTTTTTATCTTTTGATGACCATCGTTATTTCATGTTTTGTTTTGGTCATTTTTCTCGGTATATGTGGATTTTTTACATTGACTCAAAAATCTAATGTTTGCAATACAATCACAAACTTTGTTTATATGGTTGAACGTCAATTTAACATGAAAGTTAAAATTATTCAAACTTATTGGGGTGGCAATTTTTTACCTTTAACTAACTTTTCACCTCCCTTGGTTTAGTCGAACGTCATCACCACCACGTGGTTGAAACCAGTGGCGGAACTAGACCTTCAACTCAGGGGTATCCCAAAATTTTTTAGGGGTGTCCTCGTACTTGTTCAGGGGTGTCCTGTGTATAAAAATCGGGAAAAAAAATTTTTTACACTACTGGTAAAAACTTGAGCCGTAGCCCGGGCTACGCCCGTTTACACTACAGGCCCGCCCCTGGTTGAAACCATCATTCTCCTTGCTCAATCCTGGTTTAGTCGAACGTCATCACCACGTTGAAACCATCATTCTCCTTGCTCAATCTCGATTTCTTAACGTTTTTTGCACTTTGCTTTTGAAACTATTGACTATCTCATAAATCGCATGCCCTCTCGGATATCCTCCAACAATCTCCATTTAATAATCTCTTCCTCCGACCTTCTGACTACTTTTTTCTTCGCGTGTTTAGTTATCAATGCTTTCCCCATCTTCGACTATACAGTCCTCACAAAATTGATTTCATTCCACATCTTGTATTTTTTTTTTTTTTTTTGATACAATCCAAAACATTATGGCTATAAATTCCTAGATGTAACAAATCAAATCTATAATATTGCCGGACATGCAAGTTCGATTTCTCGATGATAACTTTTCTTTTCAAACTCCTATTCCATCTACTCCTCCAAGCCCTACAACCAACACTTCACATCATCCTCTGATTTCATATTCCTCCAACCTCACCTCCCTGATCCACCATCTCCTCCACAATTTCCACCCTCACAATTAAACACACTGCCATCTCACGTTACAATTTCTCCAACATTCTCCACATCTTCTAACTCACACACATTGGCGAAGCTTGGGGGGTCGATTTTTATACCTAAAAATTTCTATACGAAGGTACTGTTCATAATACTACGCATCAAAAAGTTCGGGGAGGGGGGGGGGGGGGGGGGGCTCCCACCCCAAGGAAGTTGCCCAAGTTTAGTTTTTCTTATTATTCTAATCAAAAGTTTTAGCCCAAGTTTAGTTTTTCTTATTATTCGAAATTAAACGAATCAAACCAAAAACCATCAATCTAACTGAGTAAACCAACCGGTAATTGAAAGTAGATTGGTTAACAAAATAGACTAATCGATGACCTCGATTTGGTTGAGGATAATAATCTAACCAACCGAACAATGCACACAGTGACAATGTCTGTTTTACCGCCGTATCGCGCGCGCACTTATTGGTTATTAACCAAAATCGGTTATCGGTGAGCAATAACTAAATCGTTAACCTAAACCAAACCAAACCGAAAACTGACGAAACCGAACCAAAATCAACTAAAAACTGAATTATCTAAAAACTGAAAACCGAATTAACCAAAAATCGGTTATCAATTTTTTTGTACTCTCGTTTAACCAAAATTAGCTGAACCAAACTGTATCATTCATATTTTCATATATTCCTAGCTTTTATACCTCAAGTTCATATATTTCATACTAGTTTTTTAAACCCGTGTAATACACGGGTTGAATGCAAGAGATAATATGAATATGAATATGGAGTATTAGAAACAATGTGAATCATAACTTTATATAATCGTTAGCAAAGAAATTGCAAAGCTCACAAATTTGTAAATATTTCTTTGTACACAACGTTTGATGTAATGTTTGTAACTCTATTATCCTTATCTATGATCAACGGTTTTAGTCCCTGTCTACTTTTGACTCTAGATAATGCAACATATAGCTGGCCATGTGTGAAAACAGGCTGTTTCAGAAACAAACCAACCCGGGATAATGATTGTCCTTGACTCTTATTTATCGTTATTGCAAAACATAATGCCAGTGGGAACTCTCTTCTTTGAAACTTAAATGGAATCCTTTTGTCTGAAGGGGTCAAAGCAATTCTTGGAATAAAAGTGCGATTAGTCTTGAAACATTATTGAAGGTGTTCGAGACAGAATAAGTTCCTATGGGAAAAATACAAATATTTAAATTAAACCTTTTATAATTATGTGGTTTAAACAAAAGTATATTAAATAATAAACCTCGGTAACTTCCGTATCTCCCAAACTGAAGGATAATGACAACATTACTGTGATCCTTGTGAGTTTTTAGATAATCTGATAGTTGTTGTGCATAACTATCCCATAGTTTTTTGGTTGGTTTTCCTTTGCTGCTGGTGAATTCTTTAAGATCATGACTTGTTTTTATCTTTCCAATAACATCTACAATAGAAACAAAATAATCTATTAGAGTAAATTTTTAAGTAATAAAAAGTATTGAAACGTTTCATATTGTAACTTCTTTTTATAAAGTAAGATGTTGCACAAACCTATAGTGGAATTTTCAGCAATAGCACGATCCAAAATTGGTTGAAAACCAGTAAATGAAAACCCATATAAGGAACCCGAAAAACTGTCGCATTTTTTCACAGTGGTGGCCCAATTCAAAGAAGCTTTCACCGGACTGTCAACATATTTGTAAGTTGTACTATTTTTTTCAATTCGTGGCTTTTGAATGATCAAGCAAACTTTTTCTTGCAACTGTTTTTCAAATTTTGGAAAAAAATTGGGATAGACAACTGCATGAATCTTATTACCCTGTAAAACAATTAAAAAATGTAACAGTTCATTAATATCAAAGTATATATAGTTAGGGTAACGTAGATTAATACAATAATTAAATCAACCTGTTCATCAAGCAGTATCATTTCAATGGAGCAACTTTCATTGCCATTCTGATTCATACGCCTTCTCCACAATCTTATTATACGGACTTTTATCGTAAAATCTTTCTTTGAAAGATCTAGGTCGCTAAGCAATGTTATCTTTGGTGATTCCATAAGGCTATATGAATTTCTAATTCAGTAAGATTCAAACTAAATTATATAACATTTAACAACACTATAGGATTTAAAAATAAGAACACATATACCAACAGAGATTTAAAACATATATATCAACAGTAATGAAAATTGTTACCTTACTTGGGAAGACGTGGGCAAGTCAAAGCACAGCAGAATAAGAACTTTAATGAATGATCGTATGTTGTGATTTTGATGTAGTTATATGTGTATATATAGTTATAATGGAAATCAAGATTTGCATTAAAAATTTGAGGAGTTGTATCTGACTATAATTATCTCTAACTTAGCTTATAATTAACTAAATAATAATTAATAATTAAATCTTTAGTGTATAAATTAAATACTTTCCTATTTTTTCTCTATAATTGACATGTGTTTTGTAGAAGATTATATACGTTGACGGATTATATAGTTCTACAATTTGAACACATGTTTCCTAGTTCGAAAGGTTGTAATGAAAATTTTCAGTCAACCACTCATAATACAAAAGCAAACAAAATACTGGAAACCGTGTAATTTGTATTCTTGTTATCATGACTATTTATTTAATGGATAAAAGGCAAAAAGGGTTAAATAGATATTGCTTATATCTTTAATATCTAAACTCAAATATTTTTTTTTTCTTTCTTTTTTTTTTAAACTGAACGGGTTATCATTGCATAAAGTTTACTTGAAAACATCAACATCTCATCTTGTTCCTTCATTTTGTTCCAGATCTTTAATAGCTGAATATAAAACATGAACTGCAAATTTTGTGTATTTAATTAATTATACATGTGATGGAGTTAAATTATGTTTAAGGTTTATGATCTTTTTACATACCTCTCCAAGTCCAGATGAACTGTCCACCTTTCCGGACATGTTTTCGCTGCGTCGGAAACTTGTACGGAGTCCAGATGAAGACCGCCAGATCTGCGTCGGAAACTTGAACGGAGTCCAGATGAACGGAAACTCGACCGACAGATCTGCGTCGGAAACTTCAACGGAAACTTGGTGTATAGATGAAGCGCCAGTGATGAAGACGGAAACTTGGTGTCTAGATGAAGCGCCGGTGATGAAGATCTACACCGACAATTGCCAAATAATGGTGGATGGTTAGGATTTGTGATACTGTTAGTAATCAAATTGAAGGGAAAAGTTTGAGGGGAAAAGTTGGTAGATGGAAGAATAAAGGGGTTTGAGGGGAAAAGTTGGTAGGTGGAAGAATAAAGGGGGAACAGGCTAAGAGAGTGACACGTGGAAGAGAATGATTTTTGTTTATTAGTAGTAAGATTTTATATCTTCATTTCATATATTTATACTTTCGTATTTATACCTCAATTTCATATATTACTAAGCAAAAGTTTTAGCTCAAGTTTGGTTTTTGCTATTAACTGAAATTAAATGACTCAAACCAAAAACCGCCAATCTAACCAAATAAACCGAAATGATTAACCGAAAACCGATTGATTAATAAAATAGACTAACCGATACTTTGCTTTCGGCTTCGGCTTCGGTTGAGGATAATAACAGAACCTACCAAACCATGACACAATACAATACAATGAAGGGAAAATTACCAAATTAGCCGCTTGACCAGGCCTTTTACCAAAATAGCCATTTGACCAGGCTTTATGCACCTTCAATGCAAGTGAACTCTCATTTTTATGCACCTTCATAAATTCAGGGTGTAGCGGCTTGGGCATGGGTTGAAAGCTCATAAATTCAGGATGTAGCGGCTTGAGCATGGGTTGAAAGCTCATAAATGAAGGTGCATAAAAATGAGAGTTCACTTGCATTGAAGGTGCATAAAGCCTGGTCAAATGGCTATTTTGGAAAAGTGTCTGGTCAAACGGCTAATTTGGTAATTTTCCCTACAATGAAATGGATTGTCCGGTTACTTCGATTTTGATGTATATCTATCACAATGATTTTACAATATAGATTGTATGATAAGAAAACTACATAAAAACGAGTATTGCAATACGATGTGTCGCTCTCGACCTACCGTGCTAAAATACTACTAGTAATATAGTATAGTATAGATATAGAATATTTAATAGTGTTTTTTTTGTCTTCAACGCACTTTTAACCACATATAAATGTTTGTAAATACTTTATCCACGTCATGTTTCAGATGTCAACGTCGATGAAATTGTAAAATACATGAACAGATCACCAACAACATCTCCACTTTCAACTCTCACACATGAAATTCCTTCTATTGGTATATTTTAAATTGTAGTTGCTTCCTATTGATAAAATACCATAACACGTATACTGAATCAACACATAACCAAACACATCACAACGTTCGTACTGTCAGTCAAATGTATTGACGTCGACTGAAACCAACAACCGAAGAAATATATGCAATAACTTTTTTTTTTCCACATTCAACTTGTAAATTATTTATTCAATCATTTTATTTCATTCCAATAACTTGTAATGACCAAAACAACAGGACAAGTTTGTTTAATACTATATCATTTTGGATTGAGTGTGTCATTGTTCTTTCTAAACAGCTTATGCTCCATATGCTGATGGAAGGTTCTTGGTGGAAAGAGCGGCGGCTCCTCTTCAGAAACCGTCTCGGGTAACGGTTTTAGGATGATCTTCTCCTTGGGCGGTTCACAGAAAACCGCCCAAGAAATCCTAACCTTCTCCTTATTCACAAGCCCTCTATGGAGAATACTTTTGTACTTGCCATTACTAAGGATTTCAATAGTGTCACCAATGTGCATTATGATGGAGTCCGGTACGCATTTCGCAGTCACCCATTTTCCATCATAAAAAAGTTGGAGCCCAGGAACCATGTTGTGGAGTATGAACGTGAGTGCACTCACGTCGGTGTGAGCTTCAACACCTAGAGCTAGCTCGGGCTGAGGGCATTTTGGGTAATAGTTGATCTTTAGTTGAAGAAGTAGCTCCTCCATCCCTCCTACCTCCTTTTCTAGCCTCCCCTCCTCCAGTCCCAATCCTAGAGATAACACCACAAATATCTTGGTGGCAAGTGCTCTTAGTTGTCTAGCCTACTCCGTCGTAGCAGGGCTGTCCAACAAGAAAAATCAATCAATTAATGGCATATTAAATTTGTAATGGTCCTGCTATACAAACACCTTCTATGGTGTGCATTAGTACGAGTTGTATGATGTCAAGATAAGTATGCAAACTAGAACCTATCACATTGTACGTGTAGTATGATAGGACGGAAAAGTTTATACGGGCGATATGACTTTATCAGTGTCACATCAGTCATTTTTTTATCAGTCAAACACATTACAAGGGTCATATGAATAGGATTCTCATACGACCCATATGATCATTTTAAGCTTTTAGCCCTATCATACGGCCCATGTATCAGTGATGTTTGTTTAACATATTGAGCTTTGTAATGTATAGTGTATACTTACATGTAATCCTTAGGTGTGGAGGGCCAAATGGTCAAATCACGTTTCTCCTCCGGGAACACAAGGTGGAAGAAGTAATCTTCCCATTCTAGCTGCCCACAAGCGTTATTAGCCAACTTACTTCCATACCCTTGTCGATTTCCGGAATCAATATCATTAGAGTACTTCTCCTTCTCTTCAACCGGCAGATCGAAGAAATTCTGGCCAGCCGCCTTAACACGGCTGATCAAGTCGCCAGAGATACCATGGTTGACAAGGTGCATGACACCCCACTCGGTGGCCGCTTTAACGATCTCATGACGACACTTTTCACGGGCTTTCGGGTCGTCAGAGTTGATGTCGTTCAAGTCGATGGTGGGAACTTGTGGGCATTGTTGGTTGTTTACGTCTTGAAAGATGTCGGTGATGGTTGTGAGTTCATCTTGTGTTCGGATGTATTCTTTTGGGATTTGATTAATCCCACTTTTGGCTAAGCTCTCGACTCTTGTATTTGCTGAAATCACCATGATATATTTTGGGTAGCTTTTGTTTGTGGATTTTTGTGATTTGGTTGTGGTTTTTCATGTGATTTTGTTGCGGTTTTATGGAGGGTGATGGGTGGGGGTTGGTCATGTGGTGTGGTGTAACCCCCGGTTCAAAGAGTCAAAAGCCATGGTGATGGGTGGGGGTTGGTCATGTGGTGTAGTGTAAAAATATCTGTTTATTTCATTTTGAGTAAATTACAAAAATGGTCCTTTATATATGTCATTTATTGCAAATTGTGTCATTTTTCTTCAATAATTACAGAAAACGTACTCGATGTTTGCAAACCCTTGCATGTTATGTCCTTTAGCCCTAAGTCAGTTAATTTTTGTGGTTAAATCTGACAAAATGGACCCCACATGATAGTAAAATGACCAAGTTACCCTCATGTGGGGTCCATTTGTTCAGATTTAACCACAAAAAATTAACTGAGTTAGGACTAAAGGACATAACTTGCAAGGGTTTGCAAACATTGAGTACGTTTTCTATAGTTATTGAAGATAAAGGACACAGTTGCAATAACTGATATACATAAAGGACGATTTTTGTAATTTACTCTTTCATTTTCTAATTGAGTTTGTCCAGTTGAAAACTAAGTACAGTATGTGGACATGATCAAAAGTTCAAAACTTACTCGGTTAAAAGCTAAAAACAATCATCCAAAATATTATTATTTATATAACTAAAATACATTACATGAATAAAAAACATAAGAAACATTAAATAAACTATAACTAGTATTAAGCATCTCGCGATGCGGAGCGGTGCATAAAATATGTTACCAGTGTTGTAGGGCCGAAGGGCATAAAATGATACTAAGTAGCAACTAAACTACGATCAAAGCTGGGAAAATATAAAACAAAAACACAAAATTTTAACACCAAGTAACTCACATGACGTAAAAACTACCAAACATCATGCTAAATAGCAACCGAACGAAAAGAAAACTAAGGAACCAAATATGACCATCAAACACTGCGCTAAGTAGCAATCGAACGACGACAAAATCCTGGAAAAAGCGTACAACAAAAACTAATAAAAAAACTAAACTTGATTAACTTTCTATGGCAAAATTATAAAAATAGAAAATAAACTTGAAAAAAAAAAACTAAAGTAAAAAACAAAACAAAACATAAAACTACAAAAGAAAAAACTATGCAACTATTCATCAAGATTTGATGAATTAATGCATATACTAGTGGGTTATACTCGCGCTTCGCGGCGGTGATGAATTAATGCATATACTAGCGGGTTACACTCGCACTTCACGGCGGAGACGACACGACTTTTAATAAATTTTAGAGTAAATTGCCACAATCGTCCCTAAGGTTTAGGTCTGTTTGCCAGTTTCATTCAAAATGACTTTTTTTGTGCCAAACAGCCCTTCACCTTTGACATTTTTTGACATTCTCATCCAAACCACTAACTTAGTTTACCTTTTCTATTAAGTTGAAGGATATTTGGATGAAACTGACTAATACAAAACCTCAGAGACGATTTTGGCAATTTACTTAAATTCTTTTTAATTTCTTTTACTTAAGTAATTGTGTCACGTGATACATGCAGTTCTTATAAAAAAATTAATAGTTTTGTCACATAATTTTTATAAATTTTCATCTAACCAATAACTCAGTTTTTTTTTTTCTATTAAGGTGAAGGATCTTTTAAATTTTATAAAGTAAGACAAAATTTAATTTCCAAATTTTTTATATACATCAGTTTTATAAAAATAAAATTTACTTCAACCTCTAAATTTTAGAAAACTAAAATGCTAGTGACCTTATAGAAAAATGTCAAATAAACAAATCTTATCATATGTACCAAGTTTGTAATTCATCTTCTACTCTTTTAAATTCGCTCTTAACAAAAAACAGAAGTCATTGCCCCCTCCCCCCTATCAAACAATGTATCGTTACCAAACCTTAAAATTACCCACCAAATAGTAAGTATAACGCCATAAACCAAAAATTTCTTTACCAAACCACTCGGAATAAATATTAGTTAGTCACGCTCATAATCTTAATTAGATCAATATTTTATTTATGCCAACGTATTTCTTAGGTGCTCAACATATTTAAAAATATGTAACGTTTTACATTTTTTTCTGTCTCTACACCTGATTAAATACTAAAAGTTGTAATCGATTGTCATGTGCTGCACACCATTGATATTTATTTTTTCTATCGTTTTCTCTTTATAAAACTGATCTATATAAAAAACTAGATATTAATTTCTGTCTTAATAAAATTTATAACATCCTTCACCTTAACATAAAAAATAATCTGAGTTAGTGGTTTGGATGAAAATTTATAAAATTATGTGACAAAACTATTAATTTTTTTATAAAAACTGCATGTATATTCTGTTTTATATATGTGTGACAAAATTAATTAAACAAAATAAATTAAAAAGATTTTGAGTAAATTGCCAAAATCCTCCCTGAGGTTTTCTATTTGTCAGTTTCATCCAAATATCCTTCAACTTAACATAAAAAGTAAACTAAGTTAGTGGTTTGGATGATAATGACAAAATATGCCAAAGGTGAAGGGCTGTTTGGCACAACAAAAAAATCATTTTTGATGAAACTTGCAAACAGGCCTAAACCTTAGGGACAATTTTGGCAATTTACTCTAATAATAATAATAATAATAATAATAAAATATCATATAATAATAAGTAAAACTATATATGTAAATATGTGGTTGTTTAATGAAGCATAATATATAAAAATATCTAAATGTCGCAATGCTTGACAATTTTGGTTATATGCTCTAACTCAGTTTATATTTGTGGTTACAATACTTTGTTTATTTGCTATTTCTCTGTGATATTAATCAGTGTATTATGTTTGCAATTCAGATGTCAAACGAAGTTAACCAATTGGGCCAGAATAATCAGGAAAATTCTTTGAATACAGAGGCTATAGAAAACATAATCGCTCAGGGCATTGCCAATGTTATCCCATTAATCATAGTAGCTGTTAAGAACCCGATCGAACATTCCAAAGCTGAGAATAGCAAACGCACCCGTGATGACAGTTTTAGTCATAGCATAAATGGAGGCAATGATAATATTATCAAAGCCCCATTACTTAAAAAGATGAAAGTAATGACTGCTGGTTGTACCTATAAAGAATTTCTAGCCTGTAAACTAACTGAATTCGCAGGCAGTGAAGGAGCCACAACTGCACTGCGATAACTAGAAAAGACAGAAGCCGTTCTTAAAATAAGTAAATGTGTAGAAGAAGACAAGGTAATGTATGCTTTTAATCTCTTCAAAGAAGAAGCATTAGAATGGTGGAATACTATTTTACAGGCTAAAGGAAGCAACATGGCTTATGCCATGAGTTGGGAAGAGTTTAAGGAAATGACATAAAGGAAATTTTGTCCTTCTTATGAGAAGGAACAAATGGCAAATAAGTTCCTAAACCCTAGAATGATGGATGTAAAGTGTCGTGAGTACACGTCAAAATTCTTCGAATATGCAAGAATAGTACCGACTCTGGCTTCGCCAGAACCTGTACTTATTTCTCGCTGTATTTGGGGACTGATTAGCGAAATCTGTGATATAGTCAAGGCTGCTAGACCTCGGACTATCGAAGACACAGTCGAATTGGCAAATACCTTGACTGACGGATTAGTTCGTATGAGAGATGAAAATAGGAAGAAGGAGTTAGCTCAAAAGATTACCCAAGGTTTTCGCTCGGGTAATAATACTAATTACAAAAAGAAAGGAGTCGGGCAGTCATTTGCACCAACTTTTTGCACAATCTGTAAAAAGAAACATTTAGGAAGGTGTAAGGAGTACTGCAATTTCTGCAAAATACCTGGGCACATAGTAGAAGAATGTAGAAAGAAATCTACTATCTGCTTCAATTGCGGGGAAGCAGGGTATTTTAAGCCAAATTGCCCTAAACTAACAAAGGCACCTGACAACAAAGCAAAAGCAGCATACGGAGCCAACAAGAAGAACGCACGAGCTTTTCAGCTAACGACGCAAGAGGCAGCCATGATTCCCGACGTAATAGCCGGTACATTCTGTATCCATGACGTCTATGCAAAAGTATTATTTGACTCTGGTGCAAACCAAAGTTTTATAAATACTGCATTTTGTCAAGCTTTTAATCAACCTTTAACTAAGCTTAGTCAAGTTTGTACAGTAGAAACGGCTGAAGGAAACCCTATCGACATACGCAAAGTACTTCAAGAAGGAAAGATAGAACTATTAGGACATAAGTTCTCTGCAAACCTTCTACCTATGAATCTAGCTGGATTCGACGTAGTATTAGGAATGGATTGGTTAGTAGCCAACCATGCTCGAATCCTATGCGACCAAAATTCTGTTGAGATTCGTACGCCGACAGGAGAGATGATCCGAATCAAAGGAGACAAGCCGAACAAGCCAATGAAATTCATCTCAGTAATGAAAGCTGCTAGCTATGTACGGATGCAAGGCATAGTGTATATGATCTCAGTAATCATTAACACTAAGGGCAACGAACTTAAGAAAATTTCGATAGTATCGGAATACTCCGATGTATTTCCAGAAGATCTACCTGGATTACCGCCAGATAGAGAAATAGAATTCAGAATTCATCTGATACTTGGAACCGCTCCAATTGCTAAAGCACCGTACCGTTTAGCACCAACGGAGATGCTAGAGCTAAAGAAGCAACTAGATGACTTAATAGAAAAAGGATTCATACAACCAAGTTCTTCCCCTTGAGGAGCACTTGTGTTGTTTGTAAAGAAGAATGATGGATCAATGCGAATGTGTATCGATTATAGAGAGTTAAATATGGTTACTATTAAGAATCGATACCCATTACCTAGAATTGATGATCTCTTTGATCAACTTCAAGGAGCTAGATATTTCTCTAAGATCGATTTACGCTCCGGATACCATCAACTGAAAGTACAGGAAGAGGACATTCCTAAAACTGCTTTCAGAACTAGGTATGGCCATTACGAGTTTACAGTTATGCCCTTCAGGTTAACAAATGCTCCTGCATCATTCATGGACATGATGAATAGAATATGTAAAATGTATCTGGATTAATTTGTAATTGTCTTCATAGACGATATACTTATTTATTCCAAAAGCAAGGACAAGCATTATATGCATTTACCTGCGCTTTTAACCTTGTTAAGGAAAGAAAAGCTTTATGCTAAATTTTCTAAGTGTGAATTCTGGTTATAAGAAGTGAAATTTCTAGGACACATGGTCAATCATGAAGGAATTCATATAGAACCTTCAAAGATAGAAGCCATCACAAATTGGAAAGTTCCGAAATCAGCTACAAAAGTCAGAAGTTTTCTAGGTTTAGCTGGATACTGTAACACCCGTGTCTATTAATCAGAAAATTTAATAATGTAACACGCATTTTAATGCTAAAATGCGACTTTACAAAAACCTTTCCAATTTGACGTACTTACATGTTTATAATATTCAAAATACAGTACCAAGTGTTTAACATAATTCACTTAAAACTAGAAACATATTGAATTAACGCGGAAGCTTTGTTCGGGCGTGTGTTCGGTTCTTGTCCATTGCTTGATCGGCATCCGAAAGCTTGCTAGTATCACCTAACTCCAAAACCAACATAAAAGTTAGTTTTGGTAGATTAGAAGTGTGTATAACCAAGTTCTAACATCAAACAATTGAAAATAAAATAAAATTTCCGGATTTACGTCTGTCGCGCCACGCGACAGACTTCTCTTAATCTTTCGCGGGCCGTGAGCGCTTTCGCCTGTCGCGCCCGGGCCATGGTTCCCCTTCGCGTGGCGCGGGGGAGGTCGTTTTCCAGCAGGTCCGCAGCTGGGACCTGCATTTCTGCCAGCTATGTTTATTTATAAAAAATCCAACTTTCAAGGTCCATAACTTTTGTTCTACTTATCCGATTCGCATGATTCTTTTTCCTACGCGACCATAATTTAGTTCTCCATTTCATGGAGTTAAAATTCAGCATTCAAACTAATAAAATTCCAAATTTCTAAGCATTCGGCTTATTATTCAAAATCAACATTTTGACCCGTTTGTATTTAAAACCACCAACTTGTTTCTAACTAATCAAAATACATGTTCCAATGTATTTAACACAAAATATTTAGCTCAGGTTTGTAATTGCTATAATTTGCGCGACTAGTACGCAAGCTATGTGTATAAACTGTTTTGACCCGTTTAGGGAATTTTAGCAATTTAGTCTAAAACTTGCACTTTTCTTGATGGCACTACAATATTTCCATATCTAAATAACTATATATAATCCACCACAACTATTTTGTGGTGAATTTAACATAACGAACCCCTTTTCCTCAATTCTACCCTTCAACTAGTCATTTTACGCAAATGACCATTTTTAGGCATTTGAACTACGAAGTTTATGCCTACAATTCTTACATGTATCTAAGGGTTATCATTTTCATAACCTTTATAATCATTACGCATTCTACAATGAAAGGGTGCAAGATTTACTTACCTTGCATCCATGCCACGCATTTTTTTCCATACTCGCTCCGTTTGACCCGCTTCATCCACAAGCTTCCACCGAGCTTGTTAAGCGCCAAACTATTATCCAATGTTCACAAGGTGGTTAGATTAACCATAATTTAATATGATCTTTCACCTTACACATTTCTATGCATTCATCCGAATACTTAATATAATCACGTTTTACACACAACCAAATAGACCGTGATTTCATTTAGGCATTTCATATCACTGAAAATGGGTTGTTTTTGGTGACTTGTTTAACATGTTTACAAGTCTTCAAATATTATGATTTTTTAATGTGGCGTACCTCTCGGAGGGTTAGGCCCTGTGTTAAAATTTCAAGATCTAACTCTTTACCAAAAATTCGTAAAAATTCATTTACTAAGCTGCAATCAGATTCGTCACTTCTGACTGCAGCTTATGGAAAAATTAATTAAAAATTCCTCGTTTATCCGATTGACGAAATTCCAATTGGCAATTCTTTTAATCGCTTAAAAATATCTACAATAAGAATTTAAGATCATAACACAATTCCTAAATTGAGTTATGACATTCGTAATGGGCTGCAAATTCTGCCAGAAAACGCAGCTTGAACCTTCGATACGGAAAAATTCATAAAACGCTCAATTTTCGTCGAAAAAATGCGATTCCAGTGGGGTGTCAAAGATATTTCCTGGAATTACACTTTAAGATGAAGAAACACATGTTTTTGTCACGTTTTGTTCAGGTTACAGCCAATACAAGTCGGCTATAAATTCTGATCAGGAGCTGTTTGAATTCAGCTTTCAATTTAAACATGTTTTTGACATCATAACCCTATTTTTTAGCAATCAAAACCCTAAAAACATCTCATACATGAATTTAGCATCAACAAAATCTGAATTTACTTGAGCTAGGCATGATTTCAATATATTCTTGTCTAGGGTTTACTCCTAAACTTATTTCCATTACTAATTTCATCTAAACATCAATTAATCATGTTTAGATTTCAATTTCACAAATCATCAAGAATTTGAGATGGAACTAAATTATGAAATTTAGCATACCTTATGATCCTTTCACCGAGGTGATCATGAATTTGTACTTGGATTTCGATTTGGGTTAGATTTCCCCTTTCAATTTGTCAATTTTGAGCTAGTTAGGGTTTGATATGGGGAGCTCCTGTCTTCTCTGGAGTATTCGACCATAACACACACTTAGAGTGTGTGTTTTGGTGTTAAGTGTTCTTATTTAATACAAACTTGTTTCAAGTTTGTCACCTTTGGTCCCTATACTTTACCAAGTTGCATTTAATGTGTTTTAACTAATTTTTTTATTACTACAAGACTTGTAACTAACTAGGTTATTTATTCCTAGTTAGTTTATTTTGCTTATTACCAACATTAAATTTTTATTATAAATATTTATGTTTTTGGGGTGTCACACCCCGTTATCTCGGGCTTTTTATAAGCTTTATTTCCTCCAAAGCCCTTATTCACTTTTTAGTTAATATTAGGCTTATTTATTCAAATCCTAATATTTACCAGGTTAATTTTACCTCTAACGGTAATTTACCCGTTCATAATTATTAACGTGGTTTGATTACCAAACCCGTTTTCGGGGTTTTACAAGTCTACCCCCCTTAAAGAGGTTTCGTCCCCGAAACCTTTCTCACGTACTTTATTAGTTTAGATCATCTGAACCTTAGTTTTCGGTGATCACTTGAGCATTACTCGCATATAATAATCTTACCAAAAAGTATGGTATTGTGTTTTTAGTTTTAAGGCATATGCGGCTTTCACGTGTAAGGCCTCATAGGCCATTACCTTCAGCTTGTATTTCTTATTCTGGTCACTTATTTGACCGAGTTGTCATCAGATTACTCGGTCGTATTTATTATTCGGCATTTTTTTTCTAACTAATTTTATATTGACAAGCGCCTTGCGTAAGTCGTAACGCTATTTTGACTTCAAATGGTTTTTACCGGCTAGACTGATTTGTCGCCGTCATTTTATACTCCGTTACTCGGGTATATCATATTGCCATCCCGGCCTTTTGCGTGTTTCTGATTTCATAACTCGTAACTCACGTTACAACGTGGTTAAATTCTATGTCACTTTTAGTGACCGTAATCACATCACATCTTGTTTTAAGTTTATGTCGACTTTCCATTGTCGAAAATCTTTCTTTCAAATGTATTGTTTCACACCTATCGGTGCTAAAACCTATATCCTTTAATATTAACTATTTCCGAGTTCGTCTCATAGTATTCATATTTGTTAAAACGTTGTTTCTTACAAAAACTGAATTTTAGTTTAACGTTTTTTTTATGTCAATTTACTCACAGTTTGTCCTACTCTTACCATTATCCGGTTCTTACCAGTACTTCTTTACAACCCGTCACCCGGGTTCTTTATCTTAATGTTTTTAACATTCTTGTTTCGCTAGTTTGCGTTTTTCCTATCTACATTCCTTTACGACCCATCACATAGGTTCATTAGTATTTCGCGCTTCTATTATTCGGTTTGCGCCTATTTGTACTACCAATTTCTTATACTTTATTTGTCTCGTTTGACTTATTCGTGTGAGGTTTTATCACTTATGAACGTCAAACTTCGTTCTCTATTCGACCCGTTCACTCTAAAATAGTTGAACGTAGTTATCAAAATTTCTGTTTGCAAATTCTCACCGTCTTTTAGTCATGACTCATATTCCGAGTCTTTTGACTTTCTTTCTTTTTCGCGTTCCCGTCTCTCGGTTTACGCATTCACCCACAATCCTACCCGTCCATCGGGTATCTTTACCAAAGTCATCGTCAAGTAACCATTCTTATATGGTTTTAAACATCATCTTAATTTATTTGATCGTCTTAGCGAATTCCATTGCTTTTATTTAGTCAAGTCTTTTATTCTACCCCTTTGACTTGTCTGTGTGAATTTCATCACTTTATGACACACAAACTTTATCCCTTAGGCCTTAGCATCCACATTAGTTGGTTTATATTTTCATTTACTTTAATCTTTGTCCCTTCTTTCGGGCTCGTTATTCTAACGTAATACGCTCCCTGTCATCCGACTTGCGTTTACGTTTACTATCAAACATCTTACTTGTTTGAATTATTTGGGTACCATTTAAGATAGTCCTATTCACCCCGTCCTTACTACATCGGATGTAAATGTGTCCGCTACAAGAAGTTCATGGTATCATATGCCACTACTTACTTGGCCAGAGTAAGCGATCAACACATGATACACATGACCTTTTTGTAGTTTTCACATCACACCCCATGTAAGTAACACCTCTATTTATTTAATATCTCCGATTTCGTTTAGTAAAACTTTATTTAATTGCAAAACAACAATCATTAGTTTTACTAATTTTACATTTGAACATATAAAATGTTTTCTTTTCTATCGAACTATTATATAATCACATTTGTTAATGTGATCGCTACTTTTCTCAATAGCATTATATTGAGAGTTTTCGACTTGGATAATTACCCCCCGTCCAAGTTTTCATATGAACTATTCCTATTATAGTTTTGATATTCATTATCATGAATAACGCATGTTTCTATTAAACTTCTCTTAGAAACATCATCCTGAATAGATATCCTATTCATGTTTTATCAGATATATGCAACCATTATTCCCTACGTGTTCGTTGCATATTACTACTTGTGCAATTAAATTTAAAAGTGTGCACCTGATAATGCTTGCCCTTAATGGGCTTTCCATGCCTTTGACTTTGTTCGCGATCGTCACGCGATTTAGGTCCTTGATGAGTATGCTCTGCTTGTCATACCTCGGACCGTTCCACCGTCATATCCACAATTCGTTCAACTCTCGTCATCTTCAGATGCGAGTATCCTTCAACTAAACATTTACAAAAGTTAGTAATTTCAACATTAATAAATGCACGTATTGTAATACAAGGCTTTTTACTGCACGTGATTTCGTTAACTATACTAATCATTTTCGTTGGTGTAACGTGTATTACACGATACCCTATGTGTTGTTCATAACACTTTAATCATACTAGACCATTAACATACTTGTACTTACCGGATCTGCGATCAAGCCTCGAACCGAACACTTTACCCTTCAACCATGAGCTCTGATACCAACTTGTAACACCCGTGTCTATTAATCAGAAAATTTAATAATGTAACACGCATTTTAATGCTAAAATGCGACTTTACAAAAACCTTTCCAATTTGACGTACTTACATATTTATAATATTCAAAATACGGTACCAAGTGTTTAACATAATTCACTTAAAACTAGAAACATATTGAATTAACGCGAAAGCTTTGTTCGGGCGTGTGTTCGGTTCTTGTCCATTGCTTGATCGGCATCCAAAAGCTTGCTAGTATCACCTAAATCCAAAACCAACATAAAAGTTAGTTTTGGTAGATTAGAAGTGTGTATAACCAAGTTCTAACATCAAACAGTTGAAAAGAAAATAAAATTTCCGGATTTACGTCTGTCGCGCCACGCGACAGACTTCCCTTAATCTTTCGCGGGCCACGAGCGCTTTCGCGTGTCGCGCCCGGGCCATGGTTCCCCTTCGCGTGGCGCGGGGGAGGTCGTTTTCCAGCAGGTCCGTAGCTGGGACCTGCATTTCTGCCAGCTATGTTTATTTATAAAAAAAATCCAACTTTCAAGGTCCATAACTTTTGTTCTACTTATCCGATTCGCATGATTCTTTTTCCTACGCGACCGTAATTTAGTTCTCCATTTCATGGAATTAAAATTTAGCATTCAAACTAATAAAATTCCAAATTTCTAAGCATTCGACTTATTATTTAAAATCAACCTTTTGACCCGTTTGTATTTAAAACCACCAACTTGTTTCTAACTAATCAAAATACATGTTCCAATGTATTTAACACAAAATATTTAGCTCGGGTTTGTAATTGCTATAATTTGCGCGACTAGTACGCAAGCTATGTGTATAAACTGTTTTGACCCGTTTAGGGAGTTTAAGCAATTTAGTCTAAAACTTGCTCTTTTCTTTTTGACACTACAATATTTCCATATCTAAATAACTATATAGAATCCACCACAACTATTTGTGGTGGATTTAACATAACGAACCCATTTTCCTCAATTCTACCCTTCAACTAGTCATTTTACGCAAATGACCATTTTTAGGCATTTGAACTACGAAGTTTATGCCTACAATTCTTACATGTATCTAAGGGTTACATAATTACAACGCAAGTTTCTAAACGGCCTCTAGGGGTCGTTTGCCCGTTTTACCCATTAAGGGCTTTTCGGCCAATTCTAGTCTCTTATTTTATGACGAAAGACTCTCACAATCATTTGACCAAAATAGCACTTTTAGCTACAACATAATAATGCGTACCTGGCCCGGTCGACGTATAGACCCGTTTCATTTTTATACCTTGCTTTTATTAGCCGCTAATCCAAAGCAACGCAATTATTCAATTTTTTTGTTCAATCCTGAGAACATATAACTTGACAACTAAATGTTAGTCGATATTGCCAAATGGTGTTTTCATCACCATTTGGCTCGTTTGGCCTATATGCCCAATATTACCCCTTTTTACCATTCATTATCGTTTTCATCACTTTCGCTTATTCCGACCCATTTCAATTTACGTCGGAACATCACATTTCAAATATTAGCTTATCATTTTCATAACCTTTATAATCATTACGCTTTCTAAAATGAAAGGGTGTAAGATTTACTTACCTTGCATCCATGTCACGCTTTTCTTTCCATACTCGCTCCATTTGACCCGCTTCATCCACAAGCTTCCACCTAGCTTGTTAAGCGCCAAACTATTATCCAATGTTCACAAGGTGGTTAGATTAACAATAATTTAATATGATCTTCCACCTTACACATTTCTATGCATTCATCCGAATACTTAATATAATCACGTTTTACACACAACCAAATAGACCGTGATTTCATTTAGGCATTTCATATCATTGAAAATGGGTTGTTTTTGGTGACTTGTTTAACCTGTTTACAAGTCTTCAAAAATTATGATTTTTTATGTGGCGTACATCTCAGAGGGTTAAACCTTGTGTTAAATTTTCAAGATTTAACTCTTTACCAAAAATTCGTAAAAATTCATTTACTAAGCTGCAATCAGATTCGTAATTAGCAATGTAGAAGGCATGTAACCTATTTTACCATCCTAACTTAGTCATTTGCGAATTAGCATGTAATTAGCAATGTAGAAGGCATGTAACCTATTTTACCACTCATATAACTTAGTAATAAATGTAAGAACATGTCTAAGCATGTTCGACCCGACAATTTTCTGTTTAGACCCGGTTCGGAACCGAAAGTCGCAAAACTTTGACTTTTGCTTTGACTTCAGTTCTGACCCGATTTAGTATGATTTGGAAATGTCTTAGAGCTTCCTTAGGACCAGGTTACATGATAGTATAACCCTCTGTGGTTGGTTCGTTGATTGTCCGTTTCGTTTACACGTTTCCGTTAATTGCCTAATGTTGACCAATATGCCCTTTTGACCATAAAACGAGAATTTTGGAAATGTAAGAGGACAATAATCTTTGTTACTGAATTAAAAACATGTACCTAAAATTTCATATCAGTTCGAGGTCCAGAATAGGAGTTATGCTAAATAGCGCATTTAAAAAGCTTTTGTTAATTAAACGGCGCAATTAGCATAAAGCCAATCTAAACACAATTTTTGACACCAAACATTTTACCCACTGATGTAATATAATATTTTGGGATTTTTGAAGATTTTTAATTATTTTTAACCTGCTCATAACCTAAGGTTATGGCCTTGATTCGGTAAATACCGATTATACCCTTTTTGTGTATAAAATGAGTTTTACATAGTATTTTGACGCCAATTCAATTGCTACTGATTTTATATGATAAATAAAGTATTTTGAACTTTATAACCTGATCAGAAAACTTAGATTTCCTGTATAACCCGGAAATCGCTTAAAATGGCTTTTTACGCGTATTAAACACCTAGTATGGGTTTAAAACCATTTTGTCATATAAGACTTATCACCAACTGATATAACCTGATAAATTAAGTTATTTTACTGATTTATTCAGACCCGAATCTCATAATTTCATTTAATCTCTTTTATAATCATAAAAATGACCAAAATACCCCTACGGGGCTTAATTTGAGATTAAACTCGTTTTGGGCATAATGGAAGGTATCCTACTGATATCACAGCATATTTAATGCATATTGACTTAGGAAACCTGTATATTACTCTTACGGTTACCCGTTACGCTTCTTGCGCGTTCGGTTCAGTTTATGTAAGTAGTTTGCATAAATTAGCCGAAACGGGTCAAACCTTATCGTTTTTATCTAAAAATCCAGAATGTGTTTAGATTACCCATATAATACAAGTCTTTAAACTTGTCGGGTCTAAATCACATTCCATTCTGGTCTTCGCTTAATCGTGCGTTTGAACCGTATCTTCCTTTAAAACTAACCGGTCTAAGCTTATGCTTAACTAAAGACCGTTAGGATTCTAATAGGTTATTATAAACCTTCGTTCCAGAATAGGAGACCCGGTAAAAGCTATGTGCATTTGCTTATTGTGAACATTACTTACAAAGGTAAATACTTTTAACTTATTTTCCCTTATACGGGCTTGGGGTACGGTATATACAAATACCGCTTGGTCGGGCGTTGAATCTTTAATCCTATGAAGGTTAAATCATTGAGGTGTCCCGTTTAAATTGTTTTGCTTGCTTAAAGCCTTTGGGGGGTTAATGACCATGTCCCGGATATCCTTGGCATCATTGTACGAAATGGCCACGAACTGAGCACGGGGTGTAGGCGTACACCAGTCAGTGCATAAATAAATAATATGGTATAATCGCCGCCTTCGGGAATAACCCGCCGCGGGACTATATCATGTGGTGTGTCTATTAATCTTTAACCCGGTCTGCGGATCGGGCTACTGAACGCATAAGGAACATGTAATTCTTTTACAAGTATTATATTCAAATAATTATCCCAAGTTATAAAAAGTTTGTGCCACGTGCATTCAAATCAATTTTATTAAACTTTTCAAAATGAGTCGGTTGATTGTATTTACCAGTGTAAACTGACGTATTTTCTCAAAAAGGTTAAGTGCAGGTACTACTCGTAATAGGCTGGCTTTCTCCTAGCATCCACAATAAGTCTCGCAAGCTTGGATGACATAAAATGTTGAACAATGTTTCCTTTTTTATTTTTGATCCACATGTGGATTATTTTCAACTGTTTGTGATACTTGATATTACAATTTATTAAAGTTGAAATATATCTATCTTTTGCTTCCGCTGTGCATTTAAATATTGTGTTGTTTGACCATGATGATATCAACTACGTCACGATACTCCCCTACCGGGCCCACCGGCGAAACGTGGAAATATCGGGGTGTGACAGGTTGGTATCAGAGCCAACACTGAGTGAATTAAACACTAGCCTTTTGTGTTTAATCTCAGTTAAACAATTGCACATTCCTAAATCCTCGAGTCTAGATAAATAACATAGGACAAATTCTATTTTGACTTTTGTTTTATATATATTCTTGTTGTTATCTTTGTTTATATTGACAGGTTTAACAATGCCGCCAAGATTCCGAAGAGGAGGAAGAGGTAAAGGGCCAATCAGCGCCCCCAACGATCACGAAGCCGGGCCTTCTCAACGGCGAGCTCCTTCTACTATAATGAGTGCCGATCCTCGGGGAAACTAGAGGAACCATTTGGAGCCCGCTAGACGGTCTATCTCGCACAGCTCAACGCCTCCTTACCGTCATTCATTTGGGCCGCATTCAGAAAACGAGCCCGATAACCCACAACCTTCATATATACCTCTCCAGCGATCACTTTCGCACCATTCCTTCGGCGACCCCACTCCTGTTTTTCAGGGCCGGTTCAACCCGGCAAACTATATCGAAGAACCAGTGGGTTTTAACCCACTAGGACCTGAAGACCATTTTTCGGGAGACCAAGCAATGGACATGGATGAGGACACGGATCCCGTTGAGCCTGCATCGGGGACCCCCAATCATCCCATCGAGATCTCTGATGGATCATCCTTCCAGGGATCACCCTACGGTGGTCCAGACAGTTACCAAGCAAGGTTTAACCAGCATGAATGGTACTTTACACCTTCTCACCATTCATCGCCTCACCAATAGCAGCAACAGCAGCAGCAGCAAGATCCCTCCGGGGATTCGCGTTTCGTGGCAGTCACGCCACCGCCTCCACCGCCGCCAGTTTATCAAGCACCTCCAGAACAACCCAGGCGTAGGATAATAGGCGCACGAATATCCGCGCGAGGAGGGGATTTTCATTTTAGCACCCCTCACCACTCAAGTGGCAGTCACTATCCGCCACTACATGAAGACCCACAAATGGGTGGGCCCTCAAACCCAGTTCCAGAGGTGAATTCTGCACCAGTTGCACCACAGCCGCCACCATTGGGTTTTGATAACCCGATTCCTGCATACGCCGGTTCAATGGCGTACAATCCGTTTGAGCAGCCGGCTCACACTCATTATAACTATGCTAAAGCCGACCCGTACCTTGTAGCGGCCAATTACAACGCCCTTCATCCCGAAGGACCATATGGAGCCCCTTGGGGAGTGGGATATCCAGCTCATGGGTTTCAAATACCTGCTCGACCTCCGATTCGGCAACAATCGCAGCCACCACGATTTTCCCCACCAGAACAGGAGGAGATTCTCCAAAGACTAAGTCGGGTGGAACATGAATTTCAGGAAGAACGTAGGAATAACCGGGGATTCCTCAAGGGCCTAGCAAGCTTGCTAAAGGGGAAGAAGAAATGGGATCATTAAATCCCTATATGTATTGTTGTATTTCCTATTTTCAATCAAGTCCCTGCGTGGACATTTATCTATGTATTTAGTCCGTGCGTGGACTTGTATTTTTAGTCCCTGCGTGGACATCTGTTTTAGAAATTGGTCCCTGCGTGGACTTGTATTTCGGTTTGGCCCCTGCGTGGGCAAGTTGTTCTGTTAAAAGTCCCGTTTAGGGCAATGTGTAATCCTTTTAATATTTAATGGAATGTTAAGTTTATGAATTTCATTTTGTCATTATATGCATAATTATATTATACATGAAATAAATGAATCAAAATCATTCCTTTTAAAATATATCTGCCTATTTAAATATTAATTAAGAATCTTAACGATATAACCTAGCCCGCATGTCATTATAAGACTTGGCCAAGATGGTAAGACCTGTTTAAAAGATTCAAATCCCTGTTAACATCTGAAAACATGTTAACAATCTTGGCAGATGTGATTCGTTAAAATCACACACGTCATTCTTATAACAGGATTCTTCAAAGGATTCCTAACCTAACTTAATGATCTATAAATCATTGGGTTTAAACCATCCAATAAGATGGTCATACGCTGACCATCCATTGGTAATATAGTGCCTACGGGCCATACTCATTGTCACATAAGACAAAAGACAGTAGTAGTCTACGACTCCCTGTCAGAAAAAGGTAAAGAACTATGTTCAAACCTTCATGCCTTGATTCTCTGAAATCATGGCTTATGATTTAGAAATGTCCCAGTGACTAGGCCTTTTGTGCTAATAATACTGTTATTGTTTTATAATTAGGATAGGTTATAGTAGAATCCTAAACAAATGTGAGTAACAAATTAATCAAATATGGTCTATGTTTACCATGGTTAATGAATTGCCCTAAAAGGCAATTCCATAATAAACTCCCAAATAAATTATTGTCGATATCTTATGTAATAGTTCAAACTACATGGCTGACTCGGATGAGATCAACAGTCACCCACGGGAGGATCATGATAATACCCGAATTAACATCGCGGGTGCAGAACTGCAAGCATTGATAGACAATGCGGTTACCAAAGCTATAGAACGACAGTATAACGAATATAGCGGGACTCGAAGTAGGACCCTATCCGCACCGCATTCCAAGCCTAAGACTCAATCTGAGGCTCACAGCAAGCCACCCTCCAAGAAGGAAGAACCAAAGAAAAATGATGACGATCGTCACTCTTCAAATTAGCAAAGTGTTCCATCTCAAAGGATCGTACTGAATCAAGGACCCCGTGATAAGGGTTGCTCCTACAAGTATTTTGTTTCATGCAAACCCAGGGATTTCACTGGGGAGAAAGGAGTTATAGACTGCATGACATGGTTGGATGAGATGGACACCGTGGTTGATATCAGCGGGTGCGCTGATAAAGATGTAGTAAAGTTCGTGTCTTAGTCATTCAAGGGGGAGGCATTAGCTTGGTGGAGATCTTTGATCCAGGCTACGGGGAAAATCCCATTGTACAATCTGACATGGGATCAATTCATGGCATTGATTAGAGAAAACTACTGCCCTTAGCATGAGGTAGAAAAGATTGAGTCGGATTTTCTGTCATTGGTAATGAAAAATCTGGATTGCCAAGCTTACCTTACGAGCTTTAATACAATGTCAAGGTTGGTTCCTTACCTGGTGACCCCGGAACCCAAAAGAATAGCTCGTTTCATTGGGGGTTTATCCCCAGAGATTAAGGCAAGTGTAAAAGCCTCTCGGTCCGCTACATTCAGGTCTGCAGATGATATATCCTTGTCCCTCACACTGGACGCGGTCAGGCAGAGATCGCTGAGGAACACGGATGCCGAGAAAAGGAAGCGTGAAGATGACAATTCACGACGGTCAGACAAGAAGCACAGGGGAAACAATGACCACAAGAAGGGGTCAGAATCTAAGAAGGATGGGCATCAATCTGGAGATAAGCCCAAGTGTAAGGTTTGTAAGAAGCACCACTTTGGGAGGTGCAGACTTGACTCAAAATCCCAATCTCAGCCGAGGCCTTGTGGGATTTGCAAATCTTCGGAACATAAGACCCTAGAGTGCAAGAAACTGAAGGGCGCAACGTGCTACAGTTGCAACGAAAAAGGGCACATTAAGACAAATTGCCCAAAATATGCAAAGAAAGCTGATGAAGGAAAGAAGACCAATGCTAGGGTCTTCAGGATGGATGCAAAGGAAGCTGTGCTGGACGATAATGTGATCACAGGTACCTTCCTTATAAATGATGTTTATGCGAGCGTGCTATTTGATTCAAGAGCTGATAAATCATTTGTAGATAATAAGTTTTGTAAGTTACTGAATTTACCTGTTAAAACCCTAAGTGTGAAGTATGAGATGGAATTAGCAGATGGCACCTTAGAAACCGCCTCAACCATATTAGATGGATGTTTCATATCCATTAAGAACCACTCGTTTCCTTTGTCCCTACTTCCTTTGAAATTAGCCGGTTTCGACATAGTTTTAGGCATGGACTGGTTATCTCATAACCAGGCCCAGATCGTCTGCAATAAGAAGCAGGTGGTGATCAAGACTCCGTCTGGTGAATCACTTACCATTCAGGGAGATACCCAGTATGGACTGCCTGAGCAAGTGACTATGCTCAAGGCCTCTAGGTGTTTGAAGAAGGGTTGTGTCATCTACATGGTACAAGTGGCTATTGATGAGACGAAGCCTAAGATTGAGGGTATCCCTGTCATTTCTGAATACCCCGAAGTATTCCCTGAAAAGCTACCTGGTTTACCCCTAGATAGGCAAGTGGAGTTCAGGATTGACATTATTCCTGGCGCAGCACCTGTTGCAAGAGCACCTTACAGATTGGCACCAACAGAGATGAAAGAGTTGAGAACTCAAATGGATGATTTGCTAGCCAAAGGTTTCATTAGACCTAGTTCGTCCCCATGGGGAGCGCCAATCTTATTTGTCAAGAAGAAGGATGGATCGATGCGTCTGTGCATCGATTACCGTGAGCTTAATAAGGTCACTATCAAGAATAGGTATCTATTGCCCAGGATCGACGATCTGTTCGATCAAATTCAAGGGGCAAGTTACTTCTCTAAGATTGACTTAAGGTCAGGCTATCACCAACTGAAGGTTAGTGATGTGTGTAAAATGCAACATATAAATTACATCAAATGAGGCATAAAACTAACCCTTTTTAAGTACTAATGTTGGAAAAAGAGTGTTTTTGTCTTCCTTTTGTATTTTCAGGATTAAATGAGCTCAAATTCACAAAAGAGGCAAAAAGACAGCTAAATCTAACATAAATACAAGAAAAGGAACATAAGTGGACTGCCCGACCCCTCAACGGCATCTTCCCAAGCAAAATAGAGAAGGCAGAAGACTGAACACGCCCCGTGCTCAGCCAGCACGGGGCCGTGCCCAAGAAGCAGCAGAAAAGACAAACCTATAGAAGCTTCTATTGCCCACCACGGGGCCGTGTCCAGTGAACACGGGGGCGTGGCGAAAGTACAGCAGGCGCATTAATTGTAATTGCGAATTACAATTAATGAAGAGAGAGAATGTCAGACAGGCACGGGGGCGTGTCCAGCGGACACGGGGCCGTGCCCAGCCTTCTGTTCAGCCTATAAATAGGAGTGCTTGGTTTCATTTCAACTCATCCCTTGGCACACCACCTCTCTCACACTTCATCCACCACCCACCACCATCACAACACCATCATCCACCACCATCATCCATTGTCCATCGTAGAGTGTGTGAGTCGTCTCGGGATCCAAGATTGATCGTAAGAGTTCTTGACAATCAAGGCCATGTTTGCCTAAGTCTCTTACATCACTTGGTGAAGACAAAGTGTCTAGTATAATACTTTTTATTTCTAATCTTTTGCACTTTTTATTTGGTTTTGTATTAATGACTTTAATAACTAGTTGCTTATGTTGAAGGTGATCTTTCCTTATCGTTTGTCCGTGGTGTCTTGGCATTATTTTACTGTCTATATAAAATAAAAGATTTTCACCATTCATATCTCCACGGTCTATATGGAGGTATGTTGGCTACCTGGTCGGGGGTTAAGGGAACGGTTTGGTAAAGGTCTTGCCAATGTTCAGCGTTTAGAGGTCCTGCAATGGACCTGGGTCAAATTTAGTAGGACCTCCTTCAATGCTTCACGGTATTGGATGGCGGGGGTCCAAACTCTTTGATCCCCTCATAAGTTAACTACTATTAATACTATAATCCGGCTATTTAGGACTGTATCCCTGCTGACTCAGACTACTTAGTCGAGGGTAACGTCACCTCCAAAAGAGGGGCCTACCATAATTTGCATTAATAACTTAATTAATTATCTTCCAATAATCCACCCTTTTAGGATTGTATCCTTGCTGACTCAAACTACTGGGGTGAGGGTAACGTCACCTTCAAAAGAGGGGCCTACTACAATAACTAAGATAATCTCTTAAATATGTGCAAAAGTGCGGAAATAATCAAAGGTTATACTAGATACGAGTCGGAACCAAGTGATTCATCTTGTCTATCTGTTTTTTCTTTTATTTTTATTTTCAGCATTTTAGTTAGTTTTTATTTTTCTTAGTTTAAAACCTTTTCTAACTTTTTATTTTGATTAGACGTTGAGGATAAACCGGTACTAAAAGCTCTTGTGTCCTTGGACGACCTCGGTATCTTACCAACGCTATACTACGCCCACGATGGGTGCACTTGCCCACATGTGTGTTTAGTGTTAGTAAAATATCGTGTTTTATAAATTTAAAACTTGGCTAAAAAGTGTTAAAGGGGCTTAAAATATACACCTAATATATATAACACTTCACACGCATCAAGTTTTTTGGCGCCGTTGCCGGGGACACAAGGATTTTAAGAAAGTTAGGAATCAACGGCCTAATCATTTTTTTATTTTTCTTTTTAATTTTTTTAGGATTTTCTTAGTTTTTCAGTTTCTGCAGAACTCAGCACGGGCCGTGCCTGGTCAGACACGGGCCGTGCCCAGCATCATCACTGGCAGTTTTTATTTTTCTGAGTTACAGAGAGCTGAGCACGGGGCCGTGTCGGTGCAACACGGGGTCGTGTCTAACTCCCAGTAACTGGGATCCAGAAAACAATTACTGTACCTCTGACCACGGGCCGTGTTCACTGAGCACGGGGCTGTGGTGAACATTCTGACCAACGTTCTTTTCTGTTTTTATTGCAGGACTTGGAACCCAGGCGCCACATTTGAACCTCCTACGTAGTGCATGAGCTCCAGTTCTAGTAGAGACATAAAAGAACCTTTAGAAGAACCCGAACGCTTTCTCAGAAAAAGACTTAAGGCTAAAAATCAAGAGAAAGTTTCGAGGGACCCACTTCCAATGGCGGACCAACGTACCCTCATGGATTACCTACGGCCCACCGTAGGCAATCTCGGCACCGCTATCAATGCACCGAATGTCGAAGCCAACAACTTCGAACTTCGGCCGCATTTGATACAAATGCTCCAAAACTCCGCAACCTTCCATGGGCTTGCGGACGAGGATCCCCATCTACATATTACTAATTTCTTAGAAATATGTGATACTTTTCGGATCAATGGAGCATCAAACGACGCCATTCGCCTTAGGATGTTTCCATTTTCACTAAAAGACCGAGCTAAGGCTTGGCTCAACACCCTCCCAGTTGGCTCGGTAAACACCTGGGATGAACTAGCCCAAAAGTTTCTATATAAGTATTTCCCTCCTGCTAAAACGGCTAAACTAATGACTGAAATTAATACATACTCACAAGAGGATGGGGAATCCTTATATGAAACTTGGGAAAGGTTCAAGGAGCTTCTAAGAAAGTGTCCTCATCACGGTCTAGCGGTATGGCAACAAGTATCCACTTTCTACAACGGATTGTTGCCACACACAAGACAAACACTTGAGTCAAGCTCCGGGGGACTTTTAGGTAATCGTCGCCCAAATGAAATATATAATCAAATTGAGGAAATTGCTCAAACCAATTTTCAATGGCACACTCCCCGAGGTAATAAATCTATTGCCCCGGGCGCCCAAAAGGTTGATGAAAGCACCTCTTTACAAGCCCAAATCGAGGCCCTCTCTTCGAAAATCAAAAAGCTAGAAATGACAAAAACGGCCTCGGTTATGGCTTGTGAAGGGTGTGGTGGGTCACATGAAAATTGGAGTTGTATGAAAGAATTAGATGAACAAGCGGAAACGGTAAACTACATTGATAATAGACCTAGGCCGTCGGGTCCTCCAACGGGTACCTACAACCAAGGATGGCGTAACCACCCAAATCTTGGTTGGAGAGATCCCGGCAATAGTAGTAACCAACAAAACCAACGAACTAATTTTCAACAACCACAAAATTTCTCTCAACAACAAGGTGGAAGAGAAAGGCTTGAAGATACCCTATCTCGCCTCATCTCCGACACCGAAAAGAAAAACTCGGATCGATTTCAACAATTGGAATCGAATTTTAGAAATCAACAAGCTAGCATTCAAAACGTTGAAAAACAATTAAATCAACTAGCTCAAAATTTCTCCGAGAGACCACAAGGCGCGTTACCAAGTAATACCGAAACCAACCCAAAGGCGCAAGTACACCTCATTACGTTGAGAAACCGAACCGTGGGTCCCGAGGATGAGCCCTTGCCACCAATTGAAGGAAGTCAGCGCCAGAGCATTACTTCACCCACACCTCAACCAGAAAAGGCTCCTTCAACAAATCAAGAGGCCACCAAGACTCATCCAATTCCGTACCCCGGTAGGTTAAATCGTCAAAAGACCGATGAGCAATTCGCAAAGTTCGAAAGTTTACTAAAACAATTGCATGTTAATATTCCTTTTATTGAGGTCCTAACCCAAATGCCTAAATATGCAAAATTCATGAGGGATTTCCTCACTCACAAAAGGAAAATTGAATCATTGCAATTAGTTAACTTAGGCGAAGAATGCTCAGCCTTAGTACTCAACAAACTTCCACAAAAGAAAATCGACCCCGGGAGCTTCACAATTCCTTGCTCGATTGGGGAGTCCCCCGTCCGTAATGCTTTAGCCGATCTTGGGGCTAGCATTAACCTCATGCCCACGTCAATGTTCAAGCGACTCGGCCTAGGAACAACAAGCCCTACAAAGATGAGCATACAACTCGCCGACAGGTCCGTCAAATTTCCACAAGGTGTCGCAGAAAATCTACTGGTCAAGGTTGACAATTTCGTCTTTCCAACCGACTTTGTCATCCTAGACATGGAAGAAGACACCGATGTCCCTCTCATCCTCGGGAGGCCATTTCTAGCCACCGCCCAAGCAGTAGTGGATATGAATGACGGAACTTTAACATTGAAGTTTGGGGATGAGGAAGTAAAATTTGAATGTGGAAAGAAAGTAGAGGAAGAAGATCCGGTCAACTACATGAAGGTCATAGACTCAAGCTTGGATGACGCTCTCCGACGGTGTAACATGGGATGCAATACATCCCACTTGGGTAACATTTGACCAGGCTTTGGGTCTAGCCAAGGACCCTTATAAACGTGGCGCACCACGGAGACATTCCGCGGAACTATCCTTAGTTTAATTTAGATTAATTTTTATGTTTTCTAGTTAGTTTTAATTTTCAGAAATAAAACACACTCATGGTGGTAAGGGATGAAAAGGGGAACGAGAAAAATGACCCCATGCACAAGAACAAGGCAACCCGGCATCAATCTCTCCATTACAGAAGGTTCAACACTGGCCGTGTCCAACCAACACGGCCCCGTGCTGATCCCCCTGCAGAAAAATGCCCAGTTCAGGTAACTGGACACGGGCCGTGTTCACCAGACACGCCCCCGTGTCCAGGCTTCTGTTTCTTTTCTTTAATTTTTGTTACTGGCACCTGAACACGGGGCCGTGTCCGGTCTCCACGGGGCCGTGTCCAGACTACCAGTAACATAAATCTTTGCTTTTAACACCATTTTACACATCTAATCAACCTAAAAATTTATTTTTGGGACACATTGAGGACAATGTGTAATTTAAGTGTGGGGGGGGGATGCTAAAACCTTGAAATTTTGCAAGTCCTAAATACAAGCCTTACACAAAACTCTATTGGAACCGCTTATCACCCCAAAACTTTTTTCAAAAATTTCATTTTTTTTACTTGTCTAGGTTTAACTCGGGAAATTCAAGTTCTCAAAAAGGTTATATTTTTACGAATTTACAACCGATAGCGTCGTGATAAAAAGAACCAACATAAGAAAATTATGAAAAGGCATGGCAAACTTAGTTAAAATTTGATTATATATACTTGATCACATAAAAACCCATTCCCACAAAAGTGAGTTTTGAGCCTTTATTGAGCATACAATTACATATCATTAAACTAAATGCTCATTTTTCGTTTCTTGTGTGAATAGCCGTTTGGTTCTTACGACTCTAGAACTTGCCATGACGATACATTCCCGGTCCTTATCAACTTAAACCCGAGTAAGTAAATGATGGAGGCATTAGGACTAACCTTTTTTTTCTTCTACACCATTATTTTTCTTTTTCTTTTACCACCTACCCAAAAATCCCCCTAGTTAGCCCCTTTGAGCCTAAACCCTTTCATTTCATAACCCAAACCAAACACCCTTTTACCCACCAAAACCTTTTTCATTTTTAACCCTTTGTTTTAGTAACAAGCTCGGTTTTTCGTATAATCATTCAAAAAAAAAAATATATGTGTTGATGATGAAGCAAAAGAAAATAAACAAACAAGTTCATCAAAAATAACTTTGTTTGAATAATAGCTTCATCAAAATAAAAATAGAAAGTCCTACGAAAACCGACACTTGTTACGCTTTTCACCTTTTTTTCTACTAACCACTAACCCAACCACCTACCTTTAACCCAAGCCTAACCCTTCACCCACAAAGTCCTCTTGATATTTACAAAGGTATAAAAGTTAAAAAGGATGAGGATTGATTGCTTGGCAAGCCTATGGAATGAGTAAGTTCCATACCGCTCTCGAGTGATCCACAAAAATACATTTTCGGCCGAGTGTTGAGTGATCCCCGTGAGGTATGTGAACTTGTATATAAATAGAATTTAAAAAAAAAAGGCATGTTATGCCCTAATAAATAATTTCTCTTATGAAAAGTTTTAAATAAATCATGACGAATAGGATTGTAAATAAATAAAAATAAAACTACATAAAGAATCTTGGAAATCCCGACACTCTACGACAAGCCCAAAACCTTCTCTTCTACCCATTCCATTTGGGAGTGTAAGCCACATATTAAAGAGTTTTGCTTGAGGACAAGCAAAAGTTCAAGTGTGGGGGTATTTGATGTGTGTAAAATGCAACATATAAATTACATCAAATGAGGCATAAAACTAACCCTTTTTAAGTACTAATGTTGGAAAAATAGTGTTTTTGTCTTCCTTTTGTATTTTCAGGATTAAATGAGCTCAAATTCACAAAAGAAGCAAAAAGACAGCTAAATCTAACATAAATACAAGAAAAGGAACATAAGTGGACTGCCCGACCCCTCAACGGCATCTTCCCAAGCAAAATAGAGAAGGCAGAAGACTGAACACGCCCCGTGCTCAGCCAGCACGGGGCCGTGCCCAAGAAGCAGCAGAAAAGACAAACCTATAGAAGCTTCTATTGCCCACCACGGGGCCGTGTCCAGTGAACACGGGGGCGTGGCGAAAGTACAGCATGCGCATTAATTGTAATTGCGAATTACAATTAATGAAGAGAGAGAATGTCAGACAGGCACGGGGGCGTGTCCAGCGGACACGGGGCCGTGCCCAGCCTTCTGTTCAGCCTATAAATAGGAGTGCTTGGTTTCATTTCAACTCATCCCTTGGCACACCACCTCTCTCATACTACATCCACCACCCACCACCATCACAACACCATCATCCACCACCATCATCCATTGTCCATCGTAGAGTGTGTGAGTCGTCTCAGGATCCAAGATTGATCGTAAGAGTTCTTGACAATCAAGGCCATGTTTGCCTAAGTCTCTTACATCACTTGGTGAAGACAAAGTGTCTAGTATAATACTTTTTATTTCTAATCTTTTGCACTTTTTATTTGGTTTTGTATTACTGACTTTAATAACTAGTTGCTTATGTTGAAGGTGATCTTTCCTTATCGTTTGTCCGTGGTGTCTTGGCATTATTTTACTGTCTATATAAAATAAAAGATTTTCACCATTCATATCTCCACGGTCTATATGGAGGTATGTTGGCTACCTGGTCGGGGGTTAAGGGAACGGTTTGGTAAAGGTCTTGCCATTGTTCAGCGTTTAGAGGTCCTGCAATGGACCTGGGTCAAATTTAGTAGGACCTCCTTCAATGCTTCACGGTATTGGATGGCGGGGGTCCAAACTCTTTGATCCCCTCATAAGTTAACTACTATTAATACTATAATCCGGCTATTTAGGACTGTATCCCTGCTGACTCAGACTACTTAGTCGAGGGTAACGTCACCTCCAAAAGAGGGGCCTACCATAATTTGCATTAATAACTTAATTAATTATCTTCCAATAATCCACCCTTTTAGGATTGTATCCTTGCTGACTCAAACTACTGGGGTGAGGGTAACGTCACCTTCAAAAGAGGGGCCTACTACAATAACTAAGATAATCTCTTAAATATGTGCAAAAGTGCGGAAATAATCAAAGGTTATACTAGATACAAGTCGGAACCAAGTGATTCATCTTGTCTATCTGTTTTTTCTTTTATTTTTATTTTCAGCATTTTAGTTAGTTTTTATTTTTCTTAGTTTAAAACCTTTTCTAACTTTTTATTTTGATTAGACGTTGAGGATAAACCGGTACTAAAAGCTCTTGTGTCTTTGGACGACCTCGGTATCTTACCAACGCTATACTACGCCCACGATGGGTGCACTTGCCCATATGTGTGTTTAGTGTTAGTAAAATATCGTGTTTTATAAATTTAAAACTTGGCTAAAAAGTGTTAAAGGGGCTTAAAATATACACCTAATATATATAACACTTCACACACATCAGTTAGAGATGAAGACGTACACAAGACTGCATTTAGGACTCGTTATGGTCATTACGAGTTCCTAGTGAAGCCTTTTTGGGCTCACTAATGCACCAGCGGCATTCATGGATCTCATGAACCGTGTCTGCAAACCATACTTGGACAAATTTGTTATTGTCTTCATTGACGACATTTTGATTTATTCAAAGAATCAGGCCGACCATGAGAAACATCTTCGATGTATTCTTTTACTACTTCAGCAGGAGAAACTATATGCCAAATTTTCCAAGTGTGAATTTTGGCTTCGTGAAGTCCAATTTCTTGGACATATGGTTAGTGAACATGGAATCCAGGTAGATCCCGCTAAGGTTGAAGCTGTCATGAATTGGCAAGAGCCAAAGACGCCCACAGAGATTCACAGTTTCTTGGGATTGGTAGGATATTACAGGCGTTTCATTGAAAAATTTTCAAGGATTGCTGCACCCCTAACTTCTTTGACTAGGAAGAATATTAAGTTCAACTGGGGACCGAAGCAACAAGAATCTTTTGATATCCTTAAGCAGAAGCTAAGCAATGCACCTGTATTGACATTGCCAGATGGAATAGAAGAGTTTGTGGTATATTGTGATGCATCACACACCGGGATGGGGTGTGTGCTTATGCACAAAGCCAAAGTTATTGCCTACGCTTCACGTCAGTTAAAGGTGCATGAAAAGAATTACACCACCCATGACTTGGAGTTGGGTGCCGTTGTGTTTGCACTAAAGCTTTGGAGGCACTATTTATATGGAACTAAGTGTGTGATCTATTCTGATCACAAGAGCCTCCAGCACCTGTTTAACCAAAAGGATTTGAACATGAGGCAACGACGTTGGATGGAAACTTTGAATGATTATGATTGTGAGATAAGATACCATCCTGGCAAGGCGAATGTAGTCGCCGATGCCTTGAGTCGAAAGGAAAGGGTGAAGCCTATAAGAATCAATGCCAAGAGCATTGAGATAAAGAATGGTTTAAACGAAAGGTTGTTAGCTGCACAGAAGGAAGCTGTGTCGGAAGCTAACTATCCTAATGAAAAGCTAGGAGTAACTGAAGAGCAGTTATCCTATGGCAAGGACATAATTCTAAGGTTAAATGGACGAATATGGGTTCCAATTTACGGAGGACTTCGGGATGTTATCCTCCAGGAAGCCCACAGTTCTAAATACTTCGTTCATCCTGGAGCTGATAAGATGTACCAGGATCTGAAAGCGAATTATTGGTGGATAGGCTTGAAGAAGTCTATAGCTACCTATGTAGCTAAATGTTTGACGTGTGCGCAAGTCAAAGCTGAACATCAGAAGCCGTCAGGTTTGCTACAATAGCCTGAACTTCCCACGTGGAAGTGGGAAATGGTGACGATGGATTTCATCACCAAGTTGCCAAAGACAAGGAAAGGAAATGATACTATATGGGTGATAGTAGATAGACTGACTAAGTCAGCACATTTCCTATCCATTAAGGAGACCTATAGCTCCGACATGTTAGCCCAATTGTACGTAGATAAGATTGTGTCTCTACTTGGCGTACTAGTGTCTATTATCTCTGACCGAGATACTAGATACACATCACATTTTTGGAAAAGTTTCCAACAATCTTTGGGCACGCGCTTAAATTTTAGTACGACTTACCATCCTCAGACGGACGGACATAGTGAGCGTACCATCCAAACTTTGGAAGACATGCTTCGTGCATGTGTGATTGACTTAGGTGGTAGTTGGGATAACCACCTTCCATTAATCGAGTTCTCATATAACAATAGCTATCATACGAGCATCAAGGCCGCGCCCTTCGAAGCCTTGTACGGTAGAAAGTGTAGAACGCTCGTTTGTTGGGTGGAAGTTGGAGATGTCCAACTGACAGGACCTGAAATAGTCTTTGAAACGACGGACAAGATTGTCCAGATTCATGACAGCCTGAAAGCTGCCAGGGATAGGCAGAAAAGCTACGCAGATCTAAAGTAAACCTCTGAAATTCGAGGTAGGTGACAAAGTGTTGCTTAAAGTATCACCATGGAAGGGAGTGATGCGATTTGGTAAGAAAGGTAAGTTAAGCCCGAGATACGTAGGACCATTCGAGGTCATCGAATGTGTCGGATCAGTTGCTTATAAGTTAAAATTACCTGAAGAGCTCAGTGGTATTCACAATGTATTCCACATTTGCAATCTGAAGAAGTGTTTCGCTGATGGATCACTAGTCATACCACATACAGATGTGCAAATAGAAGAGAGCTTGAAGTTTGTTGAAAAACCTGTGTCGATCGAAGATCGACAGGTTAAGAAGCTTCGAAGGAAGCATGTGCTAATAGTAAAGGTTAAATGGGATGCCCGTAGAGGTCCCGAGTACACATGGGAGGTTGAGTCCACAATGAAAGAAAAGTACCCTCATTTATTTCAGTAAATCTCGAGGTCGAGATTTCTTTTAAGGGGGTGAGGATGTAACACCTCGAAAATTTGTGACCAATGAAATAACGACACGTGTCGTGCAAAACAAAAGTGTTATAAACCCGGATCTAGTCAAAGATGTATGGTAGGATTTAAAAGCGTCGACATGTTAATTAAATACCTCTGAACAACCTAATTATAAATCCCCAGACCCTAATCTATATTATAAACATCTGATATACATTCAAATCCGGTAATTTCTAGTAATAATTGATTCATATTTGCAAGAGTGGGATCCTATGAGGATATGCACGTCAAACCTTCATTTATGGCTTTTCGTTAAAGTCCAAGACAATATTGCAACATGGTAGGGTGGACATAACTGTTCAAGCATGATATAAAGGTCTCATACTGATAATTCATGGCCCAAAATCGTGATACACTAGTTGCCTGTTCGAAGCTTGAAAGGGAAAATTTTTTTGCCTCTGATAAAGGGCTTACGGACCGTAAAGGACCCCCTTACGGTCCGTAAGGAATGCCCAGCGACTGAAAAATGGACAACTGCCTGTTATGAGCGAGTAACCGACTTAAAATGCCGTTTTTCACTTCCATGAGCGACCCCTACTTGCTTTTAGACCTTAGGGACACTTGTGAATGATCCTTGATCAGTTGTAGCATTGCTTGGCATGATCTAGTGAGATCAAACTCACTATATAAGGCCCTCATGTTGCAACATTTTGATCATGCTTCCCATCTGCATTTGTGGAACTTCCTGGAGCATAAGATCAGTCCCCAAGCATCTCTAATCGTGCATTAGACCTTGGTAAGTATCCTTGACCTTCCTTAATTGAGTTTTGCTTAGTTATTAGCTTAAAAGTCAAACCGTCGTAATTAAGGTTTGATTTATCGATTAATCATTAATGGTTTAGTGTTTAGTCAAATTAAAGGTAGTTATATGTTGGTAATTATGTGGGCATTGAACCCTTAAAAGGGCACCCTCTGATTCCCGTCCTAACTTAGTCATTTGTCGGGTCAAAGTTGTTTATAAAAAGTCAACAGAAACTTAATTTGCGAATTAACATGTAATTAGCAATGTAGAAGGCATGTAACCTATTTTACCACTCATATAACTTAGTAATAAATGTAAGAACATGTCTAAGCATGTTCGACCCGACAATTTTCTGTTTAGACCCGGTTCGGAACCGAAAGTCGCAAAACTTTGACTTTTGCTTTGATTTCAGTTCTGACCCGATTTAGTATGATTTGGAAATGCCTTAGAGCTTCCTTAGGACCAGGTTACATGATAGTATAACCCTCTGTGGTTGGTTCGTTGATTCTCCATTTCGTTTACACGTTTCCGTTAATTGCCTAATGTTGACCAATATGCCCTTTTGACCATAAAACGAGAATTTTGGAAATGTGAGAGGATAATAATCTTTTTTACTGAATTATAAAAATGTCCCTAAAATTTCATATCAGTTCGATGTCCAGAATAGGAGTTATGCTAAATAGCGCATTTAAAAAGCTTTTGTTAATTAAACGACGCAATTAGCACAAATCCTATCTAAACCCAATTTTTGACACCAAACCTTTTACCCACTGATGTAATATAATATTTTGGGATTTTTGAAGATTTTTAATTATTTTTTAACCTGCTCATATAAGACTTATCACCAACTGATATAACCTGATAAATGAAGTTATTTTACCAATTTATTCAGACCCGAATCTCAGAATTTCATTTAATCTCTTTTATAATCTTTAAAATGACCAAAATACCCCTACGGGGCTTAATTTGAGATTAAACTCGTTTTGGGCATAATGGAAGGTATCCTACTGATATCACAACATATTTAAAACATATTGACTTAGGAAACCTGTATATGACTCTTACGGTTACCCATTACGCTTCTTGCGCGTTCAGTTCGGTTTATGTAACTAGTTTGCATAAATTAGCCGAAACGGGTCAAACCTTATCGTTTTTATCTAAAAATCCAGAATGTGTTTAGATTACCCATATAATAAAAGTCTTCAAACTTGTCGGGTCTAAATCACATTCCATTCCGGTCTTCGCTTAATCGTGCGTTTGAACCGTATCTTCCTTTAAAACTAACCGGTCTAAGCTTAAGCTTAACTAAAGACCGTTAGGATTCTAATAGGTTATTATAAACCTTCATTCCAGAATAGGAGACCCGGTAAAAGCAACGTGCATTTGCTTATTGTGAACATTACTTGCAAAGGTAAATACTTTTAACTTATTTTCCCTTATACGGGCTTGGGGTACGGTATATACAAATACCGCTTGGTCGGGCGTTGAATCTTTAATCGTATGAAGGTTAAATCATTGAGGTGTCCCGTTTAAATTGTTTTGTTTGCTTAAAGCCTTTGGGGGGTTAATGACCATGTCCCGGATATCCTTGGCATCATTTTACGAAATGGCCACGACCTGAGCACGGGGTGTAGGCGTACACCAGTCAGTGCATAAATAAATAATATGGTATAATCACCGCCTTCGGGAATAACCCGCCGCAGGACTATATCATGTGGTGTGTCTATTAATCTTTAACCCGGTCTGCGGATCGGGCTACTGAACGCATAAGGAACATGTAATTCTTTTACAAGTATTATATTCAAATAATTATCCCAAGTTATAAAAAGTTTGTGCCACGTGCATTCAAATCAATTTTATTAAACTTTTCAAAATGAGTCGGTTGATTGTATTTACCAGTATAAACTGACGTATTTTCTCAAAAAGGTTAAGTGCAGGTACTACTTGTAATAGGCTGGCTTTCTCCTAGCATCCACAATAAGTCTCGCAAGCTTGGATGACATAAACTGTTGAACAATGTTTCCTTTTTATTTTTGATCCACCTGTGGATTATTTTCAACTGTTTGTGATACTTGATATTACAATTTATAAAAGTTGAAATATATCTATCTTTTGCTTCCGCTGTGCATTTAAATATTGTGTTGTTTGACCATGATTATATCAACTACGTCACGATACTCCCCTACCGGGCCCACCGGCGAAACGTGGAAATATCGGGGTGTGACATGGTAAGACCTCATCCTTCACGAGTCGAGTTAAGCGTTCTCGTGAAATGTGGCCTAAACGTTGATGCCACAACATGGATGAAGTTTCTAAGTCTCGTTTGCATTTTCTCTTTGTTAAGTTCTCATTAATATTATATGATAACAAAGACTTGGAAAATCATCATCTAATTCTAATCGATAGAGACCACCATCCAAGAAGCCATAACCAAATATTTGAGAATTAAAACTAATAGTAAGTTTGCCATGACCATGAGAAACAAGAAAACCGTCTATGTCTAACTTTGGTCCTGATACAAGATTCCGAGTAACCTCAGGAATATATAAGGTATCATAAAGTTTAATAGTTAAACCGGTTTTCATAACTAAATCTAATGTTCCCACGACTTCGACTACTAGCGGTTTTCCATTTCCCAGCTTAAGCGTTCTTTGGTTTCTTTCCAGCTTCCGGATTGTATGGAATCCCTGTAAGGAATTGGTTACATGAACCATAGAACAAGAATCAAACCACCAAGTATTAGATGGAACATTTAAATTAAAGGACTCAATTATCACGAAAAGATTATCACCTTTCTTGGCTAGCCACTTCTTAAAGTCTGGGCAATCCTTCTGCTTATGTCCCACCTTACGGCAGAACTTGCAGTGAATCTTCCCTTTGTAGTCATTAGAGCCAGAAACACTTGCACCTGCATCTCGCTTTTGGACCTTTGCATTAGGTGTAACACCCCAACCCGGAAGGGCTGACGTGTCACAATAACAGTAGTATCATAAACAAAAGTAATAATTCCATTTATTTATTTTGACAAGGATACAATCACATAACAACTAAACTTAAGGTTTATATACAAGCGGAGACATTCGACTTAATTAACTAATATCTTCAGATTTATTCCTAGACTTTATTCTTCTCTCTTTTCCCCGCCCAAAGTAACCTGCTGACCTGTAAATACAAAATTTATACGGAATGAGCCGAATGCTCAGTACGGAATTATAGGCTCAAAGAACAAATAACGCTTTATATGTAATGTTATTCGGAGGAAACTTATTTTCGAAAATGATACGATGCAAGAACATAATTTCATAATTATATCTTACGGATGTACCCATGAGCAAACTGAAAACGTGACAATACACAGGTAGCTACTCCTGCATACTTATCACACGAGATGGCCAGTTGGCATACCTGCTATCCACCTCATTAACTTAATTTCTAGGATCGATCCATATGCCTCCTAGTAGCTTTGTACCAAACTTGTACCTAGGGACGCCGTGAACTAATCTCTCCGTCACAGATGGAGCACATGCTGTTGATGCCGCAACAACATGCTCGTGGGACACTCCACGAGAAGCGATACTCAGGGTATCAGAGTACAAATGGTCTTATTCACATAACTTATAAAACTTATTTTCATAACAGAACGGAACATATATTGGAACATGCGATAATGAGTACAACTAACATAATATTATCGCATGACATGAAAGCTTAAATCAAATGATTAGAATAGAATTCGAACGGACTGTCAAATGAATCGATACTCAAAGACGTGAGGAGTTTTAAAATATATAGTAATTTAGTGGTTTATAACAATTTGAATATGAAGCAATAAGAAGTGGGGTAAGGATCCGTACCTTAATAACTCCAAAGTGAAGCTACCTTGTGCTAATATTTTAGATTTATATGGGCAGAGTTTAGACTATTGATTAGTCTTTTAACCTAATTTAAATAACATGCACACAAACTAGGTTAGTAACTTAATACAGCATTTACGATAACTCACGAGATCAAATTCTCACAACGAACGACAAAGTGCGATACTTCAACTCATCCATCGAATTAACGACGAACGACAAAGTACGATACTTAAACTCATCCATCGAATTAACGACGAACGACAAAGTATAACCCTATGTGGGCAGCACTTAAACATCCATTGGATATATTGATCGATCGGACAATGAATCGTATCAGCGATTGAGTTATTACCCTGTTCTGCAGCAGCACCCCCTACTAATTAGTGTTTAGTGTGTGTTATTGGTGATAAACAGAACATAACTCGGTGTATTTTGTGAATTTCTTCGTCATTTTTGTGCCCAGAATCAAGTCCCAAGCTCCTGTATTTATAGGTGAATTTTGACCCTTAGGCGGCCCGCGTGAGAATTAAGCTAACTTGAGGCGGCCCGCGAGAGAACTTATTTTATGTATAGGGTTGCCACATGTGGGACTAGGCTAGTTGAGTCGACGAAATCATTAAATTCAACTTCGTCCGCAAGTTATTAAGATAATCGTTAAGTAGGGAATACCCCCCCTGAGTTTTAGGGGCCCTAATCCTGATTCTGAAAATTCTGAAAATTCTAGGGTTTGTACAGAATTACTTGGGTGTTTTAATTAGGGTTTCCTAGTGGGTAATTTATAATTAAAATAATAGTTTTGGTTGATATACAGAAAGATAGATCATAATATAAATATATATTATTATTATTCTTTTATTTTCTAGAATAATGATTTTTAAATTTAGGGTTATTACAACTATTACCCCCTTAAAAGAAATTTCGTCCTCGAAATTTTTCAAACATACCGCATAAGTAACAGAAACGAAATTTTCATAGCAGAGTTACTAACTTATATAACCAGAATCTCCTAACCACACATGTGTATCTGAAATTCATAACTAAGGTCATGACTATACTTGTCAATTTCCTTATATATGTGCCCTAATGGTCCTTCTATAACGTATCTTAATAAAATATCTTACCGTATGATAAGTCAATAGAGACTTACAGATACTTAGAGTGACTATTAGTACTGATATTTCCTACATAGATATGCTTAGTCATAACTAAAATATATTCACATAAGGTAAAGCATAAATGACCGTAAACAGAAACAAATGAACATATATCAAAGATCAAGATTTACCGTTACTCGACTAAAATTCTATTACTAGAATAGATTAGGGTATAGAGAACGAATTGATTCTTCAGATTCCCATGTTGCTTCGTGTTCAGAGTGATTTTTCCAGAGGACTTTAACAAACGGAATTACTTTCCTACGCAAAACCTTTTCTTGTCGATCTAAAATGGCTTCTGGCTCCTCTTCGTAGGACAAATCTTCGTGAATTGTTAGTAACGGATAACTAATGACATGAAGTGGATGATAATTATATCCTCTTAACGAGGAGACATGAAAAACGTTATGAACGTGAGAGAGTTGAGGCGGTAAAGCCAGTCGATATGACACTTCTCCAATTCTTTCAAGGATTTCAAACGGACCAATGAAACGGGGACTAAGCTTCCCTTTAATTCCAAATCTACGAATGCCACGCCAAGGTGATACCATTAAAAATACGTGGTCGCCAATTTTAAATTCGAGTGGTCGTCTATCTTGATCTGCATAGCTCTTTTGTCTGCTCTGAGCTTCTTTCAGTTTTTCTCAGGCCATAGTGACTTTTTCATTTGTAATCTGAACTAATTCTGGCCCTTCAATAATCTTTTCTCCAACTTCATCCCAGCATATCGGTGCGCGACATTTCCGACCGTATAAAAGCTCAAAAGGTGCCATGTCAATACTTGCTTGCCAACTATTGTTGTAAGCGAACTCAACAAGGCATAGATATTCATCCCAGTTTCCAGACCATTCAAGTGCACATGCTCGGAGCATGTCTTCCAAGGTCTGAATAGTGCGTTCCGACTGCCCATCTGTTTGTGGATGGAAAGCCGTACTAAACTTTAGTCGTGTACCCCAAGCTGCCTGAAAACCTTTCCAAAATCGTGAGGTGAAACGTGGGTCTCTATCGGAAACAATGGAAGATGGTGTGCCATGGAGTCGAATAATTTCTTGAAGAAATATTTCGGATAACTTATTAACCGAAAATCCTTGCTGAATTGGTAGAAAATGTGCTGACTTCGACAATCTATCGACAACAACCCATATAACATCATTCTTCTTGAATGTTTTAGGCAAACCGGTAACAAAATCCATTATGATCTCATCCCACTTCCATATGGGAATATCCAATGGCTGCAACAGACCGCTTGCTCGTTTGTGTTCAATTTTCACTTGTTGGCAAGTGAGGCATTTACTTACGTATCGAGCAACGTCTTCCTTCATGCCATTCCACCAGAAGTTCTGTCTTAAATCTCTATACATCTTGGTAGATCCTGGGTGAATCGAAAATGGTGAGCTGTAAGCTTCGGCTAACAATGACTCACGAAGGCTGGAGTCATTGGGTACACAAAGTCTCTTACCGCAACAAATCACCCCATGATGGTCTATACGGAATTCAGATTGCTTACCCACCTCAAGATTTTGCACAATTGCCCAAAGTTCTCCATCTTGCTTTTGTGCATCTTTGATCCGTGATATGAGGTCGGGTTCAATCTGCATTCTAGCTAGATATCCATCAGATTTATTAACCTGAAGCCAAATGTTCATCCTTTAGAGATCTTTCCTAATACGAGGCTGAATTTGTAAGCAAGATATAGTCCCGGAATTCTTTCGGCTTAATGCGTCAGCTACAACATTGGCTTTGCCTGGATGGTATTGAATATTTACGTCGTAATCTTTTAAAAGTTCTAACCACCTTCTTTGCCTCATATTTAGCTCCTTCTGCGTAAATATATACTTGAGGCTCTTGTGGTCGGTAAAAATGTCACAACTTTCACCATACAAATAGTGTCGCCAAATCTTAAGTGCAAAGACGACTGCGGCTAGTTCTAAATCATGTGTAGGGTAGTTAACTTCATAAGGTTTTAACTGACGGGAGGCATAAGCGATAACCTTCCCATGTTGCATTAGCACACAACCTAATCCTTTCTTTGAGGCATCACTATAGACTTGGTAACCTCCTGATCCAGAAGGGAGAGTGAGTATCGGAGAGGATACGAGTCGTTTCTTCAATTCTTCAAAGCTTTTCTCTTGTTCTTCATTCCATGAGTACTTCACCCCTTTCCTTAGGAGTTTTGTGAGTGGTAAAGCAATTACCGAGAATCTTTCAACAAATCTTCGGTAATAGCCAGCAAGACCCAAGAAACTTCGTATTTCGGTAACAGAAGTGGGTCTTGGGCATTTTGTAATAGCTTCAACCTTTGTTGGGTCTACCATAATTCCCTCTGCTGATATGACATGACCTAGAAATGCCACTTGGCTAAGCCAAAAGTCACATTTGGAAAACTTAGCGTACAACTTCTCATGCCGCAAGGTTCCAAGAACTGCATCTAGATGTGCTTCATGCTCTTCACGACTCTTGGAATACACCAGAATGTCATCGATAAAGACAATAACGAATTTGTCTAGGAATTTGTGAAATACGCGATTCATCAAATCCATGAAGACTGCGGGTGCATTAGTTAGCCCAAAGGGCATAACCAAAAATTCGTAATGACCATATCGAGTACGAAAGGTGGTCTTGGGAACATCATCATTCTTAATCTTTAGCAGATGGTACCCGGACCTCAGGTCAATTTTTGAAAAGAACTGAGCCCCCTGAAGTTGATCAAAGAGATCATCAATGCGAGGCAGAGGATACTGATTACGAATAGTAATCTTGTTCAGCTCTCGGTAGTCAATACATAAACGCATACTACCGTCTTTCTTCTTCACAAATAAGACCGGAGCACCCCACGGTGAAACACTGGGTCTTATGAATCCTAGGTCTAACAATTCTTGCAATTGTTCCTTCAACTCCTTCAGTTCCATCGGGGCCATACGGTACGGAGCTTTAGAAATAGGTTCGGCACCAGGGATCAAGTCGATGGTGAATTCTACCTGACGGTCAGGTGGTAATCCTGGTAGTTCATTCGGAAATACATCAGGATATTCACGAACAACGGAGTGGTTATCGATACTCTTAACACTAGCAGAAGTATCCCTAATCGATGCTAGGAATCCAGCACAACCGTTTGATATGAATTTTCGAGCTTTGAATGCGGAGATAATTTTAAGAGATTTATGAGCTTGAGTTCCCTGATATATAATATCAGGATGATGAAGATCACCGAAAATAACACGACGGGAATGACAATCTATAGTTACGCGATGTCGAGACAACCAATCTATTCCTAGAATAACATCAAAGTCACACATATGTATTGGAAATAGGTCTGCCTTACACACAATAGATTCAATACTGATCGGAAAATCTTTATATACGTAAGTAATTGCGGATGAATTTTCCATGGGAGTGGAAATAGTTAAGGTATGATTTAAGAGAGTTGGTTTTATTGGAAGGTACTTAGTAAACGAGTGGGATACTAAAGAATGAGTCGCTCCTGTGTCGAATAACACATAGATACTATGTTTACCAAGCTGAAGGGTTCCCGACACAGTACCTGGGACATTAGCAGCATCAGTAGCAGAAAGTGCGAAAACTCTTCCTCCAACATTGGGTGGTGCAACGTTTGGTCGGTTATTCTTCCTAGTGTCTTTCTTGGTACACTCCTTGATCATGTGTCCAGTTTGGCCACATCCAAAGCATGCTCCTGTACTTCGGTGACATACGCCCTGATGTCGCTTACCACAAGTATTACATAGAGGATATGTAATCTGATTCGAGTTTATATGCTGATTCAGTGGTTGAGCTCTAATAGGTTCTGCATACAACTGAATCTGGTTTTGAGCAGGCCTCGGGTTTTGCAGTCTAGGTTGCCATGGACGTGCCTGATTTCCAGAGTTTTGATTTCCTTGCACTTTGCGATCTTGATGCTGTGGCGTAGTGGATAATTGGCCAATTTCCTGCTTAAATTGTCCTTCCCTATTTCTCTTCTTATTATCCCCAGTTCGAGATAAGAATTCTTTCCTTTCGAATTCAAAAGTTTTGATTGCATCAGCAACTTCGGTGATATCCTTAAATTTCATGTACATGATCGACTTCCGAATTCGATCATTAACTGCCCACTTGCATTTTTCTGCTTGGACTTCTGCTGATCCTGCAACGTCTCCTACAATACTAGCCAACCTTGCAAATCGAGTAATGAACTCAGAGGCTGGTTCATCATTCCCCAGTCGAATCACTGCATACTCCCTGATATAAGCTTCTTTATCAGCGGTCGAAAAATACTTGTCGTAAAAGATATTACGAAAGTCGACCCATGAAAGATTAGCGTCAAAATCATCCCCTCCTTTGACTTGCCTATATCCTTCCCACCAAGTTTGTGCGTCATCTTCGAGTTTGTAGGTAGCCAATCTAACTTTGTATTGCTCCGGAACTCCAAGAACTCCGAAGATCTTTTCAACATGAGCTATCCAGTTTCTGGCATCGACTGGATTAGTAGCGTGACTAAAGGATTTCGACTTTTGTTTTTGGAATTTAGCGATCCATATGTCTATACTATAGTTAGTATGGTTCGTGGTATTCTCACGAATTTCTTCACCAGAGATTCGATTTGTGTTATTACGTTCTGGATGACGAGTTTGTTGAATAACGGCCTCAGCTGTTTGAGCAACAAGGTTTGGAAGCAACCCGGCAACAGCCTGGTTGATAGCATTAATTACATTTGGATCAACTGGAGTCTCATTCGAAGAAGTGTTGTTACGCGCATGGTTAGTACGAGTACTCCTACGTAGCGGACGACGAGGAGGCATATCTATACGAATAAACATAGGAATTAAACCAAATAAGAGATCAAGTTGAATCCTATCATAGATATCTACCCATTCCTCACAGGTTTTAATTACTATCTTCAAGTTTTCTACAGGAAAGAGCCTTTGCTCTGATACCATAGCTATAACACCCCAACCCGGAAGGGCTGACGTGTCACAATAACAGTAGTATCATAAACAAAAGTAATAATTCCATTTATTTATTTTGACAAGGATACAATCACATAACAACTAAACTTAAGGTTTATATACAAGCGGAGACATTCGACTTAATTAACTAATATCTTCAGATTTATTCCTAGACTTTATTCTTCTCTCTTTTCCCCGCCCAAAGTAACCTGCTGACCTGTAAATACAAAATTTATACGGAATGAGCCGAATGCTCAGTACGGAATTATAGGCTCAAAGAACAAATAACGCTTTATATGCAATGTTATTCGGAGGAAACTTATTTTCGAAAATGATACGATGCAAGAACATAATTTCATAATTATATCTTACGGATGTACCCATGAGCAAACTGAAAACGTGACAATACACAGGTAGCTACTCCTGCATACTTATCACACGAGATGGCCAGTTGGCATACCTGCTATCCACCTCATTAACTTAATTTCTAGGATCGATCCATACGCCTCCTAGTAGCTTTGTACCAAACTTGTACCTAGGGACGCCGTGAACTAATCTCTCCGTCACAGATGGAGCACATGCTGTTGATGCCGCAACAACATGCTCGTGGGACACTCCACGAGAAGCGATACTCAGGGTATCAGAGTACAAATGGTCTTATTCCCATAACTTATAAAACTTATTTTCATAACAGAACGGAACATGTATTGGAACATGCGATAATGAGTACAACTAACATAATATTATCGCATGACATGAAAGCTTAAATCAAATGATTAGAATAGAATTCGAACGGACTGTCAAATGAATCGATACTCAAAGACGTGAGGAGTTTTAAAATATATAGTAATTTAGTGGTTTATAACAATTTGAATATGAAGCAATAAGAAGTGGGGTAAGGATCCGTACCTTAATAACTCCAAAGTGAAGCTACCTTGTGCAAATATTTTAGATTTATATGGGCAGAGTTTAGACTATTGATTAGTCTTTTAACCTAATTTAAATAACATGCACACAAACTAGGTTAGTAACTTAATACAGCATTTACGATAACTCACGAGATCAAATTCTCACAACGAACGACAAAGTGCGATACTTCAACTCATCCATCGAATTAACGACGAACGACAAAGTACGATACTTAAACTCATCCATCTAATTAACGACTAACGACAAAGTATAACCCTATGTGGGCAGCACTTAAACATCCATTGGATATATTGATCGATCGGACAATGAATCGTATCAGCGATTGAGTTATTACCCTGTTCTGCAGCAGCACCCCCCTACTAATTAGTGTTTAGTGTGTGTTATTGGTGATAAACAGAACATAACTCGGTGTATTTTGTGAATTTCTTCGTCGTTTTTGTGCCCAGAATCAAGTCCCAAGCTCCTGTATTTATAGGTGAATTTTGACCCTTAGGCGGCCCGCGTGAGAATTAAGCTAACTTGAGGCGGCCCGCTAGAGAACTTATTTTATGTATAGGGTTGCCACGTGTGGGACTAGGCTAGCTGAGTCGACGAAATCATTAAATTCAACTTCGTCCGCAAGTTATTAAGATAATCGTTAAGTAGGGAATACCCCCCCTGAGTTTTAGGGGCCCTAATCCTGATTCTGAAAATTCTGAAAATTCTAGGGCTTGTACAGAATTACTTGGGTGTTTTAATTAGGGTTTCCTAGTGGGTAATTTATAATTAAAATAATAGTTTTGGTTGATATACAGAAAGATAGATCATAATATAAATATATATTATTATTATTCTTTTATTTTCTAGAATAATGATTTTTAAATTTAGGGTTATTACATTAGGCTTCTTATTGTAGTTCCCCCTTCCTTTTCTTCGAGTTAGCAGTCATCAGGTAAGCAACACTGGCTTTCTCAAGTTTCAGACGTTCTTCTTCTTGCACACACATGGCAATCAACTCGTTCATCTTCCATTGGTTCTTCTGAAGGTTATAGTTGACTTTAAATGCTTCATAATATGTGGGCAGAGACGTCATGATAAAGTGCACCAGAAAGCCATTAATAATCTCTATGCTTAATCCCTTGAGCTTTTGGGCCATGTCATTCATTTATAGGATGTGCTCACGAATACCGCTGACCCCATCATACTTTGTAGTCACCAATTTTAGAAAGAGGGTGCTGCCTTGTGCCTTAGACGTCCCTTGGGATTGAGCCTCCACATTAGTCAGATATTCCTTAGTTGTAGTAGCGTCAGGAATGGCTCCCCTGATAGCAGGACTTATCAAGTTTTTCATGAAGATAAAAGACAAGCAATTAGCTCTCTCCCACTTTTGCTGGAGTAGTTTTTCAGCTTCAGTACTCTTATCAGTAAGAGCAGGGGGAACAATTTCAGTTAGCGCACAATCAAACTCCAGGTGTGCGAGAGTAAGGTTAAGAGAATCCTTCCACGAAGCATAGTTCGCACCAGTCAAAGTATCAACAGGAGCTGATAGTGGATTAAAAGGAGAAGAATAAGATACATTGTAAAAGAAGAAGTTAGAGTGACTTATGGGTAATCTAAAACTAAGGCAGGCGGAAATCAAGACCATTACACTAAGGAAGCTGCCATAGCGTTATTTACACACACCAATTTTAAATAAGGTTCTAATTGAATGACGGTTTTTTCTTTGGCTATGGCCAATCATACAAGTATTATGAACAGTCAGTCTGTGCGGATTAGATGCAACACATCACTTTTGGGCATAAGTTGAAACACCATAATTTTAGGCACAAGTCAAAGTTTGCGAGATATGAGTGTAACACATCACCTTTGGGTAGAAAATGAAACACTCATGCATCTTAGGCAGAAGCCATGTGCATGTTATATGTATTAACCGGAATATATTAACTAAATATATTTTGGAATATTCAGTTTTATTAAATGTTTTCCTATTATATTATAGTTCCCCAATTTACTAAGTGTATATTAGGAAAATTCCTTCATTGGCTCTAGGTTAGTTGGCACTATGTTGTATATATATTCGATGTACTGTATCATTGAAATGCAAGCAAATACAATTTATTACATGGTAATAGAGCCTCCTCTGTACCAACTTTACTGTCAACAGTGCATCCTCCATTTTTTTCTCTTTTCGTTCCTGTCCCTCATTTACCCTGCAACAATGACTGACCAAAATAACATCACCACCACTAAATCCGTTGCTCCCTCTCTCCACCCGGTTTATACCGTAACCAATATTCAACATAAGGTCCGTGTCTTGGACGGTAAGAAGGTCACCTATTCCTCTTGGGTGAAACTTTTCCAACTCCACGCCTGTGGGTACAAGGTACTGGACCACATCGACGGTACCCTCCCACCGGCAAAAACAGATCCGGCTTACGAGTCCTGGTCTGAGGTTGATGCGATCGTTCTTCAGTGGATCTACGTATCCCTGTCGGACGACCTTCTGGTCCGTTTGCTTGAGCCCGGATCCACTGCGTTACAAGCTTGGGTTCGTATCAAAGAGTTGTTTTTGAACAACAAAGGTTCGAGGGCTGCGGCTCTCGAACATGCCTTTACCAACCTCACCCTCAAGTCCATGCCATCCCTACAGGAGTACTGTCAAAAGCTTAAAGAAATTGCCGGTCAGTTTTCCGATGTCGAAAGCCCGGTTAGTGAGAGTCGCCTTGTTATTCAACTTGTTCGGGGTCTTCCTTCCAAATATGACACTGTTGCTGCTCAACTTAACCAAAACCTTCAGTCTTGGGAGGACGTGGTCAACATGCTTGAACTCGAAGAACAGCGACAAACCAACCGTGAGTCGAACAACACCCCCATTGCTGCTACTATCACACAGGATCACCCACCACCCGCCCCCGAATCTCAGCCACAGCGACGGGATCCGGCGCCTCGTGGCGAGACCCGTTACAACAACCAGCGTCGCCAAGGTGGCTCCCGACCCAACCGTAACCAAACTGCCCAGTACTAGAACCGCTAAAGGCAAGCAAATACAATTTATTACAATATGAACAAATGTAATAAGGCAAGTGTTACACTATGCTTGTTCATATAATAAGGATATACACCTAAGTGACTATGCTTAAGTTCACTAAATAACACCACAAGTAAACACATCACCTTTGAGCAGAAGTGAGAACTTGAAAAAATGTTATTTTAGTTAAGCAAATTTTAAATCAAACAAAAGGAATTAGTTGAATGATTATTTAAAACTTAGGTTTATAAAACATATTAGAGTAAGGTTTTATGATAGTTAGGTTTAGATCTAGAGCTGTAGAACATATTCAGTTGCTAAAACAACCATTCTAACAAATAAATCCCCTAAAGATATTAGCTTAAAAAAAGTCAGCAATAACATAAATTAACCACAAGATAAATAAGTTCAAATTTCCTCAACATCAAGGATTTGAACAAGTAAATCATAAAGCTTCAAGGGAATAAATATTAAGTACAAATCAATCTTCATACATACAAAACTCAGAAAAATAATAATTTAGAATCAGATCTATGAGAATAAACAAATTAAAGCAATAAACAGTTTACATTAATTATGTTAAACAACAACATTTAGTATTGGTAAGCAAATCCTGATAAACCAACATCTTTGCGACTTAACTGCGTAGGGTTTTGGAACCAGAGTTGTACTTTGATTGTTGTTTTGAGTTTTTTTTTTAAATTAAGAATATCTCATAGATTTCGAAAAATTTAAGAGATATATCATAAAACCCATAACACTTTTATCTGACAATTTTTCATCCAAAATAAGGGATTTATTCAGGTTTAATAAAAACTTGGTTTTTTTATTTCAATTCCAGATCATAAGGGAATTTAAGAACTAAGTAACATCGCTCTGATATCACATGTTATTCAGTTCTTTTAAGATACAATGGAAAATACTTTAGGGATCTTGATATACCTGACAATCCAGTAGGGGTTAAAGATGAAGAAGAAGCCATCTTGATCGGTTCCCGTTTAGGGTGAACAGTTGGGATGGAGAGGTATGATGATAACAGTTTAGATCACTAGTTGAATATGAATTCGGTTATAGTGAGGGGGTCGAAAATTTTAGAGTGTGTGTGTGTTTTTAGGGTTCCCCAATAACCTCTATTTATATTCTTCACTCAAGGGGAAACCCTAATTAACTAGTACGGGCGTTTACGTCTATCAAATAAAGCCCAATTAATTTTATAGTAATATTAAGGTACATTGATCTGGTTATTAAATAAATAATCAATAAGCGCACCATAAATTATTTATTAAATAATTTACGCTAACATTGTATACCAACTGTTCGACAAAATGTTCCATAAATCTAACAACGTTTCAAAGCATTGTTAAATCAATGTTGGATGGGCGGCCTGTTTGAATTAATATTTTTCTTTAGGGGTGTTTGGCTTAGCTTTTCAACAACTCCTTATAACTTATTGACTTTTACAAAAATCTAACATAACAAGGAGAAAAAAATGTTTGGCAAACTAATAAGCACTTTTTAAAATGACTTTTTTTATACGAGGGAAAAGTTAGTATTGAAAAATACTGTTATCACATAAAAAAAAGAGTTAATTACTGTTTTCGTCCCTGTGTTTTGTCAAAAATCACTATTTCAGTCCATTAGTTTAAAAATTGCGATTTCAGTCCTTGTGGTTTCACTTTCGTAACCATTTCAGTCCACCAACTTAACTCCATCCATTTATTTTGTTAACTTTGGGTGAAATTACCAAATTACCCCTATGGTTAAATTTAAAAAAACGCTAGTCACAGGTTTCGAACCTGTGACCTTTGCTTTGAAATGTAATTGTTAAACCAATAGGCCATGTATTAAGATTGTGAATGAATTCAATTTGTTTTTCTTATAACATAGCTTACTCATCATCTTCTTCCCTAAACCTATTCATCATCTTTCACAAACCTTTCATTCACCACCATTAACAACCCACCACACAACAACCGACACACCACAACCACCTCCGCCACACAACAACAACATCTGCCACACACAGCCACCACACCACAACCACCTCCGCCACACACCACCACCATTCTCGTCACACACCACCACACCACAACCATCTCCGCATAACACCACCACCATCCCCATCACACACCACCACACCTCCGCCATACACCACCACACCTCCGCCTCCGCCACAATCGCTCCAATAATCCACAACGGCTGTGTTCAGATTCTCTTCACGAACCAGCACAATCGTGTGATGCATTTGGTTGCGTGTTGAGAGTGAAATTCAGGTTAGGATTTGTGTGATTTAGGTTAGGGTTTGTGTAATTTGTGTGAAGATTATTGTTACATTGTGATTTAGGTTAGGGTTTGTGTAAGTTGCAGAGGTTGAAGGTGGTGAAATGGCAATTAGCCTACAATTAACAAAATGAAAACAATATGATGTAAATCACAAACTTAATACATGGCTCAATGGTTGAGTGGTTGTTTTCGAAATCAAAGGTCATGGGTTCGAATCCTGTGAACTGCATTTTTTATTACAATTTGTTAAGTTAGCAGGGGCAATTTGGTCATTTCACCCAAAGTTAACAAAATAAATGGATGGAGTTAAGTTAGTGGACTGAAATGGTTACGAAAATAAAACCACAGGGACTGAAATCGTAATTTTTAAACTAATGGACTGAAATAGTGATTTTTAACAAACCACAAGACACGAAAATAGTAATTAACTCTAAAAAAAAATTACAAAAATACCGTGTGGCCTAAATCCCTAATACGCTGTTTGTTCTATCTTCTCCACAGCCCCAACGACAGTTCCGGCTCCGTCACCCCGCCGTCGTCCCCTGCTCCCAGTTTCGGCTGCTGCCGTCCGTCACCCCGCCGTCGTCCCCTGCTCCCAGTTAAGCTCCAATAACTTGTTACGTTTTGTTTTTGTGTTATGATTTGATGCCGTATCAAATGCTGATCAATAATTTGAATGATCCGAATTTGTGATAGAATCATAATAATTCTTATCATTACGACTTAATTCTAATCATTACGAATTTGCGATACTCTATTGTGAATTGCATGCGAATGTTGTTAGGGTTATAGAATTCAGGTTTTGAGGTACAACCTAGTTATTGATTTTCAAAATTTGATATGGATTTATGATGATTTTAGCTCCAATAACTCGTTAATTGTTCGTTTTGTATCACGACTTAATGCCGATATCATACTCTGATCATTAATTTGAATGGGTAGGTATTTGGCTGCAAAAAGTGAAGCTGATCATTACGGTAGAGAACAAGAAGAATCTGATACCATACCTGATTCAGGTTATTTCATAATTTCATTCAAAAATTAGATGCATACTCGATAGCACGGAATTGATAATTGGTGATCTGATTATGTATACAAACTGTAGAGGCGGCTGAATTGGCGGAGATACTGGCGGAGTATGGGGTGGAACCACATGAGCTATTTCTGTGATTTGCATACAATAGTTCACTTGTTATAAAAGAATGTCCCTTTTAGTCATTTTACATGAATAAGCTAAGCCAAACACTTTTTAAAAAACAACTTATTGACTTATTGGCTTTTCTCACCCCATAAGCTAATCCAAACACTTTTTTAAAAACTCATTTTCAAAAAGTTATAAGTCAATAAGTCCTTTTCACAAAAAAGTCCTTTTTGAGTTAAATAAGCTTAGCCAAACAAGCCCTTAATCTTGCGTTCTCGTGTCGGACTTTGTGCTCCTCTGTTCCGGTGAACAGTGGTGACGACCTTTTGCTCAGAATCAGAGGCCACTTCCGGCTTCTTCTATACCGATTCTACAACGGTAAGTTCAATCTAGTCGTGTTTTTGTTGGATTCCTGTATCCTGTTTTTTTTTTCTGTTTGCAAAATAGATTGCTTTGTTCTAATAACTAATCAGTATAGAATTTTCTTTTCTCTTTAAAGTTTTATCTCGAGGAAATTAGGGCTAGCCATTACAATAATTATTTGGTAGTTATTTTCTATACGATCAACATAACATAACATGATCAGATGAAAGCATTCTGTAAATGAGCATTTTAGTTTTTTAATAAATATTCACAAATTTGTATGGGAGGTACCGAAAGAATGTTCATATTAGTGACTGGTTTAGGGGTGTTCGTGGTTCGGTTGAAAACCATGAAGTTATCAAACCAGTTATCGGTTTGGTTTTGCAATCAAGTTTTTTTAATTTTCCGGTCAGCGGCTCCAAATTTTCAAATCTTCGTTGGGATTTGCGGAGGCTTTGGCCTAGAGGCAGCAACCCTAATTTTCTAAATCAGTTAATTTGGCATGTTGCCTAAATTAACGTTTCTTGTTCCCAAAGTTGTAAACCCTAATCGATTTAGTATATATAGATGTGTAGGGCCTTTATAATTCCTTGAGCACCTGAATAAGACTTATAACTGCTAGCGACAATGGACATAGGTCACACCGACCGAACCACATAAATCTTGTGTTCCGTTTCTCCGTTCTGATTTCTGTTTTGTGTGTCTGATTGTTTTGCGATCTAAAGATACCTAACAACCTTAACAAGCAGTTTAGTTTGTAGTGAAAACCGACAGTAAGGTTGAGCTGTATTTTAAATTTATTGGGCTTATTCTAGTACAGTTAAGTTCCAATCTGAGTTCTGACCAAGTGCTCCTTGCCTCCCACCTTAATTTTTAACCCTTGTTGAGCTGTATTTTTGTTGAATTTGTTGCTCATTCTAGTATTTTCTTGAAGTTGTAGAGTTGTAGAATTGCGGCTCATAAGTTGATGCAGTTGTCAAGATTTAGTTATTTTTAGCATTTGGCTTTTAGCAATTCTTTGTATGCAATATGCCTATATCCATCTCAGGTCTTTTAAGCTGGAATTTCATTTATACCATTACTGTTAAATAAATAAAATAATTTGTAGCTCTTAAGATGTTCATAGGTATGCTTATAAAGCTATATGACCATTCAAGATACTTGAAATATATTTAACACAGCTGGACCCAATTTATTGCAACTTTAGCTTTTGACCCGACACATTTTGACCCAAGTCGTTCTAGCATGACCCATTTAGGCACTGGTAAAAAAAAATCTTGGATCCGCCTCTCGCTTAGAAACATCTATGATAGTGGATACTCTTTGACTTGTACACATACATCGTATATAATTTTGATAAAATAAGAAAACTGAGTAGAAATCTCATAAGAAGAAAGTGGCTGATGATATGCTTTGACATTATATTAGTTTATGAATTGCAATTATCTTGTCTGCCATTTACAAAAGATATATGATAGTGATACAAAAAGAAAATGTGCAGCGAATATACTTCCACTATATGGACATATTATTAACCATGAAGACCCTTGTAGCTTGCACAAAAAATTCAAATGATGGCCCGCGATAGCATAATTCGCAAATTTTGCTGGCAAAACTGTAATAATGTTGACAATGTAAGAACTTGTAGACCACAATTAAAGTTATTAATTTCAAAAAAATGATTACAGATTTAGAAAGCTATGGCAACTTCTCATGATCAAGCGGAAGGTGATGAAGATGAATATGTTGTTCTGGACTTGGATACCGTTTCTGAGAAAGTTCACATCCCACCGAATGCTCCATACGCTCTCTCTGTAAGTATGTTAAACATGAATAATATACGGTTTTAGTAAATGTAAAAATATCGGTTAATTGTAGGTCTCTCATTTCGTTAGTTTCTACATGTACGAAACATCTGTTTTGATGACTTGTTTGCTTTAAATGCAGGGCCTGGACACATTGAACCCGATTCTAATCATTGATGACAAAATAAAGCTGGTAATAAAATGTTATTTCTATTCACATCAACCTTCAGATGCCACTTTTTTCCTTCATAAATTGCTTCACATTTTTCGGGATTGTGGATTTTGCAGATTGGCGAATACGAGGAAACTGTCGGGACATGTATTGTTTTAAGTGAAAATGGTTAGTTGAAACACTAAATGCAGAACCTGTTAACTTTATGTGATGTAAGGTAACTGATTAAATGTCGGTGCAGATGCTACTCCTGAGGTCCATGAAGAGACGGGATCATCTGAAGCAAAATCTTTTTCGGGGAAATCTATTACTAACCCGAATCAGGTTCCTAGGAAGAAAGTCAAACCTGTTTGTCAATCTCAAAAGATTCTTAGGTTTAAGTTATTATCGGAGTGTCAAAACGAAAATGAACAGAGTAGCGTGAAACCGTGTAGTCCAAGCAACAAAAGGGTTTAGTCATGTCATCATTGGTTGTTGTTGGCACTCCTTGTAGATCGTCGGATATTCTTATTAAACCTTGTGGTTATTAAATTTTATGCTAATTGATAGTTAACATAGTTATAAAAAGACATATATAACAAAACTTCTAACAAGATAACAGGAAACGGTTCAAGAAAATCTGCCTTTTAAAGTAATGTTTGCTTGGAGTATTATATACTATTATTTTGTAACACTTCTAAGCAAATTAGTGTTGTATTCTAGGCTTTATTAGTATTTTATGCATTAAAAGTATTATACTTTGTGCTTTATTGCTTGTACAAATGACTTTATTTATATACTATAATTTAAAAGATATGTATGTTTATGGTGTTTGTACTTTATGCTCCATTAGTGTTATTTGTTTCTTTGGCTTGTACTTTATGTTAAGGATTTTGTAAAGTTTTGTGTTGGGTACACGTGGCTTCTGAGGTTTCCCTCTCTTCTACAGTTGTCCTGTATTTTAGGATTCATCTCCTCTTAGGTGGTTTCAATATTAAATGTTTTGAGAAACGACGGTGGGGTTTCTAGAGAGAAACAAAGCAAAAGGGTGTCGTCTTGATGTTGTGGTCGGCTTTCCGGCCACCCATAGCAGCGGTGGACCTGTGCGATCTTCTCTATATCTCTCTTTAGCCGACAACCATTTGCGGGACCTATTAAGGTCTGGTTTCGTACACAGAGAACATGGTTTTTAGAGAGAGAAACAACTCCGTATTTGCCGGCATCTCTAATTTCATAATTTGGCAGTGGAACTTTAGGTTATTTCGGTGTTTTGGATATGTTAATTCATTTGGGGCGAGACTTGGAAATTGACAGGAGCTTTAAAGCAAGAGAAAGTCAATATATTCACATAAATAAAATGGGTCATCAAATTAAATCCTAGATGTTTAGAAGATGTGAACCATAATAGTTTTTTAAGGTTGGACGTCGCCGCAACACGCGGCGGGTCAAAACCCTACTTATTCATTTATTTGCTATCATTGTGTTAAAGGAACCTAAAGTTGATTGCTTGATTGTATGGATTTTATTGGCTGATTATAATATTCCTATTTCCAAAAGATTTGTCTTTTTTTTTTTTTTGAATAGCAACAAAACAACTTTTATTCCACCATATCGACAGGTAAAAAACGACATATAGCAAGATGCTAGATATCGTCACCCGACATACTCAAGAACAGTCAAGTACAAACTCAATCAAACACAATACATCAAGGATCATCAATACTACTAATAGTACATACTTTTTATGATCTTTCTTCCCTTGGGCAGAATTTCAGCCATTTGTCTTTATTTGTTTGGTTCTTTTGAAAGAAAAATATGCTTTGTTGATGGACCACAATTAAATTATGATTGTGTCCTTATCATCATTCCTAATTGGAAGAACGAAAAATAAATTAAAGAAATATTGGATAATAAAGTCAGCGAAAATAGGTAGTTAAATTCGAGGTGTATCAGATTTAATTGTCATTTACGTCCTTGTGGTTTGGTCACTTTTGTCATTTCAAGCCAAATTTCAAAATTGCATCGTTTTCCTCCATGACATTTTGGAAACGTGTCATTTCAGTGCAAAAAAATAACCACCGTCACAGGTTTGATCCCGGCCAGCTGTAATTTTGACTGTAGTTACCCCTAAGCTAACTGAATTTTTTAACTGTGATTTTTTTTTAGGCTGAAATGACACATTTCCAAAATATCAGAGAGGAAAATGGTTCAATTTCAAAATTTGACCTGAAATGAAAAAAGTGAACAAAGTTAAGAGAACGTAAATGACACTTAACTTGTACCATGTTACTTTATAATTTTATGATCTGTTTGTAAGCCTTTGAAGTAGAGTTCTACCTAGAAGTCAGTGGAGGTAGCTCATCTTGACTGATCTTTTAATATTATTATTTATGAATTATGAATAACACGACGTTCAAATATTTACTTATTAGTATATCCAACAAATTTAGAAGTTTAAAGAAAGTGAAAGGTGGCCCATTGCTATCAACCCAACTTGATATTGTGGTCAATTTTAACATTATTCGGATAAGGTGATAGATTTGTGACCCACCCTGTATAAAATACATTCATACTAACAATCATTCATTCCTAACCAATGCAATGGCATCCAATACTCAATCCACAACTCCTTGGCCGGAGATCCTCGGAAGCAAAAACTGGGAAGGCCTTCTCGACCCGTTAGACATCAATGTCCGAACGCTCATCCTGCGCTGCGGCGACTTCTGCCAAGCCACATACGACGCGTTCAACAACGACAAGAACTCCAAGTACGCTGGCAGCAGTCGCTATGGCAAAAAATCATTCTTCCACAAAGTCATGCTCCAACCGTCCCCATCCGATTACCAAGTCGCCTCGTTTATTTACGCCACTGCCAAAATCTCGGTTCCTGAAGCCTTCTTCCTTCACTCCCTCTCTCGTGAAGCATGGGACCGCGAGTCTAACTGGATCGGGTATATTGCAACTACAACCGATGAGGTCAGTAAGGCTTTAGGCAGGCGAGAGATCTACATCGCGTGGAGGGGGACCAGTCGGGATTTGGAGTGGGTTGATGTTCTAGGAGCTAACAGCACGTCGGCTGAACCACTCTTACGACCCAAAGCGTTTACTCCTACTCCTACAACAACTGAAACCAAAGACGGTGGTAGCAGCAGTAGCAGTAGCGATAGCGATGATGATGACACCATACCAAAAATTATGCGGGGTTGGTTAACGATATACACTTCAGATGATCCAAACTCATCTTTCACAAAAGTAAGTGCAAGAACACAAGTGTTGTCAAGTATCAACCAACTGGTGGAAAAATACGAAAATGAAGACCTCAGCATAGTCATCACCGGACACAGCCTCGGTGCAAGTTTATCGATCGTGTCAGCCTTTGATCTAGCGGAAAATGGTATCACAAACATCCCGATTGCAGCTTTCGTGTTTGGTTCACCACAAGTGGGTAACCAAGCTTTCAACGAGCGTCTCAATCAGTTCTCCAACGTCAAGATCCTACACATAAGGAACAAGATCGACCTCATTCCGCTTTACCCAAGCAAGTTGTTGGGATATGTAGACTCCGGTGTTCAATTTGAAATCGATACGAGAAAATCCGATAGCTTAAAGGATTCGACTAACACCGGTGACTGGCACAATCTGCAGGGGATGTTGCATGTTGTGGCGGGGTGGAATGGGGCGGACGGTGAGTTCGAGTTAAAGGTTCCAAGGAGCTTGGCATTGGTGAATAAATCGAGTGAGTTCTTGAAAGATGAGTACTTGATACCGGGGTCATGGTGGATCGAGAAAAACAAAGGTGTGGTTTTGAATGCAAGTGGTGATTGGGTTTTGGAACCACCTGATGAAGAAGACATTCCAGTTCCAGATGATACACTAGTAGATCTTCCGGTTCCAGAAGCGCCAGAAGATACACCGGTTCCAGAAAATACAGTGACAAATCGTCCTAACCGTTTTTGTTCAATTTTGTAATTTCATTGTGTTTGTGATATGATTTGTAATTTGTGCAATGTAGAAGTGATTTGTTTTGTACCAAACATGGTGGATGTTCGGATGTCCGCCTACTATGTTAAGTTAAACAAGCTGAGTTCAGGCTCGGCTCGTTTAAACCCCTAACCATAACAGGGTCTCAGGTTAGTCTTTCTAACAAAGATGCAGACATTATATGTTAATCAAGTCATAAAACTGGTAAAGGGAAACAAGGCTTCAGCAAATAGACCATTCGCGTTATACCCAAAACCATCAAGTTGTAGCAGTTGAAAGCCAACAAATTTTGGGCACAAATTAAAAACTTCAGGACTAGAAGGGTGTCATAACTGACCCAACCAGATATTATTGTGTGCACAAATTAAGATTTAAGAGCCTTGGAAAACAGAAAAAAGTTGTGTAAAACCAGTTGAGGAGGAAGCATGCTGATACATATCAAGTAAAAGTAAATAAAAATTAAATGCATATGTAAAAATAAATACTTATGTATATTCATAAAAGAGTAATTGCAAATTTTATCCTTTATTGTTTGTCCCAAATTTCAGGCGCTGTCATTTACTTTTAAAATTGATGAGTTTTGTACTTGGGGCATATTTGGCTAAGCTTATTATAGTTAAAAAAGACTTTTGGAAAATGACTTTTGGGAAAAGAAGTTTTAAAAAAAAGTGTTTGGATTAGCTTATTGATGTAAAATGACTAAAATGGAAATTCTTTTAGATATAAGGGAGTAAAGAAGGGGTATATTGGTAATTTGTAGTTTGAAAAGTTAAAAGCTGGTCAAGAAGTCACAATATTGTGACTTCTTGAAACCTTTTTTTTCTTTTTTGCAAAAAGTCATTTCTAGGACTTTTGGCTTAGCCAAACACAAAAACAACTTATTGGCTTTTTGATAAGTCAATAAGCCAATAAGTTGTTTTGAAAAGCTTAGCCAAACATGCCCTTAATATTTCAAAATCTTGCACGTTATGTTCTTTAGGGCAAATCCAGTTAATTTTTTCTGTTGAAATGGTCATGTGCAAGGCACATGAGGGTATTTTTGACATTTTACCATATTATTTAAAAAAGTATCTTAAAAGAAAAAATAAAAGTAATATATATTAACAATTTTCTCTCTGCTCATCACTTTCCCTCTTGTTCATCTCTTTCCCCCTTTTCTTCAACCATACAACCTCCATAACCTACTTACACCACCACATCCACCTCCTTCCACCACTGCTGCCACCACCTCCTTACACCACTGCCGCCACCACAACCTCCTTCCACCATAACCACCAACCCACCACCGTTGAAACCACACCATAACCACCTACCACCGCATCATCTACCACCAAACCCTAACATCAACTGGCACTACGAGTCTACGACTGCATTTCGGGTATCGGTTTACCCCGGGGTCGGTGTTCCGATTTCGGGTGTAAACAAGACCGACCAAATGTTTGATTGGGTTAAAATGGAAGAAAATTTTGAATTTGTATGTTGTTGAGGATTGCTGTTAAAAGAAGATGTGATGTTGCAAAGCTTCAAAGAACTTTGACTCTATTTTTTTTATTATACATCTGTTGCATAATTCTGTTTTAAATTAATTTGATTTCTTTATATGAATATATCATCAGGTTGTCTTATTCATGTAAAAAAATAGTGACGGGAAAGTTGGGAGCAGCGATGGTGGGGTTGCAATAGTGGGTGGTTTTGGGGAAGTTTAGAGAGAGAGAGAGATGAGTTTAGAGAGAGAAGGGAGAGAGAGAGTTTCAATTTTTTATATTTTTTTATTTGTATGTTTTTTTATAAAATAATCCTTGAATATTAATTATTTACACCTTAGTCCTTGAAAAGATAAAATGTCAAAAATAACCCTCATGTGCCTTGCACATGACCTTTTTAACAGAAAAATTAACTGGGTTTGCCCTAAAGGACATAACGTGCAAGATTTTGAAACATTAAGTACAAAATTCATCAATTTTAAAGGTAAAGGACAACGACTGAAATTTGGGACAAACATAAAGGGCAAAACTTGTAATTTACTCTAAATAAAATAATCAACTTGTTAAATAACAAATGAGCCCTGAACCGAGCTTGGACTGTCTAAAGTTAAACGAGCCCAGCTCAAGCTTGGGCTCGGCTCATTTATGCTGGAAGAATGTGTTGATACACTTTTGTGTGGACGCGGCACGTTCGGTTCGAGCCTTTAACGGAATGAAGACCAAGTCGGATATCCTCCTATCCCACTTGGGCCATACAAGTTTGTTCCGTTTAATTTGTAATGTATAAACAAACAATGCATGTTGCATTTAGGGTAGTATTTGTTTATGTGTTTATTTAGTATGTGGGCCAAAACCTTCACTGGGCTAAACATTCACTTGGGCCCAAACATGACCCAAAGTGAACTTCCTGTGAAGTGACGAAACAAATGTGTTTCTTCACACTAAAGGACAAAACTATGAAGAAACACTTTGTTTCTTCATGCTAAATGACAAAAGCACGATGAAACACATTTGTTTCATCATGCTACATGACGAAACACGACGAAACACCCCTGTTTCGTCGTGTGTTGGGCTGCTTCAGGCCCAATGCCTGGCCCAATGTTGTTTCGTCGTAACCTTGTGTGTTTCGTCGTAGTTAAGGCCCAGGTACTATATAAACAGCTTTCTGGTTTCACTTTGAAACTAGATGAGAGCATACCCTGAGAGTTATTCTGTAAAACTGTGTGTGTATCAGTTGTTCTCGGTTCTCATCCCGTTTAATCAATAGATTGTGTTTCATTGGTTATTTCGTGTTGTTACTGTCACACCCCTTTCTACGGCGGAAGCACGAGGTGTGATCATGAAAGGTTCTCATTGCATACGAAGAGTAAACATGCTACATGCTCGTAAAAATAACATTCAAATACCATAATTTGAAAACATTCGTTAGCGTTTACATCGCTAAGTCGCATAAAGCATTGTCTTAAAAGTTTACAACTTTATTTAAAGTTAAACACAAGCGACATCCACGAGCATAAGCAAGACCACGCGCACATCCATCCTAGTTACCTGAAATACATGTGAGTTTTTGGAAAAACGTCAACATAAAGTTGGTGTGAATTCATGCAGTTTTGTATTTCATGTTTGTATACTTTGTATGAAAACATAGTTTGTGAGTAAATCAAGTTTTCATATGTAAATCCAGTTTCATGTGTACACCACGTACATCTGTATAATTCAATTTCTTCTTGAGTACCCCACGTACTCAAGTTTAATTCTCATTCTCTTGAGTACCCCACGTACTTCAAGTATAATTCAATCTTCTTGAGTACCCCACGTACTTCAAGTTATATATCAATTTTGTATGGTATGAATTTTATGTAAATACAGTATTTCTGTACTTATCAGATTGTTAATGGGTTGCAAAGCCATTAACATGTGGCACGTCATAGGAAGTCACCAAACCTAAGGCATTTAATTGGTATATTCTGAGACACAAAAACACTCCTCGGTTCTCGCCCCGACCGGGAGTGGGGCTGCCAGGCACCCGTTAGATCTAACCTTTTGTTCTGCGGTCTGAATGTATACGTTGATTAATGGTGCTTCTTTACCCTATTCGTGACACTATTTCTCATAACGCATCCTACTTGGTTCTCGTCCTCACCAAGCGCGTTTCTTGTTATCATTTCTCATAGCGCCTCATACTTGGTTCTCGTTCTCACCAAGTGCGCTTCTCATATCTTTATATTTCGTCACACTTGGTTCGCGTTCTCACCAAGTGTACTTCTTGTATTCTTATAATTTGTCACACTTGGTTCTCGTTCTCACCAAGTGTACTTCTTGTATTTATATCATACCATTTATAAAATATTGTACTTTTGTACATGTATTTCACCCCCGAAGTTATAAAAACTGAAAACAGTTAAAAGAAAAGGGGGAGCATGAACTCACAACTTTGTGTTCCTAGCGTCGTAAACTCCACCGGATTTGCTTAATTAACGTCGTAACCTATACGCGTTTTCTTAACGTTAGTCACTAGACTTGCGTCGCACAAGTACAGTCACTCACCTTTGTATAATCTTGTGTTAAAAATATTCCATATTTTTAACTACGTATCTTACTTATATTATTTTCTCCAAAAATAAATATAAGTCTTTTATGTTTTGCACTTAGCACCCGAATTATGTATCTTGTGTTTTGTATGTGTATTTTTATGTTTTTACTCCTCACGAGTATTTAGTGTATTTTTAAGTCTTAATACACTAGCACGTATAACACATACTATACACACTTAGCACAAAAGTTGGTGACAAAATAATATATATTTTTCTCTCAAAATTATACATATTTATATTCATTTTCATTCTTGAAAAATCACCATTTCTCGTCACCAAAAATTAGGGAAACCTTGGTAGTAACCTTAAATACATTTTTAGGGAATAAGTTTCTCAAAAACTTATATTTTTCTAAGTGTCAAAATTTATAAAAATTTTGACAGAGTTTCCCCTAAAAATGGAGGTTTCCCACGTTTTCAAAACGTGTGTTTATTTTCTTTTAAATCATCATCAATCATCAATAATCATCAACAGTAATTATCAACAATAATCACTACTTTTCCCCACTTCATGAACTTGGATATTTACCGAAAATGTGTAGTAACTTACTAGCACATTTAGTAAGTCTTGTTATCTTTAAAAATAACTTTAGTTTCTTAAAAACTTTATTTTTAAAGAACATGAAGTTCTACAACTTCTAGTCGGTTTTTACGAAAACTATTTCTTCGTTAAAACTTTTGTTACACAAGTATTCCACACACTTGTTTGTTCACAAAAACCACTTTTGTTTGTATAAGATCCGGTTTAGAACATGTGATTTCTTGGACACTTGGTCCTTTGAAAATACCACTCGTAGATCTACTAGTTTTAAACACTTTTGTACAAGTTAAAACATTTTTACACAAGTTCATGGTTTATGTGTGGTAGGGTTTCACCTTTTAACCCTTGTTACTTCTAAAATAGCTTTATGTTAAGATCCATGATCTTACCGAACCGGGTTAAACGATGATCCGAGCTACCACATCATAGATCGGGTCTAGATAACCATATATTTCAAATACTACAACTTTTACACAACATATATGCTTTTAACCAACAATACTTGCAAGTTTAGTGGACTTTAATGCTTCAAAATGCAAGATTCCGAGTTTTAATCATCATACATCTTATTAACCACCTTAGATTAGTTAAAGTATGAGTTTTAAGCATTATGCCTCTAGCTCAAGGCTAGGGAAGAATCTAAGCACAAATCGAGTGGATAAAAGCAAAGTAGAGAGGTCCTTCGCCTTCCGTTTGCTCCAAGACTCCTAATATGCGACCCTTAACACTTGTGTGATGTTGGAATGTGATGAACATGATTGAACAATGGATGGATGGAATAGGGGATGCTTGGCCGTAAGCTTATAGAGGGAGAGAGGAGAGAGTTTTTGGTGTTGAATGGTGGAATGAGAATGGTGGCACATATAATCATATATCATATCTTTCCAAGATCTTACAAATCCTATAGAATCCAAGGGGAGATAGTGAAATATTTTGGCAAGATTTTGGATGATTTGGTAAGATTACAAAATCAAAAGTGGGCCACTAAGGTGACCGTAAGTTTCATAGAGGGGGGGGGGGGGGGTTAATTGTAACTTTTAAGATTTTCCATATCTTTTGTAATCTTCTAATATCTAAATAATATCAAGGTAAATCCAAGAAATATCCAATTAAATCTAATAGGATCTTATAAGATATTGGCAATATTTGGTGGGGTCACCTCCCCATGTGACCGTATACATGCAATGGGGGGGGGGGGGCAAAGTGTAATATTTACTCCCTAGTTCATAAATAGGTTGGTTTCAAGTAATAAATTTAGGGATTTAATGCGTTAATACGTTATAAGGGGTGTTATGGTGTTCGGGGACCACAACTAGTTTAGAAAAATAAAAACAATGCTTCTAGCATTATTTTGGTGTTCCGGGTATTGTCCGGTTGTTCGGTTAGATACCGATTCGTTAAAGTGCTAAATTACACTTTTTAGTGTCTTTTAAGTACCTTTCTTGTACTCTTTCAATTCCCAACACTTAGGGAAATATTCTGGATAATAAAACGACATTTCTGCATAATATTTATATGTCTAAATGCTGATTTATTGCTGAGTTATATAAATTCTGCACTTAAAGTGCGTTTCGGGTGCTTTTTAGTGCTTATTTTTGCTTTCGTATTGCATATATATTAACCCTTGTATGTACTCTTGGGTTTTAATGCATTCTTGTTGTCGGACCTACACCTAGGCTCCAATTTTATTGTCTGACTGCTTCCTGCAGTTCTGTTGACACAGTGTGTCTTACCGGTGAGTTTACTATTATTTTGACGCAACGCTCTCGTTTATGCATAAAGCAATATTTTGTAGTATACAACATGCATGAATTCACTTGTTTAATCATGTGTTCAGACATTGCTGACACTTAACTCATAATTGCAGTCATTAAGCAATAATTAATGTGTACGGAAATTACCGGTTTGTGCCAGTTGTCACAGTTACTATCTGTGTTTGGTTTGCACCGTCACGGGGATTCCGCACTCGTTACCGTGTTTGTGATAAACAAGGATAGGTTTTCGTTATCGATCCACCGGAAAAACGAGACCTACAAGTGGTATCAGAGCTTTGGCTCTTTTCCTTGTTTAAAACCAAACATTGTCGTGTTTGAAACAAGTTGTTATTGTGTTTTTCAGATTTTTGTTCTTGAAAAACTCATCATTTTCTGGAAAATGAACTCTTAAATTCTGTTGGATGTTGTTTGTTTGCTAAAAGTTTTATCGAAAACCTTGTTTGTTTGAGTGTTTACATATTAACATTTGGTTTTTGTTGAAAGTTTTAGGCAAAATCGTGTTTCGAAAATTTTATCCGGTGATATTTTGGCCGGAATCATCGTTCTGTTCATCTGATCTTGATAGTGTTCTTCATTTGTTCAAAGTGTTCTTGAATATAACTGTGTTTGATCTGATTTTGAGTTTAACTTAAAGTGTTTCTAATATTATAATGCTAGTGTGTAGGTGATGATGGGTTGTTGAAAAGGAAGCCTCGAAAATCAGAAAAGTAAGGTGTTAGTTTGAATTTGGTGCCACTTTGTCAGAAGGATAAGATTTTAAAGTCTGTTTCGTCGCTGAGATCACAATCTGTTTCGTCGCTGATATCACATGTGTTTCGTCGACCAATTTACAGTTCTGTTTCGTCGACCAGGTTCAACTTAGGTTTCGTCGGATACAAACAAATCATCAGTTTCGTCGCACATAACTAAATCAGTTTCATCGACACATTATCCAATCTGTTTCGTCGATTGGTCAACATGATTCTGTTTCGTCGCTGATCAATTACATTATTGGTTTCGTCGTCCATATCACACATTCACTTTCGTCGACATTACAATACAGATTCTGTTTCGTCGCCAAGTTATTCAACCTGTTTCGTCGATACTTGTCAATTTTTAACAGAGGACTTCTAAAAGTGTGATAACAGTCTGTTTTCAAGAGTGTGATCAGTTTTTCACATACATACATCAAATATGAGTTGTACTAGCCCTTGGGATTGGAGTACGGATCCACAACCATCTCTAAAACAGATGTCGATGGCCAAATATTTAGCGAGTACCATACCTAAACAACAACAATCAATAAGTTCAAGTCAATGGGCAATGGTGTCGAATCAAAATCAGAGCATTCAAAATATTTTGCTTAGTGAGAATGAGACGGGAAGCAACAATCGCCCGCCAAAGTTAAATTACATGAACGACTATCCATCATGGAATGGTCGTTTCCATAACTACGTTCAAGGGCAAAACACAGAATTTTGGACGTGTTTCACCTCTGCATTTAGTGAAGCTCTTGAAGAAGCAGGATCAAATGCGACAACTTTCAATAATATGCAAGAAGCCGACAAAAAGGCATATGATCTGGAGAAGAAGGCGTATGTTATTCTCACTCAAGCACTTCACAGAGACATCTTTCATCAATTCTCATATTGTAAGACCACGAAAGGTTTATGGGATGCATTGGTAGCGAGAGGAGAAGGAAATGCAGCTACTAGAAAGATATGCCATGATTTATTGAAGAAAGAGTTTGAATCATTTCAGTTCTTGGAGAATGAAACTCTAAATGATATGACTTCTCGTTTTTATCATTTGATTAGTGAAATGACTTCTTATAGTGTTGCTGCAACTCATCTGGAAATGGTTGCACGATTTGCTGATGCTCTACCTCCTAAGTGGAGTCCATTCATTGAACTTCTAAAGCATACGGGCGCTCTGGATGCAGCAAATGTCAGTCTTTATGAATTCATTCAGAAGTTGGAGCAAAAGAACGAAGAGGAAATTAGGAAAGCTAAAAGGATTGCAACTGCACCTCCTCAAAACACAGAAATGTATTTGCCTGGTTTTGGTCCTTCAGCTAGTTCTAGTTCCATTCAGCAACCAAAGCTTCAAACGGCGTTTGTGTCCAATACAAGCTCATCACCGTCTCCACAGTGGAATCAAAGTGCTTACATGTCACAATCCATACCCCAACCTCAAGCCCAACCACAACAACAACAAGCGCATTATACCAACAATCCTTCACCCCAAAACACCAACACTGTCAGAGTTGATACTTCCAATCTTTCAAAAGTCAGTGTAGAAGTTGCAAAGGAACATTTGGAACTTCTCAATACAATGTTCAGTTCATACTGTGGATTGGTAGCAGGTCAAGTTGGAAACATCAATATGACCAATGAAGATTATCAGCAGATAGACCGTGATGAAATGGAGTTAATGGATATCAAGTGGGCGTTTGCAAGTGCTGTTAGAAGGGCAAAGGATTTCATGACTCGAACTGGAAGAACTTCGTTGGGAAGGAAAAAATGATACGAAGTACGGGTTCAATAAAGATGCGGTTACATGTTACAATTGTGGCGAAAAGGGTCACTTCAAACGTGAGTGCACCCTACCAAGCAAACAAGGCAATCAGAATCCGTTCAGAAATCAGACGAGTACTTATAATGCAAATAAAGAAAATCGTGAAAGAAGGATAATAGCAGTGAACAACAATCAGAACCAGTCTGGACCATCAAACACCAATCAAGCATTGACCGTTCAAGCTGATGAAGGGTGCGATTGGTCTGTACAATTGGGTGATAATAATCAAGGAGGTGGAACAGCAAGCTATGTAAAGATCATCAATCACATCAAGCATGTTCACAAGGAAGAGTTTTCTGAAAGTGACGACAGCTCGGGTTATAGCGGGAGTTCAGATGAAGAAAGATCGAATGCCGGAGATTATCATTCTGAAGATGGATCTTTTTCTTATCAGACTGCCTTTATGGCAAATGTCTCGGCCTCGACAAGTCAGGTAAATTCTGATCCTCCTACTCCTAGTGTTTGTAATGCTTGTGCAGATGTGAAGCTTGAATCTGAAAAGGTTCATATTCACAATCAGAATTTAGTTATTGAACTGTCAAAGTGCAAAGAGGCAAACATGGCCTTAGCTCGCAATGAAAAGGAGTTTAAAACAGTTATTGAAACCCAAAAGAAAAGTGTTTCCGAATTAACAAAAACTATTTTCAACAAACAAATTGGTATTAATAACTACATTAATATCATTGAGGAAACCAAGAAAGAGTTAGTCGTGGCCAAGTGTGAATATGAAGCGATCAAGCTCAAATTAGAGAGTTATTCTAACTCCCGATATGTGCTCGATCACATCATTGACGTTCAGAAACTAAAGGGAAACGTTAAAGGCGTTGGTTATAGGAAGTGTCCACCCCCTTTGAGACACGACTATACCAAGTCGCCCGATGAAGAGGATATGCCTCGTTTTGAACCCAGTGTGCCTCTTGATTATGAGGAAGTTACTACTGGCCTAGGGTTCAAATCGGACAGTTCTTCAAGTACATCATCTAAGCAAACAGAAACTTCAACATCTACGAAACAAAGTCCTCCAATCATTGAGGACTATGATTCGTCGGATGATGAATCAGATGTGAATGACCTGGATGAATCACTTGATAAGAAGAAGGGAATAGAAATTCCAATTGAGAATCATATTCTTTGTGATCCTCCTATTCCTGTTGTGCAACAAGTTGCCAAACAAGTGATAAATCCTGTTAAGAATGAGAAGAAATCTGTGTCTACCGTTAAGAGTAATAACGTGTTGTACACTTTGGTTGGTGATTCTAAAATCTATTCAGATCATGATTTTCCAATTAAAAATGTCAATCCATCTTCGATTGAAAAAGTTTTTGAAGATAATACAAGCAAATTTTTGGGAAAGACGATCCCTGGAGTTGTTGTGACTCAATGTGATCCCATTCCAAAATCCAAAATCAGAAAACAATTTGGAAGTCAAAAATCACCAACAAAGCAACAACCTTTTGCTAATAAGGGTAAACAACCAAAAAGGCGAGCTCAAAAGCCTAATGTTTCTCAATCAAAATCTGAAACAAACGGAGCTCGTAACCAGAAGAAAAACAGTGATGTCAAGTTTGTAGCATCGAAGGGTACTGATAAAATTGAGACTTTTGAAAACAAATCAAACACCGATTTTATCCAACAAGTCAAGATTTTAAAATGTAATAGCCAAAACAATTACACTCAACATACAAACGGGTGTGATGAAAGAGCAAGTACCTCAGGTTCTACGGGTTCGACATCTGTTGGTTGATCAAATTCTCCTAAGTTTGTGGAAAGGAGAAGGTGTTTTAAATGTGGGGAATTTGGGCATATCATTAAGAACTGCTCAAACACTCCAAAAGAAAATTTTGTTGAAAGAGCCCCCTCTGAACAAGGTCACTCACAACGTCGTCCTGTTTCTCCAAAACATGATAAACGCACTGTTAAAGAACATGAAACAAAACAACGACGTAAAAAATGTGAAGGTGATTGAAAAGGCGTTAAAACCGGAGGTTGTCCAAACAAAGTCTGTTAAGTTAGAAATTAAAAATGAAAAACAAAAACAGATTTGGAAACCAAAATCGGTAACTGTTTCAGGGGAAGCTCAATCCATTCCGAATCATCAGGAAATCGAAGTCACAATCCTCGATGATGAAGGACGACCCAAGTTTGTTAAGGCTTGGGTTCCCCTCTCCAACTAATCTCTGAGTGAGTGTGCAGGATGTTCCAGGATGAACTATCGATAGTCATTGGATTGTTGATAGTGGAGTGTCCATGCACAAGATCGACGACAAAAGGAGTTGTTGCCTTTGATGGAGAGAAAGAAAAGAAGACAGAATTGTCTGTCGAAAGAAATTGAAAGCTTCGACAAAATGGAAATCATTCCAAAATTTGATTGTTAAAGGCTTTAATCGGGTCCCCGGGATAGATTCAAATCAAAATGTACGCACCTGCAGCACGTCTGAAGTTCAAAATCAACAAGATGAACGTGCAGTGTACATTTCTTCATGGTGTGATTGGAGAAAATGTGTTTGTTGAACAAACCAACCGGGTGTGCGGATGCCTTGGCGTGGATTGAACAACCGCACACTACTTCTCAAAGAGAAAGACAAAGACCTACGCTGGTGCAATGTGGAAGACCAGCCGGACCCAGAGGCTTATGATCTTGTTGCTGTGAAGAGATTTACTCAGTAGCTACAAAATCGACTTTGAAATCCACACCGGGTGGATATCCAGTTTGGGAGAGCACTCAGATTCATTGCAATGCACGAAGCAGTTGCAGGATACGGTTTTAAATTTCTAATCTCTCCTATACTTGTCGATATTTAAGCTGCTTTATAAATTGTTATCCTCTCGTAGCACTCTTTGGCCAGACACGTTGAACTCGAATATCACCTCACACGTGATTGTTTCACTATGAAACTCGTCAATGTTGTCATGGTCCGCACCGCTTACCGACATGCCAACTGATTTTTCCAAAATTCGATAAATCAATTCTGATTAAAATTAATTTTTGGTAAACGGCATTGAGGTAAAACATGAGTTAACCGACATCGGAAAATTGTTTTTGTATATACCTTTGTGTCTTTTAAATTTATCTTAGTTTGTTGATTTTAGGGGGAGTAAATCCAAATTTGAAAATTCAAAAACATCGAAAAATTTCAAAACCCAAAAACATTGGAAAAACAATAATGAGTTTCCTGGCGAGAAAAAGAGAAAATGATAGTACATCAGTGGTCTGTTGAAACCTCTTTAAACTGAAATGCAAAATGAAAAATGTTAAGCAGCTCTATATAAGATGTATCGGTAGACTCACAATCATTTTAAAGTGTGCAGGGTGATATAAATCTTAAATCGACTGAAAACCAGGTGGGAACCGCACATTGGCATATGGTCTTAGTACCGAAATTTTGTTTGAGAGATTGCCGAGGTTCTGAAATATTCGGTCTTTATGCTGTCTTATCATCTGGGTATCATGGTTGTATCAAACCGTAAAAATAACGGAGACGAAGTCTAAGATCTTCCATGATACTATACATACGTGTACATATTGCATACGACCTCAATAAGTGATCAACAATCACATGTCCAAACAAAATAAGTGATAATTTATCACAGATTCTTTGCGGGAGTCAAGTTCGTCTCTTTGCTGTACGAAAGTACTGACCTGTTCACGGACTTGCTCCTGTGCCCTTCATGCATCTGAAAATCAAGTTCCTCATCAATAAGTGATTCTATCACATAGGGCTTGTTTTCAATCAAAATAAGTGAGTTTCTCACATCTTTTATACGGTCAAACAGATGATAAACAGTATACTCACCGGTAAGATGAATTCTCGTGCATACCTTGATACGGGAATGTGTCGTGTGTGGATGAACACCGGTCGGTAAGTATAAATCATACACTAATCGTATCCCCTCGCCATGATTACATCTGATAAGTTGAGCTTATGTGGACAACAATACCGATAATTGTTATAGGATGCTTATCTAAATGTTAACTAATTGAACAACAAGAGCGTTCTGGCATGACCGTACATTGATATGATTCTCTTACCCTCGGAACTCGCAAAAAGAATGTTTGTAAATATTTGTTTACTGCTTTCGTTTCTGCATCTTTGTATATATTTATTTATTACTTTCCGTCTTTACATTTGAAAAATAAAAAATTCCAAAAAGATTTTAGGTGTGTTTTAATATAAACTTTATAAAATCCAAAAAGATTTTTCTTCTAGTTTATTTTTGATTGACCGATGTTGGAACTCGAGTCTATCCTACCCAAAATCCTGATTGTAAGCCGGAAAACAATTGCATCTTCATAAACAGTCGAAGTTAACAAGTTTTGAAAGTTAAAGGATTAAAATTGATCATTTTCTAAACTTTCAAACTGTTTTCGGTAGGTGTTTGATTGAGATTTGATCTCATATGTGTCATTTGTTTATGTTAACTATATTCTAAGCGGTTGTTCTCATTATGCGTTTAGCTTTCTTGCCTGTGCAGATGCTAAAGGCGAGGAGAACATGTTCGATGACAAGCTTTGGAATGAAGACACGAAGTGGAGGCACTCAAAGGATAAAATGATCGAGTTGCCGCTGACCCTTCATCAACACCACAAGGATCTGAAGAATTGACAAGTCAAAAGATTCACGAGCATAACTCAATGGAGAGTTCAATCTAAGGGGGAGTTTGTTAACACACTTTCTAAATGAAATGGGGAGTTTGTTGATGCACTTTCTTCTTACGACGCGTGAAGACTTTGAAGATCCTCCGACATGAAAGACATAGAAGTCGAACCATCACAGCAGCGTCCAAGGGGGAGTTTGTTGATACACTTTTGTGTGGACGCGGCACGTTCGGTTTGAGCCTTTAACGGAATGAAGACCAAGTCGGATATCCTCCTATCCCACTTGGGTCCAACAAGTTTGTTCCGTTTAATTTGTAATGTATAAACAAACAATGCATGTTGCATTTAGGGTAGTATTTGTTTATGTGTTTATTTAGTATGTGGGCCAAAACCTTCACTGGGCTAAACATTCACTTGGGCCCAAACATGACCCAAAGTGAACTTCCTGTGAAGTGACGAAACAAATGTGTTTCTTCACACTAAAGGACAAAACTATGAAGAAACACTTTGTTTCTTCATGCTAAATGACAAAAGCACGATGAAACACATTTGTTTCATCATGCTACATGACGAAACACGACGAAACACCCCTGTTTCATCGTGTGTGGGCTGCTTCAGGCCCAATGCCTGGCCCAATGTTGTTTCGTCGTAACCTTGTGTGTTTCGTCGTAGTTAAGGCCCAGGTACTATATAAACAGCTTTCTGGTATCACTTTGAAACTAGATGAGAGCATACCCTGAGAGTTATTCTGTAAAACTGTGTGTGTATCAGTTGTTCTCGGTTCTCATCCCGTTTAATCAATAGATTGTGTTTCATTGGTTATTTCGTGTTGTTACTATCTGTGTTTGGTTTGCACCGTCACGGGGATTCCGCACCCGTTACCGTGTTTGTGATAAACAAGGATATGTTTTCGTTATCGATCCACCGGAAAAACGGGGCCTACAGAATGTCACCTCCGGAACCAACTGAAGGGGATATTGACTCATATCAAGAATTCCTAATTTAGGCAAACTTTATATATACACCCTGATATCTAAAATTTGCATCTTCGTGTTCAGTAAAAGTAGAAGTTTATGAGTTACAACTTACAAAGTCATTCTGACCGAGAAGCAACGTATTTATAAACTCACCTTAAATATAGTTTCTGTAACTGCATTAGAAAAATGCAGGAATATCTGGTAAACAACCTGCATTGCCACTTGAAACCCATCTACTGTAATCTAAAAATGATGGAAAATGAGATAAATATTCAATATTTTTGAATCACACACTGATTGCTAGAATAACCTTTAATGTGATAGACTGATAGGAAACCAGACTCAATTTAGGAGGGAAATTAGGAAAGGAATAGTGGGTGAGTGGGGTAGATAAATAGGAAGTAACTGCTGTTTAATTTACGTTTAAATGTGTTTCTTTGTGTTAGTTTAGGAGTGTGGTTTTTATATTTTTAGAAAATTTAGAAGTGTATTCTGTTTTGGAGACTCAATCCTTCTTGAAACGGATTAAAATCCGTTCCTGATTAGTTTAGTTTTCTAGGTTTTATCATTTGGTTCCATTGCCGGGAAGTCGAATGGCGCTTACAACCCGGAATTCGGTTATCTCTGCCCAGTTATCAGCCATTGTGGCATGATTGGACGCCATCTTTACAGCCAAGAAGGATGATATTGCAGCAATCAAGACTCAAATGATCAGAGATGGCAGTTATTGTGAAAAATCAGATGAGGATCGGAAGAACACGGTGGTGGAGAACAGTTTAATGGCCAACAAAAGAGATGGGATGGTCAACTCTGATAACAGGAAAGGTCACCACCAGATTTTGAAAATTAAAGCTGATAAACCTTATTTACCAGTCATACCTAAACCATTGCAATCCACCCCTAAAATCTGTCACGCATATCTGATTTTGATAAGCACATGCGATTCCTAACATGCAAACTGTTGGAGTTGGGAGGAGGGGAAAGGAATACCAACTGTGAAGACCACTTGTTATTGAAGGGGACACACATGATAAGGAGGAAATCGCTGAAATCAAACGTGCTAAATGGCCATCTAGGTGGTGTTCGGATGCAAAAGACAAGAAAATTGCAAGGCCTTCACAATCCATTTTAGCTTGTGGACGGGTCTATGAAGTGGGTCAGCCTACAATCGAATGGTTGATTGCTTGGCACAATAGTCAACAAATATCGGATTGTCGACTTGAGGACAAGTCTGTTTTCTGGCAGGCTGTATTGATACGATTCCAACAGAGCCCAATAAACACAACTGGACCCTTAACTCAATTGCAGCCCATACCCAGTCAAGGGCCCAGTCAAAACCCAGTCAAGAAAGCAGTTAATGAGAATTAGGGCTGGTGGGTAAAGGTGTAGCTGAAGTTTAGGAGCAGTTATCTCTATTTATGTTTATTAATATCTCTTGTTCTAGTTTTGAGAATTGTCAATGTTTACGTTATCTAATTGGGTATCTATACCTTTGTTCTTGGAGATTAACCCATCTCGAATCGGGTCTTCTATCTTATAATATTTAAGTTTCCAGCTGTTAAATCTATCAGTTACATTTGTTAGATTTCTTGGTTCTATCATAATGACAGTAATCTAAAATCCAAAATTCTTTTACATGTCTTAGTAAATTATTGCCAAGCTTCAAACACATGATTATGATGTGACTCCAGGATTGCACGTGGCAATTCTTTAGTCATGTTCCTTGTTATAATCAAAGTCTGCAAGAACCATTATTATTAAGCTCATGAGAAGCACATAAATATAGTTGATCGGGTAGATCTTCGATTGAGTTCCTGTTGATCCCAGATAACAACGTTTAACTAAACTTGGCAAATGATTTCAACATATATAGAAATTAATGTGCGGAATTTGGAAATCAAACTTTCAAGAAACCGAACTACAAATTTTCAAGTTTATATCACTTTGAATGCTTACAAGGTGATTGAAAGGTTATTAGCTATTACAAAACAAATACTTAAAGAATTCTATGTTGAAGGGCAGTGGAGTCTGTATGATGGATTAAATGCTAGGTTCGACTCATTTTTCTCTTAGATGAATTATTCTCTATTTATAGAGAATGTTTTACATAAACAAACTGTTTGTTCATGCACTTGTCATGTGAAAAGTAGCTTTTTGGCATATTCATGAATCCATTGATCCACTAGTTACATAGGTATTTATGTAAACCTTATCAGTTACAACAAGTTGCTTCATCAAAATCTGATGAGACTTGTATCAGAAAGAGTAAATTACAAAAATCATCATTTATGTATGTCAGTTATTGCAAACTATGTCCTTTGTCTTCAATAATTACAGAAAACGTACTCGATGTTTGCAAACTTTTGCAAGTTATGTCCTTTAGCCCTAACTCATTTAATTTTTATGGTTAAATCTGACCAAATGGACCCCACATGAGAGTAAAATGACCAAAATACCCTCATGTGGTGTCCATTTGGTCAGATTTAATCACAAAAAATTAACTGAGTTAGGGCTAAAGGACATAACTTGCAAGGGTTTGCAAACATCGAGTATGTTTTCTGTAATTATTGAAGATAAAGGACACAGTTTGCAATAAGTGGCATACATAAATGACGATTTTTGTAATTTACTCTATCAGAAATATGATGCTTCAGATCATCTTATTTCTGATGTTTCAATCTGATCAGATTTTGATGATGAATATCAGATTCATCATCATATTTACCAGATTTTTTTTTATCCAGCCTTCTTTTTATGTTGTAGATGACGTCTAATCCTTACTTGATGCCAACTCTTCCGGTTCTTGTCTAAAGTCAAGAATCTTCTTCCTGTTTGACCCTTTGACTTTCTCATCATCAAATCTGATCAGAAAGATCAGACTCCATCATTTTTTCAACACTTACAAAAACAGGTTTCCAAACAATTTCCTCTAAGTGTTGTAAGTAAAATGACAATTATGACATACAAACTGAAACATAATAGTTAAAAGAAACTTTCAAGATTACGTCATTTGAATAGTAAAATTTTGTTCAACCAAACATCCAAAAGTACAGGACTTTCAATTGTTTTTCAAGCATGGTGGTAAAGATCTCCTTTTCGCAACTTCTTATCTTGTGGAATTGGTTTGCTGGATTCCTTGTACAGAGCTTTATAGAATTCTCTAGCTTCAATCCATTCATCAATTATTTATTCAATCTGCTTCATGAGATCTATTTTGGCACGTCCCTTGACCAATAGTTGTTCATGCTTCTTGCTCATGCATTCTCTAATATAATTCAAAGTCTTGTTAGAGTATTTGCAGATTTCACTAAGTCTGAACATTGCCCCCTGTTCATTGATGTCACTGTAATTGACAGATAACTCAGGTTTTTCAAAGATCAAACCTGTTCTAGCCTCAGCTTTAAGTTCATCAAGGATTTCTGTACATGGTGGGGTTATGAGCAGCTTTCTAGAGATCACATGGTCAAAGTGAATACACAGATCAAAATCACTTAGAGCAATTCTTGTGAAGACTTTTATACCACTTGTGGAGATACTGTTGATGGCTCTTCTAACGGTTTTTCTGTATGATTTTTCTTCTTCATATGTCTTTCTTAGTTTTATCAGATCAATTGGATGAACCATAGAAGCCAATTCCCCATCAATGAATGTTTGTTCATCACCCAGACTCCTTACTACTGTGTACTTATTCTAGTCATGAAACCCCAATATGCCATCAGGAGTAGAATGATCTACTACTTTCATTACCCTTTTTATTGGGTTGGTGAGAGGTCTGTGAAACCAGAATTCTTCTCCTTTTGACTTCACAACTTCTTCCATCTGATTCTTCATTTCTTTTAGTTCCTGTGTCACTATTCAGAAATCTGATGTGAAGTTATTGATGTCTTGAGAGCTTGCTAGTGTCTCTTGCATGCTTTGCGGCTTCTTTATGGTTTCTTTTGTTTGTCGTCTGATGATTTCAACAGAATCTGACAATTTTCTGATGTCAGATTTCTGACCTTGTAGTTCACTTAGCAAACGATCCAATTTATCTTCAATAGTTAATCTTGGTTGTTCTGCAGACTGCGTCTTTTCTCCTAACTTATTCATGACCTGTTTCGATACTACATCAAGTTCTACATATGTGATAGTGTGTGATTTCGGGTGAGGTGGAACAACAGATGTTCCTTCAACCAGACCAGTAGAAGACACACTTCCCGGTGTTTGTTAAAGGTCTAAACTGATCATAAGACTAGTCCATAGGACCTTTACCAAATTTATGTAACATATTCACATCTGGATTTTCCTCATTTCCCTAAACTATCTTTTTAGATTGTTCTCCATGAGTTGTTGGGAAAAACATATTTTCTTTTACCAGGTTTGTTTGATCAGAAATCTGATCTCCACCTGTTGTCATCTCAACCTCCTCCCCTTTATCAGATTCAGAGTCAAGATCAATGGGGTCACCAATTCTTTCTTCCAAATTAATTTTTGGTTTTCTTGCAGCAAATTCATATTTAACATCAACAGAATCATCAGAATTTGATTCTGTTGAGTTTTCTACATAATCAAAAGAAAGATTGGTTTGTACACCTGATCTGATGAAAGGCTCTGATTCAATTTCCTGACCCTACTAACTTAGTTTTATCAATGTTAGCTCCTACATTCCCTGGCATGGAATCACTATCAAATTGAGGAATGATGTCAGCTTTAGATTTCTGAGTTGTGTCTTCTATAGTTGTATGTTAAATTCTTGAGGCTTGATCATCATCTGGTGAGGAGTTGTTATCAAACATCTTTTCCTTGTTGAACATTTCTTCATACTTCTTTCTAAAGGGAGAGTCTTGAGTTATGAGTTCCAACATGTTGTCTGGCAGTGTTGGTACATCACTTGCTGATGTCCATCCCCTATCAGCACACCATGGTACCATCACTAGTGTCTTCCTCATTTCCTTAGATGTAGAAAATTTTCTTTAAACACTTCAGCAATCATTATTACCCAAAATCTAGGATATGGAAGATGAGTTATGACAGGTCCATTTTAGCAAATACCGACTTCTTCATCAGATTAAAGATCTCTTTTGCATAATCAATATGGAACCCTATTATAAGTCCATACATGATTGTCATAATTGAGTTGTTGATCTGATCTACTCCTCCTATTTTTGAAGTCAAACATCTGTTTAGTGTTTCCATGAGAACTTGCCAAAGTGCAGGTAACTCCTTTCTTTTGAAGTCTCCTATCTTTGGGATGTTCTCCTTGTAACCCAGATTCTTAAAAAATTGAGCATTTGAGCCTTTTTTCATGCTTTTCCATCTATTAGCCTTTTATGGATAGTTCCAGCCATTCTCTAATTTTCTTTGGGGTGATGGTCACATACATGTTTCCCCAAAGATGTGCATTCATCTCTTCTTTGTTTTTATTTGTTGAATTTTCCACAGTGCTAACTAATTGTTAAAGTATAATTACTGGAACTTCTGCAGTTTTTAACATGATCTACTTTAGTGGACAATTTACCAGATATTCAACCAGAATTTGGCACCTTTGATCATATAAGTTATGCTAAGCATTCATTTGAAGATTGTTGTCTTTCAGGGCATAAATATGTTCCTGTTGATGAGAGGTACTTCATGTTCTATGGCACGAATGTTGAGGTCAACTGAAATTGAGGCTGGCATGGTGATTTGAGAAGGAATTTTAGGTTTAAAAAACAATTTTCTAAGGCTTGTACGCGAGTTTTGAATTTTTTAGTGAATGAAGGTGTTCTTGTTGAAGAAGACTTTTATACGATCTAGGAGTTGTGGTGTCCCACGTATCAAGGTCATGGGTGGTTAGTATTTAAGTTGGTTTATGATGCGTTAATTGGTGGGATTAACTTTTCAAAACCGTTTTAAACTTTATATATATCCTTTGAATATTTTCAAAGAATTATTAAAAATTTCCGAACTTTTTATTGGTGAATACTAACGGCAAAGTTGTACATTTTTCTCTTGGTGGGTCCTCCTTTTGAAAGTGGTCCACTACCGTTCATTTAAACTTTGAGAAACCTAAGAAACCTGTTGTTTTTTTTTTGAACAGCCAAACCAAACATATATTCCACCACCAAGCCTCCAAATAGCAAGAAGCTATGCAGAGACATACACCAAAAAGTACAGATACATCCCAAATGAAACCAAACATAAGCCACACCTACCCAAAAGATATTACATTTACCACCACCCTAACCAAAGTCTAAATTAGAAAACGCACACCAGTTGCCAATATCTACGCCCCTAACTTTTGATCTCTTGAGCACCCACCATAGAGTAATTTCCTTAAAGATAAAATTCTTTTTGCACATGTGGGCCAAGTTGGTCTTGAAAATATTTCTGATAGGTATTCGTGATCAAGAAATTAATTTTCTGGTCATTGGATATGATGATGAATACCAGATAAATTTATTTCTTATCACACGTTGTTATCTCCAAGTTTCTTTTTAAGATCACCATTAAGATATGTTTTTATGACAAATTCCAATGTCATTTTTCTTGTTCTGATGAAATTTGATAATTTGATCATGTTTCTTCATATTGGATGGGTCAAGTTATTCTACAAAGACTTCTAATTGTAAGAAGTGTAAGAAGGATTTATAGTGTGACAAGTGTCCAATAACCTAAAACTAAACCCACTACATCACCACCAAAAACCTAAACACCCACCCCCACCCCACCCCACCACCACCCAAAAACCTAATATTTGTAAAATTCTTTGATTATTTTCATAGCTTTTCATTCTCTGCTGATTTCAGTTTTTTCTTTTGATTTCATTTTGAATGATATTCTACCGAAAACTAAGCAATGATTTGTTTCTCCATGTTTGATCAAAATCTTGTTTAGTCAGATTGAAAGTTATTTAACTTTTGTTCCCTATCAATAAAAAAAAACTTTTCATTTTTCATTTTAGCAGGGTCATGGGCGGAGCTTAGTGGAAATCCGGGGGTGCAACCCCCCCCCCCCCCCCTCCCTGAATGTTTCGGTTAGAAGTTTAAAATTTCCGATTTTTTGTCCGAAAATTTTAAAATTATAAAGGATCGCCCCTTCAATTATTTTGCCTAAATATTTATACAATATATAAATTGGCTCCCATAACTTTCCGTCCCCCAGAACTTCTAGTCAAGCTCTGCCACTGATCAGGGTTGTGATGCGATCCTAAGCCCCAAACCTAGTTTTTCATAATAAAATGATCGACGAAAGTGGAGAGTTAAATTCAACGTGTACCACGTTACTTGGTAATTTATTATTAAACTAGTAGATGCCCCGCCCGCGTTGCGGGGCGATGGCCGAATAATTCTCAATCAATTAAAAAAGACTACTATAATTTTGCTAGGAAAAAAAAAACAAAAACGATGATAAGACCGTAATTTTGGGCTTGGGGCAAAACTGTAATTTTTCAGGACTAATGAGCCAGTGTTAGGCGGCTCCTTCACACGAAAAAAAATTTAATCGAGTAAACCAATTAAAACAAAAAACCTTTATAGTTTTGGTAAAAAAACTAAAACGATGGGGAAAACGTAATTTTTAACTGAGGGTCAAATCATAATTTTAATTCGGGGATAAATCGTAAACTAAATGGACCAACGGGGGAGTGCCAGGAAGCTGCCAGCACGACTGTAATTTTACACTGGGGGCAAACTTGTAATGTCACCAGGAAAACAAACAAAAACGATGGGGAAAATAAATTTATACGGGGCAAAATCGTAATTTTGAACTGAGGGCAAAATTGGAATTTTTAGCTGGGAGCAAAAGCGTAAATTTATTTTTAAGTGGGGGTAAAAACATAATTTTCAACTGGTGGAAAAATCGTATTTTTAAGGGGAAAAAAACCAATGACAAAACTGTAAATTGAAACGGGGTAAAATCGTAATTTTTAACCAAGGGCAAAATTGAAATATTTAGCTGGGAGTAAAAACGTAAATTTATTTTTAAGCGAGGGCAAAAACATAATTTTTAACGGATGGCAAAATCGTAATTTTAAAGTGGGATAAAATCGTAAATTTGTTGGGCCAATAGGGGATAGCTGCCTGACACTATTGAAGTGGCCGCCCATTTTGCCCAACGAAGGGCCAGAGCTATTGCCCTGTCGGTGCCGACTTTGTGTTTTGTAGCAGTTGAAAATTCAACGTGACCCACGTTACTTGATAGTTTATTGCTATATTTGTAAAGTTCTAGAGGCACTTAGCTATCAACCTGAGCAAACTCATTTTGACTAGTCTTTTAATATTATTTATTAATGGATAATACCACAAGCTGGTCATTTATATATCTAATCTGTTACATTAGAGTTACATGGTAACCTTAAAAGTCTTTTAATATTATTTATTAATGAATAATAATATAATATATCTAATCTTTTACCTTAGAGTTACATGATAACGTTAAAAGTCTCTTTTAAGTGTGTATTTAATTATAGATTTTGGCTAGGAATCATTTAACTTTTTAAATAAACTTATTTTTTTTACTTAAAAGTTTCATTAAGTTCAAAACTATTTTGATTAAAATATTAAAAAAAATGAAGAATAATGATGATAATTATTTTTATTAGTGATTTATAAAAAAATCAAGTATGTAATGTGGTTGGATGGTAGGAATGGTGTAATACAATATGTTAAATAATAATAAAAAAATAGATGGTATTAAAAAATCAAAGTTAATACCCAATTGAAAGAAATAATGTTTTAAAAATTAACTTAACAAAATTTATAATTGTCACGTCAGTGTCCATATTTTTAAATATATATCTTGACGATTGTATATGTTAATAAATTACAATATTTTTTTAATATACCCATATAATACACGAGTTAATTCAACCGTGCAACGCATATATGTTCATTTTTAAATAAACATCTTGATGATTATATATGTTAACAAATTACATAATATACTATTCTATTTGTATAATACACGGGTTAATTCAACCGTGCAGTGCACATGTTTTTAATATAACTTTTATATTATTAATTAAGGGGAAGGTTAACGTACAATAGCTCCTTAATGTGCGAAGCGTACACAAGTAAAATACACATGTTATAAAATTCAAACCCTAATCACGCATAGGGTAAACTAAAAATCAAGCATGAACAAACACAAATAATCACGCATGTTATATACATCATAGTTGTTAAAGGCGTTAGGCACACTCAAGGCGCACAGGTCTCGCCTTGGGCCTAGGCACAAGGCGCAAAAAAGCAAGGGTCTGAGTAAAAAAAGGCGCACAATAAAAAAAAATTAAAATATATTATGTATTAGAAAAATAATACTATTTTCAAATAAAATAAACAAAAGCTATTGTATAACATTTAATATCGTCTATTTAACAACAAAAGTTCTAAAATACAAGTGTACTCGATTAGAAAAGTAGTTTTCCTTAGATAAAAGTAGAAATCAGGCTAGAATCTTGTCGAAATTTAGAGAATTTGGCTGAAAACTCTCCAGAATCTAGGAATTGCGTCAGAATCTACGTCTGAACTATCACCTAGAGAATTAAAGCGCAATTGCATCAACTTAAAGCGTAATTGTCTCGCCTCGCCTCAAAAATGGACCTAGGCGCAAGAGGCGATGACTTTTAACAACTATGATATGCATAATTGCGCACGTTATATGTATGGTGAAGGACACAAGTCTCAATCTCCTGCTCGCGTATCTTCGCACGATAAGGTATTATTGTATTCTACACTCTCTACTAATTAAATAATATTATTTAAATCAACTCGTGTAATTGTAACCTAGTTATTATTTGATTTTTTAGTAATAACTTACGTTCGTTAACTTTTTAAATCTACATCTATGTTTATTTATTTTTTTAATATTCCAAGTTATTTGTCCGCGCATTGTGATGGTATGTTACCGCATGAATCGGATTGGTAACACTTTGGTTCGTTACAACATTCAGTATAGAAATGAACAAGTGTTTTACATACACCGAATACAATAAAAACAAAAAACCGGTACCGACACCGATATTGTTTTAACGGTATTGATCGGTTCAGATTGTGATAGTACTGGTACTGATATTCATTATCATCACAAATAGATTTGTATAAAATCAAAAAAGTTTTGAAACCAGAAACCATAAAAATGAATACAGGCATCAACACAGATGTTGTTTGGTATGATACGCTAACGATACGTTGTCAGTTTATCAAAAGAAAAAAACAATAAAAAAAATATTGGTACCGAATCACTGTTGTTCAAACAATAAAAATAAATGCGTTGTTCGTTCGGTTTCAGTAGTTCGTTTCACTACGGTAGCGACATGATATTTGTTATCAAACAAGAAACCATAAAATTAATACATACCGGTACCGATGTTGTTCGGTTCAGTATGGTATGGTAGCGATACCATCTTAGTGTATCGAAAGCAAAAATAATAAAAATAAATATCGATACCGCTACAAATGTTGTTTAGTTGGTTTCAATTCGGTTTGGTACGATAACAACACAATAGCCATTTTCAATAAAGTTTATATGCCAATGTTGAAAAAGATTAAACATAGAACACAAACAAACCTAATTCATATCAACTGAACATTGGTATCGGTATCTATTTATTTCAATTGTTTTCGATGGATGTAAGGTTTTCTTTTTCCATTACTATAGTGAATGTCGATACCGTAACAAACCGACTAAATACCAAACGAATTCACGCCGCAAAGCGCGGGAGAATCTCACTAGTTACATATTAAACCAAAGTGATGATGAATAGTAATATTTTTTTTTTAATTTTAATAGTATTTTAATTATTATTTATTTAATTTAAATAACTCCAATTTTTAAAGTTTTTTTTTAAATTTTAATAGTTTTTTAATTCTTTGATTCTGACTTAAAAATGTTTAATTTTTTAACATTCGACAGTACGTTACTGCAAGCATTTGATCGGTATCGGTTCGGTTTGTTACATTACCGGTACGATACATGCATTTGACAGAGTTGTATACATGAAAAAACTTCGAAACCGAAACACATAAAAATGAATACCGGTACTGCTACCTATGTTTTTTTTATATGAATACTAACTCCTCCATCATGAATAGCACCATTCAATAATAAATAGTGGTTTCTTATTTTTTTATTTTTATTTTAATTATCAAATGAGTGTTCGCTATTGAATACATATTAAACCAATTATTTTTACTGTTACTTAAATTTAAATATAATCAAGTTATATATATTTTGGTCAATTATAAATAAGTTATATGTAGTGATACGATCTAAGCTAATTGAAAGCAAAACAAAAATAAATAACGGTACTGAACAACTCAGTCTTTGTTGATTTGGTTTGGTAAGATAGTGTCACAGTAGCCGTTTTCAATAAAGTTTATATGACAATGTTAAAAAAATAAGCATAGAACGTAAGCCAACTAAACCGATATCAACTGAAAATATCGGTATCGATATTTATTTTTATTGTTTTCGGTCGATGTAAGGTTTTTTTCTTTCGATTACCATAGCGAGTGCCGATAGCGTAACGAATCGAACAGATACCGATCGAATTCCCGCCGCGAAGCGCAAGGATATATCACTAGTATATATTAAAATACACTGAAAAAATATGACAAATAAAATAGATTTTGTCTCCGCATTTAACAAATATGAATTTTAAGACGAGCCATTTCTTAATGAACACAATTTATGTGTAGGATTATGTTTTATCTATTTTTCTTAATCACCTTGATAGATTTTCAAGTGAAATGATCTTCTAGATGTTGCCCCCCACTCTATATAATATATACATGCATACTACCAATCATACCAAACCAGTGCCATGGCATCCAATACTCAATCCACAACTCCATGGCTGGAGATCCTCGGAAGCAATAACTGGGAAGGCCTTCTCGACCCGTTAGACATCAATCTCCTAACGCTCATCCTGCGCTGCGGCGACTTCTGCCAAGCCACCTACGACGCCTTCAACAATGATGGCAACTCCAAGTATGCTGGCAGCAGCCGCTACGGCAAAAAATCATTCTTCCACAAAGTCATGCTCCAACCGTCCCCATCCGATTACCAAGTCGCCTCGTTTATTTACGCCACTGCTAAAATCTCCCTTCCTGAAGCCTTCTTCCTTCACTCCCTCTCTCGTGAAGCATGGGACCGCGAGTCTAACTGGATCGGGTATATTGCAACTACAACCGATGAGGTCAGTAAAGCGTTAGGCAGGCGAGAGATCTACATCGCGTGGAGAGGAACCACTCGAGATTTAGAGTGGATTAATGTGTTAGGAGCTGACGCCACGTCTGCTGAACCATTGTTACTACAGAATACAACAACTGAAACCACAACAACTAAAGCCAAAAGTTTATTCGAGTGGATTGATGTTGGTAACATCGTTAGTAGCATCACTAGCGATAGTAATGACGATGAAGCTGTACCAAAAGTTATGCGGGGGTGGTTAACGATTTACACTTCAGATAATCCCAACTCATCTTTCACAAAAGTAAGTGCAAGAACACAAGTGTTGTCAAGTATCAAACAGTTGGTGGAAAAATACAAAAATGAAGAAATCAGCATAATCATCACTGGACACAGCCTTGGTGCAACTTTATCCATCTTATCAGCCTTTGATCTAGCAGAAAACGGTATCACAAACATCCCAATTTCAGCAATCGTGTTCGCTTCACCACATGTGGGTAACCAAGCATTCAACGATCGTCTCAATCAATTCTCCAACGTCAAGATCCTAAACATAAGGAACAAGATTGACCTCATTCCGCTTTACCCAAGCAGGTTGTTGGGGTATGTGGAGTCGGGGGTTCAATTTGAAATCGATACCAGAAAGTCCGGGAGCCTAAAGGAATCAGTTAACCCAAGTGACTGGCACAATTTGCAGGGATTGTTGCATGTGGTGGCGGGGTGGAATGGGGCGGATGGTGAGTTCAAGTTGAAGGTTCCGAGGAGCTTGGCGTTGGTGAATAAATCGAGTGAGTTCTTGAAAGATGAGTACTTGGTACCAGGGTCGTGGTGGATCGAGAAAAACAAGGGTATGGTTTTGAATGGTAATGGTGATTGGGTTTTGGAACCACCTGATGAAGAAGACATTCCGGTTCCAGAAGATACAGCGGTAGTCTAAAGATACAGTGATAAATCGTCCTACCCGTTTATGTTCAATTCTATAATTTCATTGTGTTTGTGATATCTATCCCATGGATATAGAAGTAAGGCTTGCCTACATCCCACCCTCTCCAGACCCCTCTAATAGCTTAGGCTATGTGTGGGATTCTACTTGGTATGATTATTTTGATTGTTGTATTGTGTTTGTGATATGATTTGTAATATGTTCAATAAGTGATTTGTCTTGTACCAAACATGATCAATGTTCTAATGGCCACCTACCATTGGGTTGTAAACGACTCGAGTCGCTGGTGAGCTACTCAAGGTTCTAAAATCTAAGACCAAGTCGAGCCAAATTAACAAACTCGAGCTTACATTAGAGCTAAATTTATGGAAAAGGATTGAGTAAGCTCAAATCTATATTGGAGCTCGAGCTCGACCTAATTAAACCGAGTGGGTTCCTGGTTCGCCCCTGGTTCCACTCTCTGCAACTATGTACATGAGATATTTGTATCACAAAAATCAGCATTGTGCATAGAAAGAGATTTTTGTTTTATACAAAAACCACTAGTTCTTCTTCAGCTGGAAGTCTGCTTCGAAGAAACCTTAACAATGCACGGCTGGGTCCTGACACCAGTGAGCTGAGTAATAAAACCATCAAATTTGTTGAAGTTAGGTTCCTTCACGAGCACACATCCAGACCAGATCAAACAAACTAGAGAGGCATTCAAATCTTCTAAGAGTCTGTATAGGATTGGCAGTGAGCACAAACTTCCTAAAAGTTGTCAACAAGCCTATGTAATAAAATTTGGAAAACATTATAGGTGAATCTCAACGCGTTAAAGATATATAATAAGTATGAATGCCGCATTATGTAAGGAAGACCATAAAAGATGCTGATGAAGAACAATATACTGATCAAATAGAAACTACTTGTAAAACTATAAAGTTCTCATTTGCTACTGAATACTGCTTGTATAATAAAAATATAAAATGCTAACCTTACCAACAATGAAGAGTGATTTGATTACATTTAAAGAAGGTAAAATGCGAGAATAAACATCAAAATAAATTAAACCGATAATTAAGAATATAAACTAGAAACATTAGTTTTTTTGTTGCCCGGATTGATCTTTGATCTCTAGAACATGAATAATAAACTAAACTTGAACATAACTTGATAAATCTGAATACATAAGTTTTTACAAATGAGAATTGAAACCCTATTTATACTAATCTAAAAGGTACGAGTGTAGAGACGTGTCTCTTCGTGAATGGTTGTGTCTTTTGATCTTGTGGATTAGATTGTTGTTGAAAAGGTGTGTCCCTTGTCTTCTATATAATTTCCGTTGATCAAAGGATGTGTCTCTAGGAGACATGTCGATTCCGTTTAGGGAGTTGGTTATGATCTTCTATTTTGTCACATCTAGTCCCCGTACTTCATAACTACCTCTAATCTTAACATAAACTGTCTTTACACTAATTACATAATAACCCTTGTAGTATGGATGTGAGGGATTAGCGATTTCGTTCACCCCCCTAATCTCGAACATCGTTGAGTTGTTGTAAATCTTGAACTCCGAGCAGTTCTCGCATTGTAGCAAACTTGACACTTGCTAGTGCTTTTGTTAGTATGTCTGCCCGTTGTAGTTCTCCACCGATGTGTTCGTACTCCGCGCATTCTCTTATGAAGTGGTAACGTGTATCAATGTGCTTGCTTCTTCCATGAAAGACTGGATTCTTCATGAGTGCTATTGCAGAAACATTATCCACCCTTAGTGTTATATTTTCTTCCTTCCAGCCTATAACTTCACTTAGCAATCTTTTAAGTCATAGTGCTTGGTATGCTGCAGCAGTGGTTGCCATGAATTCTGATTCACATGATGATAGTGCCATTGTCTGTTGCTTCTGTGTGCACCAGGTTATAGGTGATTCTCCAAAGTAGAATACCAGACCAGTTGTACCTTTTCCTTGGTCTGTGTTAACTCCATAACTGCTATCACTATAACCTGTGATCTTACATCCTCCTTGCTTCTTGTATATGATTCCATGCTCTTTAGTTCCTTTGATATAACGTAGTACTTGCTTCACTGCTTTCAAGTGATGCTCCTTTGATTCTTGTATGAATTTACTAAGCAGACTGACTAGGTAACATAGATCTGGTCTTGTATGCAATAAGTACCTAAGAGAACCTATCAGGCTTCTGTAATATGTTGCATCCACTAGATCTCCTTCTTCAGCTTTGTTAACTGTGTTCCGGATTCATAGGAATCTTTTTGTCATTGCAGGTTAACATATCAGTGTCTTTGAGTATCTTGTTAATATAGCATGTCTGTTTGATGGCTATCTCACCCCTTGCTTGAATAACTTCTATTCCCAGATAGTATGCTAGTAATACTAGATCGCTCATTTCAAACTCCTGCTCAATCTAAGACTTGAAAGTATCTATCTCCTTCCTTGAAGTTCCGTGACTATCAAATCATCAACGTAGACTCCAACTATCAGTGTAGAAGTCTTACTTGTTCTTGTATAGATTGTTTGTTCTAAAGTGCACTTCTTGAAGTTAAGTGACTTTAGGGTTTGATCTAACTTCATATTCCAAGCACGTGATGCTTATCTCAATCCATACAGTGCTTTTGATAGCTTGTAGACTTTTCCTTCATCACCTGGCTTTACAAATCCTTCCAATTGTGAGACATAGACCTCCTTCTTGAGATCTCCGTTTAAGAATGTAGACTTTACGTCCAAGTGATGTACATCCCAACCTTGATATGCTGCTAAAGCCAACATTAGTCGAACTTTCTCTATGTGTGCCAGTGGTGCAAATACTTCATCAAAATCTATCTCTTGTTGCTGAACATAACCTTTTGCTACCAGCCTTGCTTTGTATTTAACAACTTCTCCATTTGCATCTTTCTTAGTCTTGAATACCCACTTTAAACCTATTGCCCTGTGATCTCTTGGCAACTTTGTCAATCTCCAAGTGTTATTCTTGTTTATTGAATCTAGCTCAGTCTTCATTGCTTCAATCCATTTGCTGTCACTAGATGCTTCCTTGTAATTCCTTGGTTCTTCTTCAGCAAGTAGTAACTCGTGTGGATCTATTTGAATTTCTCCCGTCTCTTCCTATAGTTCTTCGAGACTTCTCAGTTTACTGGAGTATCCCTAATACTCCTTGTTGTACTTTCAGATGTAGATGGGCCTCTACTTGATAATCTGCTTGAACTTCCTGATGAGTTTTGATTATACGAATGTGCTGGCGAAGTTACATATGGGCTTGGTTCTTCTATCTGATCTACTCCTGAATCTTGATGATGTGGTCCACTACTATCAGGACTACTTGGTGCATTTTCTTCTAACTCTGGTGGGTTGTCATCTTATTAAATGACAAAGTTTGTCCATTTGGGATTCCCTGAATCTACCATTTCCATATAACTATTCCAGTTCCATGGTTGACCTTCCATGAACTTTACATCTCTACTGACACATATTTTGTTCTTGGTCGGATCATATAATCTAAATGTCTTTGATCCTTCTTCTATTCCAAGATATATCATAGGTGCACTTATATCATTTAACTTCTTTTGTTGAAGTGGTAATACCTTAGCGTATGTTGTGCAACCAAAAACCTTTAGGTGTTCCAGATTCGGCTTTCTTCCTTTCAATGCTTCATACGGGGTCTTGTTCACCAAAGCTTTCGTTGGAATACTATTTAATATGTATATCGTGTGTCTTATTGCCTCACCCCAAAAATTATGTGGCATATTCATTGCCTTGAACACACTGTGAGTAGTTGACAACATCGTCCTGTCCCTTCTTTCCACTACTCCATTTTGTTGTGGAGAATAGGCGCTGTAAGCTGTCTTGCTATGCCGTTGTTTTTGCAATACTTTTTGAATTCAGCTGATGTGAATTCACCTCCTCTATCTGTCCTTAGCATCTTTAACTTGTTTGTGCTTCTTTCTCCACCTTTTCTTTGAATTCCTTAAAAGTTTCGAATGCTTGATCCTTGGAAGTTAGTAGATATGCCATGTAGAAATTTGTAGCGAGTGTTGTCAACAAGTAGAAATATGTACTTCTTCCCAGCATGTGTTGGTGGGGATATAAGACCACACAAATCTCCATAGACTAAATCCAAAGGTTTTAAAGATCTGAATTTCGCCTGATTTGGAAATGGTGTCATACTATGTTTTCCTAATAAGCATGCATCACACCCTTGACTGGCATGACTTATTTGAGGAACTCCATGTACCAAGTTCTTTCGAGTCATTTCTTTAATAGCATCTAAATGTAAATGGCCTAACCTTGCGTTCCATAACCATGCTAAATCTTCTGTGTTTGAGAGCAGGCAGATTGGCCTTCCAATCTTCAATTTTACTTTGTACAGCCTATTCTTCATTCTCCTGACTTGCATCAGTAACTTTCTATTTCCGTTGTGGAGTGTTAGTAAGTCTTCGTTCGTAACTACTTTGCAACCAATTTCTGTGAGTTGTTCGGGGCTTAATATGTTGCTTTTCAGACTTGGAATGTAGTATACTTGAGAAACAATCTTCTGTTCTTGGTTCAAACATTCCAGTATTATTAAACCTATGCCTTTAATTTCCACATGCGACCTATCACCGAAATGTACTTGACCTGTTACCTTTTCATCCAATTCTCTGAATTGACTTCGCACGCCTGTCATGTGGTTGCTTGCCCCGTTGTCTAACTACCATAGACTTTCATCTTCTGTGGCGTACCATACTGGTTCTGTGCATTCTTCATTTAACAGAACCCTTTCTTGAATAATGTTTTCTTCATGTATTTCCATTAGCAATACTGGTGCTTCGTCTTCCTCGACGAGATTTGAGTGTTCTTGTACAACTTCTTTCTCGGGACAATCTTTCTTATAGTGTCCAAACTTTTGACACTTGAAGCACTGGATTTTGCTTGGGTCTGTTTGATTCCTTCTAAACTTCCTCCAATTCCTAGAATTTCCACCTCTAGGTCTTTATGAAGATCCTTAGTTCTTAGTGCTTTGCTTGTCTTTATTTTCTCGCCAATTTCCACACGCTTGGATAAATCTGCCATGCCCGTGGTTTCCAAACTGTCCTCCTCTACTAGAATTGTTGTCATGATGTGTAAAAATTTATCACACCCTGATTTCCCGGTGGGCCCAGACTTGGGGTTTATGCGTGACAAATTGATATAGATATTCATAATAACACAGCAGAAGTATTGAGAGTATAAAATAATTATTACAAATTACAATTGTCCGAAAGTTCATAAAATAATATACAGACCAAAGTGTATAAAAGATCCACAGGCGGATCGAATAACAAATGATTTTATAAAAGACCACTAGGCTTCTTACATGGAGTTGCAAATTCCACTAAGCAATTACCGGGCAACTTCCAGCCTAATTACACTCTTTGCAACCTGCGCTTAGTCCTTTGAAGATACGTCAGTTTTCACTGGTAAATACAAATAACCGAGACATTTTGAAAATATTTCAAAATCATTTTATATACCATTTGGTATATTAATTTTCATAAATAACTTGGGACAAACTATATCTCTTGTTATCAGTATTACATGCTTGTCAATACATATAGTGCTCGGAACTAACTTTGAGAACGTGATTAACTGACACACCACTTTAATCCCCTTATTGGGTAAACCCATATTGGGTAAGAAAAATATTTTATCATAGCATTAGCATCTGTCGGGTGTATGCATACACCCCGTGCTTAGGTCGTGGTCATTTTCAATTAAATGAGCCAAGGATATTGATGCGTGTGAAGTGTTATATATATTAGGTGTATATTTTAAGCCCCTTTAACACTTATTTTTAGCCAAGTTTTAAATTTATAAAACACGATATTTTACTAACACTAAACACACATATGGGCAAGTGCACCCATCGTGAGCGTAGTATAGTGTTGGCAAGATACCGAGGTCGTCCAAGGACACAAGAGCTTTTAGTACCGGTTTATCCTCAACGTCTAATCAAATCAAAAAGTTTAGAAAAATGTTTTAAACTAAGAAAAATAAAAACTAACTAAAATGCTGAAAGTAAAAATAAAAAGAAAATCAGATAGACAAGATGAATCACTTAGCTCCGACTCGTATCTAGTGTAACCTTTGATTATTTCCGCACTTTTGCACTATTTTAAGAGATTATCTTAGTTATTGTAGTAGGCCCCTCTTTTGAAGGTGACGTTACCCTCACCCCAGTAGTTTGAGTCAGCAAGGATACAATCCTAAAAGGGTGGATTATTGAAAGATAATTAATTAAGTTATTAATGCAAATTATGGTAGGCCCCTCTTTTGGAGGTGACGTTACCCTCGACTAAGTAGTCTGAGTCAGCAGGGATACAGTCCTAAATAGCCGGGTTATAGTATTAATAGTAGTTAACTTATGAGGGGATCAAAGAGTTTGGACCCCCGCCATCCAATACCGTTAAGTATTGAAGGAGGTCCTACTAAATTTGACCCAGGTCCATTGTAGGAGCTCTAAACGCTGAACAATGGCAAGACCTTTACCAAACCGTTCCCTTAACCCCCGACCAGGTAGCCAACATACCTCCATATAGACCGTGGAGATATGAATGGTGAAAATCTTTTATTTTATATAGACAGTAAAATAATTTCAAGACACCACGGACAAACGATAAGGAAAGATCACCTTCAACATAAGAAACTAGTTATTAAAGTCATTAATACAAAACCAATTAAAAGTGCGAAAAGATTAGAAATAAAAAGTATTACACTAGACACTTTGTCTTCACTAAGTGATGTAAGAGACTTAGACAAACATGGCCTTGATTGTCAAGAACTCTTACGATCAATCTTGGATCCCGAGACGACTCACACACTCTATGATGGACAATGGATGATGGTAGTGGATGATGGTGTTATGGTGGTGGTGGGTGGTGGGTGAAGTGTGAGAGAGGTGGTGTGCCAAGGGATGGTTTGAGCTTGAGCCAAGCACTCCTATTTATAGGCTGAACAGAAGCTCGGGCACGGCCCCGTGTCCATATCCTTCTCTGTCTTCATTTAATGCAGCTTTGTCTTATTAGTTGACCACGCCCTCGTGTCCGCTGAGCACGGCCCCGTGTGCAGAAGAATCTTTGTACTATGAAGATTTGCCTGGATTGTGCGAATCTTATAGTTGACCACGGCCCCGTGTCCACTGAGCACGGCCCCGTGGTGGGCAATAGAAGCTTCTACCACTTTGTCTTTTCTGCTGACACTTGGGCACGCCCCCGTGCTGGCTGAGCACGGGGCGTGTTCTGTCTTCTGTTATGTTGTTTTGCTTGGGAAGATGCTGTCGTGGGGTCGAGCATGTCACGTCTTGTTCCTTTTCTTGTATTTATGTTAGATTTTGATGTCTTTTTGCTTCTTTTGTTAATTTGAGCTCATTTAATCCTGAAAATACAAAAGGAAGACAAAAGCACACTTTTTCCAACACTAGTACTAAAAAAGGGTTAGTTTTATGCCACAATTGATGTAATTTATATGTTGCATTTTGCACACATCAAATACCCCCACACTTGAATCTTTGTTTGTCCTCAAGCAAAACTCTTTAATATGTGGCTATTACACTCCCAAATGGAATGGGTAGAAAAGAAGGTTTTTGGGCTTGTCATAGAGTGTCGGGATTTCCAAGATTCTTTGTTTAGTTTTATTTTTATTTATTTACAATCCTATTCGTCATGATTTATTTAAAACTTTTCATAAGATAAATTACTTATTAGGGCATAACATGCCTTTTTAAAATTTTATTTATATACAAGTTCACATACCTCACGGAGATCACTCAACACTCGGCCAAAAATGTATTTTTGTGGATCACTCGAGAGCGGCATGGAACGTACTCCTACCATAGGCTTGCCAAGCAATCAATCCTCCTCCTTTTTAACTTATATACCTTTGTAAATATCAAGAGGACTTTGTGGGTGAAGGGTTAGGCTTGGGTTAAAGGTAAGTGGTTGGGTTAGTGGTTAGTAGAAGAAAAAGGCGAAAAGCGTAACAAGCGTCGGTTTTCGTAAGACTTTTTATTTTTGTAGCTTTTATTTTGATGAAGCTACTATTCAAACAAAGTTATTTTTGATGAACTTGTTTGTTTATTTTCTTTTGCTTCAACATCAACACACATTTTTTTTTTTTTTGAAAGTCATACGAGAAACCGAACTTGTTACTAAAACAAAGGGTTAAAATAAAAAAGGTTTTGGTGGGTAAAAGGGTGTTTGGTTTGGTTTGGGTTATGAAATGGAAAGGTTTAGGCTCAAAGGGGCTAACTAGGGGGATTTTGGGTAGGTGGAAAGAAAAAAAAAATAATGGTGTAGAAATAAAAAGGGTTAGTCCTAATGCCTCCGTTATTTACTTACTCGGGTTTAAGTTGGTAAGGACCGGGAATGTATCGTCATGGCAAGTTCTAGAGTCGTAAGAACCAAGCGGCTATTCACACAAGAAACGAAAAATGAGCATTTAGTCTAATGATATGTAATTGTATGCTCGATAAAGGCTCAAAACTCACTTTTGTGGGAATGGGTTTTTTATGTGATCAAGTATATATAATCAAATTTTAACTAAGTTTGCCATGTCTTTTCATAATTTTCTTATGTTGGTTCTTTTTATCACGACGCTATCGGTTGTAAATTCGTAAAAATATAACCTTTTTGAGAACTTGAATTTCCCGAGTTAAACCTAGACAAGTAAAAAAAATGAAAATTTTTGAAAAAATTTGGGGTGATTAGCGGTTCCAATAGAGTTTTGTGTAAGGCTTGTATTTAGGACTTGCAAGATTCAAGGTTTTAGCATCCCCCCCACACTTAAATTACACATTGTCCTCAATGTGTCCCAAAAATAAGTTTTCAGGTTGATTGAATGTGTAAAGAGGTGTAAAAAGCAAAAATTTTGTGTTACTGGGCGCTGAACACGGCCTCCTGTTGTCCGGGCACGGCCCCGTGTTCAAGTGCCAGTAACAAAATTAAATCAAGAGAAACAGAAGCCTGGACACGGGGGTGTGTTGGGTGAACACGGCCCGTGTCCAGTTACCTGAACTGGGTCTTTTTCTGCAGACTGTGCAGAACGGGGCCGTGTTGGGTGGACACGGCCCGTGCCGAATTTACTGTAAACGAAGAATTTCGTCGGACGGTCCTGTTTTCCTGCATGGGGTGCTGGTTCAAGTTTCCCTTGTATCCTTTGTCATCTCACGTGTGTTTTATTCATTTCAACACCACCCAAACACCAAATTAACTAAAACCATCATTCATTAGTCATAGAGAGAATTACATATTAGTCCTAGAAATTAAAATACTAGCTAGTTAGGTCAAAGAAACACAAGAAATCCAAGCCAAGAAGTTCTAGCCTACTATTTATTCTACTAGCAAATTTCCGAAAAGATAGATCTCTCGGTTAAAAGTGGCTTGACAACTTCTTCCTCCGGGTATGGGTTCCTCATATGTCGGTGAGCCACTCTTCGATCTCCCTAGGGAGAAGAAAAGCGGGCTCATGAGCATTGGTTTGAGGAGGTGCAACTTCCACCGGGATTTCTTGGAGTTCTTCAAGAAGAGGTTCCGCCGGAATGTCGTCCCAACCGGTAGGATTTTGGATTCCAAGTGCTAGGTTCCAATCCTCTTGAGGGAGGACTGGTTCCATGGGCGGTGTTACAAGAATGTTTAACCTCTGGTGCAAGAGGTTTATTTCTTGAAAACTGTTTTCCAACCCCACCGAAAGATAATTTATACGGTCAATGAGGACCTCCTCCACTGAAGTCATCTCGTCAAGGGCTTCACGTAGCGCCATTACGTATCTTACGAGAGTTGCTTCAATCGATGGCCTCCTTTCCCGTCGACTGTTCCTTGAGTGCGCAGAAGAGGTTCCACTGTTTTGGCTAGACATTCTACGAAAACAAACCAAAAATAGTTCGTTTTAATGAAACAGTACCACGGACACGGCCCCGTGCTCAATGAGTACGGCCCCGTGTTCAACTTTCTGCAGATTTTTAGAACAAGGAATCTTGGGGTTTCAAATTATTTTCTTAACTTATGAAGCTTTTTTTTAGCAGAAATAACTTAAAACAATGTTGTGTAACTTATTTTTAACAAGATTCCTTGAACAAAAATTCAATAAACATCACAACAAAGCTTGAAATCAAGCTTTAATGGAGTTGTTGGTGCATGAAAGGTGAAGAAGAAGGCAATAGATAAAAGAGGAAAGGACAAGATGCTTGTAAGAACCTTCTTTTAGAACATACCTAGGATGGTAAGTCAGAAAATCCTTTCAAATCTCTGTCCCTGGATGGTCCAAATGTGCAGGGTTCTTGGCTACATTTATAGAAAACGACAGCGTGCTGGACACGGCCCCGTGTGCAGGCAAGATCCTGACACGTTTTGTCCGTATTCTGACAAAAGTCAGAAGGGAATCTTTTGGTGGACACGGGGGCGTGTTGACCTGGGTACGGCCCCGTGTCGGAAGGCTGTTTTATGAAGTTTGTCTATTTTCAAGGAACTTTTCCGGATCGGGTGGTTCCTTACTGGATGGAACAACCCCAAAGTGCCTAAGATACCTTAATTGATCTAAATTAAGACGAGAACGCAAGAGGTTGTCGGTGAGGGTGATTCCTATGCTATATGTAGGTGGACAAGTCCAACCCTTTTCCGGGCTCTCGTTAAAGAAGGTGTATGTCGAATCGCTCAGGTCTATGTATGCATCAAACGAAGTTGATGGGGGAGTTCTTCACGGCACAATCGACACAGGGACGACTATCGCTCACGTCCTCACTAGAGTTAGGAGTATCTTCGGAAACAACGAAGTTGTTTGAATGCGTTTCCAACCCTTCTTCTTGGTTACCGTCTTGGAAAAGATTATTGAAATCTTTCCTAAGTTCTTTTAACCAAGCAATAATTAGATCTTCTAGTTGAAATAATTCATCAAGGAGCATTTCTCCTAGAATATCCGGTTGGGCGCATTCGAGGGAGAGATAAGGATTATTTTTTACTTTCTCCCCTCTTAAGGATACTAGGAAACGATGGGTCTATATAGTGGGGTTTATAATTTAGAAAATAACATTCTAATTCTTTATGATTACCACCACATAATTGACACCACATTGTACCATAAGAGTGCCGAAAGTAAAAAGTATCAGTATCACTCATGTTTGTGTCAGAAATTACCAACCGTCGGGATCTTAGGGTTCTGTTTTCAATAACTGAAACTTGGGCACGGGGGCGTGTTGAGAGGGCACGGGGGCGTGTTGAGAGGGCACGGCCCCGTGTTCAGCTTACTGTCTGACTTAAAACAGGATTGCCAGTTCCAATGATTGGGCACGGGGCGTGTTCAGCGGGCACGGCCCGTGCTGAGTTCTGCAGAAGCTGAAAAATTAAAAAAATCCTAAAAAATGAAAAATAAGAAAAGCGATTAGGCCGTTGATTCCTAACTTTCTTAAAATCCTTGTGTCCCCGGCAGCGGCGCCAAAAACTTGATGCGTGTGAAGTGTTATATATAGTAGGTGTATATTTTAAGCCCCTTTAACACTTATTTTTAGCCAAGTTTTAAATTTATAAAACACGATATTTTACTAACACTAAACACACATATGGGCAAGTGCACCCATCGTGAGCGTAGTATAGTGTTGGCAAGATACCGAGGTCGTCCAAGGACACAAGAGCTTTTAGTACCGGTTTATCCTCAACGTCTAATCAAATCAAAAAGTTTAGAAAAATGTTTTAAACTAAGAAAAATAAAAACTAACTAAAATGCTGAAAGTAAAAAATAAAAAGAAAATCAGATAGACAAGATGAATCACTTGGTTCCGACTCGTATCTAGTGTAACCTTTGATTATTTCCGCAATTTTACACTATTTTAAGAGATTATCTTAGTTATTGTAGTAGGCCCCTCTTTTGAAGGTGACGTTACCCTCACCCCAGTAGTTTGAGTCAGCAAGGATACAATCCTAAAAGGGTGGATTATTGAAAGATAATTAATTAAGTTATTAATGCAAATTATGGTAGGCCCCTCTTTTGGAGGTGACGTTACCCTCGACTAAGTAGTCTGAGTCAGCAGGGATACAGTCCTAAATAGCCGGGTTATAGTATTAATAGTAGTTAACTTATGAGGGGATCAAAGAGTTTGGACCCCCGCCATCCAATACCGTTAAGTATTGAAGGAGGTCCTACTAAATTTGACCCAGGTCCATTGCAGGACCTCTAAACGCTGAACAATGGCAAGACCTTTACCAAACCGTTCCCTTAACCCCCGACCAGGTAGCCAACATACCTCCATATAGACCGTGGAGATATGAATGGTGAAAATCTTTTATTTTATATAGACAGTAAAATAATTTCAAGACACCATGGACAAACGATAAGGAAAGATCACCTTCAACATAAGAAACTAGTTATTAAAGTCATTAATACAAAACCAAGTAAAAAGTGTGAAAAGATTAGAAATAAAAAGTATTACACTAGACACTTTGTCTTCACCAAGTGATGTAAGAGACTTAGGCAAACATGGCCTTGATTGTCAAGAACTCTTACGATCAATCTTGGATCCCGAGACGACTCACACACTCTATGATGGACAATGGATGATGGTGGTGGATGATGGTGTTATGGTGGTGGTGGGTGGTGGGTGAAGTGTGAGAGAAGTGGTGTGCCAAGGGATGGTTTGAGCTTGAGCCAAGCACTCCTATTTATAGGCTGAACAGAAGCTCGGGCACGGCCCCGTGTCCAGTGGGCACGGCCCCGTGTCCACATCCTTCTCTGTCTTCATTTAATGCAGCTTTGTCTTATTAGTTGACCACGCCCCCGTGTCCGCTGAGCACGACCCCGTGTGCAGAAGAATCTTTGTACTATGAAGATTTGCCTGGATTGTGCGAATCTTATAGTTGACCACGGCCCCGTGTCCGCTGAGCACGGCCCCGTGGTGGGCAATAGAAGCTTCTACCACTTTGTCTTTTCTGCTGACACTTGGGCACGCCCCCGTGCTGGCTGAGCACGGGGCGTGTTCAGTCTTCTGTTATCTTGTTTTGCTTAGGAAGATGCTGTCGTGGGGTCGAGCAAGTCACGTCTTGTTCCTTTTCTTGTATTTATGTTAGATTTTGATGTCTTTTTGCTTCTTTTGTTAATTTGAGCTCATTTAATCCTGAAAATACAAAAGGAAGACAAAAGCACACTTTTTCCAACATTAGTACTAAAAAAGGGTTAGTTTTATGCCACAATTGATGTAATTTATATGTTGCATTTTGCACACATCAGATATCTAGGACACGGTCGCATTAACCCCCAATGTTTTAGTTATCAAGCAATACAAATTAAAACGGGTTATTTGGATTTTGGACACATAGGTCATTGATCCCATACCCGACCAAGCGGTAATAATTTACCGTATCTCAAGCCCGTATAGGGAAAATAGGTTAGAAGTATTTACCTGGGCTTAAATCTTTACAATCCAAAGATATTTATAAGCATTGTCGATTAAACAAAACAACTAGCAAGGTTGCAATTTACTGGACGCCCTTAGTTTGGAATGACTGGAATTATTATCCATTTGAATGTTAACGGGTTTTATTCAAGTCATATTACTTGGACCGGTTAACTATAATAAAATCGGTACGGTTCGCTAGAGTAAGGGGAGACCGGATAGAATGTGGTTTGAACCCTCACAAGTACTATGACTCGTATATAAAGGTCAAACAATAATATATTCTGATTAGAAGTGAACTTGAAGGAATTTGACCCAATTCGACTAACTTATATAAACTAAGCTATATAAGTCAACCGTATGCGCATAGGCGGTATCGGGTGATCGGATGAGTCAATGTCAAGTTCATTATGCCAAAACATGTTTAATATATTACCATATCAGTAGGTATTTCAGTTTATATGTTTATCATGATTCAAAACACATTTATGCTCAAAAGGGCATTTTGGTCAACATTTAGGCATAATACATGAACTTGCATAAAACCCGACAACTGATTATGAACAAATGGTATAACTTCAGAGGGTTATTCGATACATTAATATGACCATAATACAACTTCAATTTAGTAACTAACTTAGCTTAAACTGGTCAGAATCGAAAGTCAAAGCAGAAGTCAAACTGCTTGACTTTCGGTTGCGAACCGGACTATAAGCAGGAAATGACGGGTTGGACATGATTTAACAAGTCCTAATATTTTATACCGTCAAAAATTAGTGTTTAGATATTTAGAAGTTCATTTAAATTAATTTCCAAAAAAACTGCGTTTTTAACTTTATTTTAATATAACTTTGACCCGTCATTTGACCAACTTCACGTGATCTTCGGGAGGTGCCCTCATAGGGGATTATCATCTACCTTATTATGATCACGTAGCCATGTTCGATTCGAACATTGGCTTGACCATAATGGTCATAACTGAAAGTCAAATCGCTTGACTTTCGGCTAATAACTTAGCCTAAGAATGAAAAAGAACTATGAAAGAAGAATAATGAACACAGTGGGAGGCCTCTATAGATCATAAGCAACTCCAAGAGTGGGTAGAGGGGAGGAAATGTGAATGAGCAAGGAAAGATTATGAAGATGAGGTGCTATTTATAGTTGCAATTTGATCCTAGGATCATGCCAAGTGTTGGCATTGATCCTTAAATGATTCCAGGTATCCTATTGTAACACCTCGTAAAATCGTGTCCAATTATGTGAAGACACGTGTCCTAAACCCTAAAAGTGTGATAGATTGATTTTGAAGGACTAAACTTGAAAAACATTGAAAATACATATGCGGAGGGACTAAAAGTGTCAACATGCTAAACTTATGCCTCCGATTGACCACACACGATGAACTTATTCTTAAACGAGTAAATATTCGGACGTAAGAAGCCGCTTGTGAAAGAAATCGAAAGTTTACAAGACAAAGGGGTTAAGCCAATGTTCGAATCGAACATGGCTAGGCGACGCGACGGGTCCAATCTGACAGACTCTTGTTGCCAGCTGCAGGTTATCTTCTTCCTTGGTCTCCAAACAAACGGTACTCGAATTCTAGGGATGTTTGATGGTTTTTAAAACCACTATGGACACTTGTGATCATCCCTGGACTCCCATAACACCTGGCATGATCCAACATTACCCCCTTCAACTATAAATAGAGTCATTATGCAGCATTCATTCCTTGCACCTTTCACTCTCAAACTCCTTTCTCATTGGTTAAGCATTCTTGAGCATCTTCTTGGGATTCCTGATTAAAAAGGAAGCCCCCCCCCCCCCGAGTTCAAGTTCGAGCTAGGAGCCTTTGTAAGTGTCCTTAGCCACTCTAGTTCGGTTTTTATGCGTTTAAAGACCGAAACTCAAAGTTGCCGCAAAACAGCTTTGACTTTCGGTTTAGACCTAAACGGTCTAGCCATTGTTCGAAGCGAATATGACTACATGATCGTAATTAGGTAGGTGTTAATCCCTCAAAAGGGTACCTCCTAATTATCATGTTTACTTAGTTAATTGCCGGGTCAAAGTAATTAGTCAAAAAGTCAAACTAGTCAGATTTTCAAATAATAATCAAAATTGATAATGTAGAGGTTATGAATCATATTTTGTCACTTAAATAACTTGGTAAATATTATTAGAACATGTCTAGGCATGTTCAACCCGACAATTCTAAGTTTAAGCTCGGTTCGCAACCGAAAGTTCTGACCCAATTAGAACATGTCTAGGCATGTCTAATTGACTTTTTCTTTGACTTTCAGTTCTGACCCAATTAAGCTTAATTCCTTTATGCTTTAAGCTTCCATTGTGACCATATAATGTTGTAGTATAACTCTCTGAAGTTATATTACAAGGTCACTTAGAAATTCTGAATTTTATGCATGTTTCTATTATTATGCTCATTGTTGACAATTATGCCCTTATGGTCTAAAAATATGATTTTTGAATAAATATGCATGGAAATGAATTAGGAACTGATTAGTAAACATAATTATAGTATTTTGATACTTACATTCTGGTCATAAACTGATGTTATGCAAAAGATCGTAAATTAAGCTTTTATAAAGACTAAAATGCCCTTTGGTGTATAAATCGTGTTTAAACATAAATTTGACTCAAAACCCATTACCTACTGTTGTGATATTATTTTTAGGGATTTTTGGAATTTTGGGTCAGATTATATACTGATCTAATATGAAAAATAAAATATTTTGACCATCCAAGGCTGGTCAAAATCTCATAATCACATAAACCTTGCAAATATCGTCAATTATCAATTTTTACGCTAATTAGGTGCATAGTATTGTTTAAAACCATATTTGGCACCCAAGACTTGTTACCTACTGATATTATAAATAATTTTAGTTATTTTTACAGTAGGTATAAGTCATGAACTCAGAATTCCAATTATGTCCTTAAAAGCATATGTGAAATGACCAAAATACCTATTCAGGGCATAGTTTGGTCATAAATGGTAAACCACACATATGTGTGATATCCTACTATTATAACATCATAAAATAAATAATTTTATAGAATGTTTTTTACCAGAACATCAGTTTACTTATAAACCTCTTTTATAAATCCTAAAATGACCAAAACGCCCTTAGGAGGCTTAATTCGATTTTAAATTCTTTTTGGGCATATATGTTGACATCCTACTGATTTCTTAACATAATTTGAGCATAATATCATATGGAACTTGTATATGGTTCATTCGGTTACCCGTTATGCTTATATGCGTTCGGTTCGGTTTATGTAATTAGTTTGCATAAATTAGCCGAAACGGGTTTAACCTTGTCATTTAAACTTCAAAATACAGAATGTGTTTAGTTTACCCATATTATACAAGTATTCATACTTGTTGGGTCTAAATTACATTCTATTCCGGTCTCCGCTTAATCTAGCTTTTCGAACCGTAAAGTATCTTTAAAACTAACCGGTCTAAGTCTCTGACTTAAATAAAGACCCGTTAGTATCCTAATAGGTTAATAAAACCTTCCTTACAGATTAAGTAGCCTTAGTAGAAGATACTTGCCTAAAGTCTTAGAGAATATACGACTGAGTAGCATTTCTGCATAATTAACTCAGGTAAATACTTTTAACTTATTTTCCCTATACGGGCTTGGTATACGGTAAATTATTACTGCTTGGTCGGGTATGGGATTATTTAGTCGGATTGTGATTTGATAAATCCGCATAACCCGTTTTAATCTGTTTTGTTTGATAACATAAACATTGGGGGTTAACGACCGTGTCTTGGATATCCTCGGCTCATTTAAGTTATTAATGGCCATGAACTATGCACGAGGTGTAGGCATACACCCGACAGATGCAAATGCTAAATAATAAACCCACATGTTGGGGATAACCCCTTTGTGGGTTTTATAAGTGGTGAGTCTGTTAATCATGACCGGCTTCCAAACCGGCCCCAATTGTTTGACAAACATGTAAATCTATATACAAGATTTTAATAAAAATTGTCCCAAGTTATAAAAGATTTTGTGCCTTATGCGCCTAAACAAATTTTCGTAAACTCTTTTCAAATGAGTCAGTTAATTGTATTTACCAGTGAAAACTGACGTATTTTCTAAAGACTAAGTGACAGGTACCTCTCGAAACTAGGCTGGACCCCTTATGGACCATGGCAATTCATGAATTACATGGCATAACATGCAGGCTACCATGGCAGACTGTCAAAACTGCCAGCTGCACCCCTTATGGACCGTAAGGGGTGGCAGCTTACAGTCTGTAAGGACCTTACGCGCCCACATATTCAAACATCCTTACGGTCCATAAGGCTTAAGCCTTGCAGTCTGTAAGAGACAGCCATATACAATAATAACAACCACCTTACGGTCCGTAAGGGTCAATCAGAGGCCAAAATTTGGCATGTTGACACATTTGATCCCTCCACATCCAGTCTTCCACAATTTTACACATTTAGTCCATCTCGTCCATATAACTTGGCATATTTGAGAGTTGATTGGACACGTGTTGCCATTTGATTTGCTATAAATTTCTGAGGTGTTACAACATTAATCTATCTTGGCTATCTCCTAGGCTTCGTTTCTTTAACCTTAGTATTTCTTCATAAGTATTTAATCTTCCGACTGCTTCTTCTAGCGTCATTGTATCTAGATCGGAGTATTGTTCCATGGAGGTGACAATCTGAGTAATACCTTAGCATCTACGGCGTTTAGGAGTTTGCGTACCAGAGTCGGTTGACTCAGTGTTGTCCCTAATTCACTTGCCCTTGTTACAATATTGTTTATCTTTTCTGTGAAGGAATCCACGATGTCGTCTTCCCTCATTTGCAACAACTCGAACTCTAACAAGAGTGTATGAAAACAAGCTTTTTGTACCAATCAACACCAATGTATCTTGTCTTTAAATTTTCCCAAATTTCCTTTGCGGTTTTGCAACTTGCAATACAACATCTTCCGGTATTGCTTGGAACAAATAAGCAATTTCTGACTTGTCTTTTTTAACATCCGGTTGTGTATTTCTGTCGGTTCAAACATTTCCCAAAGTCCATTCGCTTCTAAAATTTTTTTGATGCGAATTACCCAAACCGTGTAATTTGTTGGTTTTAAAATTTAGCATTGAAATTGGGAAAGAGAACTTCCTTCTGTTTGGATTACAATTTGTGGAGTTGGTCCGGCTGCTCCTGACATGACTTCTGACCGAACAATCTTCACTTTCAATAAACTTTGTTTTTCTTAGTTTCAATAAACCTCTAATCCTTAACCCGCGATTTCCCGAAACGTGTGATTACCAAAATAATCTAATTCACACTAAACCCCGAAATCAAAATCTAGATTTCTAACCCTTGGTTCGATATCCTTGAACCGGAAATAAAACTAAACTTGCGAATTGAAAAGAATAATAAAACCTGATAGCGAAACCCTGCGATTCAATGCGCCTAGAGCCTGATACTCTGATACTAATTGTTACCCAGATTGATCTTTGATCTCTAGAACATGAATGATAAACTAAACTTGAATATAACTTGATAAATCTGAATACATAAGTTTTTACAAATAAGGAATGAAACCCTATTTATACTAATCTAAAAGGTACGAGTGTAGAGACGTGTCTCTTCGCTAATGGTTGTGTCTTTTGATCTTGCGGATGAGATTGTTGTTGAAGAGGTGTGTCCCTTGTCTTGTGTATAATTGTCATCAATCAAAGGATGTGTCTCCAGGAGACATGTCAATTCCCTTTAGGGAGTTGGTTATGATCTTTTGTGTTGTCACATCTAGTCCCCGTACTTCATAACTACCTCTAATCTTAACATAAACTATCTTTTCACTAATTACATAACAACCCTTGTAGTACGAATGTGAGGGATTAGCGATTTCATTTTTTTATCTACGAGAATAACAGAATACCCCATATAGAATTCTGCCAACAAAGATAAGCCCTTTATTGATGATGGAACAGATGCAATTCCTTCACCAGTATGACACGAAGAATGTATCTCCAAATTTAGAATTAAGAAGTAAGTAATTTAAGATTGGAACAATGATACATGAAAGAATTAAGAGTAGAGCAATGTAAGCAGTAAGTAACTAAGAAAATAACAAGCAGCAATAGATTAGTAGTCGGGTGAAGTCTGAAGCTGCTATTTAGTATTCAAATTAGTTGTTGTTATTGGTTGATCAAGTTGCATGTTGCTATTGTCCATTGGAAGATGCCATTGAAGATTGCAAATGGATTACGAGCTGGGATTTGGAAAATGAGAATTGAATTGTGTGCGGTAAGCAGTGGCGGAACCTGAAATTTTTTTCATGGACGGAAAATTTTTAAAAGTCTTTTGTTTATTGATATATAATATTTTTTGTTCCGATTCAAGTCAAATCGGGTTGGGTCATATTCAAAAAGTTTAATCAAACTTAATTTAAGTATTTAACATTGATTTCACACAACTTATAAGGCTGCAGGGTATGGAATAGAGCCTCTAGGGGCTTCATTGTGTCACCTTAGCTCCACCTCACCAATAGTTCCCCTCTTTAACTTAGAGGGTATGGGATAAAGCCCTCTCTCTTTCAATAACCCCCCCCCCCCCCCCCTCTCACACACAAATATCTAGTTATTTTCCGTCATTACAAGCACAACTCACCAACAGCGCCCCTAATGGCGTTGGCGGTATGGTGTGTGGGCGCTATTGATCTATTTGGCTAAGGTGGCGCCCCTTACCCTGTAGCTTAAGAATTCAATGTTCTAACTTGTAAACTTCTAATCCACATTAACTACTTAAGCATTCAAATATTCAATTTAAAATTCATAATTTGTAAATTTTTAAACCTAAGCCTCTAATGAAATAAATAAACAACCTAAACATATAAAACTATTTATTTTTTTATAAACAAACAAAATAAAAAATTATAATAACTCAATGTAAAATAAAATACTAATCATCAATAATAGATAAACATGTAAGTTTGGGCATGTTCTAAACACAAGCCATTGATTGATGGGTAGGTAAGTGTGGGCTTCAAGGGCCTCGCTAGAAATTCACCATGGGGCTTAGCTAAGTTTTTAAATAACGGAATAGTGTCAGTAGAGCCTTGTCCGCCCCTCAATTGTAAATAGATTTGCATCTTTCAGTGCGTCTAAAACGCGTTCATAGTATTCGTAACATTTCTTATAAACCTAGTTAGTGCCTGTCATATCTAGAAAAAATTAAGATTTGCCATTACTAAAGAAATTGAGTGTACACCTTCCTGTTGGGCCATATATGTAACACCCTAAACGAATTTAATAGAAAACACGCAGCGAAAATACGAACCAGAAAAATTATTTCAATGTGACTACTTAATATACTTATCCCTACAAACATATTTTGGGTGTTACACCTATCCCTACTTATTACATGCATTAAAACACGTCATCGGATGACGACGTGACCTCTCTCTCCTACTACCCGTGTTTTGACTTGATCTTCAACCATTTCTCGCTTCGTATGGAAGACCTGTAACAACCTATAAACACCATATAACTATTTCGTTAGCTAAGTAAGTGACTTCATTCAAAACACACACAATGTGTAAATAACATCCAACAAATACTCAATGATCACATCCAAACATCTTTGCAAGATTTAGATCCATTCCGGTTGCAACCTTGGATCCGATTTCCAGATCCTAACCTTCAATTTTCATTGCATTAATCCTTACATACCAGCATCTTTATTACCATTCTAATACCATACGGTTAACTTGTTGACAAAGAAAACATAAATTAGGAAACTTTATCAGGCCTAATCAACTAGCGAATCTGTATCTTAAACAATTTAGTGCACTTGATGACTGTGCACTGCGCTAATCTATGTAGTGTTGATTTCTGTGCACTACGCTGATATGTGCATTGTGCACTGTTTTCGATTCCTATATCTCCTAACATGAGTAACAAAGGTGGTTTTTACCTAACATGAGTTACAAAGGTGCTCTTTACCTAATAAATCATTTATCCCGACTCCCCGAAAATCATCCTAGTTACATTGATAAAGTCTTGGACGGAATACATATTTTCCCACAAGCCATGATTTGAGGGATTCAAGCATTTTGTGTCACCTGCAGGTCTGCTCCCCTATTTTCTCGTTTTCAACCTCGTATTTCATTTCCAAACTCCTTATTCGATCCCTACGACACCCAATCGTTAAATTGCGGTTTTTAAAAGAGATCACAAGGACTTGTAATCATTCCCACCATTCCCATACCATATGTGTTAATCCAAATCCCACGTTAACCATGTTAAAGGTCAATTTACATCATTATGACTGATTATCCTAAGTACTTACGTTATTGCAATGGCTCACTAATTAACATCCCATAACTTTACCATACTATAATTTACTGCTCCATTATTCTTTACCATCTTGTATTTATACATGAATATAGATGTACCAATCGAGTTTTTAGTTCATAAGTCACTTAACTTAAGTCTGCCATGTTCATGCTTGTTTCCTTGCCTCTTCTCGACCCATTAGCTTTTCGTGCTTGAGTCCATCTTGACATGATACCTATCCTTTCATGTCATTACATTCACATCATAGTTAGCATACATGTTCATTCATATTATCAATCATATCCAATCCCTATGTCATATTAACTTTCATTGATCAATCTTTAACTTACACAAGACATAGATTCACGACCACATTATTCATAATCCAAGAAATTCAGCTTTCCATCATGTATGGCACATAAACAATCTAGCATGTATCACACAATTTTCCTTAATCTCACAATCATGTTAGGAAATCTAGTCATGTTGTTCCTACATTCGTTGACTTTTCAGAAAGTCAACTATTACAAACTTTCAACATAGAAACATATGTCCATAATGATATACTAGACCATATAAGTCACACCACATGCATTACATTGGTATGTATAGGACACATACAATCATATGATCGTTTAGGTACATGCATATATAAATCATTTATACGCATACTAGTGCTCCCATGATTCTACAATTGGCATCGTAATCTGTCACAACCCCCGCCCCCTTACAACCTGGGAACGGGCGGTTGTGAGATCAGTTTCGGTGGTATCGGTGTTTATCAATTTGGCAGCGGAATTTACATCAGGACCGTAGTTAGGAAATATTTAATCAGAGTAAAATACCACGCTTTTATAATATTAAACACATGGGGAAATCCCAAGTTTCAAGTACACACATTTTTATAGGGATAAACCCTATTTTATTTAAATAAAAACATCTCTTTATTTAGGTAACTTTTATAGCCACTTTTCCAAGCCTTCAGTGCTGTCCAGCTGGCTTCTATTTGGCTTTCACATTTCGTTACCTTAAACGCGTTTAAAAACATTTTGTCAGTGGGAAATACTGGTGAGTGAATCTCAGTTTAATCAAGACAAAGGGGTATAATGCCCGGGAAATACTTTAGCTATATAGAAATTTGAGAGAGAAAGAAAGTTGTGAACGATCGAAATTGAAAGCTGATGGCCTCTATTTATAGGGCCTGATTCGGACTCCCTCGCGGCCCGTGAAAGAGAAAGGGATGGCCGTCGCGGCCCGCGAGCTAGGCAAGGTAGGCCCTAGCTTCGCCTCATCACGGTGTAGCCTTGACGAGTGGCGGGACACGTGGTGTTCTAGGGTTTCGCCTGGTGGCACTAGGTCGCGCCCCCTGAAAGATCAGGTATTGTTTATCGCGCCCCGCGATAGACTTAAATTATTTGTTTTTATTTTATTTTTAATTATATAAGGTATTTTAGGCTTGGTTTTCATATAAGGGGTGTATTTTAAGACATATAGGGATAATTTAAACATATCAGGGGTGTCGAAAAATAATTTTGAGGGTTGTTATATCCTCCCCACCTTGTTTTAGAACTCGTCCTCGAGGTCTACTGGAGTACGTGTGGATATTTCCTTTGCATCTCTGATTCAAGCTCCCATGTGTATTCTGGTCCTCTCTTGGAATCCCATTTTACTTTGACCAGAACTAATCTCTTATGTTTGAGATTCTTGACTTTTCAGTCTTCAATCTGTAGAGGTATTTCTACAAATCTAAGCTTCTCGTTTAGCGCTATATCCTTGAGAGGTACTACCCGCGATTCATCGGCTAAGCACTTTTTGAGATTACATACATGAAATACATCATGTACTCCTGTCATTTCCTCCGGCGGGTGTAGCTGATAAGCAACATGTCCTATTCTTCTAATAATCTCAAAAGGTCCAACATACCTGGGGCTTAGCTTTCCCCTTTTTATGAATCCGACTACTCCTTTCCAAGGAGAGACTTTCAATAATACCTTGTCTCCTACTTGAAATTCCAACGGCTTTCGCCTGTTATCAGCGTAACTCTTCTGTCGATCGTGTGCTGCTTTCAATCTTTCCTTGACTTGAATGATCTTGTCTGTGGTTTCTTGTACTATCTCAGGTCCAGATATTTTCTTTTCTCCAATTTCTGCCCAACAGACTGGGGTTCAGCACTTTCGTCCATAAAGTGCTTCGAATGGTGCAGCATTGATACTGGTATGATAGTTGTTATTATAAGAAAATTCTATTAATGGTAAGTGATCATCCCAATTTCCTCCAAAATCAATTACACAAGCTCTAAGCATATCCTCCATTGTCTGAATTGTCCTTTCACTTTGTCCGTCCGTTTGAGGATGATAATCGGTGCTTAGATTTAACTTGGTTCTCATTGTTTTTTGGAAACTTGTCCAAAAATGAGAGGTAAAACGGCTATCTCTACTAGATACAATTGATAAAGGAATTCCATGTAATGAAAATATTTCATTTATATACAACTTAGCTAATTGTTCCATACTGAAAGTTTCCTTCATTGGTAGGAAATGAACTGACTTAGTTAGCTTGTCTACAATCACCCAAATCGTATCATTACCTTTTCTTGTTTTGGGTAATTTGGTAACAAAATCCATTGTTATCAATTCCAATTTCCATACTGGCATTTCTAATTGCTTCAATAAACCTGAGGGTTTCTGATGTTCAGCTTTAACTTGTGAACAAGTTAGGCATTTAGAAACATAAGCTGCTATATCCTTTTTCATTCCTATCCACCAGAAATTCTTTCGTAAGTCCTGATACATCTTATCACTTCCAGGATGCATTGTATATTTAGACTTATGGGCTTCTTCTAATATACGGTGGCGTAGGTTTCCTAGTTTAGGTATCCACATTCTCTTCTTATGGAATCTCTGAATTTCATCTGTTCCTTGTTCTAATTCCTTAATCATTCCTTTCAAATTTTCAGTATCCTCCTTGATTGCTGATTCCTGTGCCTTTCTAATCTGTTTATTTAAATCTACTTGTAGATTTAATTTAAGAGAACGTACTCTTCTTGGCTTTTCATGATACTTTCGACTTAAAGCATCAACTACTACATTAGCCTTTCCTGCATGATACTGGATATTGCAATCGTAATCACTAACTATCTCCATCCTGCGTCTTTGCCTCATATTCAATTCCTTTTGCCCGAAAACATACCTTAGACTCTTATGATCTGTAAAAACGGTGAACTTACTACCGTAAAGGTAATGTCTCCAAATCTTCAGGGCAAAAATTATGGCTCCTAATTCTAAATCATGGGTTGAATAATTCTCTTCATGATTCTTAAGTTGTCTAGAGGCGTAAGCTATAACCTTTTGGCGTTGCATCAACACACATCCATAACCTAACTTAGAAGCGTCACAATAGACTACAAAGTCTTCAGTTCCTTCTGGTAACGCTAGTATGGGTGCGTTGGTCAATCTTTGCTTAAGAATTCTAAAGGCTTCTTCTTCTTTCGGTCCCCATTCAAACTTAACAGACTTACAGGTTAACTTAGTTAAGGGAATGGATATTCTAGAAAAATCTCGAATAAATCTTCTATAATAACCGGCCAATCCTAAGAAACTTCTAACCTCGGTTGGCGACTCAGGGGTTTTCCATTTAGTAATCACCTCGATCTTGGAGGGATCCACATGAATTCCTTCATGATTGACTAAATGCCCAAGAAACTGTAGTTGTTCTAACCAAAACTCGCACTTAGAAAACTTGGCATAAAGCTTTTCTTTTCTCAATAAACTTAGAAGTGCGTGAAAATGCTTTGCATGTTCCTTTTTACTCTTAGAGTAAATGAGAATATCATCTATAAAGATAATTATGAACTTATCCAAATATGGCTTACATATTCGGCTCATCATGTCCATAAATGCGGCTGGGGAATTGGTTAGACCAAATAGCATGACAGTAAATTCATAATGGTCATACCTTGTTCTGAAAGCGGTCTTAGGAATGTCCTCTTCCTGTACCTTTAATTGATGGTATCCTGAACGTAAATCGAACTTAGAGAAAAATCGAGCTCCTTGCAACTGATCAAACAGATCTTCGATCCTTGGTAATGGATATCGATTTTTAATCGTAACTTTGTTCAATTCACGGTAGTCAATGAACATACGCATTGATCCATCCTTCTTCTTAACGAATAAAATCGGTGCTCCCCACGGCGATGAACTTGGCTGTATGAATCCTTTCTCTAGCAATTCGTCGAACTGCTTCTTCAGTTCCTGCATTTCTGTGGGTGCCAAACGGTAGGGTGATTTGGAAATTGGTGCTGTTCCTGGTAGCAGATGAATTCTGAATTCAACTTCCCTGTCTGGCGGTAGTCCTAGTAATTCTTCTGGAAATACATCTGAAAACTGAGATACTACAAGAATATATTTTAGTTCTTTTCCTTTAGTGTTAATGATTATGGAAATCAAATACACTAATGATCATTTTCTTACATAACTTGCTGTTTTCATCACAGAAATGAATTTTGTGGATCTAGATGGTTTATCTCCTTTAATTGTGATCTTTTCACCCTTTGGTGAATATACTTGGATTGACTTTTGATCACATAGAATACTGGCTTTATTGGCTATTAACCAATCCATTTCTAATACAACATCAAATCCTGCCAGACTCATTGGATACAGGTTTGCAATAAACTTTTGATTTAAAAATTCTATTCTTGCTCCCTGCAAGATTTTAGAAATCTTAATGGTTTCCCCATTTGCTGTCTCTATTAGACATTCTTGGGGGAGTTTAGTTAATGGTTGATTGAGAAGTTTGCAAAACGAAGTATTAATAAAACTTTGGTTCGCACCAGAGTCAAATAATACTTTAGCAAAAACATCATTAACTAAAAACGTATCGGCTATCACGTCCGGAATCATCTTTGCTTCTTCTGCAGTCAGAACAAATGCTCTAGCATTTTTAGCATTCTTGTTATTCGTGGCTGGAGCTAGTTTCGGGCAGTTTGGCTTGATGTGACCCTTTTCTCCACAGTTGAAGCACATTCCATTATTAGGTTTATTCCTACAATCTTCTTCCTTGTGTCCTGGTATCTTACAGAAATTACAGTAGGTGGAGCATCTTCCTGAATGCTTCTTTTTGCAGGCCTTACAGTAAGGTGAAGAGGTAGAACCTATATTTTTCCCACGGTTGGTATTACCGTAGCGAAATTCCTGGGTAAGCCTTTGAGCTAGGTTCCTCCTCTGGTCCTCTTCTCGTGTACGAACTAATTCATCAGTCAACGTATTTGCTAGTTCTACAGCTTCTTCTATAGTTTGAGGTCTAGCTGCCTTGACTACATGCCTAATCTCACTAATTAATCCCCATATATAACGGGAGATTAATACTGGTTCTGGTGATGCAAGGGTTGGTACTATTCTAGCATATTGAAGAATAACGTAGTGTAACCCTTACTATCTACTCCAGTCATTCTAAGGTTTAGGAACTTATTTGCTATTTGTTCCTTTTCATTGGGAGGGTAGAATTTTCTTTCCACCATGTTTTTAAATTCCTCCCATTCCATATTGTAAATCCTGTCACTTCCCCTAGACTAGAGAATAGTGTTCCACCATTCTAAGGCTGAGTTCTTAAACAAATTGGAGGCAGACATTATCTTATCCTCTTCCGCGCACTTGCTTATTTTTAAGACTGACTCGGTCTTTTCTATCCAGAGCAGAGCTACAACGGCCCCTTCAGTTCCCAAGAATTCCATTGGTTTACAAGACCAGAATTCTTTATAAGAACAACCATAAGACATGGTCCTTCTTCTTTTGGGAATGGGCACTTGAAGTATGGGTCCATTGTTTACACAATGTTCAGGTTCAGTGGGTCGTTTACTATCATGATTACTTTTATTTTCCGCTTCCTTAACCGTTTTAATAATATATGGCATTGCGTCTATAATCCCTTGGGCCACTATGTGTTAGATGGCACTATTATCCACTTGGTTTCCATTGTTATTGTTATTCGGGTTATCGTTATTCTTGTTTTCCTAATTCACTTCGTTGTCCATCTGAATTTTAAACATTTGCCACATTAATATCACAAAATAATATTTAATGCAAATGATCACTTTAACACCCATCCATTTAATTCATTAATTAATCGTATGAAATGTGAAATAAATAAACAAAAATATTTAACTAACAAAAACTTAGTTGATAAACTAAGTTATACTTCATCATAGTGTTTAACATAGTCAAATAACTAGTTTAAAACATAAGTCATTCAGTAGTGATTACAAAACTACATAGTTTAGCTAGATTTAATTAGTGCGGAAGCATCCCAAAAGTTTTGTGTTCGGTTCTTGAAGCATCAACTTGATCGTCGTCCACATACTTGCAATACCTAAAAACTGGAAATTTTGGCAATTATTAGTATTAGAATTCTTGAAAATTTTCAATAATCAAACTATAATCAAATACGGATTCGATCATCTGAGATATGCCAAGTTCAACAATTTTGGCAGGGCTCTACCGTAACTTACGGTAGCCACCGTAAGTTACGGTAGCTCCTGGGCAGCACTGGTTCTACCGTAAAACAGTAGGAATCTGCCGTAACCTTTTTACCTCTACCGTAAGTTACGGTAGCTACCGTAACTTACGGTAGACTCTAAAATTTTATACTTTGACTGATTTGTTTGTTTCGCCCAAACCCAATTCTCGGATTTCTCATTTTGAACATCCATGCTCCCATCACCGGTTTGCGTATTTAGTAATTCGTTACCTGTCACTCGGGCTCAAAATCTACCAGTAAGGTACTACCGTTATTCGATTCATAACCTCTCTTAATGACCCGTTTAGTTTACCCTTATAGACTTCATCATTCTAACAAACCAACACGTTAAATTCTCGTATTCTAATATGTCATTTATCGACAATAACAAAAGACCAATTAACTATATTACGAAGCATTTGCCATGCATTAATCGATTATTCGACCCGTTTGGCTCATCTACGGAATCCTCCATTTTGATGACAACCAACAAGTTCTAACCAATTCTTGTCCTATTATCCAATATAGTGAACATTATCTCTTAAAATCAACACAACCTTTATTCTACAATTCACTTCACATATGCAAATTATCAAAATTTACCCAATGTAACGAATAAAGTTACATACCTTCAATGCACACCCTTCAAACGCAAGTCGCCACTGGCTTGTCCACTCGACGCTCCGGTATCCTTTCCTATAGAGTTCAATCATGATACGTTTAGAACTCCTTTTAAATCATATGTCGCATAATTTTCCTAAACATCACAATTATGCGTTTTAACTTTAAATTTCAGTTTCAAGCCTTCTTTGAGGCATTTCTACGAACACTTTAAGGGCAGATTTTTACATGATTATATAACAAGTCCCTAACTTATCATTTAGCCCGAATTTACATCAATCAAGCTTTCATATATAAAATTTAACATTCATATTTCAGTAATCTCTTTCTATGAACCATATTACACTAGAATTATGCTCAAAACCCTAGTGTTTATCTATTCTTCACCAAAACCCATGAATCACCTTCAATGTGTTCATGAAATTTCCAGAATTTGGACTTGATTTCACATGTTGATGTCTAGGTTTTACTCCTAGATACTATATCATCCCTATCTTAACCAAATAACTAACATGCATCATCAAATTTCAGATTTTCCAAATTCATGAGAATTTCAAGTAGGGAATTTTCATCAAATTTTACATACCTTATAACCCCCTTGCTATGAGGATCATTAATCTCAGCTCGGATTTCGTTTTGGGTCAGATTTGAACCTTCAATTTAGGTGTTTTGTGGATGTTAGGGTTTTGACAAGCTTGGTCGCCCTTCCCCCTGTTTGATCGATCCCAGCACCCTCAGAAGGGGTGTTTGTGTTTTATTAAAATGTTTTTATTAAAAATATTTTCAAGTTTAACACTTTTGGTCCCTCTAGTTTCTTTTATTTTATTTCTATGTCTTTAACTACACATGAGTCATCATCTAACTAGGTTAGTGTCATTCCTAGTTAGTTTATTTTACTAATTTATTTGAAATCAAATTGCAAATTTAAGAGTTTTTATTTTCAGGATGTTACAATCACATAACACGCATATTGATCAAAATCGTCGAACATTGCTACTTACTCTATTTTATATTATGCATATATATATTACACTACAACTGAAATTAAAATTACAATACAATTAGGCATCCGTAGCTATTGTCTAGATTTTTTTTTTTTTTTTTTTTCAAACATACACACATATTATATATTATTATTTTATTATTATTATTACTACTATTACTGGTATGGGTTAATCCAGAACTCCATATTACGCTCGTCATACTTCCAGACGAGTCGTTCTCCTATCTGCCTCATCCTCTCACTTCCTTCTAAAATCTCCTCACAAAAGGTTCGGAGCTCTTGCATATTTTCTGTACTCATTGGGGGTGCACGGGCTGGTACTGGGTTTGGGAACTGGGGCATGGGTTCCTAGTAAGGGTACGGTTTCTCTAAAATTTCCCTAATGAATTGGTCTATAACACCCCGTGTTTCGAAAGTCAAAGTCAAAGTCAAGATTGAAGTCAAACGAAGAAAAGATTGCTAATTGCGATCTGTTACTCCTTGCTTAACTCCTGTTTTGACTTCTTTGACTTGTAGATAATCTATTTATTTTTATCGCATTAGTTGTATTATGTGGAGTACTTGTTAATAATCGAGGTTTAATCGCTAATTATCGCGTGTTTATCGCTTATCGCATCGCAATCGCAGCTCGAATTTATGCGTTCTGGAAATTGTTTTACGTGTATGTGCTACTTAAGTGTTACTTGTGCATGTTTATTTATATTATGTTTACGGTAATCAAATCGAAACACAATCGCAACGCTATCGCAATCGAATCACAGACGCTAAACACAAGTTAATAATAGTGATTATATGTTAGATATAGTAGTTGGGATTACTTGTGTAATCTAATGGGTAAACTATCGCATTGCTCATTCAAAACGCATCGCAAAACCCAACGCGCGAAACAAAACGCCAAAACTCAAACGTCGAAGCCACTCGATCGATCGAGCGACTGCTCGATCGGATGGTCAACCGATCGGATTGCCATCCGATCAGACTGCCATCCGATCGGACAGCCATCCAATCAGTGACCCACTCGACCTTAGGCACTTTCCTTTTTGGGAAACCCTATAAATACCCCCACTTGTCACATCACTTGATGTGACAGCTCTCTACTCGACCCAGCCGCACTCAAGCTCTATTTCTCTCGATTTCTCGCGATTCTTGTAAGTTTTCAACCTAAATCTTGTACTTCTATGATCTACACACACTTCTTCATCATTCTCTCTTTTAAATCTCAACTTTTAACTATGAAATCAGTGGATTTGAGGTGTTCTAGGATGATGTCATCATGGTGTTCTTATGAACTTCATGTTTCGACAACGATCCACCAAGAACAACTTAGATCTGAACGATTTCCACATGAATGAACAAAGATCTTGCATAGATCTGAACATATTCATGGTGAAAAGGATTGAAAGATAGTTTCAAACTTTCTTTCAACTCTTTTACCCTCAATGCATTCAAAACCGATAGAATCGGAGCTTGTTCTGATCTTCTACTCCTTCATAGTGATGTGTTGGTTCAAGATCTGGATTCTACCAAAGAGACAACCGATTCCGGGTTAAACATAAACAACCGCCACGAACCAGTGAACGGGTCGGATTTGGGTGATTCCTGTTCGGATTGGTCACTAGGGTCTTGACGAGGTTTCTGTTTCTTAGCATGTTATCACACCGTCTCGATCAAAACTGCAAAACTATCGAAACAACCAAGTGTCAAGACGATCAGTCGTTGGGACGGATTGCCATCCGATCGGACTGCCATCCGATCGGACTGCCATCCGATCAGCTTGTACCTTGGTCCCACACTTAAACCTTTAATTTGATCAAAGGACTAAACGTTGAACGGCTTACCGTCTGATCGGATAGCCATCCGATCGAACGACTACCCGAGCATGAGATGTTTGGAACTTCAACACTTAAACAATTTTCAACAAGTTCAATGCACTACCAGCTCTAACGGATTGCCACCCGATCGGTAGACTATCCGATCGAGTGACAAAACTACTATGAACTTGTTCTCTGAGAATGTCTCACCAAGCGGATCGCCGTTCTTGAAGGGTAGAGATACTTCTCTGTTTTCAAAATTCTACAACGAAAACTTCAAAAGACAAACCATCATACACAAACACATCTTAACCAAGCTTGATGTCAATCTGACCGAATGGCCATCCAATCGGATGACTATCCGAATGGATTAACATCCGTTCGAATGAGCATCCGATCGGATTGCCATCCGATCAGGTTGTTGTTCGACACTTGGTTCACTTGGTTCCCTTGCATCGTTTTACACGCCGCTTATCGTTTATGCTACCGTTAACTGTTCAGGCTAATCCCACACTAGCGCTCCCTTCAATCCATTAACTACCATCGCTGTGAGTATACTCGAACCCTTTTTGCTTTACGCACTTTTTGGTGTTACATACGTTACTTATTCTAAATCACATCAAACACACTACGCAATACTTTAACGCTAACCGCTACTGCATGTTATACGTGACGCGATGAATGCTTGTTTGTTATGTTTACACATAGATTGCTTTCTACCTGCCTTAGCAACGATAGTACTATAGTTTGGACTCAGCACCTGTTCACTCAGGGGTTGTTAAGGACCATTACTCACATGATTCGCAGTGGTGAATATGTGTTACGAACTGCCTTACGCAGTCGACCCACAGTCATTGGTATTGATAGGATCTTGTCGATAACTTACATGCTTCACATCACACGTTGTATGTGCTGGTTATGCGTAAACGATTTCGAACTCTATTATACTATCAAACTTATATGCTCACCCTTACACTATGTGTATTGACTTTTACATTAACGTATGTGGCAGGTGCTTAAGATGCTAGAATGCTTGGTTTGCTGTGTGATGAAATCGAGGCTAGGAAAGAGTCTAGAAACAAACAAACAAATTATCTATTTTGAAATCTGAGTTGTCGGATCAGTATTTGTTTGTGAGACAATTGTTTGTAATAACTGTTTTATTTGGATATGTTATGGTATGGGACATGACGTTTTAAGTATCTGGTAATTAATAGTTGTTATGGATACTCATGGACAATCTGTTTCGCTCTGTGTCGCACCCCGATGATTCCGCCATCGGTTGGGGTGTGACAGATTGGTATTAGAGCCATAACTCTAGGGAATTAGGCAAGACTCGACCTTGTCTGGGTCGATGTCTTAGAAACGACCTAGTCTATAGTTAAGTACCAACAGACCGACTTGTGCATGCCCTGTAGGGGTTTTGTACGAGCTTACTTGCTATATCTCGCTATTCTCGCTTACACTACACTACACTACACTATCACTATCACTACACTCTAATTTTCGAAAATGAACGAGTGATTAGGTCGAGATTAGGTGTGACAACCGCAAACTCTCGACCAAATCACTTGTTTGACCCGCATGTATATCTATAAACATGAGAATTTGCGTTAAATCAGGAGTGAAATCCATACTTTAACACACATTTTCCCCTCTATTTACAATTAAAACAGGAATAAAGTCACTAAGTTAGGGGTGAAACCCGAACCTTGACGACTCGTTCCGATTTTATTTTGATTTTTCAACACTCTCAACAAAGTCTCGACGGACTCCAACGACTTGAAGCCACACTGTAACTGGAAGGATGTGTGCCGATAGTCCGAAATCGAGGAGAGAGCATAGTCCCAAAGGCCAAAGAGTGTACTAAAAGTCCCTGAGAATAGTCGAATCACTTTGGGTAGTCGACGTCTATCACACCTTAGACAATCTATTTTCGATTTCAAGCTCGCAATCGCTGATTTTATGTGTTTCAATTCTGAGCTCGCAACTGCTGACTCTGATATTGGTCGCTTTTATGAGAACTTTTGTGTGTTTTATGTGGTTTTATCTGTTTATTTGTTAGCGTGTTGCGGTGCTGGTAGTTTTGATCTAACGCTTCCTGCTCCGATTATCGCACACAACACACCACACAATGCTAACAAATCATAACTAGTGGGGGATAACTGGATGCTATGATATTCGCTATGTACTCGCTAATCGCAATCGCTATTCTCGAACGCTCGTGGACTGTGAATGATAGGTTTCTGTATTCTGACTGCCTCTTGTGCTTCTGTGCTTTACGTGCTTATGTGCTTATGTGAATGTGTGATTATGTGCCTATGTGTTTAGGTGTTACATGATTGTGTTCCTGAGCTTTAGTAATGTTAGGCGTGTGAGGTGAGATTCGATTATATTGTGTCTGAGTCCTATGGCGATGTCTATTGCAGACAACGTCGTCATCTGGATCCCGTCACTCGCGCAGTGCTCGCCAAAACCAGAAAGACAAATGCCTTGATGCTCTCGTCGCTAAGCAGATAGCGAAAGTCATTCCCCAGATCGTTAGCGACCTACACGAGAACGCTAGCAAGTCTTCTGAAGAGTCAAGGACTGAAACTCCTAAAGCTACATTTAGCTTCAAGCAGTTCAAAGCTTGCGGACCGAAAGAATTTACTGGCGAAGATGGTACTACGGCCTTGTTCCAATGGTTTGATTCGATAGAGGTCACCCTGCGACAGAGTGGCTGTCCTGATGATCTCCGCACTCTCAACGCAACCGGCGTCTTTCAATCCCGAGCTTTAGATTGGTGGACGGCCGAGAGAAACAAACGCGGAAATGATGCAGCTTATGGTTTGACGTGGGATGAGTTGAAGGACGTCATGTTGGAAGAGTTCTGCCCTCCCCACGAGCGCCAAAAGTTGGAGGACGAATTCTGGCATATCAAGCAGAAGGATGGTGACAATGCTGCTTTAACTGCTCGCTTCAAGCTGCTTAGCATAATCTGTCCTGATCAAGTTAAGACTCCTGATGTGACGATCAAGAAGTATATCCGAGCTCTGCCGGATTGTGTCGCAGATTTTGTGCAAGCTTCAAAACCAGCAACAATCGAGGAAACTTACCTGCTTGCCGCTGAAATAAATGACAAGCGAGTCAAGTCTAGCTACTGGGATAAAGCCACCAAGAATCTGCATCAAGCTACCACCGCACCAACCGCTGAAACCGCCGCCACTCCTCAGTCTTCAAAGGCCTCTCATCGCAAGAGGAAGAACAACAGCAACTCCAGCAACAAGAACTGTGTTGTCACCACTGTAGCCCCACTCCAAGCTGTACCAGCTCAGCAACAGACTCAACACCGCTAGGTCGTGGCACCGGTAACCCAAGCACTGCCGGCAAAGCGTGCTTATACTGGTCCTCACCCGGCCTGCCCGACTTGTACCTATTACCACCCAGTGGGAATCGCCTGCAGATTTTGTGTATATTGCAACATGTACGGCCATTTCACCGCCAACTGCCGTACAGGTCCTCGTTAGCCCCAGTTACTGTTCATCAAGCTCTACTACCTGCTCCTCAAGGCCAACAAGCGGCTCCGGCACCCGCGATCAATGCTAGAGTCTGCTTTGCGTGTGGTGATCCTAACCAATTCGCAAACATGTGCCCAAATCGAGTGGTGAAGCAAGAGCCACAACAGCAGCAGCCACAGCAGCAGCAGCCTCAGCAACAAGCAGCTCGCGCTCGAACTTTCAACATTAATGTGCGCCAGGCTCAGGCTGACAACAACGTGGTCAATGGTACGTTCCTTGTGAATGGTATTTATGCTTCGTGTTTGTTTGATACTGGAGCCGATAACTGTTTTGTATCGTTTGAGTTCGAAAAGCTCCTTAATCGTAAGCGCGCCCATCTCCCCTTGACGTTCGATGTTGAAGTTGCAACCAGAAGAACCGTCACTGTCAACACTGTTCTTCGTGATTGTACTCTCGAACTCAACCATCACATCTTTCCTATCGACCTTATTCTTATGCAGCTCGGTAGTTTTGATGTCATAGTTGGCATGGACTTTCTTCGCGAAAACCATGCTGAAGTTGTTTGCTTCGATAAGATGATTTGATTCTCGCTCGCTAATGGAGACCAACTTTGTATGTATGGCGAAACTCTCTCGAAAGACCTCAAGCTCATGTCATGTATCCAAGCTAGCAAGTATCTCCACAAGGAATACAGAGCTTTCTTGGCTAACATTGTAGTAGTGGAGAAGGAAAAGAAAGGAAAGACAGAAGTGGAAGACGTTCATGAATTCCCTAACGTTTTTCCTAATAGTCTTCCAGGCTTACCTCCGAGTCGTGATATCGACTTTCGCATCGACCTCATTCCTAGAGCAAACCCTATTGCTAGAGCTCTTTTACACTTTCTTTAGCCAAGTTTTAAATTTATAAAACACGATATTTACTAACACTAAACACACATATGGGCAAGTGCACCCATCGTGAGCGTAGTATAGTGTTGGTAAGATACCGAGGTCGTCCAAGGACACAAGAGCTTTTAATACCGGTTTATCCTCAACGTCTAATCAAATCAAAAGTTTAGAAAAAAGGTTTAAACTAAGAAAATAAAAACTAACTAAAATGCTGAAAAATAAAAATAAAAGAAAAACAGATAGACAAGATGAATCACTTGGCTCCGACTCGTGTTTAGTGTAACCTTTGATTATTTCCGCACTTTTGCACTATTTAAGAGATTATCTTAGTTATTGTAGTAGGCCCCTCTTTTGGAGGTGACGTTACCCTCAACCCAGTAGTTTGAGTCAGCAAGGATACAATCCTAAAGGGTCGGATTATTGAAAGATAATTAATTAAGTTATTAATGCATAATGTGGTAGGCCCCTCTTTTGAAGGCGATGTTACCCTCGGCTAAGTAGTCTGAGTCAGTAGGGATACAGTCCTAAGTAGCCGGGTTAAAGTTTTAATAGTGGTTTAACTTATGAGGGGATCAAAGAGTTCGGACCCCCGCCATCCAATACCGTTAAGTATTGAAGGAGGTCCTACTAAATTTGACCCAGGTCCTTTGCAGGATCTATACACTGAACAATGGCAAGACTCTTACCAAACCGTTCCCTTAACCCCCGACCAGGTAGTCAACATACCTCCATACAGACCGTGGAGATATGAATGGTGAAAATCTTTTATTTTATATAGACAGTAAAATAATGCCAAGACACCACGGACAAACGATAAGGAAGAATCACCTTCAACATAAGAAACTAGTTATTAAAGTCATTAATACATAACCAATTAAAAAGTGCGAAAAGATTAAAAATAAAAAGTATTACACTAGACACTTTGTCTTCACCAAGTGTTGTAAGAGACTTAGGAAAACATGGCCTTGATTGTCAAGAACTCTTACGATCAATCTTGGATCCCGAGACGACTCACACACTCTATGATGGACAATTGATGATGGTGGTGGATGATGGTGTTATGGTGGTGGTGGGTGGTGGCTGAAGTGTGAGAGAGGTGGTGTGCCAAGGGATGGTTTGAGCTTGAGCCAAGCACTCCTATTTATAGGCTTAACAGAAGCTCGGGCACGGCCCCATGTCCAGTGGGCACGGCCCCGTGTCCATCCTCTTCTCTGTCTTCATTAATTGCTTTTGTCTGCATTAGTTGACCACAGCCCCGTGTCCGCTGGGCACGACCCCGTGTGCAGAAGCATATCTGTACTATCAAGATTTGCCTGGATTTTGCGAATCTTATAGTTGACCACGGCCCCGTGTCCGCTAAGCACGGCCCCGTGGTGGGCGATGGAAGCTTCTACAACTTTGTCTTTTATGCTGACACTTGGGCACGCCCCCGTGCTCATTGAGCACGGGGCGTGTTCAGCCTTCCGTTCTCTTGTTTTGCTTAGGAAGATGCTTTCGGAAAGGTCGGGCATGCCACGTTTGTTCCTTTTCTTGTATTTATGTTAGATTTAGTTGCCTTTTTGCTTCTTTTATTAATTTGAGCTCATTTAATCCTGAAAATACAAAAGGAAGACAAAAACACACTTTTTCCAACATTATTACTAAAAAAGGGTTAGTTTTATGCCACAATTGATGTAATTTATATGTTGCATTTTGCACACATCAAATACCCCCACACTTGAATCTTTGCTTGTCCTCAAGCAAAACTCTTTATAATGTGGCTTTACACTCCCAAATGGAATGGGTAGAAGAGAAGGTTTTTGGGCTTGTCATAGAGTGTCGGGATTTCCAAGATTCTTTATTACGTTTTATTTTTATTTATTTACAATCCTATTCGTCATGATTTATTTAAAACTTTTCATAAGATAAATTATTTATTAGGGCATAACATGCTCCCTTAAAATTCTATTTATATACAAGTTCACATACCTCACGGGGGATCACTCAACACTCGGCCGAAGATGTATCTTAGTGAATCACTCGAGAGCGGCGTGGAACTTACTCCTACCATAGGCTTGCCAAGCAATCAATCCTCCTCCTTTTTAACTATATACCTTTGTAAATATCAATAGGACTTTTGGGTGAAGGGTTAGGCTTGAGTTAAAGGTAGGTGGTTGGGTTAGTGGTTAGTAGAAAAGGGCGTAAAAAGCGTCGGTTTTCGAAAGACTTTTTATTTTTGCAAATTTTTTTATTTTGATGAAGCTATTATTCAAACAAAGTTATTTTTGATGAACTTGTTTGTTTATTTCTTTTGCTTCATCATAATATTTTTTTTTTTTAGTCATATGAAAAACCGAGCTTGTTACTAAAACAAAGGGTTAAAAATAAAAAAGGTTTTGGTGGGTGAAAGGGTGTTTGGTTTGGGTTAAGAAATGAAAAGATTTAGGCTCAAAGGGGTTAACTAGGGGGATTTTGGGTAGGTGGTAAAAAAAATAATGGTGTAGAAATAAAAAGGGGTTAGTCCTAATGCCTCCATCATTTACTTACTCGGGTTTAAGTTGGTAAGGACCGGGAATGTATCAAGTTCTAGAGTTGTAAGAACCAAGCGGCTATTCACACAAGAAACGAAAAATGAGCATTTAATTTAAAGATATATATTTGTATGCTCAATAAAGGCTCAAAACTCACTTTTGTGGGAATGGGTTTTTATGTGATCAAGTATATATAATTAAATTTTAACTAAGCTTGTCATGCCTTTTCATAATTTTCTTATGTTGGTTCTTTTTATCACGACGCTATCGGTTATAGATTTGTAAAAATATAACCTTTTTAGAATTTTGAAATTCCCAAATTAAACCTAGACAAGTAAAAAAATGAAAATTTTTGAAAAAAAAAAATTTGGGGTGATTAGCGGTTCCAATAGAGTTTTGTGTAAGGCTTGTTAATAGGACTTGCAAGATTCAAGGTTTTAGCTCCCCCCCCCCCCCCCACACTTAAATTACACATTGTCCTCAATGTGTCCCAAAAATAAGTTTTTAGGTTGACTGAATGTGTAAAAGGTGTGAAAAAACAAAAATTTGTGTTACTGGGCGCTGGACACGGCCCCGTGTTGTCCGGGCACGGCCCCGTGTTCAAGTGCCAGTAACAAAAATTAAACAAAAGAAACAGAAGCCTGGACACGGGGGCGTGTTGGGTGAACACGGCCCGTGTCCAGTTTACCTGAACTGGGTCATTTCTGCAGACTGTGCAGCACGGGGCAGTGTTGGGCGGACACGGCCCGTGCTGAGCTTGCTGTAATGAAGAAAGTTTGTCGGATGGCCCTGTTTTCCTGCATGGGGTGCTGGTTCAAGTTTCCCTTCTATCCTTTGCCATTCCGAGTGTGTTTTATTTATTTTAACACCATCCAAACACCAAGTTAACTAAAACCATCATTCATTTAGTCATAGAGAGAATTACATAATAGTCCTAAAAATTAAAATACTGTATAGTTAGGTCAAAGAAACACAAGAAATCTAAACCAAGAAGTTCTAGCCTACGACTTATTCTATTAGCAAAATTTCCGAAAAGGTAAATCCCTCGGTTAGATGTGGCTTGAAAAGCTTCTTTCTCCGGGCATGGGTTCCTCACACGTCGGCGAGCCATTCTTCTATCTCCCTAGGGAGAAGAAAAGCGGGTTCATTGGCATTGGTTTGAGGAGGTGCAACCTCCACCGGGACTTCTTGTAGATCTTCAAGAGGAGGTTCCGCTGGAATGTCGTCCCAACCGCTATGATTGTTGATTCCAAGTGCTAGGTTCCAATCCTCTTGAGGGAGGATTGGTTCCATGGGAGGTGTCACAAGAATGTTTAACCTCTGGTGCAAGAGGTTTATTTCTTGAAAACTGTTTTCCAACCCCACTGTAAGATAATTTATACGGTCTATTAGGACCTCCTCTACCGAAGTCATCTCGTCAAGAGCTTCACGTAATGCCATCACGTAACGTACGAGAGTTGCTTCGATTGATGACCTTATCTCCCTTCGACTGTTTCTAGAGTGCGCAGAAGAGGTTCCACTGTTTTGACTAGACATTCTACGAAAAAAAACCAAAAATAGTTCATTTTAATGAAACAGTACCACGGACACGGCCCCGTGTTCACCTTTCTACAGTTTTTTTAGAACAAGGAATCTTGGAGTTTCAAATTATTTTCTCAACTTATGAAGCATTTTTTAACAGAAATAACTTAAAACAATGTTGTGTAACTTATTTTTAACAAGATTCCTTGAACAAAAGTTGAACAAGCATCACAATAAAGCTTGGAATCAAGCTTCAATGGAGGTGTTGTTGCAAGAAAGATGAAGAAGAAGGCAATGGATAAAAGAGGTAAGGACAAGATGTTTGTTAGAACCTTCTTTTAGAACATACCTAGGATGGTAAGTTAGAAAATCCTTTCAAATCTCTGTCCCTGGATGGTCCAAATGTGCAGGATTCTTGGCTGCATTTATAGAAAACGACAGCAGGCTGGACACGGCCCCGTGTCGGCTGGACACAACCCCGTGTGCAGGCAAGATCCTGACACGTTTTTTCCGTATTCTGACAAAAAGTCAGAAGGGAATCTTTTGGTGGACACGGGGGCATGTTGACCTGGGCACAGCCCCGTGGCGAAAGGCTGTTTATGAAGTTTTGTCTATTTTCAAGGAACTTTTTCCGGATCGGGCGGTTCCTTACTGGATGGAACAACCCCAAAGTGCCTAAGATACCTTAATGGTTCTAGATTGAGACGAGAACGCAAGAGGTTGTCGGTGAGGGTGATTCCTATGCTATATCTAGGTGGACAAGTTCAACCCTTTCCCGGGCTCTCGTTAAAGAAGGTGTATGCCGAATCGCTCAGGTCTATGTATGCATCGAACGAAGTCGATGGGGAGTCCTTCATGGCACAATCGGCACAGGGACGACTATCGCTCAAGTCTTCGCTAGAGTTAGAAGTATCGTTGGGAACAACGAAGTTGTTTGAATGCGATTCCAACACTTCTTCTTGGTTATCATCGTGAGATAAATTATTGAAATCTATCCTAAGTTCTTTTAACCAATTAAGAATTAGATCTTCTAATTGAAATAGTTCATCAAGAAGCATTTCTCCTAGAAAATCTGGTTGGGAGCATTCGAGGGAGAGATAGGGATTATGTTTACTTTCGCCCCTCTTAAGGATACAAGGAAACGATGGGTCTATATAGTGGGGCTTATAATTTAGAAAATAACATTCTAATTCTTTATGGGAACCACCACATATTCGACACCACGTACCATAAGAGTGCGGAAAGTAAAAAATATCAGTATCACTCATGTTTGTGTCAGAAATTACCAACCGTCGGGATCTTACGGTTCTGTTTTCAGTAACTGAATCTTGGGCATGGGGTCGTGTTGAGTGGGCACGGCCCCGTGTTCAGCTTACTGTCTGACTTAAAACAGGATTGCCAGTTCCAATGATTGGGCACGGGGCGTGTTCAGCGGGCACGGCCCGTGCTGAGTTCTGCAGAAGCTGAAAAATTAAGAAAAATCTAAAAAAATAGAAAAATAAGAAAAAAACGATTAGGCCGCTGATTCCTAACTTTCTTAAAATCCTTGTGTCCCCTGCAACGGCGCCAAAAACTTGATGCGTGTGAAGTGTGTATATAAGTTTAAGTATATTTTAAGCCATTTTACACTTTATTTAGCCAAGTTTTAAATTTATAAAACACGATATTTACTAACACTAAACACACATATGGGCAAGTGCACCCATCGTGAGCGTAGTATAGTGTTGGTAAGATACCAAGGTCGTCCAAGGACACAAGAGCTTTTAATACCGGTTTATCCTCAACGTCTAATCAAATCAAAAGTTTAGAAAAAAGGTTTAAACTAAGAAAATAAAAACTAACTAAAATGCTGAAAAATAAAAATAAAAGAAAAACAGATAGACAAGATGAATCACTTGGCTCCGACTCGTGTTTAGTGTAACCTTTGATTATTTCCGCACTTTTGCACTATTTAAGAGATTATCTTAGTTATTGTAGTAGGCCCCTCTTTTGGAGGTGACATTACCCTCAACCCAGTAGTTTGAGTCAGCAAGGATACAATCCTAAAGGGTCGGATTATTGAAAGATAATTAATTAAGTTATTAATGCATAATGTGGTAGGCCCCTCTTTTGAAGGCGACGTTACCCTCGGCTAAGTAGTCTGAGTCAGCAGGGATACAGTCCTAAGTAGCCGGGTTAAAGTTTTAATAGTAGTTTAACTTATGAGGGGATCAAAGAGTTCGGACCCCCGCCATCCAATACCGTTAAGTATTGAAGGAGGTCCTACTAAATTTGACCCAGGTACTTTGCAGGATCTATACATTGAACAATGGCAAGACTCTTACCAAACCATTCCCTTAACCCCCGACCAGGTAGCCAACATACCTCCATATAGACCGTGGAGATATGAATGGTGAAAATCTTTTATTTTATATAGACAGTAAAATAATGCCAAGACACCACGGACAAACGATAAGGAAGAATCACCTTCAACATAAGAAACTAGTTATTAAAGTCATTAATACATAACCAATTAAAAAGTGCGAAAAGATTAAAAATAAAAAGTATTACACTAGACACTTTGTCTTCACCAAGTGATGTAAGAGACTTAGGCAAACATGGCCTTGATTGTCAAGAACTCTTACGATCAATCTTGGATCCCGAGACGACTCACACACTCTATGATGGACAATTGATGATGGTGGTGGATGATGGTGTTATGGTGGTGGTGGGTGGTGGCTGAAGTGTGAGAGAGGTGGTGTGCCAAGGGATGGTTTGAGCTTGAGCCAAGCACTCCTATTTATAGGCTTAACAGAAGCTCGGGCACGGCCCCGTGTCCAGTGGGCACGGCCCCGTGTCCATCCTCTTCTCTGTCTTCATTAATTGCTTTTGTCTGCATTAGTTGACCACGGCCCCGTGTCCGCTGGGCACGACCCCGTGTGCAGAAGCATACCTGTACTATCAAGATTTGCCTGGATTCTGCGAATCTTATAGTTGACCACGGCCCCGTGTCCGCTGAGCACGGCCCCGTGGTGGGCGATGGAAGCTTCTACAACTTTGTCTTTTATGCTGACACTTGGGCACGCCCCCGTGCTCATTGAGCACGGGGCGTGTTCAGCCTTCTGTTCTCTTGTTTTGCTTGAGAAGATGCTTTCGGGGAGGTCGGGCATGCCACGTTTGTTCCTTTTCTTGTATTTATGTTAGATTTAGTTGCCTTTTTGCTTCTTTTATTAATTTGAGCTCATTTAATCCTGAAAATACAAAAGGAAGACAAAAACACACTTTTTCCAACATTAGTACTAAAAAAGGGTTAGTTTTATGCCACAGTTGATGTAAGTTATATGTTGCATTTTGCACACATCACTCCTTATCGACTCACTCCGTCTGAAATGCGTGAACTCTCGAGTCAGCTCCAGGAATTGCTTGACAAAGACTTTATTCACCCTAGCACCTCTCCTTGGGGCGCGCCAGTCCTTTTCGTCAAAAAGAAGGATGGGTCGTTCCGGATGTGCATCGACTATCGGGAGTTGAATAAGCTGACAATCAAGAATCGTTATCCTCTACCTCGCATCGTTGATTTGTTTGACCAGTTACAAGGTGCCACGTGTTTCTCCAAGATCGATCTACGCTCAGGCTACCACCAGTTACGCATACAAGAGGAGGATATACCCAAAACCACTTTCTGCACTCGATACGGACACTATGAGTTCGTTGTTATGCCTTTTGGTTTAACCAACAAACCCGCAGTTTTTATGGATCTGATGAATCGCGTGTGTAAACCTTTTATCGACCGCTTCGTCATCGTGTTCATCGATGATATCCTGATCTATTCCAAGTCGAAAACCGAACACGCGCAACATCTACGTTTGGTTCTCGAGCTCCCCAAGGGGAATCAACTCTATGCCAAGTTCTCCAAGTGTGAATTCTGGCTGGAGGAGGTTCAATTCCTCGGTCACATTGTCAATAGTCAAGGTATTCACGTCGACCCCGTGAAGATCGAAGCTGTCAAGAGTTAGGTTACACCTAAGAACCCGTCTGAAGTCCGTTCTTTTCTCGGACTAGCGGGCTATTATCGCCGATTTATCAAAGGATTCTCAAAAATCGTTGTGCCGCTTACCTCTCTCACGCACAAAGACAGGCCCTTTGTTTGGGGAACTGGACAAGAGACTGCCTTTAAAACCCTCAGGTATATGCTTTGCAATGCTCCCATCCTCACTCTACCCGACGGAAACGATGACTTTATCGTCTATTGTGATGCCTCGAACCTTGGCCTTGGTTGTGTTCTCATGCAATGAGACAAGGTTATTGCTTACGCATCTCGTCAGCTCAAGATCCACGAGAAGAACTACACAACCCACGACCTCGAGCTAGGCGCAGTTGTTTTTGCGTTGAAGATTTGGCGACACTACCTTTACAGTACCAAGTGTATGATCTTCACCGATCATAGGAGCCTACAACATATCTTTGACCAGAAGGAGCTAAATATGCGTCAACGCTGGTGGGTAGAACTTCTCAATGATTATGACTGTGAGATTCGTTATCATCCTGGCAAGGCAAATGTCGTTGCCGACGCTCTCAGCAGACGGAGCTACTTGCACAGCGCCCATAATATTCAAGCCCAGTATGATCTCGAGACCCTCATCCGCGAAGCCCAACATGCCTGTTTTGCCGAGCGTACTTTGAAGAAGGAAAGGATTCTCAATGATGGAGCCCATCTAGTGAATAAATCGAATGGGATATTCCATTATCTGGACCGAATTTGGATCCCTAAACGGACCAATTTACGGTAGATTTTGATGGACGAAGCCCACAAGTCTCGATATTCTATTCATCCCGGTGCCGATAAAATGTACCAGGATCTTCACTACAAGTACTGGTGGCCGGGCATGAAGAAAGATATCGCTATCTATGTTTCGAAGTGCCTGACTTACTCGAAAGTCAAGGCCGAACACCAAAGACCCGCTGGCTTACTCGTTCAACCCGAGATCCCTAAGTGGAAGTGGGAGAGTATAGCTATGGACTTCATAACGAAACTTCCGCGCACGCCATCAGGTCACGACAGCATCTGGGTTGTCGTTGACCGTTTGACTAAATCTGCTCACTTTCTGACAATACGAGGAGACTACAAGGTAGAAAAATTAGCCCGAATCTACACCAAGGAGATCATTTGTAAACATGGGATGCCTCGCGACATCATTTCTGACCGCGAAGCTCGGTTTACCTCGCGTCTTTGGGAAATCTGCTCTCGGTACTACACTTAATCTAAGTACCGCTTTCCATCCCCAAACCGACGGTCAGACTGAAAGAAGGATTCGTACCCTTGAAGACATGCTCCGTTCGTGTGTCATAGATTTCGGTGGTAACTGGGACGCATACTTACCTTTAGTCGAATTCTCATACAAAAACAGTTATCATTCCAGCATTCAAATGGCACCATTTGAGGCATTGTATGGAAGAAGATGTCGATCGCCTATCGTATGGCACGAGATCGGAGACTCGCAATTAACCGGTCCTGAGCTATTGCAAGAAACGACAGACAAAATCCTCCAAATTCGAGACAATCTACTGAAAGCTCAGAGTCATCGGAAAAGTTACGCCGATGGACGACGCAAGCCCCTTGAATTTGACGTTGGCGACCATGTACTCCTAAAGGTATCGCCTTGGAAGGGTGTGGTCAGATTCGACAAGAAAGGAAAGCTCGCGCCTCGATATGTTGGACCCTTTAAGATTCTAGAAAGGATCGGAAAGGTGGCCTACAGACTCGAACTACCGGAGGAACTTAGCAATGTCCACCCGACTTTCCACGTTTCGAACCTCAGAAAATGTCGCTGAGCATGATTTACACGTTCCACTCGAGGACCTACAAGTGAACGAAACATTACACTTCGTGGAAAAGCCTGTCGAGATCATGGACCGACAAACCAAGCAGCTCAGGCGCTCACGCATTCCCATTGTGAAAGTCCGCTGTGAAGGCAAACGAGGCGCAGAGTTCACTTGGGAACTCGAAAGTGACATGAAGGCGAAGTACCCACAGTTGTTTGTTACGGCTTCGGCCTAATTTCGGGATGAAATTCCCTTAAGAGGGGGAGGCTGTAACACCCCGTGTTTCGAAAGTCAAAGTCAAAGTCAAGATTGAAGTCAAAGGAAGAAAAGATTGCTAATTGCGATTTGTCACTCCTTGCTCAACTCCTGTTTTGACTTCTTTGACTTGTAGATAATCTATTTATTTTTATCGCATTAGTTGTATTATGTGGAGTACTTGTTAATAATCGAGGTTTAATCGCTAATTATCGCGAGTTTATCGCTTATCACATCGCAATCGCACTCGCAACTCGAATTTATGCGTTCTGGATATTGTTTTACGTGTGTGTGCTACTTATGTGTTACTTGTGCATGTTTATTTATATTATGTTTGTGGTAATCAGATCGAAACACAATCGCAACGCTATCGCAATCGAATCGCAGACACTAAACACAAGTTAACTATAGTGATTATATGTTAGATATAGTAGTTGGGATTAATAGTGCAATCTAATGGGTAAACTATCGCATCGCTCATTCAAAACGCATCGCAAAACCCAACGCGCGAAACAAAACGCCAAAACTCAAACGTCGGAGCCACTCGATCGAGCTACTGCTCGATCGGATGGTAAACCGATCGGATTGCCATCCGATCGGACAGCCATCCGATCGGTGACCCACTCGACCTTAGGAACTTTCCTTTTTGGGAAACCCTATAAATACCCCCACTTGTCACATCACTTGATGTGACAGCTCTCTACTCGACCCAGCCGCACTCAAGCTCTATTTCTCTCGATTTCTCGTGATTCTTGTAAGTTTTCAACCTAAATTTTGTACTTCTATGATCTACCCACACTTCTTCATCATTCTCTCTTTTAAATCTCAACTTTTAACCGTGATATTAGTGGATTTGAGGTGTTCTAGGATGATGTCATCATGGTGTTCTTATGAACTTCATGTTTCGACTACAATCCACCAAGAACAACTTAGATCTGAATGATTTCCACATGAATGAACAAAGATCTTGCATAGATCTGAACATATTCATGGTGAAAAGGATTGAAAGATGGTTTCAAACTTTCTTTCAACTCTTTTACACTCAATGCATTCAAAACCGATAGAATCAGAGCTTGTTCTGATCTTCTACTCTTTCATAGTGATGTGTTGGTTCAAGATCTGGATTCTACCAAAGAGACAAGTGATTCCGGGTTAAACATGAACAACCGTCACGAACCAGTGAACGGGTCAGATTTGGGTGATTCCTGTTCGGACGGGTCACTAGGGTCTTGACGAGGTTTCTGTTGCTTAGCACGTTATCACACCATCTTGATCAAAACTGCAAAACTATCGAAACAACCAAGTGTCAAGATGATCAGCCGTTGGGACGGATTGCCGTCCGATCGGATTTCCATCTGATCGGACAGCCATCCGATCGGCTTGCACCTTGGTCCCACACTTAAACCTTTATTTTGATCAAAGGACTAAACATTGAGCGGGTTACCATCCGATTGGATAGCCATCCGATCGAACGACTACCCAAGCATGAGATGTTTGGAACTTCAACACTTAAACAATTTTCAATATGTTCAATGCACTACCAGCTCTAACGGATTGCCACCCGATCGGTAGACTATCCGATCGAGTGACAAAACTGCTGTGAACTTGTTCTCTGAGAATGTCTCACCAAGTGGATCGTCGTTCGATCGAACCGCCGTTCGATCGACCGACCTGAAGGGTAGAGATACTTCTCTGTTTTCAAAATGCTGCAACGAAAACTTCAAAAGACAAACCATCATACACAAACACATCTTAACCAAGCTTGATGTCAATCTGTCTGAATGCCCATCCGATCGGATGACCATCCGAACGGATTGACATCCGATCGAATGAGCATCCGATCGGATTGCCATCCGATCGGGTTGCTGTTCGACACTTGGTTCCCTTGCATCGTTTTACGCGCCGCTTATCGTTTATGCTACCGTTAACTGTTCAGGCTAATCCCACACTAGCGCTCCCTTCAATCCATTAACTACCATCGCTGTGAGTATACTCGAACCCTTTTTGCTTTACGCACTTTTGGGTGTTACATACGTTACTTATTCTAAATCACATCAAACACACTACGCAATACTTTAACGCTAACCGCTACTGCATGTTATACGTGACTCGATGAATGCTTGTTTGTTATGTTTACACATAGATTGTTGTCTACCTGCCTTAGCAACGATAGTACTATAGTTTGGACTCAGCACCTGTTCACTCAGGGGTTGTTAAGGACCATTACTCACATGATTCGCAGTGGTGAATATGTGTTATGAACTGCCTTACGCAGTTGACCCGCAGTCATTGGTATTGATAGGATCTTGTCGATAACTTACATGCTTCACATCACACGTTGTACGTGCCGGTTATGCGTAAACGATTTCGAACTCTATTATTCTATCAAACTTGTATGCTCACCCTTACACTATGTGTATTGACTTTTACTTTAACGTATGTTGTAACACCCCGTGTTTTCATAAGTGAAAGTTAAAGTCAAGGTCAAAGTCAACGACCGATTTCGCGCAACTTAACTCGTAGAAATGTTTTTATTTTATTTATATTATGTGGAGTAAGTGTCGTTCATTGCAATAATCGAATCGTGTTAACCGTATTTCAATCGACTCGCGACTGTGAACTATAAGAAGTAACAATGCGATAAAGTTAATCAAGCTATGCTAATCAAATCAACATCAAATCGTAACTCCAGCTATGTATTTTACTTGTCATTCATACGTGTGTGTGTGCCTTACGTGTTACCTGTGCATTTTATTTATGAGTTGTTGTGATAATCAAGCGAACTCAATCGAACTCAATCGAACTCGAAGTCTAACTCAAAGTCCAACTCGAATGTAAACGAACCCGAACCCGAATTCCGAGTCGAACCATGTTATATACGAAGTAGTTGGGACTGAAAGTAATTTGACTAGGAAACCCTATCGAATCGCTCGCAATCGAAACCGAAGCGTCATCGCACCGAACGCACCATTCAGTCGACATCCGGACGGATGGTCCATCTGCACGGTTTGCCAATCCGCACGGATTGCCGATCCGCATGGATTGCCAATCCGCACGGGTTGACAGTTCGCACGGATGACCAGTCCGCACGAATAACCCATCCGGGTGACCTGCAATCCGCACGGATCACCCCTTTCCCCTTTTAGCATCCTATAAATACCCGGGTCACTCTCCAAACTTTCCACTTTTGGCAAGTGACGTCCGACCTGCACGCATTCTTCACCTTTTCTCCGATTTCTCTCAATCCAGGTAAGATCTTGCTCTAAAACTTGTACATTCTTGATCTATACGCACATCTACACCTTTCCATCTTTCAAATCTCAACTTTTAACCATGAAATCATCAAGATTTGAGGTATTCTAGGGTGACGTCATCATGAAGTCCTCATGAACTTCAAGTGTGACCTCATTCCACCAAGAATAACTCGGATCTGAACGATTTCCACAAGATTTCACAACAACTTCACCTAAATCTAAACTTTTCTAAAGGATAAAAGAGTTGAAAGAAATAAACAAGTTTTTCTCCTTCTTTTACCCTCAAAAACGGTACGAATCAGATCCGTTCTAGTCTCCTACTTAATGATAGTGATGCATTAGTCCTAGATCTGGATTCTACCCGCAAGACACCTGATTTCGGGTTAGGCCGGGATGACCGTTCTAAACCGCTGACAGGCCGAGTTAGGGTGATTCCTGGCCAGCTTGGTCATACGGGTAAGGATGCGATTCCAAATGGTTGACACGTAATCAGAACGTCTCGATAGACGACAAAGGCGACCAAGAGTAACCGAACGGAACAACCAGGACGAGAAAGTTGTCCGCACGAGTAAGTTGTCCGCACGGACAGACGATCCGGACGGGTTGTCACCCGGACGAGCTACACTTGGGACCCACATTCAAAACGAGGTTTGAGTATCGACGAATGAACAATCCGGACGGACGACCTCTGAATGGATTACTCTTCGGATCATGAGATACTGAGACCTTAACAATTTCAAACATTGTGCATCCGCACGGACAAGTTGTCCGCACGGACAGACTATCCGGACGGATTGTCTTGTCCGCGCGAACAAACTATCCAGACGGATTATCACTGTCCGCACGGATTGTCATCCGGACGGATTCCACAAATTTCATCAAGTGACTCAGCCTTGGAGACGTGTCCGCACGGACTACCATCCGGACGAATTGTTGTCCGCGCGACCGGCTTGAAGGGTAGAGATACTTAGATGTTTTCTAAATGCTACAACGAAAACTCCAAAGCACAAGCCATCATACACAAACACATCCTTAACTTAGGAAGAAACAATCCACTCGAATAAGTTATCCGCACGAGTGAGTTATCCGCACGGATTACTTGTCCGCACGGATAACTTGTCCGCACGGACTACTTGTCCACACGGATAAACAATCCGCACGAGTGACTAATCCGGATGGATTACCACCCGCACGGAATACCATCCGCACGGATTGTTACTCGCACGGATTGTTACTCGCACGGATAGTTTACTCACACGGATAGTTACTCGCACGGATAACTTACTCGCACGGATAGTTAATCCGCACGATCAACTATCCTACCCGCTCTCACTTTGTACTGTTTTACGCGCCACTTATCGTTACGTTATCGAATCTATTCAGGCTAACCATACTCGCTGAAAAGCGCTCCCTTCAATCCATAATCGCTGTGAGTATACTCGAACCCTTTTTGCTTTTAGCACTTTTGGGTGTTACATACGTTACGAATATTCAAACTACAACTATCACACTACTCAAGCTATTTTAACGCTAAACCATTAATGCATGTTATACGTGGCTTATGAATGCTTGTTTGTTATGTTTACACATGGAATGCTGTCTACCTGCCTTAGCAACGATAGTACTATAGTTTGGACTCAGCACCCATTCACACGGGGGTTGTTAAGGATCTCTTACTTGCATGGATTACGGTGGTAATCATGTATTGCGAACTGCCTCGGGCAGTCAATTCGCAGTCATTGGTATCGATGGATTTATGTCGATAACTAATGTGCTTCATTTCACCATGTGTACGTGCTGGTTATGCGTAAACGAATTCGAAATCTATATGTTATTATCAAACTTATATGCTCACCTTTACATTATATGTATTGACTTTATTTTAACGTATGTGACAAGTGCTTAGGTTGTTTCTGTGCTTAACTTGCTGGTGATGAAATTGAGGCTAGGGAAGGAGTCCTAGAAACCAACAAATAAGTTAGCTGTGTTTAAATCTGAGTTGTCGGAACAGAATATTTGTCTTGATGCTTGTCTGTAATAATTATTTAACTATTTGAGATACGGTATGGGACGTATTATTTAAATTGAATGGTAATGATAGTTGTTATGGAAACTTCTGGACAATCTGTTTCGCTCAGTGCCACGCCCCGATGATTCCGCCATCGGTTGGGGTGTGACATATGTGGTAGGTGCTTAAGATGCTAGAATGCTTGGTTTGCTGTGTGATGAAATCGAGGCTAGGAAAAAGTCTAGAAACAAACAAACAAATTGTCTATTTTGAAATCTGAGTTGTCAGATCAGTATTTTTTGTGAGACAATTATTTGTAATAACTGTTTTATTTGGATATGTTAATTAATAGTTGTTATGGATACTCATGGACAGTCTGTTTCGCTCAGTGCCGCTCCCCGATGATTCCGCCATCGGTTGGGGTGTGACATGGTCATTATCATAGTAGGGATCTAGTAGGTCTAAGTCTGGGTAAGCTGCTAGGTTTGGCATGGGTTCATCTTCTGGTATTGGGTAGCGTTGTTGGTAATCCCTATGGTCGTCAAACCACTGGTCGTAGTCTGGTTCCAATGGATTGGGTGCTGGTACTCTCGGTATCTCAGCTGGGTCAATGTCAGGCATTGGGATTTGGTTTTCTGGGTTGTTTTCAATTTCCATTGGTTGTGTGGGAAACAGTGGTAAGGGCTGGGGTGCTATGAATTGCTCTAAATTAGGGTCTGTAGTTGTTGTTTCTAGGATATGAAAATTTGCTAGACTCCTATTGAGCATATCCTGAGTGTGAGCATCTGTTTCTCTCTTAACGGCTACTAAAGCTCGCTGCTGTTGTAACTTTTTCAACCTTTTTCTACATTCGTGTGCTCATCTGCTGAACCATCCTCTCTTTTTGGGAGGGAATGGCTCTTCAGATTGGGCTTTGAACACGAATATCTCATCTTCGTTGTCAGCCGAATACCTGAGAGGGATGGCTGTGAAGAGGTGCCTTCGTCCCTAGGTGAGCTGGACAACTGACGGTAAGCGTCCGAATGTACTTGGTCGCTCATACTGTAAACTAACAAATAGTCAAATAATACACAACAATAATATACAGATATGCACGAAATCCCGTAGATTATTTCCTAACATATTGAATAAATTTTGGTGTCAGCAGAACACTTATGTGGCTGAATCAGTGGCTTGGCTCTGATACCACCTTCTGTCGCAACCCCCGCCCCCTTACAACCCGGGAACAGGCGGTTGTGAGATCAGTTTCGGTGGTATCGGTGTTTATCAATTTGGCAGCGGAATTTACATCAGGACCGTAGTTAGGAAATATTTAATCAGAGTAAAATACCACACTTTTATAATATTAAACACATGGGGAAATCCCAAGTTTCAAGTACACACATTTTATAGGGATAAACCCTATTTTATTTAAATAAAAACATCTCTTTATTTAGGTAACTTTTATAGCCACTTTTCCAAGCCTTCAGTGCTGTCCAGTTGGCTTCTATTTGGCTTTCACATTTCGTTACCTGAAACGCGTTTAAAAACATTTTGTCAGTGGGAAATACTGGTGAGTGAATCCCAGTTTAATCAAGACAAGTAAAACCGTTTTACAGTATTGAGGGCGGTCGCGCAATTACATTTGTTTTAATTACCACCCACGGTACTGTCAACCCGACTTGTGGTCATGTTACTACTCACAGTGTAGTAACAAATTTTGTATACAAAACCCCAACATACCGACGATAATTGTAGAATACAAATACTTAATCACTGTTTAATATATTATAAATTAATTGAGGTTTTGTAAAAAGGAGATTACTCACATTGCTGTCTTAGGGTTTTCCTTAAGGGTTTCCTGGTGATTATCTGTTAATTACACAAATGCACACGCGTTAATATAATAACCCAATATTTACATTAGTAATACCCTCCCCGAGACGGCATTCCAACGACTACGTCGGGCAGAACCACGACAACCGTTACGGAACCATAGATCAATCGGGTAGCTTATCTAATACGTAACCGGGGGTTATGATACTTACAACGAGGCAGAACTTCGTTATTTAGGGGGTATAATGCCCAGGAAATACTTTAGCTATATAGAAATTTGAGAGAGAAAGAAAGTTGTGAACGATCGGAATTGAAAGCTGATGGCCTCTATTTATAGGGCCTGATTCGGACTCCCTCGCGGCCCGCGAAAGAGAAAGGGATGGCCGGCGCGGCCCGCGAGCTAGGCAAGGTAGGCCCTAGCTTCGCCTCATCACCGGTGTAGCCTTGACGTGTGGCGGGACACTTGGCGTTCTAGGGTTTCGCCTGGTGGCACTAGGTCGCGCCCGCGAAAGATCAAGTATAGTCTGCCGCGCCCCGCGATAGACTTAAATTATTTGTTTTTATTTTATTTTTAATTATATAAGGTATTTTAGGCTCGGTTTTCACATTCTAAATTATATTATTACATTCCATTCATGTTCATCAATTACCTGGACACAAGTTCACCTATTGTTGTCACCTAGACATTTCATTAAACACTTGGCTTGCGTACCATATTTAAGGCACAATGTACAAGTACTTCATGCTTAACTTCCTAGTTCATGGTATTAATCACCATATTTCTTTCCAAAAACCAAGTATCAATAATTCGTGAACACTAAACATAGCAAAATCGCTTGCCCTTTCAACCTATTTATCAATTTGGCCAAATATCATTATGGGTTTACCCAAGATTTGACCCCCTCATCCCACCTTCCAAGAATCTCATTCAACTTGCTAATTTCATAAATTATGGTACATGCTAATTCAAAAATCAATTATAAGCACAATTCCTACTAAGATTAGCATAGAATGCTAAGATTCATCCATAATCACCAACCAATATCATTCATACATCATGCATTTACTCTCTATCCAAAAGCCATCATCAAATGAAATTCCATCACTTACCTCATGTTTCAAATCACTAGACCGTTAGAAATCCTTGATTACGCAGCCATTTTGGGTTGAGTTCCATCATCAATTTTAGGATTTAGAGTGGTTTGAGAGAAACCCCACCTCCCCCCCTATTCTCCTTTGTATATGTTAACACACACACATATCCCGACGTTTTTATTTTGTAAAAACATTGATTCAAACTTGCAATTTCAGCCCCTCATGTTTGCCATATGATCTCATTTGTCACAAACTTCATTCCCTACTATCTAACCTATATTCTAACTAAGTTAAATAACATAGTTATTTTATTTCATGCCATAACAAAAGAAAACATACTAATAAATTATTAATTCAAGTTTTGGGGATTTACAATATATTATACATCTTTTGCATCCCGCTCATCCTGAACTCTGCTAGCGCAGTGTAATGTTGCCTCACTAAACATGGTTCTAGATCAAATCACGCTACCATCATCCCGCTCGCCAGTGGTTGAGGCATAATTTTTTTCCTATGGTGTCATTTTTTTAATGCTCGAATTTGTAAGATCCGACATAAAAAAGTTTGGGCCGGCTCGAATCATATAGTAAAAGTCAATATTAGACCTGGCAAACGGGTTGGGTCGGGTTGGGTCATGGGTCAAAACGGGTTCGGGTCAGAACGGGTTCGGGTCAAAACGGGTCAATTCAAAAAAGGGTTGTTTTGGTTCGGGTCGGAACGGGTTCGGGTTGAAACGGGTCCGGGTGAGAACGGGTTTCGGGTCGGGTCGGGTCAGTTTTGTTAAAAAATGCTTTTTTTTTTTTTTTTAAAGTGAGAGATTGTACATCAAGGGGCAATTTTGTCGGGTTGAAACGGGTCCGGGTCGGTTCGGGTTGATTATATTTCATCATTCTAACTTGTAAGATTTGTTGTTTCCTAAAACTAGAATTGAGATGGAAATGTTTGGAGTTTGATGGTAGTTATCGTCATGATATGCAGGATATAGTGCAGGTTACACATGATGCAGATTTAGGCATTTGGCGAATAAGTTTGCAAATATAAAAATTCAGATACATTATGTTAATAGATATAGTGCATCTTAATGGATTTACAATCGTCAGATTCTTTTTACAGGGTTTCAGATGTTGGTATAAGAGTAAGATAATCAACTGAATGAAGAAAAGAAATAGCAAACAACAATTTTGAAAAAAGAATCGAAGCTTTTATTATGAATATTACTCAGTGCATGCATTACATAATGAGAGAGGACTTATTTAAATACTAGAAAAAGTAGGATAAAAGCTGCACATCCAAAAGACTAGGTAAAGGCTAAGAAACTATCCGTTTACCCTTTTATTGAATTCAAATAACAAACTAATGACCACGTGCGCTTGACTGAAACTGACTCCAGCTTTGAATTAATCTTCATCATCAGAAAGATCGATCACGAAAGTTGGGAATTCGCGAACGAAGAATTTATAAAAGAAAAAAAGCACCTTCTGAAGAACATTCATCGTAGAAAACCGATTCATCGCGAAACGGTTCGGTTCGAAACGGTATGCGTCGAAACGGTTCGATTCGAAACGGTACTGGTTGAAACGGTACGGGTCGAAACGGCACGGGTCGAAACGGCACGGGTCGAAACGGTTCCCGTCGAAACGGTACTGGTCGAAACGGTTCCCGTCAAAACGGTTCGATTCGAAACGGTACTGGTCGAAACGGTACGGGTCGAAACGGTACGGGTAGAAACGGTACGGGTCGAAACGGTACTGGTCGAAACGGTTCGTGTCGAAACGGTACTGGTCGAAACGGTACGGGTCGAAACGGTATGCGTCGAAACGGTTCGCGTCGAAACGGTACGAAACTCGTCCCGACCCGAAACTCGTCTCGTGCGGAAACTCGTGCCGGCCAAAACCTGTTGCGATCCGAAACCCGTCCATGCAGAAACCCGTGTTGGCCCGAAACCCAACCCGAACCGACCCGTTTCTTTAAGACACTAACCCACATCGACCCATTTCTTTAATGTTGTCGACCCGCTTTGACCCGAAAATAACAAGATGGAATTTCAAGTGACCCATTATGACCCAATTAGTTAAAATATCTTACCCAAATCAACCCATATAATTTTAAAAGCAACCCAAATTGACCCATTTGGAAGGCTTTGGGTCAAGATTGCCCCCTCTAGTCAATATTATAAAAAAAGTACAATTGCCCTGAGAAAAAACACATAATAAAAATACAAAGTCATTTAGAATCGTATAAGAACCTTTAAGGGGGTCAGGGCACCCCGTGATGGCAAGCGTGATGGACCATGATGTCATGATCACGGTAGTGATAGGGATGGGCGTGATGTTTGGGTGTGGGTTGTTTCGACGGTTGTTATTGGGTGTGGGTTTATATGTGGTGGTGTGATGGAATATGATGGGGTGATGTGTGTTGCAAGTGTTTTAGTGATGGTGTGATGAAATGTTATGGAATGAAGTGTCAGATTGTGATTGTGTGGGAATTGTCTGTCATCCTCGAGTTACAACTACTGACCACCCATGTTCAAGTGTTATGTGATCAATCACGTGACACTTCAGTTCGTCCAATCGTCTCTGGCAGTCCAATCGTCACTAATGACTATAAAAAAACATTTATTAGGTAAAACCTTTATATAACTTGGTTCTTTAGCAAAATATATGTAGTTTAATTTTTAATAAAATCAACGGTGTCAATGATAAAAAAACAAAAAAAAAATAAAACATTGGTGTCGTTTAAAAATTTTCCTTTACACGTTCTATATGTCGTCGGGTGAGCGTGTGCCACATCATCTCGACGCTCCACACAGCCCGGAGTAAATAACAAAACGCCTTATCTGTGTTTACTTGCCTATTTGTGGACTGTGGTCACCTTTAGATAAGGTGATAGATTTTTTTGACCACGTGAAATACATAAAAACACATGCATATTGCATACTACCACTCATTCTGCAATGGATATCACCACTCAATCCGAAACTCCATGGCTAGAGCTCATAGGAAGCAAGAACTGGGAAGGCCTTGTCGACCCGTTCGACATCAATCTTCGAACACTCATCCTGCGCTGCGGCGACTTCTGCCAAGCCACCTACGACGCCTTCAACAACGACAGCAACTCCAAGTACGCTGGCAGCAGCCGCTACGGCAAGAGATCATTCTTCCACAAAGTCAAGCTCAGACCGTCCCCTAACGATTACCAGGTCGCCTATTTCATCTATGGTACGGCCAAAATCAGCATTCCTGCAGCCTTCTTCCTTCATTCCCTCTCTCGTGAAGCATGGGACCGCGAGTCAAACTGGATCGGGTATATTGCAACTACAACCGACGAGGTTAGTAAAGCGTTAGGCAGGCGAGAGATCTACCTAGTGTGGAGGGGAACCCAACGGGATTTGGAGTGGATTAATGTTTACGGAGCGAGCTCAGTGTCTGCTGAATCATTGTTACGACAGAAAACGTTTAACCCTCCAACAACTGAAACCACCGACGTTGGTGGCAGCAGTAGCGATAGCGATGATGATAACGATGAAGTTGGAGGTAACGATGAAGTTAGAGGTAAACCAAAGGTTATGCGGGGTTGGTTAACGATTTACACTTCTTATAATCCGAATTCTTCTTTCACAAAAGTAAGTGCAAGAACACAAGTGTTGGCGAGTATTAAACAGTTGGTGGAAAAATACAAGAATGAAGAAGTTAGCATAATTGTAACTGGACACAGCCTTGGTGCAAGTTTAGCAACGTTATCCGCCTTTGATCTAGCGGAAAATGGTATCACAAACGTCCCAATTACAGCTTTCGTGTTTGGTTCACCACGAGTGGGTAACCGAGCGTTCAACAATCGTCTCAATCAATTCCCGAATGTTAAACTTCTACACATAAGGAACAAGATCGACCTCATTACGCTTTACCCAAGCAGGTTAATGGGGTACGTCGACGCTGGGATACAATTCGAGATCGATTCGAGAAAATCCGGTAACTTAAAGAGATCAACCAACACCGGAGACTGGCACAATTTGCAGGGGATGTTGCATGTGGTGGCGGGGTGGAATGGGGAAGATGGTGAGTTCGAGTTGAAGGTTCCGAGGAGCTTGGCGTTGGTGAATAAATCGAGTGCGTTCTTGAAAGATGAGTACTTGATACCGGAGTCATGGTGGATCGAGAAAAACAAAGGTATGGTTATGGATGAAAATGGTGAATGGGCTTTGCAATCACCTGATGAAGAAGACATTCCAGTTCCTGAATTTGCTGAATGATAAATCATTGTTCAGTTTCATAATTTCATTGTATTTGTGATATGATTTCTAATTTGTTGTACAATAAGTTATTTGCTTTGTACCAAACACGGTCGATGTATTGATAGATCAGCTTAAACAAACTCGAGCCTAAATTGGAGCTCGACCTAGACATATCTTAAGTTAAACAAGCTGAGCTCGGGCTTAAGCAAGCTCGGCTCGTTTACACCTCTAACGATAACCGGTCTCAGGTTGATCTTTGTAACAATGATGAAAACATTGTATGATAAGAAATCACAAAGACCATTCACATTATGTATAAGTACCCAAAACCAAGCAACAATAAGTTTAGTATTATATTGACAATAAAAGGAAAAGAAAATACACACAAATACAAACACACACAACATCAAATAATATAGTTTTCCTAGAATCTATTTCAATGAACATGTTTTACTCCTAGTAGGGTATTTTATCCTTCAGGTACATTAATATAGCTTTGGTTCCTCGATCAAGAATTGTTCTTCGTATGCTGCAAAAATTGTAAAAAAAAAATAGCATTTTTATGGATCGGGCATAGATATAAAAGATACGGCATACTGCATACCTTCTCAAAGGGTTCCCATCAAGTTGTAGCACTTGAAGACTCGGTTCTAGTAAACCCTGCAAAAACCAACTTTCAACATTAGAATTCAGTCTGCTAAAAGGACAACGAATTTGGTGCACAAATTAAAAACCTTTGAACTCGAAAAGGATTTCATAACCAACCCAAACAGATCTTATTCTGTGCACAAATTAAGATTTAAGAACCTTGGAAACAAGTAAAAGTTGTGTACAAACCAGTTCAGGAGGAAGTGTGCTAATGTTATTGTCTGAAAGACGAAGCTCCTGAAGAGATGTAGCATTTTTTAAACCCTGCAACAAGCATTCAATTTATTAGAGTGAAGTTGTTATATAAATATAATAATTTTAATATAAGATAATATAATATAATGTATAACTAATTACATATAAATATTATTATATATAATTACGATATAGCAACTAAATAATATATTTATTATGTTAACAAATAAAATAAAGAGTTAACTGCCATTTTCGTCTTTGTGGTTTGTCCACTTATGCCGGTCCAAACTAAATTTCCAATTTGTGTACCATTTCCATCCCTAACATTCTTGAAACATGCCAGTTTAATCCAAAAAGTTAACTTGGACTATTAAATGAGGGGTAAAAAAGTAATTTTCCATTTTAGTTTCTTTTTCAATTTTTTTACACCTCTTTAATAGACACACACACATTTATATACACAAATACAATCACCTATCTCTCTACACCCCCAACCACCGCCATCATAGCCACCACCACCACCACCTCAACCACCATCTCCACCGTTATCTCCAGCAATTTCATAGGGATATACAACAACAACAACCGTACCCAGTAAATCCCACAAATAGCAAAGCTACTTATAGGGTCTGGGGAGGGTGGGATGTAGACAGACCTTGCCTCTATCCCTAGGGATAGAGAGGCTGCTTCCAGGGAGACCCTCGGCTCCAAAACGAACAGCATACCAACACACCAAGTCAAAGAAAATAGAAAATAGAAAAAAAAAAAACAGCTAATTAATAATAAACGAGCCGAGCTTGAACTCGAGCTCTTTGAAGTTATGCGAGCCCAGCTCAAGGTTAATCGCGCTTCGGCTTGTTTACACTCGTAACTTTAACCAGCAAGAAAGTCACCTCGGGAACCAACTGAAGGGAATTTTGACTCATATCAAGAATTCTTAATTTCGGCAAACTTATTATATCCGCCCTAATCTCTGAAATCTGCATCCTCCTGTTCGGTAAAAGCAATTCATGAGTTACAAACTCAATCTGACCAAAAAGCAAATTATTTAAAAAAAAAACTCACCTCAAATATAGTTCCTGCAACTGCATCAAATGAGAAAACGCAGGATTTTCTGGTAAACAACCCGCATTGCCACTTAGATCCAGAACCTGGAGCTTTGAAGCAGCTTGAAATCCATCTGACGGAATCTACAAACGATAGAAAACGAGATAATTATTTAAATCGCATGTGGATTGCTGAATAACCGTTAAGGACAGCAATATTAAAATCTCGTTTACCTGTCTAAGTGGATTATTGTCGAACTTCAAACACACAAGATTATGAAGTGACTCCAGGATTGCACTTGGCCATTCTTTGATCTTGTTCTTTGATAAAATCAAAGTCTGCAAGAACAATGATTATAAAAATAGTACCAATATTTTTTTAAAAGACGCCAAATATATGGGAAAACAAGAAAAAGTAACCTCAAGGGAAGCACATGAAGAAAGTTGAACGGGTAGATCTTCAATTGAGTTCCTTGAGAGATCGACTTTTGTAACATCAGTTGTCTCCCATACTTGTGGTGGAACGTCACTCAAGCCATGCCCTCCTAAAGAAAGCTCCTGACAAATAAGCACAGTAACATATATACAGAATGATTAGGTGCCATTTTGATAGTCTACAAGGGGTGTGCATGGTTCGGTTCGGTTCCCTGAAACCGAAACCGAAACCGAAGTGTTCGGTTTTCGATTTTTGAAAACTGTTTGGTTTCGGTTTTTTCGGTTTTAGCAATGGTTCGGTTCGGTTTTTTCAGTTTTTTAGGTTTTTGGAACAGATTACGTAAGGTTTAAAAATAAAAGGTATAATCGAAGATTTAAAAATCTTTCTTAGATATTTACATTTAAGTTGATATATTCGACCTTTTTAATTAATATTGTTTACATAAACCTAACCTTCTAATCTATTTTTATGTTTCTCCAAAGTTTTATTAGGAAATTTTCTGTTATAATATTTTGAAAATCATTTAACTTTTATGTTAAATTTTGTTTTTTTCTTGTAGGCAATGGATAAATCATTTCAAAGATAAATAAACAAATTAATGTTCTTATTATAAATACTTAACATTCAAGAATAATTGAATAAAATTAATAATTCCTAAATCAATATATAACAAACATTAAAAAAAATGATTTTTTAGGTTATTCGGTTCGGTTTTTGTGCAGTTCAGTTTTCGGTTCCGTTAAATCGGTTTTTTTGGTTTTCTGCTCACCCCTAGTCTACATTATCGTGATTACAGATACAAACATGGTTCATTTTCCTATCAAAATACAGTTATCAAGTCAATTAATACAGTAAGAAGATTAAACCTTTGAACCAAGAGATAACCGAGCAGCTCTAGCAATAACATGTTCTTTACTTTCAGATGGTCCACTCTCTGCATAATAGATTTATTTCAGCTCACTTAAGCATGTACGGGGGATATTTGTATCACAAAAATCAACATTAAGCATAATTTTTTTTTTCTTTAAACAAAAACCGATAAGAACCAAGTACCTTCTTCAGCTGGAAGTCTACTTCGAAGAAACCTCAACAATGCAGGAGTGGGTCCCGTCACCAGAGAGCTACGTAAAAAACCATGAAAATTGTTGAATTAAGCTACCTTCACGAACATAAATCCTCACAAGATCAAACAAACCAGAGAGGCGGTTCAATTGTTCAAACCTTCTAAGAGTCCGCATAGGGTTGCCAGTGAGCACGAGCTTCCTCAAAGTTGTCATCAAGCCTAGGTAACATATACGGTTAATGCGGTAAAATATCGGATATCCGTCAAGGGCCGATATTTGAGATATAAGTTATCTCGGTGGGATATCGGTAATTTTAATATCATGCAGAATTTATATATATATAGCAATTTAACACTAACAATTCAGTGATATATCGGGAAAATATCGGTCAATATCGCCGATAATATTGGTACTGATATTTGATACCGATATTTTACATGGGGACCGAAAACCGATATATCACCGATATTAACTGCTTAGGGTAACAAGATTTTGAAGAACATTATAACTGAATCTTAAATTTATTAAAGAGATATAATAAGTGCGTATGTTGCATCATGTATAACCATAACAGATGCCAATGAAGAAATATATGCTAAATTAGGAACCAGTTATTAATAATAGAGTTCTTGTTTTCTACTGAACGCTACTTGTATAATAAAATGCTAACCTTACCAATCTCAGGGGGAAGCCCAGACAGTGAATTATTAGATAAATCCAAAACCGAAAGCTTCAACTTGCATGCCTCCACTGGAAACTCCTTTAACTGTAATAATGGATAAAACAAAAGAACACGGAAATTCAAGAACAACGATGAAGAGTGGATTGATTACAAAATATTGTGACTTTGATGTTTCTACCTTGTTTGAATGAAGATCGAATGTCCCTAAATTTGTAAGTTCTCCTATTTCTGTTGGTAACGACGTCAGAAAGTTGTTCCTACATATTATAAAAGGTCAACTGTAAGTATAAACATCAGAAAGAATATAAACTAGCAATGTTAGTTTTATCTACATGATTAGAAAAATACCCCATGTAGAATTCTGCTAACAAAGAGCAGCCCTTTATTGACGATGGAACCGATGCAATTTCTGCACCAGAATGACATGGAGAATGTATCACAAAATATAGATATAAGTATATAACTATATAAGATCAAAGTACAAAAGATCGAGGCAAAAATGAACTTGAACTACTCACTGTTTTGATGAAAGTCAAGGCGAATGAGACGTGAAAGACTTCCGATACTCTCCGGGATATCAGTAAGTGCGTTTTTCGCTGCATCATCAATGATAGAATTACAGCTTAAAGAACTGTGAGCATGTCAAGTGAGCAAAAAAATTAAAACAAAGCATGTGACTTGCCTGCAATAACTTCAGTGAGAAAAGTCCATGATGCAACCAATTTCTCAGATAGCGTTGTCAGCTTATTTCCCTAAAAAAAACTAATGATTTATGCCGACTACCAAATATGCATAAACGACAACATGTGAGAAAAAAAAATGAAGAACCGACATCAACAGTTTGAGATACCTCTACATCTAACTTTGACATTTTTGAACAATTGCTAAGTTCTTCTGGCAAACTGGTGAGGCGATTGTTTGATGCCTATAAGCACGCACAAATTGCAGTATAAGATAGTACATCAATCGTAATTCTTAAGCATAAATTTTAAAACACATTGCACTATACAGCCAAACCTTGAGATCTGATAAATCTAGACAGTTTCCTAGAGAGCAAGGAAGATCCTTAATTTGGTTGCCGGAACAATCAAACCTGTAAAACCACATGTTCATAAAAAATCATTTTATATGTTTCAATAATTTCATATGAGCTTACAGCCAAAAGTAAATAAAAAAACGTACTTAATCAAAGTAGTCGCGGATCCAACTTCTTCAGGTATCTCATTCAGCAAATTATTAGACACATCTAATGCCTTAAGTGATTTAAGCCTGTCATCAATGAATATAATAAAATACATTATAACAAACAAAAAAATAATAAACGGTTTAAATTTAGCGGGCTTTAAAGTATCTTACTCTCCTATAGCAGTTGGAAGGTGAGAAAGCTTATTATGGCTAACATTCAACACAGACAACAATGGTAAGTTTCTTATGTCTTCCTTTAGCAACTGAATTTCATTATGAGCCAATATCAGCTTCTGCAACTCAACTGCCTGCAACAATTAATAATATTCCAATTATAATTAAAACATCAATTTTGTGAAATATTAACAAGTGCCTAACATAAAAAAAATAATAAGAATAAATATTAATAAATACCTCCCACCAGTTTTCACCTTCACCAACTGCATCCAGACTTTTGTATACCTCATCTGGCACTTCCCTAAAAGAAATTAAATAAATAAATAAATAAAAACCATTTTTATCAAGAATTCAAAGAAATTACAATTTCTGTGAAGAGTTTTATAGATCTTGATGGTTAAAATGTGGGTTGAAACAATAAAAATTGAGTCTTTTTAAGCTACATAATAGAAAATAAGATCCAAATGAATTGGGTATTGTAAAAGTGAAGGAAATCTAAATAATTGTTGTTACTTGAGAGAGCGATTTGAGAGATTGAGAGAGCCAGAAGCTCTTGCGGCTTTTAGCATCCGATCCATTGGGGTATTCTGTAGATCAGTTTACTCCGATGAGAATATGGGTCGAAGATGCATTGATTGTGATAACGAAAGAATGCCCGTTAGATCTTGATTTGGCGCCTACCCATGTTTTACATCTGTCGCTGAACGAAGAAGAGTGCGTTTGATTTAGGGCTTGTTTTGTGATTTCTTTTCAAACCAGCTCAGAGCGAGTTTAATCAAGTCGAGCTCGGGAGTCCGATTTTTACTTATCGAGCTCGAATAGGCTTACGAGTTTAAACGAACTAAGCTTCATTTAATATAGTGAATATATTTATATAATTATTGTCGTGTATAGTGAATCTTATCTTACTATACTAAGGCCATGTGTAGTCATAACGCCCCTTTGTGGGCGTTATGCGACACGTGGCGCGCCACGTCAGCGTGGGGCGTTATGGGGTCTTATGCATATTAAGCCCATAGTCATAAAGCCCCTGTCTAATCATTACTCAATTATTAATTTCTAATTTTTTATAATTATTTTCTAACTTTATAAAATTAAAATTCATTTCATTAAATTAAAAAACATTACACTAAAATAAAAATAAAAACATTACACTTAAAAAAAAAAAAAAAAAAAAAACGGTTCCACTAAAAAAAAAAGTTTGACTAAAAAAATAAAAAAACAACACTTCAAAGATTATATTTTTTTTCGATCCTTTCCTTTTGGGCCAACGCCATCTTCAAAGCTTTTCCGGTAAGGTGGTCGTGCGGTTTCGAGTAGAACTCAAAGTCCCGTTCCCATTGTCTATCCCGCATAATCTCCGTAACTTCGTGGTTCTCCTCCAAACGTTTATTACCGAGTTCGTGTAACTCATGAAGTCGCATGTTTATCTCCGAAAATGCGTTACTCATATCCGTTCCCATAGACATCGACGACGACTCGGGTTTTTTCGCCCGGCTTTTTCTTCCGGGCGGTCTTGGTAACTCCTCCGCCGGCTCGTCATCCGGAATATCCTCGTTCAAGTCGGTGTTTCGAGCGTCGGAGGTTGGCGTTTCGGGTTCACCCGACTCGTTTGTTTTGGACCTCTTTGATGGCCGTGTATTTCCCGAACGACCACTCGGAGTAGATACTACGGTGGCCCATTTGGGGCTATGGCGAAGGATTTGCCAACACCTCATGTATGGGAAATGGCCATTACCCTTCGTATACTCGACCAATGCCGCTTGCGTAATATCTTCATCGTTACTTCCACTTTTCCATCCGGCAAACGTGCGTTGGTACACGGTTTGAAAGTTTGTGCATTTCCTGTTTATTTCGGTCCACTTCCCCGATATAGAGTCCGGTAGCCGGTATTCGTCTCCTCTACCCATGAGATCGAAAAAAAGGTCTCGTATTCGTTGCCAAAAAACGCTTCTACTTTGATTGTTTGCTACAAAAAAACAAAATATAATGTTTAAAAACAGAAAATAAATATAAAACAGAAAAAAAAAAAAAACAGAAAACGTTCGAATAGCGCCGCGATAATTTTCGCGCCGTGAATTTTTTTTTGGGCATAGCGCCCTTCGTCCCGGTGTTCTCGGCGCCATCTCGGCGCTATTTGGGCTTATACCGCCCCAGTACGCAAGGTCTAATAAACGAAAATCCTTTTTGGACACGTGTCATTCTCTGGTAATTTCTCTCCCTTATTTTTTTTATTTATCTCTTTTATTAAATAATAATAATAATAAACTTCAATTTAACTAAATCTATTTATCTCTTTTGTTTTCATAATCTGTAATTGATTTCTGTTTTAACTCTAAAGTTTCAATCTTTGGTATTTTAACCCCTTTGATTAATTTGATTTTTCACTTCTAATTCAAAAGTTTTCATTTTTTGCGATTTAACCCCTTTAATTTTTTTTTACTTTCAACCTAAAGCTTTTCATCTTTTGCAATTTAATATCAACATTTTTTTTACTTTCAACTTTAGTCTCTTATATACTTTTCATCTTTCATAAGTTCTCTATTTAACGTGTCGTTCTAAATTTCCGAGTTAACACGCTACAACGTGCGTGTGGGTTCAACGTTTTTTCATCTATTTTTTCCTGTTTGACATGTCTGTCGCAGGGCGTCTATTTTCCCCGTTTGATAGGTATGTCGCAACGTGCGAGTCAGAGATTGACTTAGTTATTTTTTTCTCGATTTTACACACAGACTCGTGGTCATGTGAGAAACATTTATCTTTCATCTAACATGATATATAATTAATGAATCCCCGCCGCATTGCGGCGGGTGATAATTCTAGTATATATTTATATAATTATTGTCGTGTATAAAATATGATTCCTAATACATATGAAAAACTAAGGATGAGATCGGTACGATACCGGCACCGTACCGGTACCGATACCGTAAATACCGTTACTGAAATTGAGGAAATGTGGATACCGATTACCGTACCGTATTTATAGATTCGGTATCGGTACCGGTATTTCGGTATTTTACCATATTGGTACCGCTTTGGTGTCATCCATTGTTTTACCTAAAAAAATTTCATGTGCAACTCATCCATCCATTATTAATTTAAATAGAGTAATATATAGAGGAATGTAAACAAATGGTAAACATATTAAGTAGTTAAAAAAATCAAAAGGTAAATATCCATGGGTTCGAGTTTTAACATCCAAATTCCAACATGTCTAAAAAATCATCATAATTGATTAAAAATAACCAAAAAAAAAGAAATTTGATATTGTTTTTTTTAAAACAATGTTCAAGAAAATATAACTTCATAGTGGGATCTGAGATAATAGAAAAATACATAAAGTCATTATTAAATTTGGTATTAATACCGGTATTTACCAAAAAATACCGGTACCGATACCGAATTTCGAAAAAAATCTATTACCGATACCGGTACAGTTTATGATCGATACGGTACGGCATCGGTACGGTACCGGTACGGTACCGGTATTTCGGTAAAAAATCTCATCCCTATGAAAAACTTCACCGGATACTACTGATCAAGCTTTTCCTTTGTTTACTTAATCTATTTTTATCTCTCTAAATTCACGCAGCTTTGATTTACTATTCCAATCTTACGCGATTATCATGTTACCTTAAGAACGTCCTTTTATCTCTGATTTTTAATGTTTGTGTGGTAATGCCATGGAGTTTTCAATTAAGAAGATTAATGAAAAGCTTGGTCATTAAAAAAACAACCTATCAAACCTTGTTTCCCAATTCCTTGTTTCCCAATTCCTTGACGTTCTTCAAAGTGACCTATCAAACCTTGTCGTGTATAAAATATGATTCCTAATACATATGAAAAACTAAGGATGAGATCGGTACGATACCGGCACCGTACCGGTACCGATACCGTAAATACCGTTACTGAAATTGAGGAAATGTGGATACCGATTACCGTACCGTATTTATAGATTCGGTATCGGTACCGGTATTTCGGTATTTTACCATATTGGTACCGCTTTGGTGTCATCCATTGTTTTACCTAAAAAAATTTCATGTGCAACTCATCCATCCATTATTAATTTAAATAGAGTAATATATAGAGGAATGTAAACAAATGGTAAACATATTAAGTAGTTAAAAAAATCAAAAGGTAAATATCCATGGGTTCGAGTTTTAACATCCAAATTCCAACATGTCTAAAAAATCATCATAATTGATTAAAAATAACCAAAAAAAAAGAAATTTGATATTGTTTTTTTTAAAACAATGTTCAAGAAAATATAACTTCATAGTGGGATCTGAGATAATAGAAAAATACATAAAGTCATTATTAAATTTGGTATTAATACCGGTATTTACCAAAAAATACCGGTACCGATACCGAATTTCGAAAAAAATCTATTACCGATACCGGTACAGTTTATGATCGATACGGTACGGCATCGGTACGGTACCGGTACGGTACCGGTATTTCGGTAAAAAATCTCATCCCTATGAAAAACTTCACCGGATACTACTGATCAAGCTTTTCCTTTGTTTACTTAATCTATTTTTATCTCTCTAAATTCACGCAGCTTTGATTTACTATTCCAATCTTACGCGATTATCATGTTACCTTAAGAACGTCCTTTTATCTCTGATTTTTAATGTTTGTGTGGTAATGCCATGGAGTTTTCAATTAAGAAGATTAATGAAAAGCTTGGTCATTAAAAAAACAACCTATCAAACCTTGTTTCCCAATTCCTTGTTTCCCAATTCCTTGACGTTCTTCAAAGTGACCTATCAAACCTTGTCGTGTATAAAATATGATTCCTAATACATATGAAAAACTAAGGATGAGATCGGTACGATACCGGCACCGTACCGGTACCGATACCGTAAATACCGTTACTGAAATTGAGGAAATGTGGATACCGATTACCGTACCGTATTTATAGATTCGGTATCGGTACCGGTATTTCGGTATTTTACCATATTGGTACCGCTTTGGTGTCATCCATTGTTTTACCTAAAAAAATTTCATGTGCAACTCATCCATCCATTATTAATTTAAATAGAGTAATATATAGAGGAATGTAAACAAATGGTAAACATATTAAGTAGTTAAAAAAATCAAAAGGTAAATATCCATGGGTTCGAGTTTTAACATCCAAATTCCAACATGTCTAAAAAATCATCATAATTGATTAAAAATAACCAAAAAAAAAGAAATTTGATATTGTTTTTTTTAAAACAATGTTCAAGAAAATATAACTTCATAGTGGGATCTGAGATAATAGAAAAATACATAAAGTCATTATTAAATTTGGTATTAATACCGGTATTTACCAAAAAATACCGGTACCGATACCGAATTTCGAAAAAAATCTATTACCGATACCGGTACAGTTTATGATCGATACGGTACGGCATCGGTACGGTACCGGTACGGTACCGGTATTTCGGTAAAAAATCTCATCCCTATGAAAAACTTCACCGGATACTACTGATCAAGCTTTTCCTTTGTTTACTTAATCTATTTTTATCTCTCTAAATTCACGCAGCTTTGATTTACTATTCCAATCTTACGCGATTATCATGTTACCTTAAGAACGTCCTTTTATCTCTGATTTTTAATGTTTGTGTGGTAATGCCATGGAGTTTTCAATTAAGAAGATTAATGAAAAGCTTGGTCATTAAAAAAACAACCTATCAAACCTTGTTTCCCAATTCCTTGATTCTTCAAAGTGACGTTCTTCAGCCCCCCCCCCCCCCCCCCCAAACCCTCGAGCTAAATGGAGTCCTACGTTCTCATCAACAATATAAAAAAAAGCAGCCGCTTTCATCACATGTCTTTGTTGTTGATATATCCATCGAACATTTATCTTTGTTTTTATATACAAAGGTGTGAAAATGAATCAAAGGCAAAAGAAGTGGGTTGGTTTGGTGGTTGGCGCTTGGATAAGCATTTAGGACTTCGTACTAGTTGATACTAAATTTCTAGTACCAAATTTTTTTCGGTACCGAATTTTACACACAAATAACAGAACCGTACCAGTACCCCTATTTGCCGATTTTCGATACCAGTATTTTCGCTACCGGTATCAAGTTCATCCCTGCTTAGGATTGCAACGGTTAGTTCTCCGTTGCAACCTAAACAACCATAAGTTGTGTACCATTATCGACTTCAAGCAAAAATGGTGAAGAAGACGAAAGAAAGGTCTGTGAATGTATCTGGAAAGCCAAAGCACTATCTTGACATCAGCATGAATGCCAAAAAAAGGAACAAAAGCGGCGGCACTAGCCATACTTCCGCCACCTCAGGGCCGGTCCAACGTTTTATGAGACTTTAAGCGAACTAAAAAGTTGGGGCCCTTTTGAAGTTTTTTTCATATAAACCTTTCCCTTTTACTCGAGTTGGGACCGACAACAATAAACTAAGAAGTTTTAGTTGACGGATTATTAAAATTAAAAAATAGTGTGAGATTAAATATATTATTAATGTAATATTTAATCTTGTAGCCTTTATAATCATTTATATTATATAGATCAAAATATATTAATAACCTATTAATAATTGGTTGGTAATTGTTGATGGATCATATTACCCTTATTAACTAACTAGGTTATCACCCTGGTGCTACCCGGGTTGTAGAAAACTATTAAGATAAATATCAAGTGTACAAATAAAATAAAATACAAAGTCTCATGTTACATAAATTAGTGATACAGTGGATACAAATCCGACCTTGTTTTACATTTTGAAATTCATATTTTTGACTGAAGAATGAAGTTCAAAGTTCAAACATGCTTTATTTCTTTCCATATGCGACATATGTTATTTTTTCAACTGCTCATTTCTATTTTTTCTTATGTTCGTGTTACCGTTTTTAATTTACTAATCTATAACAATATCACACGAATAAAAAAATAAATATACAGCTAACATTTAGTAGTACAGCTTGGCAAAACTTCTCTCAAAACATAGAAATGCTTAATGAAGTCCCAAAAGAGCATCTTTTAAACTATGTATTTGACCATTATCAAATTTCTCTCAAAAAATTTAGTAATACAGCTTGTCAAAACTTCTTTCAAAACATAGAAATGCTTAATGACACTGTATTTCTAAAAGCTGCCATGTTTCTCCTGCCATAGGTAGAACAGGATGATCATACATTCCATCAAAGTACAATTTCATGAACCCGTATACTCATCATTCCGGGCCACCCAACATCAGCTTCTCGTTTCACAAAAATCAGGTTTTGAACTGGGAAAAGTGGGATTTGAATCTGGTGTGGTTGTACACCCACGCAAAGCTGCTAATTCAACCAGGTTTTTTCATTTGTTATCTGAAAACCCCATCCTTAATATGGCAAAATACAAAAAAAAGAAAGAAAAAAAGTTAGCATTAAAGGTGGTAGATATTTTAAAGCAGAGAAATATGTAAACGTTTGATAAAGCATACCTTAAAACAGGGCAACCGTTAAAACCCACACAGCGAGAAAAAAAATTCTCTTAGAAACGGCCGCTCAAGATTGCCTACTTCATTAGCCAAGTGACGAAACAACATTTCAAATTTTAGTCAATGAAGATTTGATGTGCAGTCCCTTCTCTGAAAGCCTTTTCAACCTTCCATATAAAAATATCAATATTAAAAATATAGAGCTTATATTATTATCATAACTGGCATAGAAGCAGTGGATGTATACTTAGTATTAAATCAATATCGTAATGTCTAAGCGTGTACCCCCCCCCCCCTTGCATGATTGAAGGTTTTATTGCAAGAATAAGTCAAGTAGAATGGTTGAAGGAAAAAATCCCCAAATAATAAAAGTGAAAAAAAATATAATATAATTGATTTCATCATATTTTAAAAACCTGCTCCTTAAAAATAACTGTTGCAGTATCTAAAAGAGATTACCAGGCAAGTTCTAGGACTCTTTGCATGTTTTTTGGGGACGGAAACATTCTCCATCTAATTCAAGCCCATCCTTTTCCAAGGAATCATCATCATGATAAACCACAAGTCTGCCATGAACAGCCCATTCATAATGCCTGTGTGTTCCTGCTAAGTCAACATAGTTTTGATACCAATCCGTCTAGATTGTGTCAAGAGTCACCTGCAAAGAAGCCTGGAATCCTACACTATTATGAAAACTTAAGTTATAAAGTGTTCAAAAGTCCCATATGCCGATTAAAGGTAGAAAATGGGGTGGGTTGGATACTGAATGAAACGGGTCAAGTTGATACCTCATATTGGAAGCTTGTATCAGCTACACAAAACCAGCTTGTACAATGCGATTCTCTTCTCATGCACTCAAGTTCTTTTAGATCCTTAAATTCACGAAATACATTTTTCCTACAATCTCTACAAAACATCTTGCCAGCAAGCCTGTGCAATAAAGAGTCAAAAGTTAATGCAGAGACAGTATAATCTCTTGCAAATGGACATCAACAGACTTAAATCAACCAGTGGAGTATAAAGATGCCTAGATATATCTTGTTCTTGTATAATGGAAGCTTATTTATAGAGCAGTATAGTCTATTATACAGTTTAATGAAAGTCTAAATGTACAGTTTTGTTTATCTTTTTTACATTTCGATGTAAACTCCACATCAATTTCAAAGCTTTCAAGGAAACAATACCCAAAACCCATTTAATTGATTAATAAATACTCAAAAGCATTTATAGAAGGGAGATGAACATATACTAACCTTGCAAACAGTATTGGAACATCTATGGAAAAAAATGATCATATCCAGGTTTTGAAAAGCCCTAATTGATGAACAAACGAATTTAAAATAAAGATTTTGCAGCTATAAAGCACGAATCATGAAGAAAACTTACATTTATTTATTGGTGGAAATAACTAATTTTAGGCTTGCGTAGTAGGGGCACATCAGCAAGCCTAAAATACAGAAAAAAAAAATTCGAAAGGAAGTTCGTCCCGCCGTGCTCGACCATAAAAGGGTGTTTGATCCACCATCATGATGGTCTATGTAGACAATGATTCAACTTTAAATTAGTTATGCTAATTATTACTATAAAAATAACAATGTACACCTTTTTAAAGGAACAAAAGGATTACATACCTCATGATGTCCCATTCTATCATGGCATTTATTTATTGGTGGAAATATTTTAGCAACTATCCTTGGCCCTCTGACTCGTGTAACTACTACGCCACCTTCCTACATCGTTTTGAATCAGTGAGACTAAAAAACAAAATATAAAAAAAAAACTTAATTACCAATATTAATTATCTTCACCTCAACTATTTTTTTATTATAAAACCCCTAAACGCAAACCTATAATTTTAGGAACTTGACATGTGAAAGTTGGAGAAAACAAAAGTTTTAAGGTGTTTTTTTCTCTCTGTGTTTGTTTGAATAAGTGTGTTGTTTACAAAGAAAGCGTAACGTACCTCATTTTTATTAACCAGTAGTGTTGTAGACCTTATATACATAGATAAACCTGTAAAATCAAACAAAATTCACAAGAATTTTCATATGGAATCAATCACTTGTCGGTTCATACTTCATAGTTCATACAACTACCATTTGTAACTACAAGAATCAAATAATGTTTTGCCAATCGCAGACAAATATGCATCCAAATTGTGAAGCAAATTGTTGTTTTCGGCATCTATAGTTGATGCATAAAAACTTAGAAAATAACCCATAAAATTTCAGTACGTAAGTCCTTTGGTAAGCTAACAAACAAAATGAGCAATATTTTCCTCTGATGTAACCTACAACAATACCATTAACATGATAATGAAGACACTAAAACATCTAAAAGGTACCAAAATCATACGAATTTTCAAATATTATTTAAGAGAATCATGAAAAATCTTTAAAAAAATTGAAAGATAAAGGAGAATCGTTCAGAGCTCCTGCTTGGATAACATCACCAAAATAAAATAGTCAAATTCTTGAAAAAAAATCTTCAAAATTCTTGAGAACAGAAATATAAACTTCAATTCGATGTCCATATTTGTTCAATTTGTTAAAATTGATCACCTTCAACAAAATACTCTTTAATCCCCAACATGCCATTGGGTGCACTGTTTATTGTAAAAGTTCAAAGCTAGTGTCTTGTAATATCAAAATCCATCCCATTTATTTATTATTTTAAAGCACCGGATTTGAACTTCAAAAGTAAAACATGGAACCCCTTTATCAAAATCAACCAGATTTTAATATGGGTATTTCTATTTTCTAGACCTGTTGACCTAAAGGACAAAAACCCATATCATTTTTGCACATAATTCATCTGATTAATAGACAAAATTAAATGATTTCTCACATGGCATTTTCACAGATTAAAGTGAAAGAAATGAGAAACACACACATTACTAACCTAGGATTGTTCAAGGGACCAAAAATATTGGCGAATAAAAATGCATTATCTCCTACACTATACCGATGATGAAATAATGAACCTGTAATTTGGGGGAAAATGAAGTTTAGGGTTATCAAGAGCAGCAAAAAGAAACAGATCTGGCCCATAATGGATGATCTGGAATAAGGGTTTCAAGAAAAATCAACAAAATGAATGATCTAAACCTAGGGTAACTGATTCAGGTTTCAACAAAATGAAGGAAGGTTTCAGGGCACGAAGACGAAGAGAAGCGACGGTGGCAGATTTAGGGTTTTAGAACTATTAAATACACGGGTCATAATATGGATCCCGTGTCTGCCCGCTTAAAGGAAAAAAAAAGACCCGAATTTTTGGAGCCAAAACCAATTTCAAGAATGCATGAGGTGATGCCACATCATTTTCCAAGCCCTCACAACATGACACGTCAGCCCTTATTTACCAAGTTTATTATATATAATAGATTGGGTTTCCTCTTGGGTGTATAAATAAGGAGCTTATTAGAGAGTTAAAGGGTTACACAAGTTAGACAATTACACAACACACACAACCCTCATAACATCATAATCGACTCTCTCTCTCTCAACCGAAACCCTCCCTAGTTTCGGTTCATCACCATCATCACCTTACACCCTAAGGAGGAACCAGACCATCCTGACAAGTATGTCGAACTCAATGGATGCATCTCTGACTGGATTCTCTACTGGCCTGTCTGCTGTAACAGGTATGTTATTCATGTTTTCCATTATGTTTAAACAGAACTAATCAACATGTGGTATGAGAGCATATGTTGATAAATCAGTTCTGTTTTCGTATCCATTATTCTGGGATCAAAATCTGGAAAACAGAATTTTGAAAGTCTAATCATATCACGGCTGTTTTCGTTTTTAAATGTGCCGAAATCAGTGTTTTAATGAAACGGGTGCATAATCATGTCACCCGAGACCATAAAGGGAAAACTAATATCCGAAATCTGTTAACAAAAGTCTTAAAATTTAGATTTCGGAACCCAGAATTATGTTTTTATTTTTTAGGGTTCATCACTTGTTCTAAGTAAAACTCGAAAATTCCTTAAATTTTGGAATATAATTTGGATTAGTGGGTGTTTTTTACTGATTTTGATCTGAATTTTATCTATTAAAATCTTCGAAAACTGTTAATAGATTTTCAGTTATTATTTTCGAAATCTTTTGATAAGTTTAGATCAGCAATAAAACAGGAAACATTATCCCATAATCCCTAAAATTTTGAGTTTTCAGTTATTATCACAATAAATAGCTGTTAACAGTGGATTCGAGACCACCAGACTACGACTCGAGACCATCAGATCTCGACTCGAGACCACAAGGTCTCGACTTGAAATCATAAAGGTCATTAAATCTTTACAACTCGAGACCAGAAGTTTACAACTCGAGACCAGAAGATAACGACTCGAGACTATCAGGTCTCGACTCGAGATCATAAGGGCTCAAAACTTCACAACTCGAGACAACAGTCTCGACTCGAGACCACTGAGTTTTCGACTAACGGCTTAAATCTTCACAACTCGAGACTGTGGTTGCGACTCGAGACCTCATAACTGACTCGAGATCTCATAAAATGTGATAGTCGAGACCATGGTTCCGACTCGAGACAAAGGTTGCGACTCGAGACCTCAGTCGAGATCTCACTCGAGACCTCATTACCTTAGGCTGTTTGATGTGAACTAAATTTCAGCTCGGGGCTCCGCCCCGAACCCCGTGCGGGGGCACGCTGTCCCCCTGCAACCCCCTAGCGAACTCACCGCGGAGTTCGATCCGCGCTAACAGGTAGTTTGCTATTAAATACTTGGTTTTGTTAACACTTAATTAACTAATCAGAATCAGATAATTTTTACAAAACCAAAATAGCTTAACTTGAATGAGCTTCTGATGTATCATTTCTGGCCAAAGCTGATTTAATACATCTATTTATTGTTCAAGTATTATAAAAGCTATGTTGAGTATGCATTACAAACGTGAAATGTCTTAATTCTGGCCAACGCTGATTTAATTCATTTATGTTTAGCATGCTTGACAAGTGCATAACTAAAGTGATTGTCTCATTTCTGGCCAAAGCTGATTTGTCACGATTACTTTGCACACATACTTAAATGATTACACTTCTGGCCAAAGCTGATTTGTCTTCGTTTAAGTAGAATTTTACTAAGTCTATTATTTTGATGCTAGTAATAGACAATATCACAGCTTCATAATTAAAATGGTCATTACTTATGCCTGCCTTAGTATAACATGCCCTTAGATCACGTTAAGATTTTCTTCTTAGTATCATAATTCGTTCATCTTATTTCCACTATCAGCACCAAATCAGGGGATTCCACCTTTGACTAGTGATAACTTTGCTGCATGGAAGGATGCCCTCATGCTTACACTTGGATTGCTGGACTTTGATTATGCTCTAAGAGAGAATAAGCCAGCGGACCTTACTACTCAAAGTACTGCTGCTGAGCAGATAGTTCATGAAAAATGGACTAGGTGTAACCGCATGTCTCTCATGTTCATGAAGCAGTCCATTCATAACTCAATCAGAGGAACCATTCCTGATTCTGAAGATGCTAAAACCTACTTGGATTCTGTGGAGGATCAATTCAAGGGAACATCAAAAGCACACGCTAGTACTCTTATCCTCAAGCTGGTGACAACTAAGTATGGTGGGAGGAGCGGCATACGCGAACACATCATGATGATGCATGGCCAATAAGCTGAAGGGGCTAGAGATGGAAATCAGTGATGGTTTTCTTGTTCACTTCATCATCACTTCGCTTCCTTCGTCCTATGAAGCATTCAAGATCAATTACAACACTCAGAAGGACAAATGGACGATGAGTGAGCTGATCGCTATGTGCGTGCAGGAGGAAGAGCGTATGAAGATGGATCGCATTACTGATGTTGCTAACTTCACCACCTCCAACTCTAAGAAGAGGAAGAACAATCATCACAGAAAGGATGCTTCCAAGGTCCAAAAGCCAAATCCTATTACAAGTGCACCTTCCAGCTCTAAGAGCTCCTTAGGCAAACCCTATTGCAAGTTCTGTAAGAAGACAGGACATAAGCAAAAGGAATGCCCTGACTTCAAGGAGTGGCTGGCTAAGAAAGGAAACGATTTTTTCATGATACTTGAGTCCTTTAATTTAAATGTTCCTGCTAATTCTTGGTGGTTTGATTCTGGTTCTATGGTTCATGTTACCAATTCAACTCAGGGATTCCTTACAATCCGGAAGCTGGGAAGAAACCAAAGAACACTTAAAGTTGGAGATGATCGGGAATTAGAAGTGAAGGCCATAGGAACATTACAATTAATTTTGAAAACTGGTTTATGTATTAAACTTTATGATACCTTATATGTTCCTGAGGTAACTCGGAACCTTGTATCAGGACCAAAGTTAGACATGGACGGTTTTGTCGTTTCTCATGGTCATCGCAAACTCTCTATTCTCTATGATTCCGTTGTTTATGGTACTGGCATTCTGGATGGTGGTCTCTATAGATTAGAACTAGATGATAATTTTTCGAAATCTTTGTTGTCATATAATATTAATGAATCACTCACAAAGATGAAACAGGTTCGAGACTTAGAGACTTCATCTATGTTGTGGCATCAACGTTTAGGCCACATCTCAAGAGAACGATTAAATCGTCTCGTAAACGATGAAGTCTTACCTCCTCTCAATTTTATTGATTTTGGAACATGTGTCAAATGTCTTAAAGGCAAAATGACATTAGCAAATAAGAAAGGTGCCACTAGGAGTTCTAATTTATTAGAACTCATTCACACTGACATTAGTGGTCCTTACCAAATTGCTGGCATAACAGGACATACTTCATTTATCACTTTCATTGATGATTATTCTCGTTACATGTACTTGTATCTTATTAAGGAAAAATCTGAGTCTCTTACAACTTTTAAAGATTATAAAGCTGAAGTTGAAAAGCAATTAGATCGTCAGATTAAAGTTGTGAGATCAGATAGAGGCGGTGAATATTATGGAAGACATACTGATGTGGGTCAAGCTCCTGGTCCATTTTATGAGTTTTGTAAGGGCCAGGGGATTGTGAACCAATACACCATGCCTGGTACACCTCAGCAGAATGGTGTCGCTGAACGAAGAAATCGGACCCTTATGAACATGGTGCGCAGTATGTTAGCCAACACTAATTTACCATTATTCCTCTGGACTGAAGCGTTAAAAGTAGCTATTCATATACTCAATAGAGTTCCTTCTAAGTCTGTCCCTAAAACTCCTTATGAACTTTGGACAGGAAGGAAACCGAGTCTTAAATATATGAAAGTATGGGGCTGCATTGTTGAAGCAAAACTCTATAATCCTTTCCTAAGGAAACTTGACCCTAAAACAGTTACCTGTTTCTTTATCGGGTATCCTGATCATTCAACGGGTTATCGTTTCTATTGTCCTTCCCATGTCACCCGTATTGTTGAAACCAAGCGTGCTGCGTTACTGGAGGATTTCAAGGTCAGTGGGAGCAGTACTAACCCTTACGAAGAATTGCAAGAAGTACAAGACGCGGGGGGAAAGACTCGTCGCTTACCATTACTCCGTTTACTCCTCTTGTACCCCATGCAACAACTGCACCTGAAGCCACTGCACAAACTCCATCTCCACAATCAGAACCCATTATACCTCATAACGAAGGCACATCAAACGCTCAAAACCAAGACAACGCTGAACCCGATAATCAACTCAGGAGGTCATCTAGGCAAAGAAGGCCTACTAATTGGGATGATTATGTTACCTACCTGACTGAAATGGATGCTGGAAAGCTCAATGATCCTATCTCTTATAATGAAGCCATTAGCAGTGATCAGTCTTCTGAATGGAATAAGGCAATGATTGATGAGCTTGAATCCATGAAGAAAAATGACGTTTGGGATTTGGTAGAATTACCCAACGGTGTCAAACCTGTAGGTTGTAAATGGGTGTTCAAAACAAAACTGGATCCGAATGGGAACGTTGAACGCTACAAAGCGAGATTGGTTGCAAAGGGCTACACTCAGAAATAGGGAATTGACTATCAAGAGACGTTTTCACCTGTCTCTCGTAAAGATTCATTAAGGATCGTCATGGCCCTAGTAGCTCATTTTGATTTGTAGCTCATTTTGATTTGGAGCTGCATCAGATGGACGTCAAAACTGCTTTCCTTAACGGAGACTTAGATGAAGATGTTTACATGAAACAACCTGAAGGCTTTAAACCTAAAGGTCAGGAGCATCTAGTCTGTAAGTTGAAGAAATCCATTTACGGGTTAAAACAAGCATCACGTCAATGGTACCTCAAGTTTGATGAAGTCATGAAGAGGCAAGGTTTTATGAAGAATCAAGTGGATCAATGCACCTACCTCAAGATGAGTGGGAGTAACTTTACTATACTTGTTCTTTACGTAGACGATATTCTATTGGCAAGTAATAGTTTAGACATGTTGCATGAGTCGAAGCGGTTACTCTCGCATAACTTCGACATGAAGGATCTCGGAGATGCTTCTTACGTCATTGGCATCGAAATTCACCGAGATAGACACAAAGGGATCTTAGGATTGTCTCAAAAGACTTACATAGATCGTGTCCTTACACGTTACAACATGCAACAGTGCAAACCCTCAGTCGCTCCAGTAGTTAAGGGAGATGTTTTCGGTTCATTCCAGTGTCCGACAACAGAGGTCGAAAAGGAGCAAATGAGCCAGATACCTTACGCGTCAGTAGTCGGGAGCCTGATGTATGCTCAACTCTGTACTCGCCCAGATATCGCTTATATTGCTGGAATGCTAGGCCGTTATCAGACTAATCCTGGCCCAGATCACTGGAAAGCAGCTAAGAAGGTCCTTAGATATCTGCAAGGGACGAAAGACTATAAACTGACTTATAGAAGAAGTGATCATTTAGAAGTGGTAGGTTATTCTGATTCTGACTTTGCTAAATGCAAAGATGACAAGAAATCCACTTCGGGCTACATCTTTATGTTAGCAGGCGGACCTATCTCATGGAAGAGTCATAAACAACAGTTAACTACAACTTCCACAATGATGGCAGAATATATTGTTGTTTACAATGCAACCTGTCATGGAATGTTGCTTAGAAATCTGATCACTGGACTCAAAATCGTTAATTCCATTTCTAGACCATTGAAGCTTTACTGTGATAACTCAGCTGCCGTTAGTTTCTCGAACAGTAACAGTTCGACTGGAGCTGGTTTATATCTCGATACAAAATATTTGTTCGTACGTGAACGAGTTGAGGAAAATAATCTTTGTATTGAGTATATTAGTACTAAAGATATGCTTGCGGATCCGATGACTAAAGGTCTCCCACCTAAAGTTTTCGAAGAACATGTATCGAATATGGGACTTACTAAAGACCTTATTTAATGGCATATTGTACTAGCTTATGTTTTAATTAATAAAATTTCCTCAGTTTGATTTTGTATGTCTCTAACATATGTTCTACCGGTGTAATGACATATAGACAAATATAAATACAAATCAGACGCTAAAGGGCTTATGCATATTTTGATCATAACTGTTAGGTTTTAAATTGAGGCTATAGTATGACTAATGGGGGTCCTGAGTCGAATGATGATTCAACGGCTGTATTTCTCTAATATAGTTCTTGGTTTAAAGCTAAAATGAGTGTTAACTCCTGGCCAGGCTTACCTAATACTCATGATAAATGATTACTCGGCTAAGTGGGAGAATGTGAGATTAAATATATTATCAATGTAATATTTAATCTTGTAGCCTTTATAATCATTTATATTATATAGATCAAAATATATTAATAACCTATTAATAATTGGTTGGTAATTGTTGATGGATCATATTACCCTTATTAACTAATTAGGTTTCCTCTTGGGTGTATAAATAAGGAGCTTATTAGAGAGTTAAAGGGTTACACAAGTTAGACAATTACACAACACACACAACCCTCATAACATCATAATCGACTCTCTCTCTCAACCGAAACCCTCCCTAGTTTCGGTCCATCACCATCATCACCTTACACCCTAAGGAGGAACCAGACCATCCTGACAAGTATGTCGAACTCAATGGCTGCATCTCTGACTGGATTCTCTACTGGCCTGTCTGCTGTAACAGGTATGTTATTCATGTTTTCCATTATGTTTAAACAGAACTGATCAACAAATAGTATATATGCAAAGCACATAAACCCAATTATATTATCTAACTAATCAACTTCATAAAATCTTGGAAAATCAAACAATATTCAATATTTATTTTGATGAAGTCATGATCTAATCAAATGTAAATGAAAATTTTTGCTGACAAGTATGAAAAAACTGGAGATTACAGCTACAAACGGAGTACGACCATCTCTCAAATGATAAATTAATCGTTATTTCTTCAACTGCAACTCATTAAATCTTAAAAGGAACTTGGGGGCTCTTGGAAGAAGAGGCCTAAGCGGCTGCCTTACTTTTATACACTATAGGACTGCCAACCGGCCCTGGCCACTGTTCGCCGTCTTAAGATGTACAACACGAGACAGAAACGTATACTATGACATACCATGTTCTATATGGGCGCATACTGTCACATGCATTGCCCTAAACGCCTGTATACTTGGACATCGTAAACCCTCGACACCAGTATAACATCAAATCACATAAGGGATTGGTTAGTATAAAATATTAATATAAAAAGTTTTACCAAACAAAATTAACAACTTTTATATATAGTAGCATTGTAAGTTGTAACGCCATGTGGAATGAGTCCCTTCACCTTATTATATATATAACAGAATCAATAACGAGGTACCTCAAGATTCCTTGTGGAGGGACTGCTACTCCTTTCTAGAATTCAAAATATATCACTTGTTTAATCTCTTTTTAATCATAGTTTATTCACAAATTAAGAAATGGGTATCTTGGGTTTTGATCTGTGGATTATAGCGGGTGTACTGGAGTCCAGTTATTTATTTTTAAATAACTGATTGTTATGCTGATAGATCAATGAATATTCTTGAATCTTAAAGTGCACATAACCTTTGTCGACGAAATCCGTGTTAAATTGGAGGCAACTCTAACCATTGTTTAATTCTTGATCATGGGTTTCAGTTAAATAAAACTTCTGTTCAATAAGGTGTTTTGAAGTGGTATAAAAATGTCTACAAAGGATGCCCATGAAGAATCAAGATCTTTGGCTTTAACTCCAACATGGTCTGTTGCTATAGTTTTGACAGTTTTAGTTGTTATCTCTTTGCTAGTGGAGCGATCAATTCATCGCTTGGTTAATGTAAGTTCATACTTCGGTCATCCTGCTTTCTTTTTGCTCAAATGAAGTCACCTGGATGACATAATATGTTCTTATGCATGACAGCGGTTGAAGAAAGTGAACCGAAAGCCGTTGCTTGCTGCTGTGGAGAAAATGAAAGAAGGTAACTCTTGTATGAAATTCGAAAGCTGTTGAAGCTGATTAGAGCTTGCCATTATCGTAATTAGTGTTGATGGTTGATCACTTGATTGTTTGCAGAGTTGATGCTTCTTGGCTTCATATCACTCCTTCTTGCAGCCACCTGTAACGGTATATCCAATATTTGCATCCCTTCAAAGCTCTACAATGGCGGTTTTCATCCATGCAGCAAGCGTGATAACAATCATCAAGTTGAGTATAGTAGTAAACGGAGACTTTTAAATGAATTACATAAAAAAGTCTGTAAAAAGGTGAGATGATTATTAGTATGACCATTAGGATTTTTCTAATTTATATCTTGCTAATTTATGTTCTTAACTTTAAAAATGCAGAATTATGAACCGTTTGTATCAGATGAAGGACTCGAGCAACTGCATCGTTTTATTTTTGTCATAGCAATTACACATGTAACTTATAGCTGCTTCACCATGCTTCTGGCAGTAATGAAGGTTTTATTTTTCCCTTTTTTGACGTTTCGGGACTAGTGTTTTTTTTTAAATAATCGTACAGAATAAGAATGTCGACGATCTCGTTAATTTTATTTTTACTATGGTAATTTAACCAGATCCACAGTTGGAGAAAATGGGAGGATGATGCTCAAATGGACCGACATGGTGTCCTAAGTGGTATGATATGGTCGTATTTAGTAAAGTTAATCGATTTATTACTTAGAAAAGTGAGCCACCGGTTCAGGTACAAGATACTATCATTACCGCCTGGAAAATTAGACATCCAACCCGTAATCGCAACGACGATTAGGTAATTTGCTTTAATTAATATTATTTGCATATGCAGAAATATCAAGAAATGAGATAATGAGGAGGCAATCAGCCATTTTAAACTTCCACACGTCGAGTCCCTTAGTTAGGAATGGCTGCTTCACTTGGATGGTACGTATCAACCGTACAATATCTGTATCAAACTGCTAAACAGCTAGTGTCTCTTTCATATTCAGATAAATGTAATTTAAGAACTTATGCAAAATGTTTGAGATAAATTTAGAATAAATCATGTGTTAATCTACTTTTTTCTTAAATTGAATTGCAGGTCTGTTTCTTTCGGCAATTCGGGAGTTCAGTTGTTCGTGCTGATTACCTTACGTTACGTGACGCCTTCATCATGGTATGAACAATGAACCCTGAGCTAGCTTAATTACTATTTTTGTACAGTTTATACATTTATACTGAAATGTACTTCTTTTGTTGTTTTTTTTTTTAATTCTGCAGAACCACAACCTTACCTCAAAATATGATTTTCACAGCTATATGATTCGCTCTATGGAAGAAGAATTTCAGAGCATAGTTGGCTTGAGGTAAAAAAAAAATTATAATCTCAATTATGGATTTATTGCATTATTTACCCTTTGGCTACTATAAGAATACAAAAGAAGATAAAAAAGAGGAAAATTCTTTTGTTAGTTTTCTTATCGTTATTACCGTTAAAAAACTGCTGAATTTCTGTTATTTCTTGCAGCGGCCCACTATGGGGATGGGTTGTGGCTTTTATGCTGTTTAATGTGAAAGGTTTTTTTTTTTTTTTTTTTGCTACCACATAGGAATCACTAGAGAATGAGGAAGCTTAAAGTTTCTTTCCATTGTTAATGTCAGGCTGAAAACAAAATCTTATTTAATGTTTTTCGCAGGATCAAATCTTTATTTCTGGATTGCTTTAGTTCCTGTTGCTGTAAGTACTATCTTATTAACAATATTGTTTGCCTTTTGGAGTTTTGCACCAGTTTTTGGTTTCCTTTTTATTAAAGTTTGCAAATATTATAATCATATATTCATATACAAATTTTCTTGGGGTTTGTGTTTATGTTCAGCTTGTTCTACTCTTGGGGGTTAAACTGCAACATGTCATAGCTACTTTGGCACTGGAGAGTGCTGCAATCACCGGGTATTTTACTAAAGCCAGGTTAAAGCCTCGAGACGAGCTTTTTTGGTTTAAAAAGCCAGAACTTCTGTTGTCACTGATTCATTTTATTCTTTTCCAGGTGAGGTGTGTTATATCTCAGTTACAGAAATAAATATGCATTCCTTTTTATTACATATGTTACCAATTTAAACTTTTATAGTCTTGACCGTTATCTAGTTTTAATTGGTTTTGGGTTGGTTATCATTATTGTTATTGAACATTGTTGCCTGATATGTGACTTGACATGTTAATACTTGTTTCAGAATGCGTTCGAGCTGGCTTCGTTCTTTTGGTTGTGGGTAATTTATATTTTTTCTTTATTACACTTATAAATATAAATGTGACTCAGCATGAGGGAGTCTTGATGTGGGATTTATTTAAAAATGCTGTGTGTATTAACTTATTAAGTGTTTTATGTTTGTTGCAGTGGCAATTTGGATATAATTCTTGCTTCCTAAAGCAACACATGATGGTGCATATCAGACTGATTTTGGGGTTGACATAAACTACTGAATATCATGTTTTTCTTAACTAGGATTTGTAGACCTGTTTTACTTAATCATCCATCCGTTGATAAATCCGTGTTTTTTTTCTAACAATATTAGGTTTGCTGCTCAGTTCCTCTGCAGCTATAGCACTTTACCACTGTACGCCCTAGCCACTCAGGTATGATTTTTCACAAAATAAATTCTGCATTTACCTTAACTTCAGCAAAAGTTATGGTAAATTCTTGGTTATATATACCAAAAGATTTTATAACTACCATTCAAAGTTTATTAAATGAAGTCCTCTAACTAATATCTTTTAAACATACTTTTGTCCGTTTTAAGGCGTGCCGAATTGATTTCTGTTATATATTATTTCAAGTGTTACACAAGTGAAATCCTTCTAAACTAAAGGTAGCAAAAGGAGGAGATCGGGTAATAAAATGATTAAGGAGATCATATGCACTGAGCGTAGACATTGCACTACTTATAACCATTTGAGCTGTCCCCGTTTATCTATTTTGTTACCTGACCCGTTTAGCTAATTAGTTAAAATGCAAGCTCCAATCTACACTATGGTTATTAGTTAGTAAAACTCGTTGACTTCATATTGTTTTGCAGATGGGTACAAATTACAAGGCGGCATTGATTCCACAAAGAATACGAGAAACAATCCAAGAATGGAGACAGGAAGCTAAGAAGAGGAGGAGAAAGTTGGGAATGTACAGCGATTATTCAACCGTTCACACAGAAACCAGCACTGTAATATCTTTAGAAGATTTTGACCATCAAGAGCTCGTTAGTCCTCCAACCGAGACAACACCTTGTGATGATTCGGCTGTTGAATTACAACCACCTACAGTCATGACATCTGGCGCCCCTCTTAGACCATCTGGTTCTGTATGTTCTTCAGTTTCACCAAGCTTTCTCCTAGAAGCTGTTACTAGATCATTCTCAATGCCCGCCCGAAAACAATAAAGAACAGGATTCTTGAATTTACTTCTTCTGTTAATACAATGTAGAATTCCCAGCAGAATCCGTATAGCATGTTAAGGAACTATATAATGTGATTATGCCAAAACATTAAAAACATGTAGTTCATTCATTATACATACATGCATATACGTATACATATACATATATATGTGTGTGTATGTGAAATCAGTATATATTGCAGTTATGCAAGAGCAAGACCCTATATCTCAAATTCTACAATGTTGTTAACAAAGCGAGTGGTTCTTAGAGCTACAAACAAAGTTCTGAATCACCGTATATCTAGAACTCATCCATATTGCACCGTAACACTTGAATCACAGACAGGATATCAAATCAATAATAACAACAAAACTTGTGATCGTTAGGTTTCGAGTGTTAAAATATACTCGTAAACAACCAGCTAATCGTAAAAACTAGAAACTATTCTCATTTGCTAATGGTCGTCCACAGGTTGGATCAAGCACATGTAACTGATTTATGTTAAACCTAAAAACCATTAACGCTTTGAGTACAAAGCTTCAAGGTAACAGCTTCAGATACACCCGTTCACATAGGAAGATCAGGATCCAAGCGCCTTTGAATTGCAGTAGCCGCCTGTAATTCAACAATAAGATGAACCAACAAAAAATTTTAAGGTTTTAAATTGGGATTGTTTTAATACACACCTCAACATTGCCAATTTTGAATAAATAATTCATCTCTTCTCTCAGTATAGCTTGTTCTTTCATTGCTTGTGCCTAAAAAAATCAAAACGATACATAAGTTCCAACTTTACAAATGTTAATAAGTCATATCATATAAAAGTGTATTATTTACCATTCCACTTTGCATGGAGCGTTTCAACGCTTCTACCTCTGCTTCCTTCTGTTTCTCGCGTTCCCTCTGCAACTCTAGTCTGAAAACAGAACATAACCAATATTTTTCAAATGACAACAGGTTCTAAGCCACAAATTTGCAATCAAATGATTCAAATCCTATCTTTTGAAACGTACCTGCGTTGCTCTTCATCATTAAACACAACACGTTCTGATTTTGTGGCTTTCGTGGAGCCCTTTTTCATGGCCTTCTCTATTTGCCTTCGGTGATAAGCATCAAGATTATAATATCTGCAGCCGTAAGATGTAAACTTTACAACCGCCCAACACAACTTTGACTTATGATGACAAAAAGGATTGAAAGATGGGTTTTTTTGTGATTCTTTTACTTACTTTTTAGAAGGAAACGTAGCTGTGTTATGGTCCTCCATAAACCTATAGATATACTGAGGTTAGAGAATAAAGTGTTTGCTGCATTTACTAGTCTCAAATTAAAAAAGAAAATACAAAAAGGTTACTCATAAGTGTAAAACGTACTGTTTGAACATCTGCTTCTCTTCCCAATTTGGCAAACTTTCAAGGTTAACCTGGAAAATGAAAATGGAAACATATTTTTAGATTAGTATGTGCTGATATGTAAAGACTTCAAACTCTTATTAAGAAAAAGTGCAAAGAGAATACCTGTTTCACTTCTAGTAGCCACGCAGTAAACTCTGGCCGTTTGTTCCTGCAAACGGACATAAAACCAAACCAAAAGTGTTATATATATGGCTATTTATACCAATATGTATTGTTTTTATGCTATATAATAATCCGAAATAAACACTGCAGAACATAAGTGAAATACCAAGATCAAATTGAGTGCATGACAGCGTAAAACGCATATCATGTCCATGAAGCTGGTTACGTATTACTCTCTTACCATATCCTTTAAAGATTTAAACTAAGACAAGTGAAATACCAAGATCAAATTGTTTATTTTCTTTTATGTTTTGTTAGGATTGATAATTCTTCTACCGCCTCTTTGAATTTATCTAAAAGGTTGTTGCATAATTTATCCTTGCTTTTAAAAAAGCTAGAGGCAAAAGCGCATGCGTCACGTGTTCTAAAACAGCAGTTAAAATTCAAGCATTGGGCAAAACTAAAAGTCAGATGAGAGCGGCAGCATAAGGTTGAGAGGATAAAACTAGAAAAAAAAATGACATGACAAATGAAATTAATCAGATAAAAACAGTCATCCACATAAGCAGAGTGAAAGCGGACAACTGAAGGAGAAAACTAGAAAAAACCCGCATGCCGTCGAAACATTAGGCCCATAAAATGTAAAGAAAACTGCCATTGACATGGAAGCGATGGAAGCCCAAAATCGCGCCTCAAATAGATACGCTTAGCGTAATACGTTTATCTGTGGTTATGTGAGTTAGAGATGGTGTTTATAAATGATTATGTCCATTTGTATTTATGTGTGATTATGTAAGTTTGTATGTTTGGGATTATGTGTTTTATTTTGCGATTGTGCCTGTGTGTTTGATTGTGTATGTTTTCTATGTGGGTTCGAGATGGTACTAATATGCCATTTATGTCTATGATTTAACAGAGTTCTCATAGATTTAGGTTGAAGACTATGTTGTCAAAAGCGCAAAAAGCGCGCGCCCGGGCGCAGCAAGGCGCACCTACAGCGCCTGGTGGTAGCCTAGGCGCAAAAATGGGCCTTTTTTGAAAAAACGGTTCTGAGACGCAAAAAGCACGCGCCTAGGCGCAAAAAACGTTGCTGGGGCGCAGGGAAAAAGGTAAAATAGAACAAATGACCATTAAAACATTAAAAAACGAAACCGAGCGTGCAAAAACTAGCTCACGCGGGCCCGGGTTTTCGGAGCTGCATTCGTTTCTACAGGTGCGGGCACGCACGAGTTCAACCAAATTCAAGCTCAAAAACTCATTTTTGCACCCCCCCTGCGCGCGGGCAGGACTTGTGGTAAAACATGTCATAAAGCTACAATGGAGTAGTAAAGGCTTTACCTTATAAACAACCACTCACTTTGTTCCCACATCAATGTGGGACAAAGTATTTACCACCTTTTGAGACTTTTATTCACACACCCAAAACTTACAACATATAAGTCCTAAACTTTTGCTAGTAACTATTAGCTACATGATCTTAAATGACATATATAATAGTTTTTTTTTAATTTTATATGTGGAATCTTATTTATTTTCAAAGCATAACATATTTTTTATATTTTTTTTCTCTATGTGCGCTTTTCTTAAAAAAGCCCACGCTTTTTTTGCGCCTTGCGCCTAGGCTCCGGGCGAGGCCGATGCGCCTCGCCTGCGACTTGCGTCTTTGACAACATAGGTTGAAGACATTGTGTTTTTACGATAGAGAGATTGGAAATGACTTTTTTAAGGAAGCAGTGGTGATGCTTGTGTTCCTGGTAGTTTGGGGTTGCCAGAAGTTAAAAGGTGATGATTGCGGGATTGAGTAGTAGCGATAGGAGGTCACAATGTTCTTAAACAAACACAAAAATAATAATACTAAAAATAATGATTTACAAAAACAAATTTTAAAATGTCACCCCTTTCTCTTGTTTGAAAAACGTGACATGGTGAAGAGGAAATAAAATCATAAAACCAACAGTGGAATATTATAACCTCAATCAAAATTTTGTCAAATAGTTTCATGCTAGAGAAGTGGTAGTAGTACTTAACTGTTGCTTTATGTGATACATAAGACATTTTCTGATTTAAAAGGATTGTGCTTCATAATTCATACTTCATGTATATAGAAAAATCATTTCTATAAAAATTAGACATTATCAACTATCTTATGGCTAAGGCTAACAACATATTCACACAAATAGTAAAGAAAAACAATATAAACTGGTGTCAATCACAACTGTAAGAGCTATGTCAAGCATTTTCCTTTAAAAGAAAACAAAAGCTGGAGTTTTGACAGTTTAACAAGAAAAAGCTTGCAAAAAAACTAAAACCAGTAGTAACCATCTACAAGCAAAGGGCTTAACCATAGTTATTAAAGCAGGCGCCCAGGCACGCCTAGGCGCAAATAAATCCCCGGGCCCAACAAATCGCCCTGAGTGCACCTTGCGCCTTTAATAACTATGGCTCATGTCATAGTTATTAAAGCGGGCGCCTAGGCGCAAATAAAGCCCCGGGCCCAACAAATCGCCCTGAGTGCGCCTCGCGCCTTTAATAACTATGGGCTTAACTAACAACCTACCTACGTTTTTCTACTGCGTACACCTAAAACTGAAACCATATCAAATTTCCATGACATTACTTTTTATCCAACAAGTAGCATAGCCAGTCGCACACTAAATTTCAGATAGACACAATTTGTTGTGTTGTATCCTAAACAACTAAGAAACTGGTTGACTGAAAGCACAAGATTATTATTGTTCATGAATTAAGACACAACAAACTGAGATTCACTGATTCACAAGTTAACAATTCAATAAATCCTAATTTAAACTAACAAACATATATATATTAATTAAAGAGGATTAAATGAAAAAAACTTACCACATATCAGTCTCTCTAATAATCCCATACTTCCCCCAAGTATCAGTAACAGCACCTTTTTTCCCCTTATCCTTCTTCTCCTTCTTATCCTTTTTCTTCTTCTTCTTCACCTTATCTTCATCCTTCTCTCTCCTCCTTCTCCTCTTCTCCTTCTCTCTCCTCCTTTTCCTCTCTCTCTCTTTCTCCTCCCTCCTCTTCCTCTCCTTCCGCTTCCTCCGCCGCCTTTCCTCCTCGGTCTCGCTCTCATCCTCCGATGAATACTCCGAGCTTCCGGTCTCCGACTCTGATTCCGATGAATCGGAATCTGAACGTGATTTTGACCTGGAGCGATGGTGTCGCTTTCTTTTGGTGGTCCGGCTACCGCTGCCTCTGCTTCCGTGATCGGATTCAGAAGAGATATTGGATTCGGGTAGGTCTTCGGATTTCCTCTTGGATTTGTGGTGGTGATCGCGTTTGGATGAAGCGAGTCTGTGGTCGTCTGGAGAATCGTCTCGGTCTTTCGCCATTGCTAAATTGATGAGGGCTTTGATGAATTTGTGAGTGACAAAAAGAACTGAAGAAGGGGGAAACCTAGCATGCAAATGACATTTGGTGCGTGTTTGGCTTAGCTTATTTTGTGTGTAAAAGTCCTTTTTGAAGGCAAAAGTCCTTTTTGAAGGTGTTTGGCTTTCCTTTTCAAGGGCAAAAGTCCTTGTAATTTTCCAAAAGTAAGGAAATCTTGACTTATTTTATGCAAAAGTCCTTTTGCAAAAGTGACTAATAAGTTAAGCCAAACATGCCCTTGTTATTACATACCTAGGGCATGTTTTTGGCTAAGCTTATTATAGTTAAAATGAACTTTTGGAAAAGGACTTTTGGGAAAAAGTGTTTGGATTAGCTTATTGATGTAAAATGATTAAAATTGGCATTCTTTTAGATATAAGGGGGTAAAGAAGGGGTATATTGGAAATTTGTAGTTTGAAAAGTTAAAAGCTGGCCAAGAAGTCACAATATTATGACTTCTTGAAACCTCCTTTTTCTTCTTTGCAAAAAGTCATTTCTAAAAGGACTTTTGGCTTAGACAAACACAAAAACAACTTATTGGCTTTTTGATAAGTCAATAAGCCAATAAGTTGTTTTGAAAAGCTTAGCCAAACATGCCCCTAGTAAGTTGCTAGAAATAACAATTAGGGAGGCCGGGGCACCATACGAGTAGGCTCTCACGGGTTACTATTCGGGCTAGCACACCGCCATCACCCATACAGGTTGGTTTGACGGGTTGGTTGGGCCAGCTTTCGTACCCATTAAGTCACTAACCATCGCACAAATCGAGAAAAAATTGACCGTCTGAATTGTTTTTTGACCGTTTGGTCAATTTCAAAAAGAAAATCCAACAGCCTGAAAAAGCTTCAAAGACTACTCCTAAAGGGATACCGGTGGTGGATCAAAGCAGAGTTTGACCCTCGGGATGACTTGAATTGGTTCTGTGTTCCGGGGTATTAATTCATTTCAAATAATTTATTCACCTCTCTATATAAAACCATCCATATACACAATCAAACCATGAAATGTTTTACGTTTTATATTCACATTCACCAACTATTTTCAATCTTTCACAATCCAATGGCAAACCCGTGGATAGAAGAAGAAGACATTGCGTTCAATTCATCACCCATCAAACACTTTATGGGCATTGATCTCATACTACTTCTAATAAGGCTATTAAACAACATAAAACCAAGTATTCTCAATTTATCAATTCAATATGGTCAATATGCTCAACTTATCACTTAGAGTTCAACTCATCACCCATCAATTACATGATTTACCCATCAAAATTTCTCATATTCATATTACTACTAAAAACTCACTTACACATACATGGCTATTAGTTCAAACACTTAATATAGCAGTTGTTTTCACTATTATTGTCAAGGGTTTGCCTTTAGCCATGTAGGCACTAAGAATTTTACCACAAATTCTACAATCTATTCTTCAATTGCACATCATAAGGTTCATCAAGAATTCTCTACTTCACCAAACACTAGATTTTTGACATACCTTATGATGAGATGATGTAATAGACTCTAAATCATCAAACATGCACCAAAATCACTTCGATTTTTAGTTGAATTGGATGGATTTGTGGTCAATTGATTATGAGCTAGGGCTCCCTCCTGCAGGTCCCGTAATCCCGTATGGATCGTAACAAGACTGTTAATCTATCAAGGGTGCGGAATCCCCTTGATAAACCTTCGAACCAGAAACAAGAATATTAGGCGAAGAACACGAACACAATTCAATCAATCTGGTCTTCTATTGATTATCCAACACAAACGTTTACAATCAATTCAAGACCACTCGAAATCTCCTAGCCACTCTCTATAGATTTCGAACTCTCTACTAATTGTCTAACCTAAACCCTAATGCATAAAGCTGTTTATATACTACAGCCATTGTTTGCATACTGGGCTTTGGTCTGGGCTTGGCCATTCTCCTAGCCCATTACAATAATTAACTCCCTAACCAATATGCTAAGCCCATTACAAAATATCCAAAGACTAATTAATCAAACTATTAAGTTGTTGTCACAGAAAATGCACTAACAAACTCCCCCTTGACAATAGCTTCATACTGTAACTTTGTCTTCAAACATCTTGCAGTCTTTTGGTCTTTGGATAGCGTCAGCTACACAGTTTCTAACATCAACAGACTCCCCCCTTAGCTGATGTTTCCAATCTCCAAAACTTTCATTCGTTGTAGATCAGTGAGCTAGCAATCTTTGGTTAAGCAAGTAAACTTCAACTCTTCCAAATCTCTCTCTTTCTGCAATGTAGTAGAAGGATCCTACCATGCATCTTCACACATTCTTCACTTCACTCTCAATCTGCATTTTACTTGTATTCTGCACTTCATTTTGATAACTGCATCAATCTGTTTAGCAACACAAGCAAGTATCTTGAAAAACCATTAGTCTTTTTCACATTTAAAGATAAACCAATATTTTATCTTATCATGCAAAAACAACAACTTTCAATTCAAAATGGAAGTCTTTTAAAAAGAAAATATTTTTGGAATTTTTGATATTTCTCAAAACAACTAAACAAACTAAACTCAAAAATATTTACAATACTTCTTTTTGTGAGAATCATGTGCAAGAAGATCATATCAACAAAATCAAATTGTTTTCACACTATTAGATAATTCTTTATTTAATTTTTCGTGAAAAGCAGTCCAAGACGATTACCAGTATGTTTATCCACCTAAACAAAATGCATGAACATTTCAAGTACCATTACCGTATGATACGTTAAGGTGATTTTATTACTGATATATTAGTGTGTCCCTCTTCAGGATATACCCCCGCGATCAAGGTATGCACAAAGATTCATCGTAGTAGGTGAGTATACTGAATTCATCCATTTTGTTTTTCAACGTTTAGATAATTGGTGATCAGGTCAGTACTTCCGTACAGCAAAGAGACCAAAGTATCTAACGAGGGCTAAGACAAATACCATTTTTGGTACGATTTAAGCTTTTTGCAATTTTTGAATGACTCTCTAGGGGAGCTTCTTCATTTTCAGGGTTTTGGCATTTTTAGCTCTTTTAAGATATCCTGGTTGTGCCTAGGTCAACATGTATCTGGATGCAGCAGAAGGACACCCCTGATATGTCACACCCTGATATTTCCACATATTACCGGTGGGCCCGGTGGGGAGTATCGTGACGTAGTTGATATCATCATAGTCAATTTATCACAGTTTAATGCACAGCGGAAGTCTAAAGATAATAACATTACAAACCGATTGAAAGTAATATCAATTATTACAAAACGGTTGTAAAGGGATCCACAGGCGGATCAAAGATAAAAGAAACATTGTTCAACAGATTTTTAAAACATCTAAGCTTGCAAGACTCTTTATTGATGCTAGGAGTAGCCAGCCCATTTCGCTTAGTACCTGCACTTAACCTTTTTGGAAAATACGTCAGTTTTCACTGGTAAATACAATTAACCGACTCATTTTGAAAATGTTTAAGAAAATTGATTTAAATGCACAAGGCACAAATAATCTTTTATAACTTGGGATAATTATTTAAAAATAATCTTATAAAAAATTATAAGTTTGTTATACGTTCAGTAGCCCGGGTTAAAGATTAATAGACACACCACATAATATAACCTATGGCGAGTTATTCTCGAACAAGCAGGTATATCATTTTACATACGCGCCGGCAGGTGTATGCCTACACCTCGTGCTTAAGTCGTGGCCATTTCAATGAATGAGCCGAGGATATCCAGGACATGGTCATTAACCCCCCAAAGGCTGAAAACAAACAAAACAGTTTAAACGGGTTATCTCAATGATTTAACCTTCATACGATTAAAAATTCAATACCCGACCAAGCGGTATTTTATATACCGTACCCCAAGCCCGTATAAGGGAAAATAATTTAAAAGTATTTACCTGAGCAAATTATACAAATTTATCCCATCCGTATACAATCAGCAAGTGCGAATATCTTTTACTGGGCTCCAAAATCTGGAACGAAGGTTTTAATAACCTATTAGATTCCTAACGGGCCTTACTTAAGTTTAAACTTACACCGGTTAGTTTTAAAGAAAGGATTACGGTTCAAAACGCAAGATTAAGCGAAGACCGGATTAGAATGTGGTTTAGACCGGACAAGTATGAAGACTTGTATAATATAGGTAAACTAAACACATTCTGGATTTTGAAGTGAAAATGATAAGGTTTGACCCGTTTCGGCTAATTTATGCAAACTAGTTACATAAACCGTACCGAACGTGATAAATGCATAACGGGTAACCAAATGAGTCATGAGTAGGTTTCCTAAGTTAATATGCCTTAAATATGTTGTGATATCAGTAGGATACCTTCCATTATGCCCAAAACGGATTTAAAATGAATTTAATCCCCGTAGGGGTATTTTGGTCATTTTAAGGATTATAAAAGAGATTAAATATTAATCTGAGGTTCTGGTCTAAAATGATCAGTAAAAATATTTATTTTTGTAAGTCATATCAGTAGGGTATTGCATATATGTGAAATTTATCATTTATAGCCAAACTATGCGCCGTAGGGGCATTTTGGTCATTTCACATAAGATTTAAAGGTCAAATTTGGAAATCTGAGTTCAAAACTTTTTCTTACTGTTAAAGTATAGAAATTTACTTAAAACATCTGTAGGTATTAAGTCTTATGTGTCAAAAATGGTTTTAACCCATACTATGTGTTTATAACGCGTAAAAAGTCGGTTTTAGGCGATTTTCGGGTTGTATAAGGAAAGCTGAGATTTTTATCAGTCAAGAAGGCTTAAAATATTTTATTTATCCTATAAAATCTGTAGCAAAAAGTTTGGTATCAAAATGTTATGTAAAACTCATTTTATTAGCAAAAATGGTATAACCGACAATTACCGAATCAAAGCAAGAACCCTATGCCATGATCAGTTTAAAAATAAATAAAAATCTTCAAAAATCCCAAAATATTATATTACATTAGTGGGTAAAAGGTTTGGTGTCAAAATCCGGGTTTAAATAGGCTTTATGCTAAATATGCCGTTTAATTAATAAAAAGCTTCCAAATTACGATATTGAGCATAACTCCTAATTTAGACCTCCAACTGATGTCAAATTTTTAGGACATGTTTATAAATCAGTAATAAAGGTTTTTGTCCTCTCACATTTTCAAAAATCTCGTTTTAAGGTCAAAAGGGCATAATGGTCAATATTTAAGCAATTAACGGAAACATGCAAATGAATCGGATAATTAAGGAACCATGTAGTATAACCTCAGAGGGTTTTACTAACTTATAATATGGTCCCAAAGTAACCTTAAGGCATATCTAAAACAAGCTAAATCGGGTCAGAACTGAAAGTCAAAGTAAAAGTCTTCTTTTGCGACTTTCGCTTCCGAACCGAGCCTAAACTCGGAATTGTCGGGTTGAACATGCTTAGACATGTTCTTACATTACTTACCAAGTTATTTTAGTGTTAAAACAGGTTCCATAACTTCTAGATTGCTAGTTATGAATTTATTTGCAAAATAGCTTTCTGTTGACTTTTTAATATGAAGTTTGACTCGACAATTGACAAAGTTAGAGTGATAATCAGGGGGTACCCTTTTAAGGACTTATTGCCCACATAATTACCAACTCACAGCCATTTTCAATTCGAATAATGGCTGGACCATTAGTGATTAATCACTAAGTCAAAGCTTAATTACGACGGCTTTGACTTTTGGTCATTAGACTGATAAAACTTGAACTAGGAAGGCTAAGAATGCTTACAAAGGCTCTTAGCACGAATTAGGAGCTGAAGGAAACTTGCTTTAAGTCCAGAGAGCTCCAGAGAGTGAGTTGTGAAAGATTTTTGAAAGTGAGCACATGAACTATCAAGCAAGAACTCTTATATAGGAATTTAAACTTCCCAAGATCACTCCACATAAGTCTAAGATTGATTCCTGTTCATCCCAGGTGTCCCCTATGCATGAAAAACCATTGGTACAGTCCCTGAATTCGAAAACCAGGCTTTTATGGCGGTGGAACTGGCTGTACAGGCATTTGTCAACATTTTCTGCACCTGGCAGTCTTACGCGGCCCGCGTAAGACTTGCCTTATGGCCTACGCGGCCCGCGTGAGGGTCTGATACGGTCACCAAGTTTCAAATATTGCAATTTTGGTCCCTGGTCCTTCTAAACTTGTTTTAACTTGTGTTTATTGCACTTTTAACCCTCAAACTTGATTTTTAAGGATCTTGAATCTTTAAATAGTTAACTATAGGCCTTCGGTTAGTTACGAGGTCACCCGAACGGTCTTGAAATGCAATATTAACGCATTTGGCCCTTATTACTTGTAATTTAACATTTTGCTTATTTATGTGCGTCGAAACTCCACGAATTTAATATCCGTTATTCTTGGGATCAAAATAAATTATCACAATGTTTTTGGGATCGTTAAAAGATCATTCAGAGGTTACTTTCAACATGTTGACACTTTTAACCCCTATGTTTCATAAGATCCCTATTTTTAACACAAATGACTTCCAATGTTCGATAAATTATTCGTTAAAGAATACGAACGTCGTGTGAGGTCAATCAGAGGCACAAGAATGGCATGTTGACACTTTGGATCCCTTTATTCACATATTTACATTGTTTGACAATTTCAGTCCCTCTAGATCAAATCATTATACGTTTAAAGTCCATGACACGTGTCTTTATAATATTGGTCATGATTTTACGAGGTGTTACATCCTCACCCCCTTAAAAGAAATCTCGACCTTGAGATTTACTGGAATAAATGAGGGTACTTCTGTTTCATTGTGGACTCAACCTCCCACGTGTATTCGGGACCTCTACGGGCATCCCATTTAACCTTCACAATCGATACATGCTTCTTTCGAAGTTTCTTAACCTGTCGATCCTCAATCGACAAGGGTTTTTCAACAAACTATAAGCTCTCATCTATATGCACATCCTTATGTGACATGGCTAGCGATTCCTCAGCTAGACATTTCTTCAAATTGCAGATGTGGAACACATTATGAATTCCACTGAGCTCTTCAGGCAGGTTTAACTTGTAAGCCACTGTTCCGACACATTCGATGATTTCGAATGGTCCTATATATCATGGACTTAACTTGCCTTTCTTGCCAAATCGCATTACCCCTTTCCAGGGTGATACCTTAAGTAACACTTTGTCACCTACCTCGAATTTCAGAGGTTTACGCCTTTTATCTGCGTAGCTTTTCTGCCTATCCCTGGCGGCTTTGAGACGATCACGTATCTGCACAATCTTATCTGTCGTCTCCAGGACTATATCAGGTCCTGTTAGTTGGACATCTCCAACTTCCGCCCAGCAAACTGGCGTCATGCACTTTCTTCCATACAAAGCTTCAAAAGGTGCAGCTTGAATACTCGAATGATAGCTATTATTATACGAAAATTCGATTAATGGAAGATGATCATCCCAACTTCCACCTAGATCAATAACACAAGCTCGTAACATATCCTCAAGTGTTTGAATTGTACGCTCGCTCTGACCATCCGTCTGAGGATGATATGCAGTGCTGAAGTTTAATCGAGTGCCTAGGGATTGCTGAAAGCTTTTCCAAAAAATGCGATGTATACCTCGTATCCCTATCAGAGATAATAGACACTGGTACTCTGTGAAGAGATACAATCTCGTCCACGTATAGCTGAGCTAACTTATCTGAGCTGTGTGTTTCCTTAATAGGTAAGAAGTGGGCTGACTTGGTCAGTCTGTCTACTATAACCCAAATAGTATCATTCCCTCGCTTTGTTTTTGGTAACTTAGTGATAAAATCCATAGTTACTATTTCTCACTTCCAGGTGGGAAGTTCAGGCTGTTGTAGCAAACCTGACGGCTTCTGGTGTTCTGCCTTAACTTGAGCACACGTCAGATATTTAGCCACATAAGTGGCTATAGATTTCTTTAAACCTATCCACCAATAACTTGCCTTTAAATCTTGATACATCTTATCACTTCCAGGATGAACTGAGTATTTGGAGCTATGGGCTTCCTGAAGAATAACGTCCCTGAGTCCTCCATAAATTAGAACCCATATTCACCCATTCAATCTTAGGATTCCATCATTGCCATATGATAACTGTTCAGCAGTTCCTCCCAACTTTTCATTCGAATAGTTGGCTTCTAATACAGCTTCCTTCTGAGCGGCTAGCAATCTTTCATTCAAGCTGTTCTTCAATTCAATGCTCTTGGCATTGATTCTAATGGGCTTAACTCTTTCCTTTCTGCTCAAAGCGTCGACGACCACATTCGCCTTGCCTGGATGATATCGGATTTCACAATCATAATCGTTCAGTGTCTCCATCCATCGACGCTGTCTCATGTTTAGATCCTTTTGATTGAACAAGTGTTGAAGACTTTTATGATCAGAATAGATCACACACTTGGTACCATATAAATAGTGCCTCCAAAGTTTTAGTGCAAACACAACGGCACCCAATTCCAAGTCATGGGTGGTGTAATTCTTTTCGTGCACCTTTAATTGTCTTGAGGCGTAGGCAATGACCTTGCCCCTTTGCATGAGTACACAACCCATTCCAGTGTGCGATGCGTCGCAGTATACCACAAACTCTTCAATTCCTTCAGGCAATGTCAATACCGGAGCATTGCTCAACTTTTGCTTAAGAATCTCAAAGGATTCTTGTTGCTCAGGACCCCAATCAAACTTGATATTCTTACGAGTTAATGAAGTTAGGGGTGCTGCAATCCTTGAGAAATTTTCAATAAAACGCCTATAATATCCTGCCAGACCCAAGAAGCTGCGAATCTCTGTAGGCGTCTTCGGCTCTTGCCAATATATGATAGCTTCAATATTAGCGGGATCCACCTGGATACCACGCTCACTAACCACATGTCCAAGGAATTGGACTTCACGAAGCCAAAACTCACATTTTGAAAACTTGACGTAGAGCTTCTCTTGCTGAAGAAGTTTAAGGATACATCGAAGGTGCTTCTCATGATCAGCCTGATTCTTTGAGTAAATAAGGATGTCATCAATAAAGACAATGACAAACTTGTCCATGTAGGGTTTGCAAACGCGATTCATGAGGTCCATGAACGCTGCTGGTGCATTAGTGAGCCCAAAAGGCATCACTAAGAACTCGTAGTGACCATAGCGAGTTCTGAATGCAGTCTTGTGCACATCTTCATCTCTGACCTTCAGCTGATGGTATCCTGACCTTAAATCGATCTTGGAAAAGTAACTAGCTCCTTGAAGCTGATCGAATAGATCGTCGATCCTGGGCAATGGATATATGTTCTTGATTGTAACCTTGTTCAACTCTCGATAATCAATGCATAGACGCATTGATCCATCCTTTTTCTTCACAAACAGAATCGATGCTCCCCAAGGAGATGAGCTAGGTCTAATAAACCCTTTTGCGAACAATTCATCTAACTGTGTCCTTAACTCCTTCATCTCAGTCGGTGCCAACCTATAAGGTGCTCTTGCAACAGGTGCTGCTCCAGGAATAATGTCAATTCTGAACTCCACTTTCCTATCTGGAGGTAAACCAGGTAGTTCTTCAGGGAATACATCAAGGTAATCAGAAATAATGGGGATGTCTTTGATCTTGGGCTTTGGTTCATCAATAGTCACTTGTGCCATATAGATGACACAACCTTTCTTCATACACCTTGATGCCTTAAGCGTAGACACTTGCTTAGGCAACTCGTGCTGAGTATCTCCCTGAATTGTTAACGGCTCACCATAAGGAGTTTTAATAACCACTTGCTTCTTATCACAAACGATCTGAGCTTGGTTATGAGATAACCAATCCATGCCTATTACTATGTCGAATCCAGCTAATTTCAAAGGAAGCGAAGACAATGGAAAAGAGTGGTTCCTAATGGATATAAAACATCCATCAAACACGGTTAAAACAGTTTCTATGGTACCATCGGCCAATTCTACTTCATACTTTATGCTTAGGGTTTTAACAGGCAGATTTAATAACTTACAAAACTTATTATCTACAAATGACTTATCTGCACCCGAATCAAATAATACCCTTGTATAAACATCATTGATAAGGAAGGTACCTGTTATCACGTTGTCATTCTGAATCGCTTCTTGTGCATTCATTTGAAAGACCCGAGCATTGGTCTTCTTACCTTCTTCAGGTTTCTTCGCATACTTTGGGCAGTTGGACTTGATATGCCCCTTCTCGTTACAGTTGTAACAAGACGCATCCTTTATCTTCTTACAATCCAACGTCTTATGCTCACTAGATTTACAGATCCCACAAGCCCTAGGCTGCGATTGGGATTTTGATTCATACCTGCACTTTCCCAGATGACGCTTCTTGCAAGTCTTACACTTGGGTTTTTCACCCGACTGTTGGTCATCCTTCTTGAACCCTGAACTCTTCTTGTGATCAGAGTTCCCCTTATGCTTCTTATCTGAATGGTGTGAGTTATCATCCTCACGTTTCCTCTTCCCTGCATCAGAATTCCTGAGCGATCTCTGCCTGACCGCATCAAGGGTAAGAGATAATGACAAATTAGCTACTGACCTAAAGGTAGTAGGTCTTGATGCCTTCACACTAGCTTTAATCTTCGGGGCTAAACCCCCAATGAAACGAGCTATACGTTTTGGTTCCGGTGTCACCAAGTAAGAAACCAATCGAGACATGGTGTTAAAACTTGTGAGATATGCCTGATAGTCTAAGTTCTTCATAACCAATGTCAGAAAGTCGGTCTCGATCTTCTCAACTTCATGTTGAGGACATAAATTTTCTTTGATCAAAGCAACAAACTGATCCCATGTCAGGTTATACAACGGGATCTTCCCAGTAGCTTGGATCAATGACCTCCACCAAGCTAGAGCTTCTCCTTTAAACGATTGTGACACAAACTTCAGGATGTCTTGCTCTGCACAACCACTAATATCAACCACAGTGTCCATCTCGTCGAGCCACGTCATACAATCGATGGCTCCTTTCTCCCCTGTGAAATCCCTGGGCTTACAGGAGAAAAAATACTTATAAGAACAGCCCTTAACACGTGGCTCTTGATTGAGCACAACTTTCCTAGATGGAACACTCCTCTGATTCGATGAGTGATGAGAATCACTCTTGCGAGCTGTATGAGTCTTGGATGGTGGTTTTGAATGAGGTACATGCTGAGTTCTGACGCGAGTTCCACTCGATTCATTAAATTATCTGTCAAGAGCTCGAGTAATGGCATTATCTATTAATGCCTGCAATTTCACGCCCGCTACATTAACTCTGGAAGTGTCATGATTCTCTCTCGGGTGACTGTTGACTTCGTCTGACCCAGCCATGTAGCTTGATTGCTACATAAAATAATGACAATGATTTATTCAGAAGTCCATTACAGAATTATCTTCTTGATAATTTTATTAACCATGGTATTAATAAACCATATTGGTTAATTTATTAAGTATTTTCATTCAGGATTTTTCATTATAATTATCCCCAGTCTTGATTTATTAATATATTATAATGGCACAAAAGGCCAAGTCACAGGGACAATTTAATTTATAAGCCATGATCTTATAGGATCGAGGTATTAATATATTACATCACTAATGGATGTTTAATAAAAGAAAGGAATTGGAAAGATCAAATATAAGGTTGACTAATGTGATTTTATCGAATCACATTTGCCAGGAGTGTTAACATGTTTTCAGATGTTAACAAGGATTTTGAATCTTACAAGGAACTACCATCATGGCCCTGTCTTAAAACGACACATGGCTAGGTTTTGCCTTCAAGATTTTCTTTTAATATAAAAGGCAGATTAATATTAAATTGGAATGACATTTTGGTTTATTTCATATCTTATATTTATGCATATAATGACAAAATGAAATTTTAAATTAAAACATTCCACTAAAATTAAAAGGGAGTACATATTTGCCCTAAACGGGACTTTAACAGAAATAACTTGCCCATGCAGGGGCTAAAATGAAAATACAAGTCCTCGCAGGGACTGAATACATAAATAGATGTCCACGCAGGGACTTGATTGAAATAAGGAAATTACAATACATATAAATAAGGAATCTTCTAAAATCCCTTTTCTTCTTTCCCTTGATTAGATTCGCCAGACCCTTGAGAAATCCCTGGTGGTTCCTACGCTCTTCTTGAACTTCCCGTTCCACCTGGCTCAACCTCTGAAGAAACTCCTGTTGCTGCGGTGGCGGTATCAGTGGCGGCTGCGGCAACTGCTGCTATGGAGGTTGAGGAGGTGGCGGGTATGGATACCCAAAAGCTTGGTACCCAGACTGGTACGAAGCTGCATAGGGCCCTTTAGGGTGAAGAGCATTGTAGTTGGCTGCTACGAGGTACGGGTCAACATCGGGGGCATTGTAATAGTTGTACCCCGGGTAGGCAGGCTACTCAAAAGGGTTATACGCCGCTGCACCTGCGTAGGAAGGAATTGGGTTATCATAACCCACTGGTGGCGGTGCGACTGGCGCAGAGTCCACCTCAGAAACGGGGTTTGAAGGCCCACCCATTTGTGGGTCTTCATATAGTGGCTGGTAGTGACTTTCATTTGAATGTTGAGGGGTGCTGAAATGGAAATCCCCTCCTCGCACAGTCATCCGTGCACCTGTTCTTCTTCGCCTCGGTGGCTCCGGAGGCAGTTGCTGCACTGGTGGCGGTGGCGTAACCGCATGGAATCGTGAATCCTCGGAGGGATCCTGCTGCTGCTGCGATGTGTGGAAGGAGGGAGTAAACTCCCAAGGGTAGGAAGCAAACCTTGCTTCATAGCTGTCTGGACCACGATAAGGTGATCCATGAAAAGACGACCCATCCGAAATCTCGATGGGATGAGTGGGTGTCCAAGATGGTGGTTCGGCAGGATCTGGGTCATCATCCATATCCATGTCCTGAGCTTCAGGAAAATGGTCTTCGGGGCCCAATGGGTTATAACCCATTGGTTCTTCAATCTGATTTGCCGGGTTAAACCGGCTCTGGAAATACGGAGTCGGGTCTTGAAATGCGTGGTGCAACCACGACCGCTGCAGTGGTAGGTAGGAGTGGTGTGAATCATTGGGCTCTTTCTCCGATTGTGGCCCAAAGGAATGATGGTAAGAGGGTGATGAAATAAGCGAGACGGATCGCCTCGCGGGCTCCAAATACGTCCTCCAATCTTCTTGAGGACTTGTGCTCATAGTAGCTGACGGAGTTCGCCGGTGTGAAGGCCCGGCCTCATGATCGTTGGGGGCGGTGAATGGCCCCTTGCCTCTTCCTCCTCTTCGGAACCTTGGCGGCATTTTTGTTGATCCTATCAAAACAAACAAAAGAAACAACAACAAAGGAAAACAATAAAGGACAAAATAAAATAAATTAGGATTAGTCCTAAGTTCTTTGCCTAGACTCGGAAGTCGAGGAATGTGCAAACTGTGTCATTGAGATTAAACACAAAAGGCTACTGTTTAATTCACTCAATGTTGGCTCTGGTACCAACCTGTCACACCCCGATATTTCCACATATTACCGGTGGGCCCGGTGGGGAGTATCGTGATGTAATTGATATCATCATAGTCAATTTATCACAGTTTAATGCACAACGGAAATCTAAAGATAATAACATTACAAACCGATTGAAAGTAATATCAATTATTACAAAACGGTTGTAAAGGGATCCACAGGCGGATCAAAGATAAAAGAAACGTTGTTCAACAGATTTTTAAAACATCTAAGCTTGCAAGACTCTTTATTGATGCTAGGAGTAGCCAACCCATTTCGCTTAGTACCTGCACTTAACCTTTTTGGAAAATACGTCAGTTTTCACTAGTAAATACAATTAACCGACTCATTTTGAAAATATTTAAGAAAATTGATTTAAATGCACAAGGCACAAATAATCTTTTATAACTTGGGATAATTATTTAAAAATAATCTTGTAAAAGAATTATAAGTTTGTTATACGATCAGTAGCCCGGGTTGGATACCGGGTTAAAGATTAATAGACACACCACATAATATAACCTAAGGCGCGTTATTCTCGAACAAGCAGGTATATCATTTTACATACGCGCCGGCAGGTCTATGCCTACACCCCGTGCTTAAGTCGTGGCCATTTCAATGAATGAGCCGAGGATATCAAGGACATGGTCATTAACCCCCCAAAGGCTTAAAACAAACAAAAAAGTTTAAACGGGTTATCTCAATGATTTAACCTTCATACGATTAAAAATTCAATACCCGACCAAGCGGTATTTTATATACCGTACCCCAAGCCCGTATAAGGGAAAATAAGTTAAAAGTATTTACCTGAGCAAATTATACAAATTTATCCCAATCGTATACAATCAGCAAGTGCAAATATCTTTTACTGGGCTCCTAAATCTGGAACGAAGGTTTTAATAACCTATTAGATTCCTAACGGGTCTTACTTAAGTTTAAACTTAGACCGGTTAGTTTTAAAGAAAGGTTTATGGTTCAAAACGCAAGATTAAGCGAAGACCGGATTAGAATGTGGTTTAGACCCGACAAGTATAAAGACTTGTATAATATGGGTAAACTAAACACATTCTGGATTTTGAAGTGAAAATGATAAGGTTTGACCCGTTTCGGCTAATTTATGCAAACTAGTTACATAAACCGTACCGAACGCGATAAATGCATAACGGATAACCAAATGAGTCATGAGCAGGTTTCCTGAGTTAATATGCCTTAAATATGTTGTGATATCAGTAGGATACCTTCCATTATGCCCAAAACGGATTTAAAATCAATTTAATCCCCGTAGGGGTATTTTGGTCATTTTAAGGATTATAAAAGAGATTAAATATTAATCTGAGGTTCTGGTCTAAAATGATCAGTAAAAATATTTATTTTTGTAAGTCATATCAGTGGGGTATTGCATATATGTGAAATTTATCATTTATAGCCAAACTATGCGTCGTAGGGCATTTTGGTCATTTCACATAAGCTTTAAAGGTCAAATTTGGAAATCTGAGTTCAAAACTTTTTCTTACTGTTAAAGTATAGAAATTTACTTAAAACATCAGTAGGTATTAAGTCTTACATGTCAAAAATGGTTTTAACCCATACTATGCGTTTATAACGCGTAAAAAGTCGGTTTTAGGCGATTTTCGGGTTGTATAAGGAAAGCTGAGATTTTTATTAGTCCAGAAGGCTTACAATATTTTATTTATCATATAAAATCTGTAGCAAAATGTTTGGTATCAAAATGTTATGTAAAGCTCATTTTATTAGCAAAAAGGGTATAACCGACAATTACCGAATCAAAGCAAGAACCCTATGCCATGATCAGTTTAAAAATAAATAAAAATCTTCAAAAATCCCAAAATATTATATTACATCAGTGGGTAAAAGGTTTGGTGTCAAAATCCGGGTTTAAATAGGCTTTAGGCTATCTTCATTGGTGACCTAATGTTAGGTTGGTCACCAATAAGACAAAAGTTTGAGTAATTAAAAAAATTAAAAAAGTAATTTATACCAACCAAAGTTGACAACCAGGTTGGCCGAGCAACCTTGGTTGCAACCTAAACTAGTACCCCCAAGAATATACTTAATCAAATAACTTATAATATTTAAACTTTAAAGAAAAACTAAATACACGGTATTTCTTAATTTATTTTTGGGAACATCCCGATATAATTTTTTTTAAAAACCTAGTTCGTTCAAAAACATGTATTTTTAGGTTGGGATGGGTTGTGAATGTGTGTTAAAAATTGAGTAGGGTTGGTGGAAGAAAGAGATATTATTTTTTTAATAAAAGGTTGGGTTGGTTGGGTCACCAATAGAGATAGTCTTATGCTAAATATGCTATTTAATTAATAAAAAGCTTCCAAATTACGATATTGAGCATAACTCCTAATTTAGACCTCAAACTGATGTCAAATTTTTAGGACATGTTTATAAATCAATAATAAAGGTTTTTGTCCTCTCACATTTTCAAAAATCTCGTTTTAAGGTCAAAAGGGAATAATGGTCAATATTTAAGCAATTAACGGAAACATGCAAATGAATCGGATAATTAAGGAACCATGTAGTATAACCTCAGAGGGTTTTACTAACTTATAATATGGTCCCAAAGAAACCTTAAGGCATATCTAAAACAAGCTAAATCGGGTCAGAACTGAAAGTCAAAGCAAAAGTCTTCTTTTACGATTTTCGGTTCCGAACCGAGCCTAAACTCGGAATTGTCGGGTTGAACATGCTTAGACATGTTCTTACATTACTTACCAAGTTATTTTAGTGTTAAAACAGGTTCCATAACTTCTAGATTGCTAGTTATGAATTTATTTGCAAAATAGCTTTCTGTTGACTTTTTAATATTAAGTTTGACCCGACAATTGACAAAGTTAGAGTGATAATCAGGGGGTACCCTTTTAAGGACTTATTGCCCACATAATTACCAACTCATAGCCATTTTCAATTCGAATAATGGCTGGACCATTAGTGATTAATCACTATGTCAAAGCTTAATTATGACGGCTTTGACTTTTGGTCATTAGACTAATAAAACTTGAACTAGGAAGGCTAAGAATGCTTACAAAGGCTCTTAGCACGAATTAGGAGCTGAAGGAAACTTGCTTAAAGTCCAGAGAGCTCCAGAGAGTGAGTTGTGAAAGATTTTTGAAAGTGAGCACATGAACTATCAAACAAGAACTCTTATATAGGAATTTAAACTTCCCAAGATCACTCCACATAAATCTAAGATTGATTCCTGATCATCCCAGGTGTCCCCTATGCATGAAAAACCATTGGTACAGTCCCTGAATTCGAAAACCAGGCTTTTAAGGCAGTGGAACTGGCTGTACAGGCATTTGTCAACATTTTCTGCACCTGGCAGTCTTACGCGGCCCGCGTAAGACTTGCCTTATGGCCTACGCTGCCCGCGTGAGGGTCTGATACGGTCACCAAGTTTCAAATATTGCAATTTTGGTCCCTGGTCCTTCTAAACTTGTTTTAACTTGTGTTTATTGCACTTTTAACCCTCAAACTTGATTTTTAAGGATCTTGAATCTTTAAATAGTTAACTATAGGCCTTCGGTTAGTTACGAGGTCACCCGAACGGTCTTGAAATGCAATATTAACGCATTTGGCCCTTATTACTTGTAATTTAACATTTTGCTTATTTATGTGCGTCGAAACTCCACGAATTCAATATCTGTTATTCTTGGGATCAAAATAAATTATCACAATGTTTTTGGGATCGTTAAAAGGTCATTCAGAGGTTACTTTCAACATGTTGACACTTTTAACCCCTATGTTTCATAAGATCCCTATTTTTAACACAAACGACTTCCAATGTTCGATAAATTATTCGTTAAAGAATACGAACGTCGTGTGAGGTCAATCAGAGGCACAAGAATGGCATGTTGACACTTTGGATCCCTTTATTCACATATTTACATTGTTTGACAATTTCAGTCCCTCTAGATCAAATCATTATACGTTTAAAGTCCATGACACGTGTCTTTATAATATGGGTCGTGATTTTACGAGGCATTACATGATATCCCCAGATGAAATAACAGTATAAAGACCCAAAACTTCAGATTTTGGCAATCTATCAACGCAAGATTTAAGGTCTTTAAACCATACACCACTGATGTGTTCCCCACTCATACCCAGTGTATTTAGGTTTATATCACATTGGTAAGTTGATTATTTCATGCTTTTTGCCTACTGGTACATCATATGATGAAGCTGCTATCACACTTAAGCAATTTAATTCAGTTTGAGTGTGACAGTCTAACTTGCTGATGTACTATCATTTCTTCTTTTTCACACCATGAAATCTCATTTTTTTTTAAATTTTTTAATTTTTTAAGTTTATCATTTTTCAATGTTTTTGGATTTTTAAATTTTTTTTAATTCTATAACTTACTCCCCCTAAACACACGCACTAACTAAACTCCTTTTGGCTTAGGGTGATTTCTCCCCCTAAATTTTTGTTTTTATGGATGGAGTAAGTTTTAAAAACACAATTTTAAACACAAACAGACTCCCACTTTAAATCTGACAAAAGTTTTTCATGTTTAAAGTATAGAATAATCAAAACAATCACAAAAGTAAATAGTTCGTTACCCATGTTAACCTACTATTCACCTCAGATGCTTTACAGGAATAACCACTATTGAACACATCAACAATCCTTCTTGGTCATCCTGCATTCACTCAACAACTTAGTTAGACTTGAGAACCCAAACCTTACCGGATTTGGGTTGATCATGTAAATCCATATAAGATGCTTCTAACTAATATCCATCACACCTTTCTGGTGTCGTGGATGTTTTACCCGTTGTTGAACAAGATTTATAACTTCCACTAGGTCTTTGATCATAAGAGTTCCAATAAACTCTCGGATTTTCTGACCTTTGAAAATTATTATCTTGATACCTTCTTCTCCTATTATTATACCATGAATTTTGGAAAAAAATTGGATGTTGTTGAACATTCGAGTTACTGAAACCCCTATGTTCGTTTCTTTGTTGAAAATTTCGATTACCAGCAGTTTGGTATCGATTTTGATATCCAAAATTTCTATTTTGACTCTGAAACCGATTTGATTTACCATTATAATAACTAAATTGTGGAGAAATATTTCTTGGTCTATCAAATCTTTTCAAAGTTGAGGCTTTTGATTGAAATCCAGGTTTATTTGTCTGACAACTATATTTTACACTATTGTTTGACCCAACCTGATTCCCGTCTTTAACCTCATTAACTTTTTGTTTACCTCTCTTTAAAGGACAACAACTCGCCACATGCCCTTTGTTGTGACATCTAAAACATGATCTTTTCTTATAAGTTTTCTTTTTATTCGATCCCTTTTTAAATGTTTTAGCCTTTTTGTCTTTAGTATCCTCATCCACTTTATGAGGCGTACTGTTAGACCCTACAGATTCTTTCAAAGAAGCTGGACTATTTGGCAAGTCCACAACTATCGGATCCACTACTACTTGTGCAGTGGTTACAAATTCAGTTAGCTCATCTTCATTTGATAGAAAAGAGTAGTCTTGATTTTCAGAAGATGAAGCTTTAGTAAACCCCGCCCTTGTTTTATCATTGCCCCTTTTTAAACCTTTTTGAATATAAGTCCTGACTAACGAAGAATTTCCAAATTTTTCTAACTTACCCTGAAGTTCAACAATTTTGGCTTGTGCATCAGCCAATTCTGTGCACTTTTCTGAAAGCTCGTTAGTCTTTTCTTTCACAGTTTCATGAGCCAAATCAATGATCTGTGATTGTTCATTGACTTTGCTTGTTAAACTGTTGATTTCTTGTTCATTTGATTTGATTTTGTTTAAACAATCTGACTTCATGTCAATCAAAAGAACGTTTGACTCTTTTAATTTTTCTATACAAGCTAACAAAATTTTGTTTTGCTCCGAAAATCTGTTAACTTTACCCTGTAGTTCAGTGCAATTAAGACATGTATGACTTACAGATTCTGATGATACCTTCACCTCTGATGTAAGTCCATTCATATCCTTCAAGCCCTTTGAAACTTCTGCATCCTTCTTCTCAGCAGTTTCCTTATCAGCTTTCTTCTTTTCCTCTACCTCAGCAACTACTTCTCCTATCTTCACAGCTGCAAGCTCAGCTACACAAGCTTGATCACATGTATTCAATCTTGAAGGAATCTGATAACGTTTTTCCAAAGCTTCCCACAGATCTCTAGAAGTCCCAAACTTCGTAAAGGTATGTTTAACGCCCTCAGGCAAGGACTTCTTTATTGCTGCTAAAGCTTTCTTCTCAGCATCAACCACCCGTTTCTCAGATTCATCCATCTTATCATAAGACATCACTATAACTCTTCCTTTAACACGACGTGTGGGAGCAATGTACCCATCGATCATAGAGCTCCACATTTTAGTATCTTCACTTTTCATAAACATCTCAAACTTCTCTTTCCAATCAACATATTCTTTTACGTTTATAAGCTTTGGCCAATTCTTAACAGTCGCACTGACTTTCTCCATTTTAGCCATCACGCAGCGTAAAGTTTAAATGGACTTTGGTAACCTGTGTCAAAATCCAAATCTAACTTGACTGCTGGTCCTTGTCTAGCTTTGACCGTAACCGTATTGATAAAACTGTATAGAAAATTCTCGCTGACTCAAACCCTTTGTAACACACACGAACCAGCTTCCGAACAGCACGTCAAAAACCTGTCAAATCTTTACCACAAACTAAACAAACCCCCTTTTTATTTTTATTTTTATAAATAGAATATATATTATATATGTTTTTTTTATATAGTAAAACTTATTATTATTATTATTATTATTATTATTATTTGTTATAAAAACCAAATGATTATTAAATGATTAACTAATTATTATAGTTTTATTAAAAACCTAATGATTATTATTATTATAAATATTATATTAATAAAACTCTAATATCACGTGTCTGGGATCTGTCTTCTTCGATCAACAACATCCACCAAACCCTATTTTCAAAGTAAACAGCCTGCCGCCAAGATGACCAGCGATGATTATCTGTTTTATTTGTATGTCTGGTCTGTCTTCGGTGATGATTATGACGACGACCGGAGATGGAGGTTGACGGTGAATGTGATGAACGACGGCCGGAGAATGTCGGAGATGATGGATGATAGACGGAGAAGTGGAGGTTGGAGGTACTCGTTCGGTGTTCGAATGATCGGTGAACGGAGGTTCTTCGGAGAAGATGAAGTGGTGGTTGCCGGCGATGACTATGAGTTGCAGGTTGTCAGTTATACGGTTACCACGGACGATGGAGAAGGTGAACGGAGTTACGGTGGTTGCCGGTGGTGATGGTTCTATGGACTCGAAACAGCTGACTCGAGACCTTAACAGTGAACGAACTCGTAACCGAAAACTCGAAAACTTGACTCGGAACCTTTATGAAGTTGATGACTCGATCGCACAAGATTGCCTGATCGTACTAGGTTGCCTGATCGCACAAGGTTGCCTGATCGCACAAGATTTCCTCGATCGGACAAGATTACGATCGCACAAGATTCCTTTGGTCACACAAGATCAATCTTGATCGCACAAGATTTCCTTCTTGGTCGCACAAGGATAGCTTGCTCCTTTTCTTTTGACTCCAACTGTCTACAATCCACAGATCCTGAAAAATCAGGAATTTTAAATCAATAATCTTCCCAAAAATCAATCCCTTTAAAACTTTCCAACAATATATTCTAAAATTTCGAAAACAGTAAACCACTACCACCAAATTAGATCAAACCAATGAATTTCGAACTGTTCTTCCTTGTTCTTGCTGTTCTTCACGAAAATTATGAATGAGACACCAAAAAAATTCTTCAATCGAAAAATAACTTGAATCCTGTCGATCAGTCTTGAACCACGTACAAGAGCAAAAGCTCTGATACCAATTGTAGGTCCCGTAATCCCGTATGGATCGTAACAAGACTGTTAATCTATCAAGGGTGCGGAATTCCCTTGATAAACCTTCGAACCAGAAACAAGAATATTAGACGAAGAACACGAACACAATTCAATCAATCTGGTCTTCTATTGATTATCCAACACAAACGTTTACAATCAATTCAAGACCACTCGAAATCTCCTAGCCACTCTCTATAGATTTCGAACTCTCTACTAATTGTCTAACCTAAACCCTAATGCATAAAGCTGTTTATATACTACAGCCATTGTTTGCATACTGGGCTTTGGTCTGGGCTTGGCCATTCTCCTAGCCCATTACAATAATTAACTCCCTAACCAATATGCTAAGCCCATTACAAAATATCCAAAGACTAATTAATCAAACTATTAAGCTGTTGTCACAGAACATGTACTAACAAACTCCCCCTTGACAATAGCTTCATAGTGTAACTTTGTCTTCAAACATCTTGCAGTCTTTTGGTCTTTGGATAGCGTTAGCTACACAGTTTCTGACATCAACACCTCCCTTTTCCTCACACACACACACACATGTGTGTGTGTTGTGTTTTATTTTTTTTTTTTTTTTAATAAAACTAGTTTTCTCATTGTCTTATTTTAGTCCCTAATGTTTGGTTTTGTTAAAAAAAAGTACCATCATTCATTGTTTCTTTATCTATTAACATTTAACTTACTAGGTTAATTGTTCCTAGTCATTATATTTTAGAATCATAATTAGATATACATATATACAATATATTTATATATATATATATATAGAGGCCGGTTATCATGCAATATGTCTAATCGTACATTATGTATGCTATAACCACAACCATCAGATCATCTCAATTAAACCCCGTGCTTAACTATTAAATTACTCAAACTAAAATATATATATGAAACCGCCAAGGTTAAAATCGTCCATTACGAAATCAAAAACCCCTGATAATCAGCAAACAAAAACTCACAATCATACCGTAAGATTCTTATTCAAAATCGTATTCGAAAATCCAACAAGTAATCAAAAATCGATCGATTGTTATTCACCAACTCCTTCTGCGATTTCAATTTCTGCTAAATTTGGAAGTTCAGAACTGAAACAAATCGATAGACCGTCTATCAAAGAAGATGATGCAGAATGAAAATCAAATAAAATATGCGAAATACATATCAAACGTGCGAAAAAACATTGCAGACAAAAAGAAAGGTTGTGTTTTTTTGTAAAGTTTGCGAAATCATATAATATAACATGCGATTTAAAAAAAAAGGTAATAATGTTTAAGATGTCTTATGATGTGCGAATTCATGATTTAGACACAAGCGATTTCAAAAAAAGTTAATAATCTTTGAGATTTATTATAGTTTGCGAATTCATGATTTTACACATGCGATTTCAAAAAAGTTAATAATCTTTGAGATTTCTTATAGTTTGCGAATTCGTTTTCGAATCATATGTGATTTTGAATAATATGCTTCTAACACTTTCATGTAACTTTGTCCTAAAAAAAAATTACGAATTAATAACTAAAATAAATAAAAATTAACTATTTTATATAAAAAATGAATTTATTACCGATGTGACTGTAATTTGACATGTAATGATCAATTTTACCATAAATACTATTGAACTTACCACCCTACCTACATAATAAATTTACTATTTTAATATAAAATACCCAAGGATAACTACCTTCCATATTAAGACATAGAACACAAAAACACACACAACACACCCACAAAAATGGCATCAGAAGATTCAGAAAAAATAAAAAACATTGCAATAAAGGAACTATTGTCAACTCGCACGTTAACATAAATAAGCACCGATGTCACCTCTTCTCATTTGATTCTTGATGTGCAGGGGAAGATTCTTGAAGAAATCAAGAAAAATCAAGAGATGTGGGAGAGACTACTTGAAGAACCACCATCAAACTTCAGAGACGCAGCTTTGAATCACATAAAGGAACAGTCTTGAGCTGATGACTTAGTCTTCTCTTTCCTGAAAGATGCTCTAAACACTGTGAAGGAGAAGATGGAGTTTAGCTCGGTTGAACGTGACAAAATCTTTGCTTCAAGTAACTAAATTTCTGTTTAATCGTTTTATGGTTTTAGTTGTGATAGACAATAACAACTACTTTATATTTATGTTTTTGGTACATGTTTTGAATACATCTTATGCTTCGTTATAATATAAAATAACATGAATGATTTAGACATCTTTGTCACAAAAAAACAAGATAACTCAAAATCGCATGTACTAAATTGAAAACAAAATGAAAATCGCATGTAACCTACGTATATGATTTTGCATATGAAATCGCATTTTTTCAAACTAAATCGCATAGTTGTATGAACTAAACTCATATGTATGAAATCGCATGTTTTCCTGTAAAATCGCATGTTTTCCTGTAAAATCGCATGTACATTAAAAAAAATAATCTTCCTCATCTGAAACCTCCTCCCACTGATCTTCTTCTTCAAAGCCATCATCACTACTTCCACTGTAATCTTCAAACTTATCTTCCTCTTCATCGTCTTCAACCTCGTTGTCTTTCTCTCTGGGATCTTTTTCAATCTGGACTCCATTCATCTTCTTTTGTTGTTTGCCTTGTTGTTTGTCTTTTAGTATCTCGCAAGTCCGAATATCATGACCTTTTTCATTGCATACACTACATGTCCTTGACCTTTTTCCTTTGCGGCTGATCATTTGTTCCTTCTTGGATTTAATCCTTTTATGCGAGCCACGACCTTTGTTTCTTATACCAGCCGACACACGGACAGTAGGAGGTGCATTAGTTACTGGTTGTTGGTAACCAATCAACTTTGAAAAACGGTCAAAATTTGGATCAAGCTGCTTGGTTATACGACTCTGATCAACTCTCTCTTTAAGCTGCCTCATTTGATCCCTCACTAAAAGAAGTTGATCAAGGTTGGAAATCAAATTGCTAACCAAATACTCCCCTGTGTGGATGATTTCACGAGCAATCTGTTTAGCCTTGTGTTGCACATCCTTGTCACCCACCTTTATATCGAACTTCACATTTAATTCATTCGGCACCACATCCTTTGTCCATCTCTTCATAACATATTTCTTTGGTATTTCTTTAACACCAAACATCTTGAAAAGAAAATAGATATGTTTACATAGCAGCTCATACTGCTCAAAACGCAAACAGCTACACTATGCAGTTACATCATTTTCAAGATTCTTGAACCACACCTAAGAAAACCAAAAAAAATATATATATTAAAAATTAAAATCGCATGTATGAATTAACAATTTCGCATGTCTAAAAAATCATTTAATTGTATTAATTTAAAATCGCATGCGTACATCAAAATCGCATATTGCAAAATCATGTGCTGAAATGAAATTCGCATGTAGGTTTTCAAAATCGCATGTTTTAAAAATATATGCTATAATACCTCTAATAAACCATCTCCATGAGCTTTAAAGTCTTTCAACGATATCATGATCTGTGGACCCTCGATTTTGGTGTCCATCGGCAGACAATTGGTAATAGTTCCATATATCTCTATTTGCTGATCAAAGAATATAGACCTGGTGTATATCTTAGCAGCATCGTTTTCCAAAGTAATTTGGCTCCAATCATTAGGCTCAGTATATCTCGAAATATGATCATTCTTTCTGTGATTGAACCTTTGGACATCCATTGCACCGTCAAAATGATTCATAAACTCTACAAGAGTGAGTTGTGAATTTGCCACCTGGCAAAAAAAATGATTCTCGCTCTCTGATCTCGAAGTTGTTCGCATGAGTCCAGACATGGGCTAATGCCGGTAAAAAGCCGGAATCCACATGTATCTCATTGAAAACATATCATCAATCCATTTGTTTTTAGTGAAACCGTACTCAATCATCACCAACTTCCATTGTCTCTCGAATTCTTCAGGCTCAATGGAATCAGTCCATACAATGTCGCACATCCTCCTTTTAAACTTATCATTATTGCACAACTCGTGTCCAACCTATACCGATAAATGCTTTTTATATCAGCATATAACAAAATCTATATTATAAAAAAACGCTAACGAAAAACAATTAGCACGCTATACCTTATCTGCCACTTTTTCATTATGTGCCACATGCACAATCTGTGTCTGCTGGTAGAAAAAACCTCCTCAATAGCCTGTTTCATAGCAGGGTCTTGGTCCGTCACTACAACCTTTGGCTGCCGACCAAATGACTTTACGAATGAATTCAGAAGCCCTTTATAGGATTCAATGCTCTCCGATGTCAACAACCCAACTCCAAGGGTTACATTTCGACAGTGGTTGTCAATGCCAGTGAACGGAACAAACACCATCTTGTACCTGAACAAACACATGCGAAGTACACATTGAAAACATGCGAAAATAGACATATATCACATGCGAAAATATACAGTATAACATGCGATATACTCAACACCTACTATTCAATATATAATAACATGCGATATTGCAAGTTTAGGAAATCATATAACATGCGAAAAATAAATAAAAGACATTTTATGTAACAGTTACCTGTTTGTCTTGAAAGTTGCATCGAACGATATCACATCCCCGAACTCCATAAAGTTACGCTTGCATAACCCATCGGCCCAAAACAAACCAGTTAACTGTTTGTCATCATCAACAGAATATTCAAACGAATAATCAACTAAATACTGTTTTTTTGTCGGTCATCCTATTAATCACCATGTCAGCATCATATTCTCCTATATAGCTGTTAATTCGATTCCTAAAATTTTTGCAATCATCAACTGTGGCGCCAACGTTCTCGAAACCACCGTAACGTTTCCTCATTATATGGAAAGCTTTGACAGGACCAAGTTTTAAAGTGCCTAGTTCCCATATCATCTCCTCCTGGACATCTGACAATTGTCTGTACGCTGGCAGCATATGAATATCATGTGGACATACAAACTTATGATTATGGCCATCAACGAATCTCTTTACTGTATATAATCTACCATCCACCGTGCAAATCATAAGTTGAGCTTTGCATCCAGTTCTAATGGTCCCCCTGTTCCTTGATTTGAATTGCTTTTTTGACTTCGAATAACGATCTTCAATACACAATGGCTTATGACCCTCTTTAGAACAAACAAAATACTTAGTTTTGATTATACCACCACTGTGTACTTCACCACCCTTCCGAGTAGAAAAATCAGCTAACTTAGCATATGATTTGTAAAGCGCATATGCTTGATCAATAGAGGTAAATTGCATTCCAACCACAGGTGTAGCTGATGCTTCAACCTCCGGAGTGTAAACCCTTTCATCTACATAAATCAAATCAAAAGAAAAAAAAACACATGCGAATTATCGGACTCCTTACATGCGATATATTAATAACTGCGTAATTTCATCGTAAGAACAACAACACGTGCGAATTGTATGAACCATAACTTGCGAAAATGATGATTCTGATGAATATGTTTTACACATGCGATTTATTATACCATAACATGCGAAAATCCGTATTTAGAATAAACAAAACATGCGAATTGAAAGACTCATAACATGCGAACTTATACATGTTGCTTTCATACCAAAATATACTCAACATTCAAACTTCAAAAACAGATACAACAATGCAAAATCATTGCTACGATTAAACAAAACAAGTCTACGAACAATTTAAATATCTGAATTAACATAATTACCATTAGAACACTCGTTTACACCACTTGTACTTGCATTTGGATTTGGATTTGCAGGTTGCGGATTTAAAACATCCTCAATCGAAACTCTCTGATACGCAGATAATTGAGCATGATCACCAATCGGTCGAGCTTCTTCAAAATCAACATCTGGGTTTCGTCAGGTGCTGCTCTGTGGATCCATCGAAAAAAAAACAATTGAATCAAACCCTAACACAGAAGAACGAAAACTGCAATTTGAGAATTATGAAAAATTTGAAACTGATTCGAATAATAATTACCGGGATATTAGTGTAACGAACTTCTCACTGATTGAATGAAGAGACGAATTTGCCCTCAGATGATTGAATTAGTAGTCTGATTTAACCTTCTCACAGAAAAACGAATCAGGACACGTGTACGGCCACTACAGTCGCGTATGTAATGTACGATTAGGGGATTTGTATCCTACACTTTGCCTATATATATATATATATATTGGTGGGGGAAGGGGGAGGGGTGTTACACTCCTGAACCCGAACACTTGATCAAATCTAGCATCTGTGTAAATATAAACCAGAACAAGTATAAACTTTCATGGAAAAGCTATATTTGGAATAATGAATGTATGAATTAATCTCAGATCTCCCAAACTTCTTATATCTCCTCATTGCTCAAACTTATACACACATTAGGTTAGAACTTGTGAAAAATTGAACAGATACTAAAACTGGAACTGAATAATGTTCTGACCATTCTGTCGAGAAGTCCAACCAATTTCAACCGATCTTATCGTTATATGTTGCATCTAACACTAGTAACAACAACAACATCAACATAACCAGTAGAATCTTAGTTATAGCGCGACTAACACTAGTAAAAAAAAAACCTCTTAAAATCCACCTCTACATTTTCGAGGCCAGACAATAATACAAACATTTATAAAATGCTTATAAATAATTTTTCGATTAACCAAATCAATAAAGATAAGGTATCATCACAACATTAATGTGAATCTACAAGAGAAGCTCATCAAGTGAATGCATATATTTCCTTCATAAACCAAGCTATACAAACTCAAAACAAGAGAAGACACAATACGAAACAGCAAAACATAAAAATAGTCAATCGGTTTAGCGATTTCTCAACCTGCATCACTTGTCTTCTCACCCTTGGACTACTGGTACCCGAAACCAGATACGGGTTTTGGTAGGACCCGTAAGGATAAGCAGCAAAAAAACTTGAATCAGAGCTCCGGAAAATCATACCACACACCATCTCACCAACCATCCCCACAATTGGGCTCGAAAAGCTAGTTGGAGCCACGGCTCCAACTAAGTTGGTCGGTCCAAACGCATAGCTTCCAAACGGGTGCGTGTGAGGCCGAGCCTGAAAAGGGACCGGATGGATCTGCTGGTTCAGTTGCAAAAGCGAACCACCAGGCGCTGATGGTCTGTTGGGTATGACTAGTTCTGGTTGGTGAGCGCTTTTCAATCCGGATTCAGGTTCGTTTGAAGTTGGGGAACTGCCACGTCCGTATAGTGGAACTAGCGATGTATTAGAGATGCGGGTTTTACATACAGGGCATTTGGGCTGTTTGTCTGTTTGGATATGAAGCCATTTGTAAATGCAGGGCCAACAGTACAGGTGGCCGCATAGGGTTACCACCGGGTCTCTTGCTGAGTCTAAACATATGTTGCACTCGCAAAATACGGTTGAAGTTTCAGAAACTGATTTCGAGTTCTTGCTCAGTGATGTATCTCCTGTGCAATCAGACAATGGTGTCTGTTGGAAAGCCATTAGCACTGCACAACAACAAAAATTTGTTAAAATACACACACACACACACACATATATTATATCATTATATGTATGTATATTATTGTATATGTGTATGACAAAAGAGCATAAACAATTAACAAGATGCCTTACAGGCTTACACAGATCAATCATAGCCAGCTGACATATAATAATAAGATTATGTAGGCCACTTAAGGATCATGAGCCGGTGAATCACACTATTATTAACTTAGTTAATTAATTTACTTATTATATTAATAATAACTTCAGTGTGTTTGGTTGCACATCAATTAATCAACTATAACAAAATGGAGTAAATTACACTTTTGGTCCTTCTCACTAACGTCCTCTTTTGAACTTTTTTTTAAATATTATTTAATATATAATTTATTTTTTTAATCCTTTTTAATAAAAGCAAGTTAAATGGTGTAAAATGACCAGAATACCCTCATATGCATTGCACACAACTGAACTAAACAAAAAAAGTTAAACGCCCGTAAGTGAAGAGAACGTAATGTGTTACAACTTTTCAAATAAAGGACGTTCTTAGTAATTACGTTAGTTAAAGCACACCACCTGCAATTTGGGGTAAACTGTTACAGCCCAAGCAGCAGAACTCAACCCAAAAGACTAGTTTCGTGGGTGAGAGAGCCCATTTAGACTATAAACCGAACCGATGTGTGACAGTATACCTTGCAACGAAAAGCATAATTTACTCTAATAAAAAAATGTGTTGCAGCCTGCAAGAGATGGTGTTTGTATGTGCACAAATAAATTAACCTAACGTTTACAACTTTCCATAGTGTTTGTCAAAAATTAGTTATTATATATGAAAACAGATAATTAAATGTAAAAAATTAACCTAATTATAGCTAAAAGTTCACATCAAAACAGTCACTGAATGCCAAAATCATAATAACTGAATGAGATGAGACAAATTCTGAAATAATGAAATCTCCGTAAGATGAAGCCATAATTGATGAAGAACATATACGGAAATAGAAAATAATCTGGAAAGAAAAGATGAGCAATCGAAGGGGTGAAAATAGACAAACCTTGAATCGTTGTGAGATGAATCGTAGAAAAGAAGAAGAAGATTTGTAAATACGAATTAGGAGGGAATTCGTGGTGGGATTAAAAGGGGAAATTACAGGAGGTATTGAAAGAAATAAGCGACGGTTTATGTAGGCACTGCCAGCTGTTTTAAGGGACCGGTTTCCGCCAAAATTAGCTAATTATAAAATTAGGTTTTGGTTAGGTGTGGGGGGCAATGTTGAATGTTCTTTGCTTTGATTAAGCCTTAAGGTGAACTAAATACACCTCCTCTGTACTAGTTCGGTTATTAGTATTAATCATAGCTGTAACTGAAGTCATCCGTTAATTTATCGTTTTTGGTGAATTTCGGTTAATAACCAAATCAAACAAGGGCTAAATTTTTTTGCTTAGAAATATATGTAACCAAGGTATAACTTGACCCAACCACTTCTAAGATATTGTAAGGTTTGCAAAGGGTTAAACACCACCACATTCTACCACCACCCACCGTTCACGTCCACCACCACCGTCGATACACCACCATTAGTTTATTTTAGAAGTATACATACGTTAAAAAACAAACAGTCTTCTTCTTGCAAACTTTATACATTTGGTTCACTTGCTTCTTTTAAAGATTTCTGCATATATGGTCCGCATACTACAAACATTTTACCTCTTAAAAAAAACAAACAACACCTAAGTGATGTTAGCTCCTCAAATTCCACCTGTTATCAATTTCTAGGAAATCATTAATTTACAAATTTGCCAGTCTTCTTCTTTGATCGAACTTTATGTAAATGGTCAGTTTTGGTCGTCTTTTTTGCTTAAGGTTTTTGTAATCATGGTTTCTGAGTTTGCAATTTCATTCAAAATTCAATTCATCCAAGCTAGGAAGGAAAAAGGGAAAAGTGGAATCTTCGATATGAGTAACTTCGAATTTATACAAATTTATCTGATTATAATATGTATGTTTGATGAGTAGAGAAGAATTGATACTTTCATGGCTACCATATATGAGTGAAAGTAAGGATTCTGATGGTGTTTTACTAATCTTCTAATCTAAAGTTTAGAAATCCTTCACATTAATTGATGGAAAACTTTTCAATTCAAATTCTTTCAATAACCAACCAAACGTAATTTTTAATACTTCTGATTCAAATTTTGTTGAATTCTATGAACCAAACGGACGTTCTTCATTTTTCTAAATTAAAATAATACTATAGAAGTATTTAGTTATCTTCTATGATGTAAATACTTACGAATTTAACACATATCACATGCATAGTCTTTGATATATTCGATACTTGATTTGTGTTTATTCTGAAATAGCCAATTTCCTTCCACTAGCTTTGAATATCGTGTGGCATTTAATGGATACCCATGCATTTCCTGCTTCACTTAACGCATTTGAATATCGCGTGGCATTTAATGGATACCCATATATTTTCTGCTTCACTTAACGCATAAATAAATTTGAAAACGCTGATTGATGTAAACATTGGGCTCACAACAACTTTTGATCGGTTGTTTGAAATTTCAAACGAATCAAAACTAATTTCTAACTTTCTTCGTGATTAATGTTGTTTCCATGATTTTCTTGTATTTAATAACTAGTTTAAGAACCCGCGAGGTTCGCGGGTGGACTAAAACACAAATGAATAAGTTTAATTTATTGAACTAATCGTTTGAATTAAATGACCGTTCAAGTAATAATAAATTAGTAAACTACAATGAGACAAATAATTTAATATCTCGAGATACATGATGATAAAGAAACTGCACGCGTGAACTTATTATGGAAATCTGAAGTTGAAGATTAAAATAAAACGAAGCATCGTACTATAGATATAACAAAACCGAAAAGATAAGTAAATGAAAGAAATACGTTTTTCTTGTTTGAAATATAAATTGAAAGCCTATTACTCTAGTACTTCTACTTGCTAGAGTTCCGTAACCACTAACCTCGAATTCGTTTTAGACCAATTGAAAAAACAGTTATCACCTAATGAAATATGTTCGGCTTTAATTATATCATGCCATCCAACAACACCATAACTATCGTAAACAAAATATATATTAAATTTTTTTATTAGTAACATATATAAATACGTTGAAAACAAAAGCAATCAATAAAATCAGAAATCGATTGAACTACTATATAGAGACATATCAGATGTTCAATTTTCCTGCAGAACCATTCTAAATTAACCAATAAAAAGTTGAATAAATTAATGTTTTACTATTTTACCTCTGATACAATGGCACTCTCTACCCATCTTCTAGTGTTTTTTTGAACGGCAACCCATCTTCTAGTAATGGTGGTAACTCGTAACTTGTTGTCCATCAGCACACTCTAGTAACTTGTTGTCCACCCAAATCAACCAATTTATAAATGGCTTGAAACTGCCACTTTATAAAAGGCATAAACATAAGGTTTGTCAGGCATAGTATTATATGAAATAAGTAAAACCACCAAAATTGTTTATGAACCGTATTAAAAAACTACCAGTTTTGACCCAAACCCAGTGTAAACTTGTGAACCACAACCAAACTTGCTTGACCCATCTAATATACGTAGTAGATGATCTCAAATTATAACTGTATCAGTAATTTGTAAAGTTTGACTTTATAGGTCAAACTTTACTTTAAAAAATCTATGACTTAATGTGTAACCTCTCACATTCCTAGCATATTTTCTTTCTGAAGCATAAATATTTAAGTAGGTTTTTTTCTAGCAAGACCTATTTCTTGTAAAACAAAACATTCATTTCGTAATAACAATAATAAATTAAAAGGGGAGGGTCTTTTTTTCAGGCATGAGAAAACATTGGGTAAAAGCACCCCCCCTCCTCTAAGTCTATGAAATATGGACACTGTAACTCAGAAAAAAAGAGTTACGTTGTAAAATTTTCTTGTCTCCTTCTCGTGATTTAATGATCACTGTATGTTTGAATCTTATCTTTAAAATGTCAAGTCTAATATAATAAAAAATTATAACAATATCATTTAATTAATAAAAATTTATTTAGATAAAATAATGTAAAACAGTACCTTGTATGTCTTGACTGAGTCATACCCAAGAACCACATCATTATTTTTTTTTCGAAATACATACAATCTCCTGAAATAAACAACTCCAAAAGTGTTAAACGAATTTATTTCAAAATCATCAAACAACTTAAAAAATATTTTTATGTTACCTACGGTGGTCTATCTTGACAAAGGAAGAACATGCAAGAAGCCAACGTTTCGCTGGAACATCGAAGGGATCACCGGAATCAGTCTTTCCTTCGATAAAATTGAAGAATTTCGGTGCAGAGAACTCGTAATCGATGTTAATTGTCACATCCACTGAGTCCTCCAACTTCGTCAGTTGACTCGAGGCGTTAAGGGCACCCATGAACTCGGAACATATATAATTGATACTAAAAAAATTAAGATGATCAACCATAAATACTTCATATAATAAAAAATTAAACATAAGAATAACTTACCTTCTATCGCAGATGTCCATGATTTGTTGACTACTCGAGTAGACCCGTTAACTGTCACCTAAGTCAACAATGAATTTTGCATATCAGTTCTCACCATTCTTAACATATATAATAATGGAAATCATTTCAATTCAAATTTCGCCTACAATTTCATTTCTCTTTCAGTATATCAAACTACATTCAAAGCATACATAAAGCTTTATGTGTACACAATACATATAAAATAGTAAGTAACAACACCAAGCACACATAAGTCATGTTCTTATCAGTAAAGTCCTACAAAAACTAATTTGAATAATTTACCTTCTTAGCTATCGGGGCGTAATCGGAACCCTAGAATCGGACGAATACCTATTAGTTCATTACTGTAGCCGTTAGCCCGATTGATATAATCAGAGTTTCACCAGTTTGGCCGGAGTACCAGACCATTCTTGTCTCCTTCTCGTGATTTAATGATCACTATATGTTTGAATCTTATCTTTAAAATGTCAAGTCTAATATAATAAAAAATTATAACAATATCATTTAATTAATAAAAATTTATTTAAAGATAAAATAATGTAAAACAGTACCTTGTATGTCTTGACTGAGTCATATCCAAGAACCACATCATTATTTTTTTTCGAAATACATACAATCTTGCTACACCTCCACCTTAAACCAAATGATGACATATGTGATATACCAACATTAGCCAGTGGTTAACTAATAATCTGCAGAAAGTAATAACAAACACTTGCATAAGATGTATATAAAAGCAAGATACTGGTTAACTAATAATCTGCAGAAACTAATAATCTGCAGAAAGTAATAACAAACACCTGCTATGTATTGTTTTATAAAAGTTACCCTAAATCAACTCAACTTTACAAACAAAAATCACACAAATTAACTCCAAACAATTACAATATCCAGTACGAACAGGATACTGGTTCATCAGTGACGCCTTACCAACCCTGAAAACCAAACAAAACTGAAGTCAAAATCACAAAAAAAACCCTAACCTGAAACATGATATCCGGGTGATCCCCCATCCGCGAAGAGATTGATGCTGAAAAAATTAGAGGAAAATTGGTATTTAAATCGAAAGTTAGAGACCTGTAGATACCTTAAATCAATATGAGATACAACAATCAAGAAGGGCCATGCTTAGAATCAAACATTCGGAAGCATATACTAACCTTCATCTTCTTCTCTACTGATGGCGAATTGAAAAACCCTAACCCGTAAAAAACATATCAGGTGAAAATCGATCGGCTGGATTAGGAGAGTCTCCGTTAGGGTTGTTCAAAGAGAAGATGTAAACATGAAGAATGAAAAGGAAATTAAACGATGGGGAAAGAGGTGTGCGGCCATGGTTGAATTTAGGGTTTTGGAAAGGGAAAAGAAAAACTGATAAAAGGGAAAATGGAAAAAGAGAACGGTGAAGGCAAAGCAAAATTTTGAGCGTATGATTTAGGGTTTTTGAATGATACAGAGGAAAAGCTTGTTTTAGAAGCCAAAACAAATTGCCACTCAAAATCAATTGGGAAGGAATATCACATTGCCATGTGGCAACTAATGGTTTAAGCAAATGCCAAGTGGCACCAAAATGTATTGTTTTAATATACATAATAGATATCAAATTGAACATCAATTTCACCACAACTGTTAGTTATTCATCAAACTAAGAGTTAAATGCTTGGTTGGTCCCTGTAGTTTGCGAAAATTACAGATTTGGTCCCAATGGTTTACTAATTACAGAGTTGGTCCTAATAGTTGTAATTTTTGCACCCTGTTGGTCCTTGTTACTAACCTCTGTTAAGTTTTCTAGTTAAGTGTGTGTAATCTCTGTTTTACCCCTAAAGTTCAAAAAACAAATAAAAATAAATGGACCCCTCCCCATCCCCACCCTCCTCCTTCTTCCACATTCCACCCTTTAACAGTCAGTATCATCATCTCCCCAAATCATCTTCTACCCAGATCACCATCATCTCCATAAATCACCCTTTAACAGGCATCCACCACTACCATCTCCCCAAATCACCATCATCATCTCCGTCACAACCTCCATCTCCCCAAACCACCTCCCCCACCGTGCATCACCATAACCCCTCAACCATCATCATTAAAGACCCCTGAACCACTACCACGACATGGAGGTCAGATTGCACCAGATCTAGCTAACAAGTAACAACTGATGAAGCTCAAAAACTGAATTAACCACCAAAATCGCTGTTATCACCGGATGGAGGTCAGATTCCAGTTAACCGGAACGTCGGAGGCCCGTTGGCCGTTGGGATTTAACACCTGCATCAATGTTTAGCAGAGGAACAACAGAAACAAACATATTGATGAGATATTCTATGTCAAACAAACAAATCGATGTTTGGGTCTTTTGGTACTAAAAAGCCCAGCTTGTTCAAGAAAAAAAATTCCATGATTAGGTTTATTAAATTTCAAAATTCTGGGATTGAAGGTAAATGAGATTAACACGGTCCATGGATTATTCCATATATCACTGGTGGTTCAATTGCAGATGTTGGTCGGTGGCGCTTATCACGCGGTGGTGGTTCGAGATGGCGGCAATGGTTGCGACAGCGATGGGTGGGGAATAGAGGACGACGATGTTTGGAGTTTAGGATGAAGATGAAGACAATAGATTTAGTTTGAAGAATATGTGTATGGGAGTTGGGTCGAGGTGGTCGTGGCTAGGTTTGAGCCAGAGGTGAGGAGGTGGTGATTATCATATGGTGTGCGGGAAATAAAAATGGGGGATTGGGTGGGGTGTTGCAGGTTGATTTGAGAAGAAGGGTGAACCGGTGGAGAAGAAGATGATGGGGTGGACCAATCTCTTTTGTTTCTTATTTGACTTTTATTTTTTTAATTATTGAGGGCAATTTGGTCATTTAATATCAACTTAACTGAAAAATTTAACATAGGTTATTGATAAGGACCACCCGAGTGCAAAAATTACAACTATTAGGACCAACTCTGTAATTAGTATACCATTGGGACCAAGTCTGTAATTTTCGCAAACCACAGGAACCAACCAGGCATTTAACTCAAACCTTTAAACTAAAATATAACTATTAAGCTAATCTATTTTTCTGGATACAAATTTTTAGAGTAAACTGTTAAAATGGTCCTTAAAGTTTATTCATTTTTGTCACTTTAGTTCAAAACTCAAACCTTTTGAATCTGGGTCGATATGGTTTCAATTTTGTTGTCATTTTCATCCAAAAGCAAAATCTGGTCAGATTTTTCAGTTAACCATTTTTTTTCTCTCTTTTAATAAAGGGCAAAATAGTCTTTTAACGTTTTATTATAACAGATTAAAAAAATCTGACCATTTTACCCTTTTAGGAGGAAAAATACAAAAAAAATTGGATGTTAACTGAAAAATCTGAACAGATTTTGTTTTTAGATGAAAATGGCAACAAAATTGAAACCACAGGGACCTATGTTCAAAAGATTTGAGTTTTGAACTAAAATAGCCAAACCTCAGGAACCATTTTGGCAGTTTACTGAAATTTTTATTATACGAATTTATAAATCCTCATTTTTATATTAATAAAACTTAGTTAGCCTAGTTCAAATAAGTAATTAGACGTGGTGGACTTAATCATTGATTTTAATAAACTCAGGAAAAAAAATCTTGTGAGATTTGATAGGCCTAATAATTGTTTAAAGGCTCAAAGCATATAAGGATTATAAGCAATAATGATTCTTATAATATTTTGACAATTTGGACCATCTAACCAAATAATCGTATTTATACACATGCATGTATTACATACTCACGTTGTGATGTTTATCCCACCTACTAATCATTGGTCCTCATACTATCCGTTCGATTGTACGCACGTGCATATACTGTATATTCACGTGATATGTCGCATCTATTAGGCAGGGGTGTGGTAAAGCGCCCCTGGCCGCATCAAATTCGTTAGCATTCTATAGCGCCCCCACCCCATCCCCTAGGCACCAAAGGGAGGCGCCATCGATGCTCCGCCATTGCAGTAACAAGCGTTAAAGGGATGTGGGCCCATTCTTTTCAACCAATCAAATTCTTTTTCTCTTTTTTTTTTTTTTGTATTTTGTTTAATAGGGTGCTTTAAATAATTACATGCAAGTAGGGCTGTAAACGAACCGAATGAACACGAACAAGGCCATGTTCGTGTTCGTTCGTTAAGGAAATTAACATGTTCGCAAACTATTCACGAACGTATACCGAACATAAGTTTATGTTCATGTTCGTTCGTTAAGACTGTGGGGTATGGGACGGGGGTAGGGGCGCGGGTTGGCTGAAAAAGCCCAAGCCACCACCCCGGGTGTGCTTAGGTTTGGGCGTGGCCCAAGGGGCGAGAGTTTAAAGCCGGGCGTGGGGTGGCTAGCGATCCTATTTGGCCGGCTCCTATTCGCTTGTTGGCTAGGTCATAGCGGGGCATTTTAAAATTCAAAATTTAACCGTTTGGCCAAGCCAAGCGGTTTCACCCAACCCAACAGTCGGTCCCGGCTATATATATAACCCCAACCCCACCGGCTACCCCAACCCAAACAAACTTGTTGGTTGTCCACTGCTACCCCAACCCACTTGATCGAACCCGCTACCCCAACCCACTTGATCGATGGCCTCTTGGACACACGGAGAAGAGCTAGCTCTCGTCACGAGCGTCGTTGACTCAATGAAAGGGGCGACAACCCGGTGAAACGCGATATTGGCCGGAAGCCTTTGCAAGCTACCGACATAACGTCGGAAACGACCGACACAACTTAAACGTGTGCCAACATAAATGGTGCGAGCTACGGCCAAAGCTTGATCGTTTCAAAGCCAACTACGAAGCCGTTCCGAGCGGTGAGTTAGGCCACGAGGACCGGGTGGCGGTGGCGAACATTGAGTTTCGGGGCAAGGAGCGAAAGCCGTTCGACAAGCTCGCGCTTTTTTAAATTTACCTAACGCTCTAGGTTTTTTTTTTTTTTTTTTTTGTAATCGTTTTTAGGTTTTTTTTTTTGTAATTTTTAGGAATTATGTAATTTTTAAGAATTTAATAAAATTTTAGGCTTTTTTTTTAATGTTGTGTGTATTTTTTTAATTTTTTGTATTATTATTATTATTTTTTTTTAATAAACTGCCAAGCCACGAGGTTCACCCACGCCCCGCCATACCCCACGGACACGTCACTCACCGATTGGGGGGGGGGGGGTCGAACTCCACGTGTCAACTCATGCCCCCAACCCCCGCCCCACCATACCCCATGGTCTAAGGAAATTCAGTTGTTCACGAACAGTTCGTGAACACTGGTCTCGAACACAAATGAACACAAGCGAACACAAACGAACGCACTCAAATAGAAAAGAATGCAAACGAAGATTTAACTTGAAAATAAAAAAAATAAAAATATTGTTATCATTAAACATTGGATATAAGTAGTTAAATACAACCATCAAATGATAAACCAAAACACAAGAAGTCTAATACAACACCAAATGATGAATCAACTTTAACTAATTTAGACATAATTATCACCAAAAATGTCTTAGCATGTCCAAATTTTAGCTAACTTAGAAAAAAATAGGGTTTCAAGTTTTCTAAGATGTTTAGATAAAAGGTTTATTATTTATTATTTTTTAATATAATCAAACGAACACGGACAACCGAACATGTTACCGAACGTTCACGAACGCAGTCGAACGAACGAGACCTATGTTCGTGTTCGTCCGCTAAGCTAACCGAACGAAATTTTTTGTTCGTGTTCGTTCGGTAAGCTAATCGAACGGACATAAACGAACTTCTCGCCGAACGGTTCACGAACTGTTCGCTGAACGTTCGGTTCGTTTACAGCCCTACATGCAAGTTAAAGGGAAGGGCTTTAAAGCCCCCTATATGACATGGAGCTGATATGGCATGATAAAGCCCCTAGGGGCTTTATACCGCACCCTCCAGCCTTAGTAAAATAGTTAACATGATCACCATAAAGTTATAACAATCAAGGTGTCAACCGAAGGACTCATGTTCACCATCCAGACCAATAAATAGCCATATTTGTATCATCGAACTTATAAAATTACTAAGAAACATAATAAGTTAAAGATATATTTGCCATGACATTAAATTTCAGAAATAATCTTGTCAATTATGTTATTAACTTACTAACTTTATTGATTTTATCACTACCCGTCTCAAGATCAACTAAACGAAAGACAAAAACACTGTTATTTATGTTAAACGAGATTAACCAAAACTGATCAATAACACTATAAAAAAAATCTAATAATATTGTACACTTAATCAAGACAGTACTAGATAATATTCACTCCCAAATCTCAATGTTACCCCCATCTTTTGTTTTGTGGAAGTAAGGCATTTAAATGTTGACATGTAAAATATTGTTGTTTAACAAGACAATCTACCTTGACGATAAAAAATGGTTGATAAAATTAACAAGAAACCCAGAATACCGACAGTTTGACAACATCGACAGAAAGACATCGGCCGGTCTTGGCTATATACTTGGAACATTAGAAAATTTGGAGAGTAAGACACAATGCATAAATTATTGGACCTGAAGTATCTGTACTTGTGATGATATCAATAGGTCAACAGCACGCAAGATATCACATAACTAAATACGAACAAATCTCGCGTGTTTATATATATACATAATAATAATACCTCTAGAAGAACTTCTCAATGCAGGTACATAGTGTTGATTTGGGAACTGCACCAATAACTGCATCTTTCTTTTCTCCATCTTTGAATATAATGACAGTGGGGATGCTTCTGATACCATATCGGCTTGCAATTGTAGGACTCTCATCAGTATTAACCTTGTAACATGTGAGTTTCCCTGTGTATTCCTTTGCAAGCTCATCAATGACAGGGTGGATCATGCGGCAGGGCCCACACCATGGGGCCCAGAATTCAACCATGACGGGGAGATCAGACTCCAAGACTAGCGATTGCCATGTTGCATCAGTCACAGGAAGGACTGCAAATTTGGAGATTGCAAGGTTAGATGTTTGGCGAATTATGTATGGATAAAAATAATAGGTACTCATACACTGATACACATCAAGTGAAATACCTATGCGAGCATGTAATGCAATGAGACGATAAATTACAGATCATATCTTGGTCATATGCACCATGTTTAATCCTCTAAACAGTAAACAATAACCTTTGATTTTACTTTTCAAATTAGGTATGAAAGTTAATGTTTCTAATGTTAGAACAAAAATGAACATCAATATTGCTTTTAAAATTAGGTTTTGCATCCAAATTCTAAGTGTTTTTCACCAAATACATATCAATTCCCAAACTATCTTCTACAAAAAGCACATCTTCAGCTAACAAACAGTACGGAAAAGCTCCTGGTGAGCAGAGCAAAATCATTATAGAATTCACCTCCGATTCAACCATAATTAGATACATTAAGTTCAAATAGTTACAGTATAGAACATTATAGACTGATAACAAAGTGAAGTTAATTAGATATATTAAGTTCAGATCGTTATATCAATGGAATATCATAGACTGATAACGAATTGAACAAAAATAAGATATATTAAGTTCAAATCGTTACATCAACAGAATATCATAGAGATAACGAATTGAACAGAATTAGAAATATTAAGTTCAAATCGTTACATTAACTGAACATTATAGACCGACTAATAATTAATCGAACAGAATTAGACATACTAAGTTCAAACCGTTACATCAATGGAATATTATATACTGATAACAAACTGAACAGAAATAGATTTTTCACGTTTAAAGCGTTACATCAATGGAACACTGTTGACTGATAACGAACTGAACATAATTAGATATATAAAGTTCAAATCGTTACATCAATGCAATATCATAAACCGATAACGAACTGAACTAGATATATTAAGTTCAAATCGTTAATGAACATAATATCATACACTCATAATGAATTAACAGAATTAGCTATATCAAATTCAAATCATTACATCAACAGAATATCATAGACTCTGAACAAAGCAAGCATAATTACACATATCAAGTTAAAATCGTTACATCAATAGAATATCAGGCACTGATAACGAATTGAACAGAATTAGGTATATCAACTTCAAATCGTTACATCAACAAAATATAATAAACTGATAACGAACTGGACAGAATCAGACATATCAAATTCAAATCGCTACATCAACGAAATATAATAGACTGATAACGAACTCAGAATATCAAATTCAAATCGTACATCGACTGATAACGAATTAAACAGATACCTGCACTGAAAACCTAGGTGTAGAACACAATACAAAACGATTAAGCACGAATCTAACCTTGAACAGCTTCTTGAGCCTGACATACGATACGCGATCCACGGCGACCTAATTTAGACCGCAAACTCACCGATCCAGAAACGGAAACCGACTGGATTTTGAAACCTTTTGATTTCGACAAATTTACAAAGCTCCGGCGAGCAGAAGAGATGATCGGAGACGACGATGCCGCCGGAAAGGCGGAGGCACGGGGAACTGTGAGAGTTTCAAGCACAGCAGCCATGAAAAAGAAATGGAAAATGGAGAATGTGTGTGGTGGTTTTGGTTTCTGTTACAGGATTAGATATTTGGGTGGATGGAAGAGTGTCACGTGCTTTGCACATGGCTTGTCTTGTTGTTGGATTGGGCCATAGGTGTTTGGGCCTTGTGTTTTACTGATATTATTGGACCATGTGTAATAAAAAAGGGAGATCATATGTTCATTATTTATATGTGATGGTAGCAATAGTAAACCAACAGCTATATATATATTTGGTCTCAAGTTCGAGTCTGGGTGATAGGGTTTCTCATTGAGACTAACTCCAATGGTGTCCAAAGTATTGCCGCTCGTAATGAGGTGGATGTGTTGTGTCCAAATCTAAAGGCCCATTAATCTTCATCCATATTTCATTCAATATCCATCTGTAAGGGCATAGGAATTTTAGGTTATTGTGCCATTATATTAATATTTGCATGTGAGTGGGCCTAAAGTAAAAGGAAACAAATATTTTATTTATATAGTGTATGTAGTGGGTAGGTAATGAGGTGGAAATTAAGAAGGGTAAGGATATCTGTAGGGTTGGAGATGAAATAAGGGTTTTTAAGGATTTTTAAAGATATGATGTGGCAGATGACGTGTCAGCTAAGGGCGACTAAGGGCGCCCGTAGCATTGGAGATAGTCTGAGGGGTTTAAATTGAGGATCTATTGTGCGAGGGGGATCTCTAGCGCGGACCCGATTAAGACAATGTATGCTAGACCTCACGACATTCGCGAATAATTCACATCTTTCAAAAAAAATATATATATATTTGGTCGAGTTAAAAAATAATTATTTTAACTTCATGTTTTTGCTCCCTAACTTTGGGCATGGGAGTAGCACGTGTTTAAGGAAGCTACATGTTACTTGACAAGTCACATATCATTCTTCAAATGACAGTAAGGTATTTTAATAGTTGTAACAAGAATAGAATGTCGAAATTAAGTTGTATAATATGTGGGACACAAATCGAACATTATTTATAGTTGTTCACAATGTCGCCAATTTAAAACTGCATAACACATAAGTCCTAGCATTCTCGTCATCCAAATCATGCAAATCTAACATTTGTTGACATTATGTCGTCAAATTCATTATTTCTAACACGCAATTTGTATGATATCACTAAGTCAAGGAGCAAGGGAGAATGTCTATTTCCCTTTCATGACACATCAAAAACGGGAAAAGAGCAATCAGAATGAGATAAAAATATATGCTCCCCTTTACTATATCATCTACAACAATTTAATAGAATCAAATAGATTTTTATATGGAACAACAAGATAAGGACTAACACGTGATATAAAAAATAACTTAAAACATTCATAACTTTTACTCCGTTTTGAATTACGACACCAACAACATAAAGACATCGTAAGATGCATAATGTGCATCCTTTTCATGAAAATCATGTCATATTCTAAATCAGGACCTGTAATATCTAAAACAAGGTTACATATCATTAGATCATAAACTTATTAGTGCCAAATACATCATGAAATATTGAAATACATAACATCAAATAATAGACTTTTTATTTCCACATAGCAAAAACACACACACATACAAATTCTCTAAAGAATACATTCACTAGGGCTAATATAGTACAATATAAGCATAAATGTTAGTTGCAAGTTGAAATAAAAGTCAATCTCTTATATAATAAGTTGTGATATCATTCAACCCCTCTAGGTTCTTACAATTATATGTACAACATATTGATATGTTATACGTTGTGTCCACATAAATCCAATAGCATAACTGTTAAAAATAAGGTTTCATTTTATTGTCAATTCCATCTCTTTATATTTTTGTTTATAAATTCTTATGTTTTCTTTTTTTTTTGTTTTGCATGTGTTATGCTGCTATTGGGCTGGTAACAAGTCTCATTGGGCTGGTAACAAGTATAATTGGGCTGGACAAAAGCTGGACTTGAAGGGGCTGCGGCTGAAGATATATGAAGACCGGGTTGTTATAACAACCCGGGTAACCCGCATGTGTTCTGATATAAAGCCAAGTCTACCCGTTTCAGTCCATTCATCTGAGATTTTTTCCTTCTCTCTCGTTTGTTCTCTCAGTTTGGCGATTTAGGGTTTCATACAACAAATCTCGTCAGTTTGCTGATTAATCTTTGATTCTTGTGTTTGTGTATGTCGATCGTCAAGTTGATGATCATCTGAGAGTTCGAGAGCGTGTCTCAGTTCATGTTTCAGTTGTAATTTTAAATATTCAGGTTTTTTGGGGTTTTATAAATTCTCTTGTTTGGTTATTCTTGTGTTTGTTCAGTGGATACCATCATTTTGACATGGTATCAGAGCTATAAGGCTCCGATTTATCCAGTTCTTCCGCTATAGTTTGCGCTCTTTCGTGGATTTAGGGTCTTTTATCTGAAACCCATTTTTGGTGAAGGGTTTTTTAATCTGACGTTTTTTTGGAAGGAGAAACCCTAGGAGTTCATATGCAAAGAAGATAAGTTTGTTGAGATTATCTATCAGAGTTTTAGATCTCTTTTTTGGTGTATTAGCTTTTCTCGTCGCAAATCAGGTCTGGGGTTTCATGTGTTGTAAATCTATTAGATCTAAGTGATTTGTGAGTATAGATCATCTTTTGATCTAATTTTGAAGGCTTCACTGTATTTGAGTGGTCTATTGTTTTCTGATTTGTAATCTTTGAGAATTAGGGAAAGAAATAGATATGAGATTTCTTAATCTATTATCTGTTAGGGTTTGTATAACTCTGATTTTTACAACTCTCTTTCGCTAAACACGTTTGTATCATGTTCATCAGCTTAGGGTTTGTATTTGTTAGATGTATTTGGGGCAAGATCTGGGAATTAATAGCCAGATGGTGTTATTTTAAGTCTAGGCGAGTGGCATATTGAGGTCAGAATATATAGATCAATCTTTATGTTTCGTATGGCTGTTGAAGGTTGAATTCTTCATCATGTTGATACAAGCTTCGCTGGTCATGGTGTATTAACTAGTGAAGGTTTGCCACTACAACCCTTGTTATCTATCACTGTAAGTTTTTTTTAACTCTTTGGCTGCTAGAGTACTCTGTAAGTGGCTCTTTCTTATTCTGTTTTGTTATAGACTGTATTGGGTCCTTAATTTGAATTTAGGATAGAATCGCCAAGTACTTGCTGCTCTGTTTGCTATTTTTGTTTCTAACATTCTGTTGATAGTCTATCTCTTTGTATTGGTGAAGAACTCAGAAATTTTTGTGAGTTTTTCTAGGGTTCGGTTATGTAGTATAATCTTCTTAATAAAATCCTTCATCACTGTTTTTGTCGCTATTTCTTTCTTTCGTATGCACATCCATGGTTGCTCTACAGGCTTTGAAGGCCAGTGATTGGTATCTTGAAGGAGCAATCGATGTATTCTATAGTCAACCCCGAGTCCAGCAGACATCTACAGATTCAAGACATCTCGAGAAACTCTACAATAGATACAGAGATCCTTATGCTGATATGATTTTGGCTGATGGTATTAACACCCTATGCAATGACCTAATGGAATTTGTCGGTGGCTTGCAATCTCTCGGGATAGATATGCTAGAAAGGTTTTGTGAGCGTTTACCATATATACGTTCTGAACTAAGTGATAACCAGAAGTTCAAGGAGATCTTTGGAGTTATTGCTCTGGTTAGGATTCAATCCTTGAAGATTGTAAAATCCTAACCAGATTTGGAGAAACCCTAACATGGGTTTATCATCCGGGTGAGATCTCTCCTTGATTAAACTTTCCTTGTTTGTCTTTACTGGTTTTTTAATTTCTTGATAGTTGATGCCGGGGTAGTTTGGACCGGTTTGTTTTTAATCGGGACACAGGACGGGTCACATCCTGTTGCATTCATCTTTTGTGCATATTTGGGGATTGTTTTTGACGTTAATATAAGTACAGCATCTGTGCTAAGACTTGAGTACAATCTCTTGCATTATCTGTGTTACTTGTTGCATCTTAGTGTTGTTTTGTCTGTGATTTTTTTGTGGTTCTTGTGTAGTTATTTTTCCGGCCTGTTTATCGATTGTGTTAGTGTTAGACTATTATTGTTGGTCTAGGTCTTGGAGGCTTCCTTGATAAGGTCTGCGGAGGCACCTCTGAGTGATGAACCTCTGAACGGGCTCTATGTCTTGGTTTTGCCTTATGTGATTTGTTTTGTTTATAGATTTGTTAACCAATCTATTATGTAAAAAAAATTTATTAAAGTTGTGAATAAGTGTGTCTACGTATTTGATTGATTATTTGAAGGTATTTTTTGGATGGTTTTGTTTTGCGAATGCTATTTGAAGGTATAGAATACAATCTTGTAGAGTTTTATACTCATAGTTCCTGTCGGTTTGTTTCGGTCTCCTTGTTTTTTTTTGTTCAATAACTATACTCGTGGTGTTTTCTTGTTATTTGATCATTATGCATATATGCTATAATTATAGAATCTTGTAGTTCTCATGTTTGTTACTGCTGTATAAATTTCTGGTAATATAAATTCTGTGAATGTTGAATTCAGACAGTTGTGTTCATTTGTCAAAAATTATTCTTGATGTTACGAGCCGATGTGATTAGTTTGTATCTTGAACGGTTTAAATGTCTTTCGAGTGTGGTCTGTATGTCTACTTGTCTATAATGTTGTTGAATGGTTAGCTTGACCTATTTATCTTATTGTTTGGTTAGTCGAGCTGTGTGGCTCACGTATTTTGATCACCAGTACTGTCAGGATTGTTTTTGAATGTTTTTACAGCTTTGTATTTGTTCTCGTGTGTGAGATGTATGTTCCAGTTGCAAATCGTGTGATTTTGTATTTTGTTGGAACTTGTTTTGCTGTATCTTGTAGACTGATGTATACATTGTTATCAGTCTTGTTGCTTGAATCTTGTGATTCATTGTTTTTAAAAGTCATGTGACTTTTATGTGTTATCAGATGTGTATCTGATGATGCTTGAACAAACATGTATTCCTTTGGTTATTGGGATCGCCGTGTGTTTGTTTTTCTTATAAAGGTTATGTTATCTTAAAGATGTAATCTTCCATGGTGTTTGTCTTTATCTCACTGGTCTAGGAATTCTTATGTTTTGAGTCCGACCGTAGTGTGATTTGAGTAGGGTTATCATGTTGATGATCTTATTAGTTTCGTGTTTGTCTCTTTGAGACTTATCACCGATCGTAGTGATGTTAGTTCACCGGTCTAGGTGATACTTGTTTGTTTTTTTCACTGGTCTAGAGTCGTTTGTAGATTCTTCGTGTTGTTGAGTCTAGTCCCGTTAGATCGTAGTGTTGTTTCTTGAATGGTGTTATAGCCTTGTGTTGTCTCTTGTGTAAGAGATGTTTTCTGATCTTAAAATCTTGTGATTTTGTGGTACAATAAAATGTGTTGGAGTAAAATCTGAGAGTCAGGTTGCTGACTTGTTTACTAAAGGTGTTTTGGTCAAAACTCATCAAGCGTTGTGTGTTGAGTTGAAACTGTTTGACGTGTTTAAGTGATGGAATTGTGGGGGGGTGTTAAAAATAAGGTTTCATTTTATTGTCAATTTCATCTCTTTATATTTTTGTTTATAAATTCTTATGTTTTCTTTTTTTTTTGTTTTGCATGTGTTATGCTGCTATTGGGCTGGTAACAAGTCTCATTGGGCTGGTAACAAGTATAATTGGGCTGGACAAAAGCTGGACTTGAAGGGGCTGCGGCTGAAGATATATGAAGACCGGGTTGTTATAACAACCCGGGTAACCCGCATGTGTTCTGATATAAAGCCAAGTCTACCCGTTTCAGTCCATTCATCTGAGATTTTTTCCTTCTCTCTCGTTTGTTCTCTCAGTTTGGCGATTTAGGGTTTCATACAACAAATCTCGTCAGTTTGCTGATTAATCTTTGATTCTTGTGTTTGTGTATGTCGATCGTCAAGTTGATGATCATCTGAGAGTTCGAGAGCGTGTCTCAGTTCATGTTTCAGTTGTAATTTTAAATATTCAGGTTTTTTGGGGTTTTATAAATTCTCTTGTTTGGTTATTCTTGTGTTTGTTCAGTGGATACCATCATTTTGACAATAACGAAGTAACTAGGATATCTCTATATTTCGATTCGAATACAGAAGAACATGTAAGATGACAGTTAATTTTCAAACATATCCTAAATGATTATCTAAGGAGACTTGATACATATTAATCAAATCTTGTCAGACCAATGAATCCCATTATAAACCTCATCACATGATATCACAACCATGTCAAACCATCTAAAATCTTGCATTCATGCAGCCATGAACCCTTCACTCTTGTTCCATTTTTCCATCTTCTTCATTATCTTTACTTTAAAAGCCTTTTCTACATCTTCAATCTCCTACTCTGAACATTGTCATTCTTATGCACCCTACTAACAGAATCCTCACTGGATTCTCGTTACTAGAACGTATAACTAGCAATTACACAGACGGTCAAAACATTCTTGATCAAGATCCCCAATGGCAACGGTCCATCTTCTTTGAAGCCACGCGTAACATATTCAAGACAAACGTTGTTGACACATACAAAATGCAGGCCCGGTTAAGTTTCTTTCCATCATATACAGATTATCCCTCAAATGTTACTAATATCAAGTCTAATAATACACGGAAAATGTTAGTGTTTTATCTAGATGGATTCTGGTCAGTGTCTACAAGTAAGCTTTGTATGGTCGGATCAGCTCGTTGGTCAACAAAAGAAGGTAATCCACTTAAACTAAATGTTGTTCTTAAGCTTAAATTTGCTCAACGCGTAAATTTGAACAACAGTTTAGTGAGTGGAATCTTGGAGAGTTTAGCTTCCCCTGAAGATGTCGATTACTTTGACCCAATTTCGATGATGGGATTTCCTCGAGTGGATCCATTTAGATGTTGGAATTAAACTTGATTTGTGTTAGGGTTTTTGGAACCAAAGAGAGAATGAATGTGCAGATTGTAATTCATGTCATCGAAAAATATCATTACATCAGTATATATATATGATATGATATACATATCATAACCGTCAATCCCTATCTATAAATAATAATACATAAATATACTTATAATTAAACATATGTTATATCTAAACTATAGAAAAGAAATCTAACTTATAAAACCTATTCTAATACCCTCCCGTAAGTTAGATTGGTTCAACATGAAGTAATTCTTTTATCCGCAAGAAATCTTTAGGTTGCAGGGCTTTAGTCAGTATGTCTGCAGCCTGCTCCTTTGTTGTGTAGAAACAGACTTCTACGTCATCGTTTTTGATGAGATCACGAATGAAATGGTATTTTACACGTATATGTTTGCTCTTGCCATGGTATACCGGATCTTTTGCCAAACATATAGTTGATTTGTTGTCACAGTAGATTGTTGGAGGGCAGTCCATATTTATCTGAAGTTCATTAAGTATTCCCTTCAACCATAGAGATTGACATCCAGCCATAGATAATGCAATGTATTCAGCCTCTGTAGATGACAATGCCACCACCTTTTGTTTCTTCGATTGCCACGCTATTGCACCAGATCCCAGATGAAAAACATAGCCTGAAGTGCTCTTGCTGTCATCGACATTACCTGCATAATCACTGTCACTAAAACCTACTAGTTTTCCCTTGTTTCCTTTCGAATACACAATCCCATGATTTATCGTCCCCTTTATATATCTCAGAATCCTTTTTCCAGCTTCCCGGTGACTTTTCTTAGGCCTTTCCATGAAACGACTTATCTTGCTGACGGCGAATATAATGTCTGGTCTTGTATTGGTTAGATACATCAAGCTTCCAACCAGACTCCTATATAGATTCTGATCCACTTCAACTTCCTGATCTTCCTTTGTTAACCGCAGACCATATTCCATTGGGGTAGAGATGGTATTATAGTTTTCTATATTGAATTTCTTCAGTAGATTCCTTGCATATTTTTGCTGTGATAATGTAATATTCCCTTCACTGTAATTAACTTCCATCCCTAGGAAATAATGTAGTACTCCGAGATTTGTCATCTCAAATTCATTCTTCATAGACTCCTTTAACTGTTTAATCAAGTCTAATGAATCACTTGTTATTATGAGATCATCCACATACAGGCAGATCATAATTCTTGCAGTCTTTAGAGTCTTTATGTACAATGTGTGTTCATACGTGCATTTTCCATAGCCATGGGATATAAAATACCCATCTATCCTACTATACCATGCCCTTGGGGCTTGTTTTAGCCCATACAACGCCTTCTTAAGATGACACACCTTGTGTTCTTCTCCTTTTCTTACATATCCTTCTGGCTGTTCCATATATACCTGTTCATTTAGTTTCCCATTTAAGAAAGCCGTTTTTACATCCATCTGATGTAGATGCCATCCATAGCGAGCAGCTAATGCCAGGACGAGTCTTACTGTGTCAAATCTAATCACTGGAGCAAACACATCTTGATAATCTATTCCATATTTCTGTTTGTATCCTTTTGCAACCAAATGGGCTTTGTGTTTGCTTACTTTACCATGTTCGTCATATTTGGTCTTGAATATCCACTTTACTCCAATAGGTGTTTGTCCTTTTGGAGGTTCCACCAAATCCCAGGTTTTGTTTTTCTGTATTGACTCAATCTCTCTATCCATTGCTTCTCTCCATTTCACGTCTTTGCATGCATTATCATAAGTAATTGGATCTGCATCAGTGTAGAGAACAAAGTTTGCAACACTATTATCATGCACCATTTGATCTCTTTTATATAAATCATTCACTTGTGTTTATGTGAGAGCTTGATTATTCTGATAGATGTCGGTTACACTTCTTGTTCTTAATTCCTCGTTTTCTGATGATGAAGATGACTCTACCTCCCTTTGATCATTGACTGTTACATCTTCATCTGTGTTATTTGATTGATCATTTCCTTCAGTTACTGGTACGGGTTCATGGTCTCCTAATGATTCCTCATGAATATCTTCTTCTGAGTCACTGAACCGAATATGTGGACCTTTTTCATGTGTTTCATCATCTCTCCAGATTTGATATTCATCAAATATAACGTCCCTGCTGATAATAACCTTGTTCGTTATTGGGTTGTAGAGTTTGTAAGCTTTTCTATTTTCACTATATCCGATAAATATTGTCTTTTCTGTCTTGTCATCCAGTTTGCTTCGTTTTTGCTTTGGAATATGAGCGTACGCTGTGCATCCGAACACTTTGAGGTGTTCTACACTTGGTTTCTTTCCACTCCATGTCTCCTCAGGTGTGATGTTTGGTACTTTCTTTGTAATTGTTCGGTTCAATAGATAAGTTGCACATGCAACTGCTTCATCCCAAAGAGCATTTGAGACATTCATCATTTTCATCATACTTCTACTTAGCTCCATGATCGTTCTATTTTTTCGTTCAGCCACTCCATTTTGTTGTGGGGTATAACTTGTGGTAAGTTGGTGTGCAATTCCGTTTTCTTTGAGGTAATCTTGAAAATCTTGGCCAAAGTATTCACCACCTCTATCTGTTCGTATGCATTTCACTTTGTAATCTGCTTGATTTTCTACAAATTTCTTGAATATCTTGAAGTAAGATAGTGCTTCTGACTTGAGTTTTAGAAAGTACACCCAAGTTTTCCTCGAAAAATCATCTATAAATGTGATAAAGTATTTACATCCACCGATGGATAGAGTTCTCATAGGACCACATATGTCTGAGTGGATTAGTTGCAGTGGTTTGCTAGCATGCCACATTGAGTATTTGGGGAACGATTTCCTTGCATGTTTGCCGAGAACACAGCCTTGGCACACCTTATATTGTTGTTTTGAAAGCTTAGGTATTCCCTTAAACACTTCATTCGTTCCCATGTTGTATAATGTATCGAAATTAATGTGTCCATAACGTTGATGCCATAGTATCGATACGTCTTGTGTCATCATGCTATATGCTCGAGGTATCTTGTCATGATTAAGATTTAAAGGAAACATTTTGTTTCCAGTCATTTTCACCACACCTATTAGTTCACCTGTCGAGTCCTTGATTGCACACTCTTTGTTCGAGAATTTCACTTCATATCCCTTTTGGACAAGTTGTCCAACGCTAAGTAGATTATGCTTCAGCCCTTCTACATAAAACACATTTGGAACCTTCTTTTCAGATCCCTTAACTTTTATGGCAACATCGCCACATCCCAGCACTTCAAGTTTTTTGTTATCTCCTGTTCTAACTTCTCTTCTCTCAGATTCATTAAGTGTGATAAACAGACTCTTGTCTCCGGTCATGTGATTGCTACATCCACTGTCTAAATACCAGCAATCATTCTTCGTTACTTCTTCTACGTTGAAGATCATAAACATCGTATCTTCATACTCTTCATTTATTTCCTCCTCATGCATGAGTGCATTGCCAGTTCTTTCATTTTCGTCTTTCTTTTGACAAAACCGAGCGGTATGTCCCAGTTTTTGACAATTATAGCATCTTATTTGACTATAAGATCTTCCTCTTCCTCTGCCGCGTCCTCGTCCTGCGTTGTTTGATCGATATTGTCTTGATCGATCAAAATTATTTCCCTGTACTTGAAATTCTTGTTCCACCGGAGTATCATCATATTGTTTCAGTCTTAATTCATGTGATTGAAGAATACCGAGTAATTCTTCAGTGGACATGATATTCAGATCTTTAGATTCTTCGATGGCAACAACCACTGACTCATATTTTCTTGTTAGGGTTCTAAGAATTTTCTCTACTATTCTCTGTTCGGTTATGTTTTCTTCATTTAAACGTAATTGGTTCACTATAACTGTTGTTCGGTTAATAAAATCTTCTATCGATTCATTTTCTTTCATTCGTAATGCATCAAATTCACATCTTAGGGTTTGGAGTTTTACCATCTTTACTCTCTGTTCGCCTCTATAAGCCTTGTGAAGAACATTCCATGCTTCCTTAGATGTTGTACATGTAGCAATTCTTTCGAAGACAATTTCATTCACTGCCTGGAAAATGATGTGCAAAGCCCTCTTGTCTCTCTTAACCTTTTCTTTATGTACGTTCTGATCATTCTCTGATGCCCCAGATGCGAGTTGATTGTATCCTTCTTCCACAATCGACCATAAATCTTGTGATTCTAACAAAACTTTCATTTGTATATGCCAGTGATAATAGTTTTGTCCCAGTAATTTTGGAATCTGGGTTTGAATTCCTCTGTTTGTTGTCGTCATGATTTTGTGTTTGTGGAATTGATCGAATGATTATAACAGATATTGAATGTGTGTGTGGATCGAGATGGCTCTGATACCACTTGTTGGAATTAAACTTGATTTGTGTTAGGGTTTTTGGAACTGAAGAGAGAATGAATGTGCAGATTGTAATTCATGTCATCGAAAAATATCATTACATCAGTATATATATATATATATATATATATATATATATATATATATATATATATATATATATATATATGATATGATATACATATCATAACCGTCAATCCCTATCTATAAATAATAATACATAAATATACTTATAATTAAACATATGTTATATCTAAACTATAGAAAAGAAATCTAACTTATAAAACCTATTCTAATATTAGATACAACTATACATTGGTATCTAAAGAAGAGTGTAATGTAACTAAAACTAAAACTAAAACCCTGCAAGATTCAGTAGCTAATATGAAATCTCCAGATGTATGCTTGATTTTCGAGCAAAGAATCACAACTTACAAGTTGGAGTATCCAAGTAATTGTAAAAATTGTTCTTTATTTGGTCAAGATAATGGTTACTTGCCTACTTTCATGTCATTGTACGGGATTCAATGTTCTCGGCAAAACAATGAAATTCGTTTTCTAGTAGAATTTCAAGATAGAAGGTTTACTGCATATGATCAATCTTTCCGACCCGACATATCACTAATTGGAGAAGGAACTTGGAATTGTAGAGAAGATGAGTTATGCATTGTTGCTTGTCATATCTTGAACCAAAGTGATCCTTTGGGGAGTGCCCATGTTGGTGATTGCTCCATTAGGTTGACTTTGTGGTTCCCTGAGGTTCGGTCAATCACGAAAACGCATACCACCGAGGGTCAGATTTGGACCACCAAATTAACAGATGATTTGGGGTCGTTTAGAATCGCTAAGTTTCAAAGCTTTGTTCATAGCCAGGAGAGTATCGGGTTGAAGTATGAATATACACAAATGGAGAAAGTAAGACAGATTTGCCAGAAAAAGATGCGTGTAGGGGACAAGTATCTAGAGGGAAAATATCAATCATTGTATTATGGCTTTGACATGTCTGTCAAACATAAGAACATGGTTTCAAGAGGTTCTGCAGTCGCTCTCTTTGTGGGAAGTCGTGGGTACAACGGTTACACAATTGTGAATCCAAACTTTTGGCAGGATGCAGCATCCCCGGCACCAGCAGCAGATATTTCGACCAGCACTTACAAACGTCCAGTGAACGTCAGCTATGAGATCAGTTTTATGCTGAACACTAGTTCCATTTCAAGAAGCGGGATTTCGTCACTAAATCTAACCTCTAATGATGATTATAGAGTGGAGATATCTGCGGAAGGGATTTATGATTATGAAAGTGAACAAGTTTGTATGGTTGGTTGTAGAAACTTGAAAAACGCTTCCTTTGACTGTGATATTCTGGTGGAATTCCAATTTCCACGAGGCAAGGAAAGTTTAACAAAGGGACGTATTAAGAGCCTACGTGATGAAAACGATGTTTTATATTTCGAGAGTCTCAGTATCGTTTCAATCACATACTCCGAAACTGAAGAATCAATATGGGAAATTGATTTAAAAATCATCATGGTCTTGATTTTGGACACACTTATGTGCGTGTTTTCAGGACGACAACTATTTCATTTGAAGAAGAGGCCTGAAATGGTTAATTTCATTTCGGTCTTGATGATGCTGATTCTTACTCTCGGGCATATGGTTCCTCTAGTACTAAACACTAGATATGAGCAAAATGGACCGATTAGTAGTAATGAATTGCTTAAAGTGAACGAGATAACTGTGAGGATAATGACATTGGTGGCTTTCGTTTTGTAATCCCGTCTTCTTCAGTTAATATGGATTGCAAAAAAGAATCAATGGATTCAAGAGATACGAACACTTTTCATATGTTTACCTATGTATATTATCGGTGGGTTAGCAATTTTGTTAGTAAACCGGAACAACACTATTGCAAGTCAACCTTTTGAAAGTCAAAGTCAAAGTCAACGTTCCGTCTGGATTGATTTGAGGTCTTATGCTGGATTAACTGTTGATGGTTTCCTATTCCCACAACTAATACTCAACATTTTCCAGAATTCAAAAGGGCTTTAAGTCGTTCGTTTTATATAGGGACCACATTCATCCGAGTACTGCCTCATGCGTATGATCTATACATGGGTCAAAAGTATATGAGCCATCAGTTTGATAGGCTATATATTTATGCAAATCCGAGAGCACAACTTTACTCAGCTTCTTGGGATATTGTAATTGTTTGTGGAGGCTTGGTGTTTGCAGTGATCATTTTCTTGCAGCAACGTTTTGGTGGTCGGTTTATGTTTCCAAAGAGGTTCCAGGAACATGTCGAGTATGAAATGGTACCTGTAACAAGCGACGAGTAATCTATCTTACGATCTTTTTGAGGTTATAATATGCATGATGTTCATGTAATTTCATGTATATAAATTACTAAACAGTTGAATATAGATGGCATAATTTGATACCTGAAGATAATAAAAAACACGTTGTAATCATTTTCATCATGTCTTTTTACAGATTTTTGTACAATGCTTCTAATTGTTACATGCTCAATCATCTCAGCCTCTTCGTTTATGGAGATCGTGTTGACCTTAGATACCAATTTCTGTTACGATGTATCCGAAACGCGATGGGTTATTTTTAAAAATCGAATCGCTGATAAAAAAAAACATGATTACTCGTGTTGGGTTGGTTTTGCAACAACTTACACGGAAAGCATATAAAAATAAGCATGTTTTAAGGGTATGTTTGGAATCTGAGAGACAGCCACGTTACAAAATTACGGTGTGGTGAAAATAAGTGTTATGAAACACAAAAGCTAACTTGTGGTGAAAATAAGCGTTGAGAAACACAAGAGCTATTTTAAAAACGAATCATAATGGTCTATTTTATAAACTCAAGTAAAACAAAACATTAATCATAAAATTAAATAAAAAAATACGTAAATAAATAGGAAACTAAAATAAATAAAAAAACTAAGAAAAAAAAGTTCGAAAAATCGTTAAAAATAAGAAAAAATCAAAATAAAAAAGAAAGGGGTGAAATGTGGTTTGGCTAAGAGCCTGTGAGAGAGAAGGGGGACAAGGAATTAAATCAAAAGTGAAATTCTTGTACAAGGACTAATGTGCTTGTACTATTTAACTCTCTTTCAATCCATTACGGTTCATTATATGATACGAACCGAATCGTTATTCAAATGGTCTCTAAAAAATAGAGAGAATCCAGAATATAATTTAGATATTTAGAGATATTCAAATCATATTTCATTCATCATATTGTCAAAAGCAAAAGGTTTTCTTTACAAGGAAACTACAAGAATACTTCAAAACTACTTCCTAATTAACTGGATTACGTTACTGGAAACGTGGCATTCCATGTTCACCTTATTTGCAACACATGATCGCTACTAAAACAATTAAAAAAGACTTACCCAAAGACGTTGCCACAGTTTGTTGACTATTCCGCATGGCCTTGCATGGGTTTGGTTATGGCTTCTGCATGGTCGATGTGGGTGTAGACACATGACATTTATTAAGGAGTAAATTACAAGTTTTGTCCTTTATGTATGTCCCAAATTGCAGGCGCTGTCTTTTGTCTTTAAAATTGATGAGTTTTGTCCTTAATGTTTGCAAATCTTGCACGTTATGTCCTTTAGGCCAAACCCAATTAGATTTTTTAGTTAAATCTGGTCATGTGCAATGCACATGAGGGTATTCTTGTCATTTCAACTATACATGGGTTATTTTGTAAAGAACTTCTATTCAGGGGCCATTTTGTACAAACTTAAAAGTAAAACACTATATATACAAACTCTCTCTCCTCTCTCTCTGATAAACTCTCTCTCTCTCTCTTCTCTCTCCCTCTCTAACATCTGATAAACTCTCTCTCTCCTCTCTCTCTCTCAACTCTCTCTCTCTCCTCTCTCTAACAACAGATTGAAGTGGTGTGTGGCGGTGGTGAGTTAGGGGCGGCGGCGGGCTAGGTACGGCGGTGGTGGTAACAGATTCAAGCTGGTGTGTGGCGGTGGTTAGGGGCGGCGGCGGGTTAGGTACGGCGGTGGTGGTGGTGTTGGTGCTTCGGTGGTGGTGGGTTAAGTGCGACGGTGGGTGTGGGTTAAGTGCGTCAGTGGTGGTGGGTGAAGGTGCGGCGGTGGGTGTTGGTTAAGTGCGTCGGTGGTCTCTGTCTCCGGCCATGATAGAGGGAGGATTCTGCATATTGTTGACCAGATTATCTTTCTATATATGTTGATTGAGCTTATTTAAACAACTGACTTTCTTGTTGACCAGGTAAGATTAACAAGCTTGATGATTTAGGCGTTCATGATTTTTTGTTAATTTGGGGGTGTTGTTCAAATTAAGCATGTTGGTTTTGGTTTTGTCATGAAAATATTCAATCTTTGTGAGCGATTTGATGATATCCAAGGCTGTACTGCAGGTTTGGGTTTTTTAGGAGGTGGTAGTTGATTTTGGGGTGGTGATGGTGGAGAAGGGTAATGGTGGAGGGTGGTGGTTTCAGTGGTGGTGTCAAGTGGCGGTTTTAGGTTGTGGTGGCAAGTTGTGCTTTATGGAAGTGGTGGGCGGTGGTGGTAAAGTTGGAGGTGGTGGTGGTTTTAGGATGAAGAAGAAAATGTGGGTCCCATCTTTTTTTAATTTCTTTTAATGATTTAATTATTATTTTTTGATGGTGAAATTACAATAGTACCCTCATGTGCCTTGCACATGATCAGTTTTAACCAAAAAATCTAATTGGGTTTGGCCTAAAGGACATAACGTGCAAGATTTGCAAACATTAAGAACAAAACTCATCAATTTTAAAGAAAAAGGGCAGCGCCTGCAATTTGGGACATACATAAAGGACAAAACTTGTAATTTACTCTTTATTAAGTATAAAAAAACTAATCCTGTTGGACTAGTATGGTGTCTGAGACATTCATAAAAGAAACTAATCATGTTTGATTAAAAGTTAAAACATTTATAAAAAAAAAAAAACCTTAGCGAGATAAAAGAAACTAATCATGTTCGATTAAAAGTTAAAACATTTATAAAAAAAAACCTTAGCGAGACAATACTTAGTTATAGGGAAAATGGTACAATATTTATAATGCTCCATTTCAACGGGGTCGGCTCAACCATTTTATTGGCCTAAAGCAAATTAAAAACTCGAGGCCTTTTTCCAAAAAAAAAAAACACTATTTGAGAAAAACTCTCCTTTACCCGGACTTAGGACCGGCAAAATAAACTAAAAGGTTTATTGTTGGCGAAATTATTTTTTTTTTTTTGTGTTTTTATATACTTTCTGCATTTATAAAGATAAGTTCAGCCTAGCCTAGCCCAAATATCATATATAATTTTTTTTAAGTTGGAGACCCTATTAATTTGGCGGCCTAAAGCACAAGCCTCAAAATTCTTGGGCTTGGGCCAGCCCTGTATTTCAAATTAATTCACGTCTTCCAGTTTGTAGGATCCAGTTTTATGTGTCATCTCATTCTTTTTACATATCATACGTCGAGAAAAACCTTAAGGAGATATTACTCGCTCAATCACATTCCATGTTGTTTTCTCGCATCTGAATTACACAAGTTGCATTGTCTTCATAGATGATATATTTTGGGGTCGACACTTTTTGTCCTTGCCCTTTTTCGGGTACACTACCAAACCATTTTGTTGATACCTCTTTTTAGGAAAGCAAGCACGTATATATAATATTTAATCAACCCATACAGGGGCGGCTCTTATGGTGTGCGGAGAGGACTTCCGCATAAGGCCCGTGATTTCGAAGGGCACAAGATTTTTAAAAAAAATTCTATATATATATGTTATTTTTTTTTTAAATTGTAAATACATAACAAATCCAATATAGAGGCCCATAATCAAATACATTTTTATGTTTTATAATTTAGCCCAAATACATTAGGTTTATTGCTCCCAACCCAATACTAATATGATTTTAAAAAATAAGAAATAAAAAATAAAAAAAAAACACTGAACTCGTTGAATAGGAAACTGAAAGGGCGATCATACTTTCAGAACTCGACACTGCCGGGCTGGCTGCCATTGAAGATTGAACAACGAACGAACTTCAGAAGTCTGTTCAGAACTCGACGGCCTTTAGAAGTTCAGAATCAGAACTCGACACGGCGACGTTGCTTCTGTAATATGATTTATTGTTTCTGTTTAATTGTTTAATTGTTAATGATTATCTGTAATTGATTTGTATTTGTTTAACTGTTTCTGTTTCATGTTTCTGTTTATGATTACCTGTAATTGTTAATGTTTAACTCATTATGTAAGACCCTAATTCATTTAACCTTTAAACGACGCAGCGGAATTTCGAATCTGAAAATTTCTTTCATGACATACATCTTGACATTCTAAAACTTCGTATTATAATATAAGAAGATAACTTATCGACACTAAAATTTACATATTTAAACATTCCCGTACAATCTGTCTTGTGACTCGACCTTCGATCTCTACTCCTTGGTAATCCTCATGTCTTGTACTACCTGCGCTCACCACATAAAATTCATAACGTTAGTACGTATCATAAGCATACAAGATTGGTGCACGTTTACTTTTCATTCCATTAACTCTTTACATTCCGGCTTTCTTTCTGATCATACGATCCGTAGTGAGACTTCCTTGGTATCCTGCGTTACACTTCATCACCAGGCACGATGTTATTTCGTTAGTACTCAATTTCATTGAATGCATGCGTACATTCTTTCATACAATCTATACGTACACTTACGATCACACATAGCAACATACATACCTATGTACCTACATACATACGTACGTGCATACCTAAACACATCCATTCATACGTACATACATTCATACTTACATGCCTTCATACATACATACATACCTACCTACATACATACATACAAACCTACCTACGTACTTACATACAAACATACATACATACTTACATACATACATACATACATACTTATTCCATACCTTCTCACAACTTACATACGTACATACCTTCGTACATACTCACTTGACTACATATACATACCATCTGTATACATCCTTACATACAACCACTTATACTTATACAACATACATACGTATATACCTACATACATACCCACATTTATATCTTCAATCACCCAATGGAATATACCCGACTTATACTTGCCTACTCATATACGTCTGCATATATATAATTATCCTTATGTACTCGCTTACACACCATAATCTTACATACATTCGCGCATACACGCTTACATACCTTCTACATGCGTGTAAAGAGATACACAACATCCATACATACCTAGCCACACATACGCTTACCATAAAGGTCATAAAACGTGAGTTAAACTAATCATACGCAACTTAAAACGCGTTTAAACGAGTTCCCATGGCAAAACGAGGCTCGAAAATAATTTCCGAAGAAATAAGACCCGTCGCGCTACGCGACACCCCTAAAACATCAGAAGGTTGCTGCTGCTGTGCTGCATATTTTCAGCGCGATCCCGTTTCACGGAAACGAGCATAACTCACTCGTTTTTGATCCGTTTTACCCGATTCTTTTTCCTACGCGTCCGTAATTTAATTCTCCATCTAATGGAATTAAAATCCAACATTCGACTTAATAAAATTTCAGACTTTTAACCCTTCGGCTTATTACCCTTTTTCCCAACTTTGACCCGTTCATGCATTCATCAACGTAACTTGTTCGTTTTACCATAACCTCTTATAAACATATTGATATCAATAACGTCTATCATAGATTACCAAATTCTTGGATGTCTTGCATCCTCTTAACACATTATCATTCATATGTTCATTTCGACCCGTTAAGGGTATTCGCACATTAATTGGTCTATGACTAACCAAACCATCATCCCCACTTTCATACTTGTCCAAAACATTACACTAATCGAATAACTTACTTCTAAACTACTTTTAAGATCGTCTACCCCAAAATACCCATCAAGGGCATTTTGGTCAACTTTAAACCCATCCTTTACGACGAAAGACTTTAACACATATTTGACCTCAAACATCATGTTTAATTCATTACAATACTTTATTACTTACGCGTACTAAGAAGTGATTACGGAAATCACTTACCTTATGCGTCCGTGCTCGTATCCGATTCCTTGCCTCTTCTTGACCCGTTAACACCTTATGCTTGAGTCCGTCTCGTCGTGATTCCTATACTTTCATTTCATCGAAATCACGCTCTTATTAGTATACACCTTTGTACACGTAACAATCATATCACTCGCATAATTCATCCTTAACTTTCCTTAGTCATTTCTAACAAGCATTAAAATACATAATCAACTTCATATAGTCATATCCGTATACGTTAAACTCATGTAACTCATCATGTCATTACATTTAACACGGATTGCTATAACATGTACCATACGACTTCCCATCAACCTACATTCACGACAACGAGTCAAGTCATGTTTCTTATGCTTAGTTGACTTTCAAAAGTCAACTATTAACCATACTTAACTATCGACTTATCATCATATACCCGTAATCATCATAATCGACTATACGGACGACACTATATACATTTCATCATATACTTGATGTGAGTACTACCTTTTAAGCAGTACGTACAACTATTTCATGCACAATTCTTCTAAACTCATACATAACCCATCAAAACCAACTACTAATCATCATGTATCATTCCAAATGAACATTAAACATAACATCATCATATTCCTATACTTTCATCTAACAATAATTCATCATACCCACATAATACATCAATCATTCAACAAGACTTGAACCTAGGAGGTGATTACTAGTCATAATCTTCACCCTAACTAACGGGTGTCACCTCTAAACATCAAATTAACGCAAACCATTCATAACCCATGTTCTACACGAGGATTCTAACCCTCGTACATGATCAATTTCATATTAACTTACGGATTAGAACATAACCCACTTCACCCATGATCACCAATCTTAGATTTAAGACATACCTTATGATCCCCTCGTGTTGGTGATCATTAATCCATGCTCGGTTATGGATTTCAACTTCATCTTGCCTTCCAATTTGAGCTTAAAGGCGATTTAGGGTTTGAGGCTCCATGGGAGCCTCCTGATCTTTCTCGAACACACACGATGTGTGTGTTTAGTTATCTTATAACTTAACTTTCATTTGTTCCATTTTAGCCCCTCAGGTTTACTTTTAAAACATAACTGACACTACCTTAATCATTTAAGACTTTCGACCATACCCTTAACTAGGTTAAATAACCTAGTTATTTATTTCCTGACGTGTCACATTATAACATACAACAAACATTAACATTCAGATTTTGGGGCGTTACAAGTCTACCACCCTTAAACAAGGTTTCGTCCCCGAAACCTTTCTCACTTTCATCAAACACACACATTATCTTTTCTTCTAGTCCATCCATACGACTACTAGCCCATACTTTCCTGATCATTCTTTCTTATATCATTTTCATTTTCATTTTCATTTACTTGACCTGTCAATAACTGGTCGATACACATACTCTTCCGTCCTTTAATATGATCCTTTCTTAATGGATCTAATATCTCCATCTCACCTTTAAAAATTTACATTCTCTACATACTCTGTATAACATTTAACTTTTGTTTTGTTATCACAACAAAACTATTATTACATAATCACGCCTACGTGCTTAATTCTAACGTTAACCTCATTCTACATTTTCTACAGCTACGTATACCTTGCATACCTTTATTTTATCTTTAAATCATTTCGTTCATTTCACATTACTATTGCTTTCACTTCATGCATTACTTAATTTACACATATACAGGTGTCATACTAGTTCATATCTTTCCAATCATGAGTTAAATATTCTTACTAACCTCTTTTTCATTTCCCAACCCACGATCTGCAACCCAGATCGATTCATCTTTTCCTCGAGTACTAGCCATAATAGGCCAGATTTCATTCATCCGTGTCATGAGTTTCCACTCGTGCACATCCTTTCCCCAATACGATTGGTTTCATCACATCAATAATCCTAACATTATCATCAACATCATCGGCGGTTAGCATATATCATTTAAACATTCATTAAACTAGGTGATTACCCACCTATAACTTTTCTACAATTTCCTACGTACCTGCTATAACATACCGCACATTCTATTTCTTACATGCAATCTTTTCATTCAATTAATCATTTTGCCAACGGAAGTACACGCTCGTACTTCCTTCCATTCGTACTTACTTGCAAAGACCTTATTACATCGTTTCAATATTTCTTACTGAGCTTACCATTTCCGCCCATACTCAAGTTATTGTCCGGGTCACAGCCCGTCATCATTCCAACTTCTAAGAGTCAATTACTAACACATCTAACACGTAACTTATACAAACTTCGTTTATTATACTATCACTTTTTACTTTATACTTATTTATATGGCCCGTTCGACTCAATCATGGTCAAACTGTCGACATCTTCTTAGGCGGATTAATTTCATCTTCTTATATTTTTTAATCCGTCTCACGGATTCAGACGCATCATTCATGCTTTTTCATTCATTGAATCCGCCTTACGGATTCAAACATTACATTCATGCCTCTTATCCTTGAACCCGCCTCGCGGATTCAGACATTACATTCATACCTTTCCTCCTTGAATCCGTCTCGCGGATTCAATCATTACATTCTTACTTATCCTCCTTGAATCCGTCTCGCGGATTCAAACATTCATTCTTACCTTTCATCCTTGAATCCGTCTCACGGATTCAAACATATCGTTCATGTCTTTCATCCTTGAATCCATATCACGGATTCAAACATATCATTCATGCCTTTCATCCTTGAATCCATATCACGGATTCAAACATATCATTCATACCTTTCATTCCCTGAATCCTTCTTACGGATTCAAACATATTATTCATATCTCGTTGATCCGCACTTAATCACGGATTCAACATTCTTCATTCTTATCAGGCATGTTTTTCATTCTTACATAGTACTCTCAATTTCCCAAGAGTCTTACTTCCCATTTCACCCACACGCCCGCCTGCTACCCAACTCTACCGGACATACCTGTAACAATTATCATGACCTCACGAACGTCATACGTTTCTCGTGTACTGGCCAGGTACACAATCCACATAGTAGTTTCGTGCCTTCATGTAATTGTCACCTTATGTTCGTAGACTTAGGCTTCGGCGCGTGTATTGCTTCCAAAACTTCATTACTATACTATCATTGTCTTTCATCTTAAAATTTTCCTTCCCTGAATGAACTTTTCCATTACATACATCCACATATTACATTTACGTACCTGGGCTCATTTGCCTATTTATCCTATTACCTCTTTGCCTGCCTTAGTATTCATCCTAGACCGCATTCACGGTTCATCCTCTTCCAACACTTATGCTTACCTTGCACATACAAACCGTCAGTTTCTTTATACGTATACATAAGTAAATACTTTCATTAGCCTTTACCTTTGGATCTTGATCGAGTCTTAGATTGTACGGACTTCTTATCTCAAGAGCACACAAGTTTGAGTTCAAGTACTTACCCTCTCGTACTTGATTCTCTCAAACCAGGGCTCTGATACCAACTTGTAAGACCCTAATTCATTTAACCTTTAAACGACGCAGCGGAATTTCGAGTCTGAAAATTTCTTTCATGACATACATCTTGACATTCTAAAACTTCGTATTATAATATAAGAAGATAACTTATCGACACTAAAATTTACATATTTAAACATTCCCGTACAATCTGTCTTATGACTCGACCTTCGATCTCTACTCCTTGGTAATCCTCATGTCTTGTACTACCTGCGCTCACCACATAAAATTCATAACGTTAGTACGTATCATAAGCATACAAGATTGGTGCACGTTTACTTTTCATTCCATTAACTCTTTACATTCCGGCTTTCTTTCTGATCATACGATCCGTAGTGAGACTTCCTTGGTATCCTGCGTTACACTTCATCACCAGGCACGATGTTATTATCGTTAGTACTCAATTTCATTGAATGCATGCGTACATTCTTTCATACAATCTATACGTACACTTACGATCACACATAGCAACATACATACCTATGTACCTACATACATACGTACGTTCATACCTAAACACATCCATTCATACGTACATACATTCATACTTACATGCCTTCATACATACATACATACCTACCTACATACATACATACAAACCTACCTACGTACTTACATACATACATACATACATACATACATACATACATACATACTTATTCCATACCTTCTCACAACTTACATACGTACATACCTTCGTACATACTCACTTGACTACATATACATACCATCTGTATACATCCTTACATACAACCACTTATACTTATACAACATACATACGTATATACCTACATACATACCCACATTTATATCTTCAATCACCCAATGGAATATACCCGACTTATACTTGCCTACTCATATATGTCTGCATATATATAATTATCCTTATGTACTCGCTTACACACCATAATCTTACATACATTCGCGCATACACGCTTACATACCTTCTACATGCGTGTAAAGAGATACACAACATCCATACATACCTATCCACACATACGCTTACCATAAAGGTCATAAAACGTGAGTTAAACTAATCATACGCAACTTAAAACGCGTTTAAACGAGTTCCCATGGCAAAACGAGGCTCGAAAATAATTTCCGAAGAAATAAGACCCGTCGCGCGACGCGACGGGCCGTCGCGCTACGCGACACCCCTAAAACATCAGAAGGTTGCTGCTGCTGTGCTGCATATTTTCAGCGCGATCCCGTTTCACGGAAACGAGCATAACTCACTCGTTTTTGATCCGTTTTACCCGATTCTTTTTCCTACGCGTCCGTAATTTAATTCTCCATCTAATGGAATTAAAATCCAACATTCGACTTAATAAAATTTCAGACTTTTAACCCTTCGGCTTATTACCCTTTTTCCCAACTTTGACCCGTTCATGCATTCATCAACGTAACTTGTTCGTTTTACCATAACCTCTTATAAACATATTGATATCAATAACGTCTATCATAGATTACCAAATTCTTGGATGTCTTGCATCCTCTTAACACATTATCATTCATATGTTCATTTCGACCCGTTAAGGGTATTCGCACATTAATTGGTCTATGACTAACCAAACCATCATCCCCACTTTCATACTTGTCCAAAACATTACACTAATCGAATAACTTACTTCTAAACTACTTTTAAGATCGTCTACCCCAAAATACCCATCAAGGGCATTTTGGTCAACTTTAAACCCATCCTTTACGACGAAAGACTTTAACACATATTTGACCTCAAACATCATGTTTAATTCATTACAATACTTTATTACTTACGCATACTAAGAAGTGATTACGGAAATCACTTACCTTATGCGTCCGTGCTCGTATCCGATTCCTTGCCTCTTCTTGACCCGTTAACACCTTATGCTTGAGTCCGTCTCGTCGTGATTCCTATACTTTCATTTCATCGAAATCACGCTCTTATTAGTATACACCTTTGTACACGTAAAAATCATATCACTCGCATAATTCATCCTTAACTTTCCTTAGTCATTTCTAACAAGCATTAAAATACATAATCAACTTCATATAGTCATATCCGTATACGTTAAACTCATGTAACTCATCATGTCATTACATTTAACACGGATTGCTATAACATGTACCATACGACTTCCCATCAACCTACATTCACGACAACGAGTCAAGTCATGTTTCTTATGCTTAGTTGACTTTCAAAAGTCAACTATTAACCATACTTAACTATCGACTTATCATCATATACCCGTAATCATCATAATCGACTATACGGACGACACTATATACATTTCATCATATACTTGATGTGAGTACTACCTTTTAAGCAGTACGTACAACTATTTCATGCACAATTCTTCTAAACTCATACATAACCCATCAAAACCAACTACTAATCATCATGTATCATTCCAAATGAACATTAAACATAACATCATCATATTCCTATACTTTCATCTAACAATAATTCATCATACCCACATAATACATCAATCATTCAACAAGACTTGAACCTAGGAGGTGATTACTTGTCATAATCTTCACCCTAACTAACGGGTGTCACCTCTAAACATCAAATTAACGCAAACCATTCATAACCCATGTTCTACACGAGGATTCTAACCCTCGTACATGATCAATTTCATATTAACTTACGGATTAGAACATAACCCACTTCACCCATGATCACCAATCTTAGATTTAAGAAATACCTTATGATCCCCTCGTGTTGGTGATCATTAATCCATGCTCGGTTATGGATTTCAACTTCATCTTGCCTTCCAATTTGAGCTTAAAGGCGATTTAGGGTTTGAGGCTCCATGGGAGCCTCCTGATCTTTCTCGAACACACACGATGTGTGTGTTTATGTGTGTGTTTAGTTATCTTATAACTTAACTTTCATTTGTTCCATTTTAGCCCCTCAGGTTTACTTTTAAAACATAACTGACACTACCTTAATCATTTAAGACTTTCAACCATACCCTTAACTAGGTTAAATAACCTAGTTATTTATTTCCTGACGTGTCACATTATAACATACAACAAACATTAACATTCAGATTTTGGGGCGTTACACATTAACTGTTTCTGTTTCGTTAAAGCATATGGGCACATTTTTCGAGCTCGAACATGGTACGTGAATTCTCAGAGTCGCCACTGAACCTATAACCAAGGAAAAACAAATTGGTTAATCAATAACCGAAGAATATGGTTTTAGTTCGGTTGGAATCAAAACCAAATCGAACCAGTTCGTGCACACCTCTATCACATTGTGTCACTGCATTAGTTAGTGATATAAACTTGATACCCAAATAGTTCATAGATCACATGTATCTAACACTAGTATATGAGTTCTTGCATAGCCGTCCGTGAGTGTATTTCGTGATTTTAAGTGGGAGGGATTGTGACATCTCATCATTGTTTTTAATAACAAGATTTAGAACGAAACGTAAACAAAAAACTTGTAAAATATGAAAACTATGGGGACCAAAGTTGAAAATAAAAAAGTGTTAGGGTTAAATTGCGACAGATGAAAAGCTTTAGGTTAAAAGTTAAAAAAACAAAAGGGTTAAAATGCAAAAGGTGAAAACTTTTGGGTTAAAAGTGTAAAATCAAACGTTTTTTTTTAAATCTCCCAATGCATGATGTAGAACACCATTAAGCAACAAATTGTTGCTAATTTATAATATGAAATTAACTAGTTGATTTTCTGCCTGCGCGTTGCGGCGGGGATCCAACGTGTGCCGACAACGGCAAACAGATACCGAATATCAAAACATAGATAAAAATGACTTAGTAACGATGGTCACTCCGTCCTAAAAAAGGCGATTTAAATAATCTAATATATAAAAGCAGGATCCACATGCCCTACACGTTGGAAATTCGGTTGTTATCATTTCAGTTATTACGGTACTAACACATTAAAATTTGGATGAGCTCGGTACCGATAACAGCACCGAAAATACCGATCTCGAAAATCATCGAAATTAGGTGGCAGTACCGAAAATGCTCGGTACGATACGATATCACATTTGTAGGTAATAATCAGTAAATACAGGTATGGTGCCAGACGGTGTCGAATCGAAAGTAACGATTCGGAAAACGCCAAAATGTGGGTACCAAATTGGTAAAGAAAATGATTCGGTATAGTAATTTGATACCCATATAATACCGGTTTGATTACAGGATTTTACACCATTTGCTCATCCATGCATTAAATATCCAAGTTAATTTTACATGCTACCATTCATTAAATGATACGGTATAGTAATTTGATACCGATATGATAATGGTTTGATTACAGGATTTGATACTATTTGCTCATCCATACTTTAAATATCCAAGTTAATTTTACATGCTAAAATTCATTCATTATAGATAAAGACAAAAAAGAAAGCAAAAGACGTTGTTGTGTATATAAAACCTCATTCAAGTGAAATACAATTTACTTACCACATGTATGAAAAACAATCTAAACGGTGTAATTAATTGCGTTGTTATGAGACATGAGCTCAAAGGTGATGTTACTATTCATTAGGTTTCATTTTTAATATATAGGTAAAGGTAATAGTTAATTTTTAATTTTTAATATATAGGTAATATATAGGCAACTTAAAAGGTTATTCGATCAATTTGCTACTTTGAAATAATACAATATCTGTGATAAAATATTATGTTCAACTTAAATAAAGGGTTTGTTATTAGTTGGGGGAGGAAGGGTCAAGAAAAGCGCCTGAACTAACGGGGTGGTCGGTTGTTGTTTGCAACCATCCCATTCTCGTGTAAACGAACGTGGATTGACTGGACCCGACCTATGTCAACAATCAACTATTACCATTCATTTACACAATTTTAATATTTTTCTTATTCTATACAATATAGATTTTAGTATTTATGTCCTTTTTTAACACCGGTAAAATGCAACCAAGAACCCAACAAAAGCTAGATCACAAATGTAACATTAACAAAGCTAAAGAATACAATTTGTTATTTTAGTTTTATACCACAAAATATGAGTTAGGTTCCGGTATAAATGAGTCTTAATATATAAATTGAGTTTAACATGAAAAGTGAATAAGATATATTTTTTTTAATTTTTTTTTTCTCATTTTGTCAAGCACGTATTTTAGTCAAATAATCTAAAAAAAGTTTTGTGTTTACACTAGTAGAGTAATACATAATTACTCTACTAGAATAAATACACAATCTCTTTTACATTTGACAATTAAACATCATACTTAAATAAAAAAAACTTGCTTCACTTCTCATATTAAGTTCATTTTGTATGCTAAAATCCATTTGTACTTGATCCTTACACCATAAAATATAATACAATATATATAATATCTTGTATAATATATGCTTATGATGAAAATGATACAAATGGCATACACAACTAAACATTTTATATAACTTTATGTTAATCACATTACATATTGTTATTTTTATAATTTAATTGCAAGATATTGGTCAAACTTATCTATTCATTATAAAGATTTTGTGGACACATTAAAACCACTTGCATAATTAATATTTTTTTCTTTTCATCATTAAATAGCTTTTCTATCATCTTATTATCATGTATGTACAACATCTCATTCCATATATTAATTAGTGCACAACCCATATAATTCATTTTCCAAAATTATTATTAGGACAATTAGAATCCTATCACTATCGTACTGCCGGTCAAAGCATCGTTCCAACAACTCCACTTTCTCTAATACAATATCAGACTTAGTTCAGACTGCCCGTCTTGTGTTCAAAACTTCTGCCCATTTGACCGAATTTCAATTCAACTCTGTTTCTCTCACCGTTGAATCGATGGAGAAGCAGGTGATCAAATACCACTCCCCACCGGACCACAATTCTCCACCGGAACAACACAAGCTAGCTGCGATCGCTGTCAGCCTCAACATACGGTTGCGATCAGCCGATATGCCGTTCGCATTGCAAGAGCGTGCTCTGCGCCTCACCCGATCCTTCCTCGACTCATCCGCTTCTCGCCGCCCTAATCTCACTCTTCTAGCTCGCTCCATCAAAAAGGTAATAATAAATACATTTAACGAGCTAAACATACATATAACTAGAGTAACTAATATTATATTATACTATACAGTTTTTGAACCAGAGTAATTATTATTATTCTACTTATTTTTTATGGTGTAATTATTCTGGTTTAAAACTGTAAAGTAATAATAATATATCTAGTTATCTATACGTTTAGCAGGTAAATTTTATTTGAACACGATTATATAACATGTGTGTGTGTTTATGCATCTACGAATAATACAAAACTTAGTGTTAACTCGATGTGTAAAATTGAATTTGAAATATTACAAGAGTTTTGATCGGTTTTATGGCTAGGCATACATATAACTAGAGTAATTATTGTTATTCTCCTCGTTCTGTGAATTGTACAATAATAATTAGTTATTAGTATTTTTAGCAGGTTAATTTCATTTGTGCATGATCTCATGTTCATATATATATATATATATATATAGTGTGTGTGAGGTTCATTGGGGAACACTAAAAAAGTGGGGAACAGTGGGGAACCGATTCAAACGAACTCCGATTGGACTCATTCCAGCGGCGTTGAAACCGGCTCGTCGAACCCTATCTATGATCTCTTAACCCTAAACCATAAATCATAACCCCTAAACCCTAAATATATTAGGGTCTGACTTTTAGGGTTTAGCTTTAGGGTTTAGCCTTAGGGTTTAGCCTTAAGCTTTAGGGTTTAGCCTTAGGGTTTAACCTTTAGGGTTTAGCTTTTAGGGTTTATAGTTTATATTTTACGGTTTAGCTTAGGTTTTAGCCTTATTTTTTAGCTTTAGGGTTTAGAGTTTAGGAGTTAGGATTTAGCGTTCAGGGTTAAAAGATCTTAGTTAGGGTTCGATGAGCCGGTTCCAACACCGCTGAAATGAGTCCAATCAGAGTTCGTTTGAGTCGGTTCCTCGCTGTTCCCCACTTTTTTAGTGTTCCCCAATGAACCTTCCCCTATATACAAATTAAAGATCAAATACAAATAAACTTAACCTACTAAACATACAAATTAAAGGAAAAATCAAAAAGACAAGGTTGCATTTTTGTAATTACCACTAAGTATCAAAGTTACTATACAAATGTGAACTCAACAAAAAATACCTAAAAACACAAAAAAAAAAAATTAATATTTTTTTTTGGGGGGGGGGGGGGGGGGGGGGGGGGGGGGGTGTTGGGTTTTTTAGATACATTTGTAGAGTAAAACTTAGTGTTAATTGGATATGTAGAAATGAATTTGAAATTTTATAGGAGTTTGATCGGTGTTACGGACTGGCATGGCACTGTGTAGCCGGAAAGAGTTTCGGATCGTTTGTAACGCACTCACCGGGAGGATTTGTGTACTTTTCTGTGGACTCATACTCAGTTCTTCTTTTTAAAACAGAGGTTCAATTGATTTCTAGTGATCCTCTGCGTCGGTGAATTTATGTGTTTTTCGACTATTTGATACATATCAAATTGACAAAACATTTGCTGGTTTACATGTTCCATAGGTTATGTATGGTGACTTGTGGTTGTAAACTTGTAATTAATTGTTATACAGTTGTGATTCATGATTTCATGTAAATGGAAATATGATACATGAGGTTTTCATTACAGATGATATATTTGGTCTAAAAGGTTGAAAGTATTTAATTAGGAATTATAATCGGAAAAAAGGTGATGTTAAGGTCTCTTTGGTTATATATGGTTGTATGTTACATTGTTACCGGTTCCAGTAATGGGTCGTTGTCGGTGTGGTTGTTGTGTTGACCGCCCGTATTTTCTGTTGAAGTTGACTATTTGTTCCTTGATGGGTGGTGAAGCCTATGCGTCGATTTCTGAATCATTCATTTTTTTTTTTTTTTGAAATGTATCTGAATCATTCATTTGATATATATATATTTTTTTGTGTTTGACACAACCATAGAACCATGTGTACTAAACCTTACTCGCGTTCCATGTTACTCAATAAAATCCCTAAACACCGTTACGTGGGCGATAGTGTGTGACGCCAAAGCTTGGGGCGTCAAATTACGAGCGTGACAAAGAAAAAGTTTTTCAACCGATCAAACAATTACACATCAAACCCTTTTTTATTTGCTTTTTTACTTTATATAATTAGTTTTAAGTTTTAACTAAACCATTACACACTAGTTAGTGAGAGAGTCACTCTCTATGTGGCAATGACATGAAACTCACTTTTTCGATAACTAACATCAGCCGCTGTATTTGATGTAAGGTCATGTGTGGTCACGTGAAATGTGAGGAAAAAATGCACCATATTGGCGGTAGTTGTTTTCATACACACATTCACTAAATATCCTTGTTTTCATCAAATTGAGTTAATTACGTTTTTCGTTCCTGTGATTTGTCAAAAATCACTATTTTAGAGTGCATTAGTTTAAAAATTGCCATTTCAGTTCCTATGGTTTTACTTTCGTAACAATTACGGTCCACCTCTGTTAACCCCATCCATTTGTGCTGTTCGTTTGCTATGAAAAGACTAAAACACCCTTGTTAGTTTAAGAATCATTTATGTAATTAACTATACTTTAGGGACTTATTATGTAAATTCTATTATTTAACCTCTCCCAATCCAACCCTCCTCCCTCATCAACAATATGCATCTCTCTCATCTCATAAAACCTCCAAATTCCTTTAAACACCATCTCTGGCCACTTTCACACCTCCTGCCACCGTGACCCACCACCTAACCACCGCCACAACAACCATTGTCCATCTGCACCACTTAAACCACCAGACACAACACTATATATTCTACTCGTTTGTAGTTAAGGGAGGGGTCGCCGGACGTTAACAAGACCGCGTATTTAATTTCCTTTTTAAAATAGCAGGACACGTTATTTGACGATAAACAAAATAATTCTCATATTCAATAATGCTAAGACAAGTTATTTGACGATAAACAAAATAATACTTATATTCAATAATGCAATAATATAAAGGTTAAAAAGATGAAAGGGTGATGTGGAGTGTGTTAAGTTCAAATTTAAAAATGAAAGGGTGAGATGGAGTGCACTAGGTTTAAATTTAAAAAAAAAAAACGAAAGGGTGACTAGATGCATAACATTTTAGGGAACTCATGACTCATGAGGTGATGAGTAACACACTTATAACGATACGGGGGAGGTGTTTCACGCTCTCATCTTCTTATGTGTTGTCTTTTTCACGCTTTATAACGCATAATTAAGGTGCAATTTAATTGTAAAAAATAGTAACAGAGTTGTATTTTTATTTTATCATTTTCATATACGTGTTGTCTTTTTCACGCCTCACGCGTTGGCTACGTGTCACCACCGACATCCTTTCCACGTCTCATAACACCTAGTCTAAATTGTAGAATTGCTGCCCATTAAATTTAGAATCTCCAAGATTTTCAACCTCTCAGTTGCGGTTTTATTTGCAAAACGCCCTTGTCGATTTGTGTGAAATATCATATATCCTCTTCAATTTACGTTAAACACTCGTGAAAGCGCACATTTTGGTGTTTCTGGGATTTCATTTACTGGTTGAAAGGAACATGTGGTTATTTTTTTATGAAGTAGCTTAATTTTGACAAAATATTTAATATTTGTCAGTTTTTCTACATCTTAGACTATTTGTTGTGACTCATACTAACAGCCGAATTTATCTTGTAATATTGCTACACCTGGCGTTGTCTGGACGCCGGAAGAAGCCCCTGCTGAAGCCACCTGACCCTGTTGTGGTCCAGGTGATCAGGGGCTTCAACGAAGTTTTTTTTTTATTTTGTTTAAAAATGTAAATTAATAACATAAAATAACAAGATAAATTTTATAATAAAAACATTAAACATAGTGCTCTGATCATTTTCTAGTTCCTTTGCGATACGCTCCTGCTTAAACATCTTAAAAAAGACACACATAAAGAAAACAAATCAAGTCTATAGTGGTTTGATCATTTTCTAGTTCCTTTGCGATACGCTCATGCTCTTTTTCAAGTATCACTCGACGACTTGGTGATAAGTTGTTGAAGTACTTGGTAAGAAAGTCCAAGTTCCTTATCCTTTGTTTAGCAATTTTCACTTGCGCCACCGCCCCGATACTACTTGATATTTTCCGAATCTCAGCGCAAAATTCTGAATCGGCTTCAAAAGTTGTTTTTCCCCCGGTCCTTTCCAGCTGGTCGATGTGATGCTTCTTTTATCCATTAGCGTTTTAATCAATCCCTACATGAGCATCCGAGCTATTAGAGGAGACGAATGCCCCTAACGAATTAGTTTTCGTATGCTTTGATCCTGAGTCGCCCATTTCATCTACGCTAGCTAACTCGGCCCATTTCGAACAATTCCATAGAATTTTCCACAAATAGTCCTCGTCAAACATTTTCATAACCTTGTACCTACGAAACACCTCTTGCTTCCATTCTTCGCAAGTGAATTGGTAAACTTGAAGATCATCACTCCCACTTGGTCGCATTCGATTACTGTTTTTGTTATCCAGATTCGTAAATAGCTCGATGTATTTGCGAATTTCGGCCCAACGTCATGATATCATATTGGAATTACGTGCCTCACTTCCCACCTCCTTGTAGAACAACTCTCGTACTTTAGTCCAAAATACTCTCGCTTTTTGGTAGTCCGCTACATAAAAAAACTTAAGAAATGGCAAAAAAAATTTATAAAATTGTTTACAAGACCAAAAAAATATTGAGATATTTCAATCCAAGCACGACAGATTTTAACTGGTTAATTTTTTTTTTTTATTCATAAACCTTTTATTCAAATCTAAATGCACTTTACAGCAAGCACGACACAAATGCAATTTTATCTTCTTTGTCCAAGGAGTTGTCATTCGTTTCGGCCCGGTCGTTTTCCCCATCCTTTTCGAACTTCCATGTCTTCCGGTTTTCTTGGAACCTTTATGATATCTATTTTTTTGACATTCAACCGAATTGTTTTACGTATCTGGAATAACAAAGTCGGGAGATGGCGATGGAACTTGACTCATGTTACGGTCAATCTCCGTGACATACATGCCGTCTTGATCGAAGTTAACACCCGGTCGGTAACAATTCTCACGCCATAAATTGGGATTCATTGTTGTTTTTTTTTTTTTTTTTTTTATAAAAGAAGATGTAGAAGAGTATTTTCTAAAGAGTGTGTGCGGAGAGAAAGTGAGACTGTGAGTATTTTTAACAAGGTTAAAAGGGTTCAAATAGGTAAAATATTAGAAAAAAAGATTTTTTTTTAAAAAAAAAGCCAACGACTAGTTCCGCAATCCCCATGCCCCCCAACGATCACTTTTCTTCCGCTACCATGCTCACGTTCGCTCGTTCGCGCCCCCGTTCACTTGTCACCGTTGTGGTGTTCGCGAGCCAGGTTGGCAGCCGCGTGGCTAGCGCCACTCGGTCACGGGAACACAACCAGGGGCGCAACTATTAAGGGGCCGGGGTGGGGGACCCCCCGAACTTTTCGCTCAATAGCGTAATATATGTAGTTTTTGTATAGAAATTTTTTGGTATATACGTTTTCGACCCCCCGTCGGAAATCTCAAGCTTCGCCACTGACCACAACGTACAATCTTATGATAAACAATTATATATATATTGTTTTCGAGGGATGATAAATAGTAACTTTATTTTTATAATAATTTGTTATTATATTTACTTTTAATAACATATTTTTCCTTTTTTAAACATATATTTCCTTTACCTATTTCTAATAATTGTTTTTTTTTTCTTTTTTTGAACATATATTAATATTAATTTGTCGATTAATTTGATAGTTCTTTAATAAGTTACGTTTATAACTTTTTTCTAAAAACTTAAGTATGTAGTTGTGTTTGATTTTTTCCCTGACATTCCGTTATAAGTTTTGTTGAAAACGAGGTTATACTCAAAATAAAATATTTAATTGGTATCATAAAACGGTACGATGATAAATTAAATCATTATAATGGTTTGACTTTCTAAACAAAATGCTTTATTTTCAAATCACGTTTGTTTTACATTATCATTTGTTCGATTTTGTCGCAACTCGTGATATAAGAAAACTAGTGACAAATTAAGTTGCATAAAAGTTAATTGATCCCATTTACCAAAAAATTAAATATTGAAACCAACATGCCGTAAAATCAAAGCAAATTGGATGAGTTTAATCATTTTAGATTCTTAGGGTGGAGGGTATAAGATCGGTGAGTGTGTGCGGTGACTTGAGTCACCGATGCGGTGACTATACCGTGGCTTCCAACACATTCGGTGACCAAGAGAGATAATGCCAAAATCGGTAACCTTTCACCGATATGATTGAGAGGAGAGGGGAGAGGAGAGAGAGGGGCTCAACCAATAAGGTTTTTTTTTTTTTTTTTTTTTATTGAGAGGTGTTTGACTATACCCTCTGATTGAGTGCAAAATGAGGAGTTGACATGGCATAATATTATTGGGTAGAATTTCACTCAAACACCCTAAGGTGTTTGACTATACCCTCCACCCTTAGGGCCATTCGTTATGGGTTAATTTTTTTCATTGTTAGGGTGGAGGGTATAGTCAAACACCTTAGGGTGTTTGAGTGAAATTCTACCCAATAATATTATGTCATGTCAACTCCCCATTCCACTCCCTATTTTGCACTCAATCAGAGAGTATAGTCAAACACCCCTCAATTAAAAAAAAAAAAAAAAAAGAAACCTTATTGGTTGAGCCCCTCTCTCTCCTCTCCCCTCTCCTCTCAATCATATCGATGAAAGGTTACCGATTTTGGCATTATCTCTCTTGGTCACCGAATGTGTTGGAAGCCATGGTATAGTCACCGCATCGGTGACTCAAGTCACCGCACACACTCACCGATCTTATACCCTCCACCCTTACAGACTAGATGCTCCTGACCTTCAGGTTTAAAGCCTTCAGGTTGTTTCATGTAAACATCTTCGTCCAAATCTCCGTTATGGAAAGCGGTTTTAACGTCCATCTGATATATAACTCCAAATCAAAATGAGCTACTAGGGCCATGACGATCCTTAATGAATCTTTACGAGAGACAGGTGAAAATGTCTCTTGATAATCAATTCCCTCTTTCTGAGTGTAGCCCTTTGCAACCAATCTCGCTTTGTAGCGTTCAACGTTCCCATTCGGATCCAGTTTTGTTTTGAACACCCATTTACATCCTACGGGTTTGACTCCGTTGGGTAATTCTACCAAATCCCAAACGTCATTTTTCTTCATGGATTCAAGCTCATCAATCATCGCTTTATTCCATTCAGAAGACTGATCACTGCTAATGGCTTCATTGTAAGAGATATGATCATTGAGCTTTCCGGGATCCATTTCAGTCAGGTAGGTAACATAATCATCCCAATTAGTAGGCCTTCTTTGCCTAGATGACCTCCTGAGTGGATTATCGGGTTCAACGTTGTCTTGGTGTTGAGCGTTTGATGTGCCTTCGTTATGAGGTATAATGGGTTCTGATTGTAGAGGTAAATTTGGAGTTGGTGCAGTAGCTTCAGGTGCAGTAGTTGCATTGGGTACAAGAGGAGTAATCGGAGTAATGGTAAGCGACGAGTCTCTCCCCCCCGCATCTTGTACTTCTTGCAATTCTTCGTAAGGGTTGGTACTGCTCCCACTGACCTTGAAATCCTCCAGGAACGCAGCACGCTTGGTTTCAACAATACGGGTGACATGAGAAGGACAATAGAAACGATAACCCTTTGAATTATCAGGATACCCAATGAAGAAACATGTAACTGTTTTAGGGTCAAGTTTCCTTAGGAAAGGATTGTAAAGTTTCGCTTCAGCAATGCAGCCCCATACTTTCATATATTTAAGACTCGGTTTCCTTCCTGTCCAAAGTTCATAAGGAGTTTTAGGGACATAATTAGAAGGAACTCTATTGAGTATATGAACAGCTGCTTTTAACGCTTCAGTCCAGAGAAATAATGGTAAATTAGTATTGGCTAACATACTGCGCACCATGTTCATAAGGGTACGGTTTCTTCTTTCAGCGACACCATTCTGCTGAGGTGTACCAGGCATGGTGTATTGGTTCACAATCCCCTGGCCCTTACAAAACTCATAAAATTGACCAGGAGCTTGTCCCACATCAGTATGTCTTCCATAATATTCACCGCCTCTATCTGATCTCACAACTTTAATCTGACGATCCAATTGTTTTTCAACTTCAGCCTTATAATCTTTAAAAGTTGTAAGAGATTCAGATTTCTCCTTAATTAGATACAAGTACATGTAACGAGAATAATCATCAATGAAAGTGATAAATGAAGTATGTCCTGTTATGCCTGCGATTTGGTAGGGACCACTAATGTCAGTATGAATGAGTTCTAATAAATTAGAGCTCCTAGTGGCACCTTTCTTATTCGCTAATGTCATTTTACCTTTAAGACATTTGACACATGTTCCAAAATCAGAGAAATCGAGAGGCGGTAAGACTTCATCCTTTACGAGACGATTTAATCGTTCTCTTGAGATGTGGCCTAAACGTTGATGCCACAACATGGATGAAGTTTCTAAGTCTCGTTTCTCTTTCATCTTTGTGAGTGATTCATTAATGTTATATGAAAACAAAGATTTGGAAAAGCCATCATCTAGTTCTAATCTATAGAGACCACCATCCAGAATACCAGTACCATAAAGAACAGAATCATAGAGGATAGAGAGTTTGCGATGACCATGGGAAACAATAAAACCGTCCATGTCTAACTTTGGTCCTGATACAAGGTTCCGAGTTACCTCAGGAACATATAAGGTATCATAAAGTTTAATACATAAACCAGTTTTCATAACTAATTGTAATGTTCCAATGGCCTTCACTTCTAATTCTCGATCATCCCCAATCTTAAGCGTTCTTTGGTTTCTTTCCAGCTTCCGGATTGAAAGGAATCCCTGAGTTGAATTGGTAACATGAACCATAGAACCAGAATCAAACCACCAAGAATTAGCAGGAACACTTAAATTATAGGACTCAAGTATCATAAAATAATCGTTACCTTTCTTAGCCAGCCACTCCTTAAAGTCAGGGCATTCCTTCTGCATATGTCCTGCCTTTTTACAGAACTTGCAGCGGATTCTGCCTAAGGAGTTCTTAGAGCTGGAAGGTGCACTTGTATTAGGATTGGGCCTTTGGACTTTAGAAGCATCCTTCCTCTGATGATTGTTCTTCCTCTTCTTAGTGTTGGAGGTGGTGAAGTTAGCAACATCGGTAGTGCGATCCATCCTCATACACTCTTCCTCCTGTACGCATATAGCGACCAGTTCACTCATTGTCCATTTGTCCTTCTGAGTGTTGTAATTGATCTTGAATACTTCAAAGGACGAAGGAAGCGAAGTAATGATGAAATGAACAAGGAAACCATCACTGATTTCCATTTCCAGCCCCTTCAGCTTATTGGCCATGTCATTCATCATCATGATGTGCTCGTGAATGCCGCTCCTCCCATCATACTTAGTTGTCACCAGCTTGAGAATAAGAGTACTAGGGTGTGCTTTAGACGTCCCCTTGAACTGCGCCTCCACAGAAGCCAAGTAGGTTTTAGCATCTTCAAAATCAGGAATAGCTCCCCTGATTGCATTGCTTATGGACTGCTTCATGAACATGAGAGACATGCGGTTACACCTAGTCCACTTTTCATGAGTTAACTGCTGAGCAGCAGTACTTTGTGAAGTAAGATCCGCTGGCTTATCCTCTCTTAGAGCATAGTCAAAGTCCAGCAATCCAAGTGTAAGCATGAGAGCATCCTTCCATGCAGCAAAGTTATCACCAGTCAATGGTGGAATCCCGCAATTGGGCGCTGATAGTGGAAATAAGATGAGCAAGTTATGATACTAAGGAAGAAGTCCTAATGTGATCTAAGGGCACGTTAAACTAAGGCAGGCATAAATAATGACCATTTTACATTATGAAGCTGTGATATTGTCTATTACTAACATCAAAATAATAGACTTAGTTAAAATTCTACTTAAACGAAGACAAATCAGCTTTGGCCAGAAATTGAGACAATCACTTTAGTTATGCACTTGTTAAGTATGCCATCTATGAAGGAATTAAATCAGCTTTGGCCAGATATTAAGACATTCATGTTTATGATGCACACTTAACATAGCTTTCGTAATACTTGAACGATAAGTAGATGTATCAAGTCAGCTTTGGCCAGAAATGATACATCAAAAGCTCATTCAAGTTAAGCTATTTTGGTTTTGTAAAACATTATCTGATTCTGATTAATTAACTAAGTAAATCTTAGTTCACATTAAACAGCCTAAAATAATGAGGTTTCGAGTCAGGTCTCGACTGAGTTATGAGATCTCGAGTCAGTTATGAGGTCTCGAGTCGCAACCTTATTGTCTCGAGTCGGAACCATGGTCTCGACTACTATATCTTATGAGATCTCGACTCATGATGAGGTCTTGAGTCGCAACCACGGTCTCGAGTCGCAACCTTATGGTCTCGAGTTATGACCTTATGGTCTCGAGTCGAGACCTTTCTCTCGAGTTGTAAACTTTTGAGCCCTTATGATTTCGAGTCGAGACCTTATGGTCTCGAGTCGAGATCTGTTGGTCTCGAGTTGTGAAGGTTTAAGGACCTGATGATTTCGAGTCGAGACTGATGGTCTCGAGTCGTAATCTGATGGTCTCGAGCCCACTGTTGATAGCTGTTTATTGTGATAATAACTAAAAACTCGAATTCTAAGGGATTATGAGATATGATTTCCTGTTTTAAGATGATCTAATTTTATCAAAATATTTCGAAAAATTATAACTGTATATCTTTTAACAGTTTTCGAATAAACTTAAAAGATAAAATTGGATCAAACATGGAAAAACACTCATCAATCCTAAATACATTCCAAAACATAACAGAATTTTCAAATTTTCCTAAGAACATGATGAACCCTAAAAAATAAAACATAAATTCTGGAACCCGAAACCTGATTTTTTTTAAGGTTTTTAAAACAGATTTCGGTCATAAACATAATCCAGTTGATTTCGAATGAACACGTGATTAACCTTTTCCGAAAACAGTGATCTCGAGTGGACATATTCGACTCAAAACCGGCAGTTAGTTTATTAAGTTAAAAATTTATGTTTTCATGATTTCAATCCCAGAATTATGGATACGAAAACAGAACTGACTAATCGACATATCGCTCTGATACCACATGTTGGTTCAGTTCTGTTTATACATGAGGGAAAACATAAAACATACCTGTCACCGCAGACAGTGCAGTGGAGAATCCAGTGAGAGAAGACGACATGGAGTTCGACATCTTTGTCAAGGTGATCTGGTTCCTCCTTAGGGTGCTGACTGATGATGGTGACTGATTAAACCGAAAAGGGTATCGGCTATGGAGATGAAGGTCGAATGTGATGTTATGCTTATGGGGTATGTCTAATGGTGTAACTGTCTAACCCCTTAACCTCCACATGAGTCTCCTTATATAAGCACCCAGGAGGAAACCTAATTAGTTAATAAGGGTAATATGGTCCATCAACAATTACCAACTAATTATTTAATAGGTTATTATATATTTTGATCTATATTATGTAAATGATTATAATGGCTATAGATTAAATATTAATACATAATATATTTAATCTTACAATGTTCTTTTATTGGATATGGTTAATTAATTCCAAGGGCTCAAAAAGTAATGGGAGTCTGCACTGTGCTCCCAATCTGTTTCAAGCCCTTAAAAGTATTTTACGGTTTTTGATTGGTTCGGGTTTAATCAAGTTGAAACCGGTTTCTTTTCACATTCCCTACATATACAAAAACCAAACGGGGGAATAGTGCCAGGCACCTGCTTGGCACTCCCCCATTGGACCAACAAGATTTTTGTTTTATATTCATTTTAAAATTACGTTTTTGCCCCTATCTCAAAATAAAATTACGTTTTTGCCCCCAGCTCAAAATAAAATTACGCTTTTTGTCCCCATCTCAAAAATACGATCTTGCCCTCAATTCAAAATTACGACTTTGCCTGGCACTCTCCCATTGGACCAACCAGTTTATTATTTTATACCCATTCTAAAATCACGTTTTTGTCCCTCTCTAAAATTACGGTTTTGCACCCAGCTCAAAATAAAATTACGCTTTTGTCCCCAGCTCAAAATTACGATTTTTCCTCCATTCAAAATAAAATTGTGGTTTTGCCCTCAGCTCAGAATTACCTTTTCGCCCCCAGTTCAAAATAAAATTTTGTTTTTGCCCCCACTTAAAAATTACGATTTTGCCCTCTGGTAAAAAATGTGATTTTTCCCCGTTTAAAGATTGTGATTTCGCCCTCAATTCAAAATTACGTTTTTCCCCAGTTCAAAATAAAATTATGTTTTTGCCCCCAGCTCAACATTACGATTTTTCCCTCGATTCAAAATAAAATTGTGCTTTTGCCTCAAGCTTAAAATTATGATTGTGCCCTTGGTTCAAATTTATATTACGTTGTTACCCCCAAGTTAAAAATTACGAATTTGCCCCTATGAAAATTTACAATTTTGCCCCAGGTTCAAATTTACAGTACTGCCATTACTTTAGCTTTTGTCAAATTACGATTTTACCCCAGTCAAAAAATACAACTTTCCCCTAGTTAAAAATTACAATACTGCCATTGTTTTAGTTTTTTTTTTTATCAAAACTATAAAAGTATTTTGTTTTAATTTGTTGACTTGATTTAATTGTTTTTCGTGTCAATGAGCTGACTAACGCTCGCTCATTATTCTTCGGTCATCGCCCCGCAAAGCGAACGGGGCACCAACTAGTGGTATGAACAATTGTGTATATATAAATAACCGGTATGTAGGGTCGGGTATGGAACCTTTTCGGGTTTATTTTATAGTATAAAAAAAAAAAACTTAAAAAAACCCTTGAAGTTTAGGGGTTTAATAAATCGTGGCAGTTGGTACCCGCCAACTGAAGCAATACAAATCAACCAAATCCAAATATGATAAAGTTGAAAACTTTACTTGATACATGTTCCCATCGATCCAAATTTCTCCAACCCACCCTCACCCTCCATTACAGAACCCTAAATTCATTAACAACCCATCAAACCCTTGATTCCACCATAGCCTACATCAGTTTCATCTCCTCAAACCCTTTATTTTCTCTCTTGGGTTCATGCAGAACTCTACCCTCACTCAAAGAATTACACTCTTTGCTCATAGTAGATGGTCACTCAAGCCAACTCAATCTGCAAACCAAACTCATAAGTTTATACGGTTCGCTTGGGGACATCGAAAGTGCCCGCCAGGTGTTCGATCAAATGCCTGGCCCAGATATGTTTTCATATAAAGTGATGATTAGATGGTATTACATAAGTGATCTACACTTTGAAACTATTGGGTTCTACAAGTGTTTGAGGAAATGCCTCAATGAACACGACAATGTTGTGTTTTCGATTGTTGTTAAGGCGTGTACAGAGCTGCGAGATGTTAATGAAGGTAGGAAGGTGCATTGTGATATTGTGAAAGCTGGAAGTGCTGACGGTTTTGTTTTGACTAGTCTTGTTGACATGTATGCTAAATGTGGTGACGTTGGATGTTCGCGAAGAGTTTTTGAGAACATTGTTGATAGGGATGTAGTTTCTTGGACTTCTATGATCGTTGCTTATGTGCAAAATGGGTGTGCGGAGGAAGCGTTGGTGTTGTTTAATAGGATGAGAAGTGGGTTGATCGAAGGAAATCAGCATACGCTTGGGAGCGTTGTTTCCGCATGTTCAAAGTTGAGATCTTTACATCAAGGAAAATGGGTTCATGGATATGCGATCAAGAACGGGGTTGATTTCAATTCGCATTTCGTAAGTTCTCTTGTGGATATGTACATGAAGTGCGGGGTGGTTCTTGATGCTCAATCCGCTTTCGACGAGTCTTCTAATATCGATCTTGTTAGTTGGACAGCAATGATTGTTGGGTACAGTCAAAACGGATACCCAAATCAAGCAATTGGGTTATTTACAAGCAAGTATTTACACATCTTGCCCAATTCAGTTGCCATCGGGAGCGTTATATCCGCATGTGCACAATTGGGTCATTCACAGTTAGGTAGAGCGATACATTGTCACGAGGTTAAACTTGGGTTAGAAGATGGTAATGTGATAAACGCTCTTGTTGATATGTACGCAAAATGTCAAATGATTAAGGATGCTCGTTACCTGTTCGACAGTTTAACGAACAAAGATTTGATTACATGGAACTCAGTTATCAACGGGTATGCTCAAATCGGCTGTATTTATGAAGTTACAAGATTATTTCATCAAATGAGGTTAGAAGGTTTTCAGCCGGATGAAATTACGTTAGTGACCCTCCTTTCATGTTTTGCTTCATTTGGTGATCTTCAAATTGGCTCTTCTCTTCATGCTTATTGCGTTAAAGAATCACTATCATGTAATAATGTATATATCAACACAGCACTTGTGCATTTGTACGCTAAATGTGGTGAATTAACGACCGCTTGTCGTGTATTTGATTTTATGGGCGAAAAGAATGTAATTTCTTGGAACGTGTTGATTAACGCATATGGAATGCAAGGGGATTGTAATGGATCATTTGACGTTTTTAACGATATGGTAAAGGAAAGCGTACATCCTACTGATGCTACATTTACAGCAATTCTATCTGCGTGTAGTCACACAGGAAATCTCGAAGCATGGAAGTTCTTTGACTTGATGTGCAAAGACTTTGACTTTACTCCAAAAATGAATCACTACGCGTGTTTGGTTGACTTGTTGGCGCGTTCTGGTCGGCTTGAAGAAGCATTCAGTCTCGTTAAAAACATGCGGGTTCAACCTGATGTGAGCGTGTTTGGATCATTTCTCCACGGGTGCAGTATGCACTCGAGGTTTGACCTTGGTCAAAAGGCGGTCAAATGGATGTTTGACCAACATCCAATCGACGTTTCTTATTACGTGCTTGTATCAAATCTGTACGCTTTAGATGGAAGATGGAGTCAAGTCTCTCAAATAAGGGAGTTGATGAAGCTGAAGGATTTGAGTAAGCTGCCGGGTTGTACCGTACAACTCCATAAAGCATCATCGGGTATGAACCGTACTACACCCGTGAAGTTTTTTCAGACCGGTAGTTTTCATCATTGATCGCACGGTCTGAAATTGTTTCCAGTCTTCTACTTCAGCCGAAATATTCGACAACAACGTATAGAATCCCGTATCGTCAATATTTTCAAGTTTTTCTTGTATTAACGTCATCATATCCAATCTCCTATGAATTCGACATCCGCTTAATAAAGAACTCCATATCCCAGAAGTGGGTAAAAACGGCATTGAAATGATGATTTTGTATGCCTCGTCAAGATGACCCGCTCGACTTAAAAGATCAATCAAACAAGAATAATGTTCCAATTTAGGTTCAATCCCGAAATCTTTCTTCATCGAGTTGAAATACAACTGACCCGTTTCAACATATCCAGCATGACTACAAGCCGATAAGATGTTCATAAACGTAATTTCATTCGGTGTCATCTTTGATTCTATCATTTTATTGAAAATCGAAATTGACATATCAACCAAACCATGCATCCCATAAGCGTCAATCATCGCACTCCATGACACCACACTCTTATACGGCATGATGTCAAAAACACGTTGCGCAATCCATAATTCACCGCATTTGGCGTACATGTCGAGTAGAGCTGTAGATACATATGCATCATTCATCGCACCGTTTGTAACGAGCTTATGATGAATCCATTTACCCTTTTCAAGATCTCTTAAATCGGAACAAGCTTGAATCGCACTCAAGAATGTTACATCATCCATTTCTCGATCATCTAACCACATCTGGTCGAAAAGATTCATGGCCTCAACGGATTTACTGTTATGAACAAAACCCCACATCATAGAGTTCCATGTTACTACACCCTTACGACTCTGGTTCTTGAATATGTTATATGCTGAATCTATAGAACCGCATTTAGCGTACATGTCAATTAACGAATTCAAAACAAATTCATTCAAAACCCCTGTTTTAACAGCGTAACTATGAATCTGAGTGCCAAGATTTAATGAACCCATGTTTCCACAAGCTGAGACGACACTTGCTATAGTAAACTCGTCTGGCGAGATCATGTGGGCCCGCATTTGTTTAAAAAGATCTAACGATTGCCCCGACATTCCCTCTCGTGTATAACCCGATATCACCATATTCCATGAAAATGCATGTCTATCCCTATTTGTATCCAAAATTTTGTGGCAAGTACTAAACTTTCCACAATTGGCATACATATCGATCAATGTAGGCCCCAGAATGTCGTTGTCAGGGTCGAGGTGTTTTCGTATAACATAACCATGAACCGATTTGCCTTGTTTTAAGAAACTCAGTCTAGCACAAGAACAAAGAATGGCCATCATGGTGATTGCATTTGGTTCTGCTTTAGATTCTTGCATTTTAATGAAAGCGTATAATGCTTCTTCGTAGTAACCGTTGTGATTATAGCATGTGATCATAGCCGTCCATGACGATGTTGAATGATTAGAAATCCGATCGAAAAGACACCGAGCACTGTACAACTCTCCACATTTTCCATACATCGCAATAAGAGAGTTATTTAACGTGTTGTGATCGCTACTTTCAATATTCCTTATCACTGCATAACCATGAACCGACTTTGATTGTAACCTTAAACCCAATTCACCGCACGCCTCTGCAACACTAAGCAAAGTCACATAATCCGGTACATGCCCATCTAACATCATTCTGTAAAACAACTTCAACCCTTCACTTAACTGACCGTACCGAACGTGCATCGAAATAACCGAACTCCAAGACACAACATCTCGTTCAAGCATTTTATCAAACACTTGGCGCGCGCAACTCAATTCCAACGCTTCACCATACATGTTAACCAGCGAGGTCTGAACCACAGGATCTAACTCAACCCCACATTTAATTATCCTCCCATGAACATTTTTCCCAATACCCAGATCACCAAAACCCGAACAAGCCCGTAAAACCGATGGAAAAATGAAGCTACTGATGAGGGTTAGTTCCTGCAGCATGTGAGTATATAAAGCAATGGCTTGTTTGAATAATCGGCACCAAACAAAGCGTTTGATGAGTACACCGTACATGTAAGAGTCTGGTGTAGGGAATGTTTGAAATACAAGGTGTGCGGAATCTAGAGGACCCATTTGGGCGTATGATTCTATGAGCTTTGTTGACGCAAGAGGGCTTCTGTGTTGGCCTGTGACGACGAGATGAGCGTGAAGTTGAGTGAGGGTTCTTGTGGTGGAGCAAGATCGGAATAAAGGCATGTACTTGATCATCTTGAGTTTGATTGTTCATAAATTGCTTCCAAACGTTTGGGAAGAAAGTTATGGCATAGGAAATTGCCCCAAATTTTGGGTCAGGGTCGTTGCTTTGTAATTCAACAAAGTTTGTCAACTGTTTTTTTAGACTACTTTGTTGTATTAGGCTACTACACTCTTCAATTTGGAGAGCACCGTTGCTCCACTTCGGTCAGACTATGTTGTCTTAAACGGTTTACGCTGGCTTCAGAGTTTGACTTGGGCGTTCCCTCAGAAAACCATACCGCCGGCTACCACTTGACAGTCGTTGTGCCACCACAAGAGCAGAACTCTATGGCGTAACACACGGTGGGACAAAAACCCGGGTGGGCTCAGGATAGATCTGCAAGGAGGCTAGGCTCTATCTATTGTTGTTTTATCCACCAAAGTGATACAAGTGTGGATTAAACTTGAGTTTCCATTGGAGAACCCAAATCACCCTACCACTAGGCCACAAGTGGTGAATGTTTGTCAACTGTTACAACTAATTTACTGAAACCTTTTTTGTCTCTTGAAAGTCACTAAAGTTTCATTAGTCGTTCTAATACTATGTAATCATCAGGTTACTAATGATGATGTGTAAGGTTTCATTATTTTTTTTATCTTTAATATAAGGTGGAAAATATAAATAATTACATGGACTTTTCAATTAAAATATATTAAAAGCCACATTTTTATTATAAATCTTTTAAAACAATAAGTTTTAAGTTTAAAAAATATATTTATTTTAAATTATAAATCTCCCAAAATTATACATATAAGAGATCAGAACTAAAACTTCCCAAATCAAACATATTTAGCAAAAAGTATAAGGAACGACAGGGTTTCATATATACACACTTAGGGCTGTAAAAGAACCGAACGAACACGAACAAGGCCTTGTTCGTGTTCGTTCGTTAAGGAAATAAATATGTTCACGAACGGTTCATGAACACTTACCGAACGAGATTTTATGTTCGTGTTCGTTCATTAAGGAAATGAGCGTGTTCGCGAACGGTTCACGAACACAAACGAACACAAATAAATTCGGCGAACACGACGAAGGATAAAGATAGATGGCCCAGAGAGTAGCACTCGAACTTGAATCCCTTATTGTGGAACGGAGGTCGATCGTATTCGTGGATGTAAATAATGAGAAATGAAAGTGAAATGATGCATAAACAAGGTGAAAGTGGGTTTCCTAGTTTAATTGTTAGGGAAATAAAATAAATAAAAGTTTAATAATATAAAAAGTACAAATAAAATATAAGAAAATACAAAGATCTTCAATTAAAACACAAAGATACGAACATAAACGAACGCAAATCAACGAATGTTCACGAACACGTTCACGAACATCTTACCGAACGTTCACAAACACAATCGAACGAACGAGACCTTTGTTCATGTTCGTTCGTTTAACTAATCGAACGAAATTTCTTGTTCATGTTCGTTCGTTTATTAAACGAACGAACATAAACGAACTTCCCGCTGAACGGTTCACGAACTGTTCACTGAACGTTCGGTTCGTTTACAGCCATATACACACTTTTATAAGGAACGACAGGGTTTCATATATACACACTTTTGGATCTGTATATGTGTAATCAAACTAGTGATGTAAGATTAGTGGACATGGGACATATCGAAAACTGAATAATTTTGAATTAAACTAAACTAGTCGATTTTCCCCGCGCTTCGCGGCGGGATCTCGATCGGTATTGATTCGGTTTATTTCTATACCGACACAATACATGCATTTGGTATAACAATCAACATCTGCTCTACATTGACCGAAAACCATAAAACGAACACGGTGCCAATACCGATGTTGTTCGGTCCGGCTCAATATGGTACAATACAGTACAGTATTGATACAGTATCAGTTTATTAAAACTAAAAATATAAATATAAATACCGGTACCAAATATCGATGTTGTTTGTTCGGTTTTACGTTCGGTACAATAGCAACACAGTGTCTACTTTCAATAAGATTTACCGAAAACCATAAATATGAATAGTGGCACTTATGTTGTTCAGTCGATTTTCTTTTCGGTATGGTAGCAACACAGTATCCATTTTCAAAAAGATTTATATCAGAATGTTGGAAAAAATACATAGATGCGTGTTTAGATTATTTTTAAAAGATTAACGTACGCAAATTATTAAAAAAATTATATTAAATGAACAATATTTAAAAAAATACTTTAAAAAGCTATTTTTTTATTCATGGTCCCTCTACTTTAACATATAAATAATATATATATATATATATATATATATATATATATATATATATGGTTGGGTTCTTTGCAGAACTCACATCTTATGCAGAACTTTAAGAACTATTTTTAACCATCGATCTATTAATCAATGGTTGAAAATAGATTATGGTAAAATTGTAATTAAATGGAAAATTAAGGAAGTAGTTTTAATGTGATAAGGGTATAATAGTAAAAATAGCTGAATTCAAAATATATCTAATTTCTCTCATGTCCTATATTTACGGTGGTTAACTAATTTCGCATCAAATAAAAGATTCTTCAGAAATCTTTAAAGCTAAACACAATAAAAAAAATTAGAACTGTAAAATCTAAACACAATAAAAATTGGTAAGAATGATGTTAAGGTCTACGTACAAGCATAAATTATATTTACATATACGTAAATATATATTTACATATACGTAAATAGGGTTGGGTTCTTTGCAGAACTCACATCTTATGCAGAACTTTAAGAACTATTTTTAACCATCGATCTATTAATCAATGGTTGAAAATAGATTATGGTAAAATTGTAATTAAATGGAAAATTAAGGAAGTAGTTTTAATGTGATAAGGGTATAATAGTAAAAATAGCTGAATTCAAAATATATCTAATTTCTCTCATGTCCTATATTTACGGTGGTTAACTAATTTCGCATCAAATAAAAGATTCTTCAGAAATCTTTAAAGCTAAACACAATAAAAAAAATTAGAACTGTAAAATCTAAACACAATAAAAATTGGTAAGAATGATGTTAAGGTCTACGTACAAGCATAAATTATATTTACATATACGTAAATATATATTTACATATACAACAACAACAACAACCATACCCAGTAAATCCCACAAATAGCAAAGCTACTTATAGGGTCTGGGGAGGGTGGGATGTAGACAAACCTTGCCTCTATCCCTAGGGATAGAGAGGCTGCTTCCAGAGAGACCCTCGGCTCCAAAACGAACATCATACCAACACACCAAGTCAAAGAACATAGAAATAAGAAGTCAACAATACCAAGAAAGTTATTAGAGTGACACAATATAATGTAAATCATGTGTAATATCATACAACATTTGGGCATGAACACTACGTAAATATATATTAACATATGTAAATAAATAGTTTACATATATAATGTAATTTACATTTACAATTTACGTATATGTATATTTGAGAAATACATATGGTAATTTGAACAAAAAACATATTATTTATAAAAAAACAAAATATAAATTCATCATCAACAAATAAAATATAAACTTTGCTATTTTATATATATGTAAATATATTCTATGTACGAATTTCATATGGTTTACATATACGTAGATAAGTAGTTTCCACATATAAACTAATTTTACATATATGTAAATATGTGGAAAACATGTGTATAATTTCCAGAAACTAAAATAAACATATTTAATTTAAATAAATAATATTTTAAGAATTGAACGTTTGAAATTTAAATAAAAAATGAAGAATTAAAACACCACTAAAAACACTATAATAATTATTTATTTATGTTATTTCTATTCATCAAGACATTCCTTTAATATGTACTAGCTGTAAGACCCGTATGCAAACACGGGTCGTTTCTTAGAAAACCATGCATCACACATATTGACAGAGAGTAAAAAAAATTAGTGCAGACTTACAAAATTGATATAAACTAATGGTCAATAGATTTATTCAACAGCAATTCCATTATGTTGATAGCAAACCAATGTTGTCTATTAACTGTTAAAAACCTCTGTTGCTTTCCAACAGACTTTCCTAAAAACTGTTATCCATTATCTCCAACAGAGCTTGCAAGATGGATAGATATATAGTAAGTATCAGATGTTAATCAACCCATGTTAAAAAGGTCAGTCAACAGAAATTACAAAGGTTAGTAAACAGATGTTAAGAGAATAATGTTATTAACAAAGAATTCAGTACTCTCATTAAAAATGAGAGCTGTAAACACGGGTCGTTTCTTAGACAACCATGCATAACACATATTAATAGAACATATAGATACGTGCATAGATATTGTACCAAAACGTGTTATCTATTATAGCTAAAAGACAACTACAGACATGCATCATCAGTTAATATATAAGATACATATGAGTATTTCCATTGTCCTATCCACAAAAAAAAAGTAGCACCCACCCATTGACAATGAAACCTGTTTATAGACATAACTACATATAGAACATGTCTAAGAAGCAAAATTAGAACCACCAACGAACCAAATGTACAACCACAAACAATCATGACATGAAACTAAGAGGACTTTATCTTTGTCACGATATGCACAACTTTTTTTAACTTCAGCAATTGAGTAGACTTGTGAAACTCTAACGAAAGTTCATCACCAAAAGCAATATTGCAAGATCTCAGATAAGAAGACCATCCAACAACAGCGTAGTTGAATCCAGTATTGGTTTTTTGAGATGTTGTAAACAGTTTCTGGACTTCATATTTGAGATTCTGGATCTTTATAGGCTTAGGATTATCAGTATGCAGATCCAACGCAGAAGATACATCTGATGGCAGATGCTAAAAAACAGAAAATTGAATAGTGAATTTTATAAAATATTGATATATAACTGAAATTGTTGAAATAACGAAACAAAGCAACGACTGCAAAAGCTTACAAGTCTGTCTTCAGCATGTGTGGTGAAGTGTAAGACTGATTCTAAAGTGGATGATACTAAACGAACCATTTGAACTTTACACGGTCTATCAACAGCTTGGTTATCCTCTACAATTGTCTTGCCACGAAGTTTGTGCATCTTTTCAACCTAAGTAAATTAATTTAGAATATAACAACTCTAAATTCTTGAAATTTTATAACTTTCTTTATCAACACAAACTGTCTTCTCAACTCAGCTTTGAAGTTTAAGACTCAATCATACAGAAGAATGTCAATATATTGAGACAATAATAAAATAGACAATATAAAACTAATAAACGCTTACATTAGATACAACACTTGAAGAGGTAGAAATGTCACGAACAGGAAAATCTTTAGACTGTAGTTGAGGATCGTTAACATCATCAGCTATTTTTACAGAATGATCTTCAGGCTACAACAAAATTTAAAAAAACCTTCCTATACTTATTATACAATAAAATATATGCATAGGAAATTATAAATTTACAGCATTTTTAACATCTAACTCATCAACCAGACGCGCAATCTTTGAATCAAATAACCCATCATCAACAAACTATATTTATAAGAAGGATCATATATAAGAAACCTTATTTAAAATCATAATAATATATAAATATTACATGTGTATATATACATTAAAAATATCCTCAAAACTCGTAAACTGCTTAGAATTACCAACCGAAGCTCCAGTATCCTCATCATCTAAAGCAACTTTCCCGGAATCCAGAACCTGTTTGTGTTTAGCCTACAAAATGAGATTTCAAAAGTTATTAGCATAATATAATAAAAGTTACTTATCACCATCATGTTATCAAACAATGTATTTTATCATCAAAATTTTATACCGCGGCCAATAAATCAAACCCATCATCTCCATAAACTGAATCATCCAAAACAACAACATCAGCTTTCTTGAAGGAAACCTCAGTTCCAGTCTCGGAATGGAAAACGGAAAGCTCAAACGTTTTAGATGCGATCATGGTGAAAACCAACCAAGATTCAACTGCTATGGGAACTTCTTCAATCATTTTTAACCATCCATCAGTAAATCCGCATCCATCAGTCCATCCTTTCATCATCACATTCCAAAACCTTTCGCCAACATAGATAGTTTCCATCCCATACTCGTAATTTTTACCATAGAATTGTTTCCAAAATTTGTTAGCAATTAGCTATAGAAGAAGCAAAGGAATATTTAGTGCAGACTTACAAATTTGATATGAACTAATGAGCAACAGAAGTTACAACGGATTAGTCAACAAAAGTTAAAATGAGAATTACTCAACAGGGTTAGTCAACAGTAGTTAAGGTATTTACACACAACCTAACCACTGTTTAGCTATCAACTATTACATACCTCTGTTGCTATCCAACAGAGGTTTCGTAACAACTGTCATCCATTATGTCCAGCAGAGGTTGCAACGTGGACAGATCTTAAATATCAGATGTTAGTCAACCGAGGTTAAAAGACTTAGTCAACAGAAGTTAAAGAGGTTAGTCAACAGATGTTAAGATTATAAGGAAACAGACGTTAAAAGGGCAAACAGATGTTAGCAAGTTGTTGAGCTAGCAAAAAATGTTTACAGTAAGTACCAAAATAATATATCGTTACTTACAGTCATGCCAAGTTCAGGTCTAATATTTGCTGAAATGTAAGAGTTCTCGTAGACATTTTCTTTAAAACATGAGACAACAAATGACAAACGTCCAATAGCTTTCACCAATACAACATCTTTCGTTTTCAAACAACAATCTCTAACAAACTTTGTCCATCCATCCGTAAATATACAATGATCATCTCTCTTCCTTACTCGTACTAACCATGATTTGTCACCATCAAGTAACTCTACAATTCGACCGTACGGGACCTCCTTGCCCCACAACAGAGTCTCAAAATCAAGTGGTATATTCTGCAACAGTAGTTAACAAACATCTTACATCAAAAATTAAGGTAGAATTCTAATAGTAGCAAGAAAGTTAAAAAACATACCAAAAATATAAAATCATATTCATTAAGGAATTGTAAAAAGGATGGTGTTTGATTGGATAGATTCATATCTGCAATAAAGAATTTAAACTTACAAGTTATATAGATGAACAGCATCCAACAAAAGTCATAGACAAACAACATTATAAAATAGACATCACTAACATCCCTTAAACAAAATCAGTACTTAAAAACAAAAGTACCAAATATTAACCAGACTATTTGTATAATCACACACTTAAGGTATTATAAAAACAAAGCACAAAACGAAAATCATCATCTCTCACAACAGTTAAGCAAATGAGCATCAACCAAAAATTATATTGTTGATTTATCAATCGTAATGTAGAAGACAACATCACGAAGATGCATGCACAAATTGGGACAGAGAACGCTATCAGTAACTTCATTTAAGTTAATGCAGTACTTAATCGATAAAAATACACCGGATTACAACAACTATTATTTGCTTCAACAAAGAATATGAAACGCCGTCAGTGACAAATACATACTCATAACATCAAATAATGATTAATCTAACATTTATAATACAAACAATAAATTCAAAGAAACAATACTTGGTTTTATAGCGTGTAATCTATATTATGCAATAGAACCTTGCCGATTTTGATAAAAAAGTTATTTGAGAAAGGTTCCGAATATGTTTTCTGGAGCTTATATTCAATAATGGAGATGAAAAGTATATTAAATGGAGTTAATACAGATGTTACATTTACACTGGTTGGTTGAAATTAAGTTTTGTAAAATTTATACTTTACCCCCTTTTACATTAAAACGGGGCAATTTTTGCACAGCAGTAACCACTGCTTGACTATAAATTTAATGTTAAATACGAAAAACTTATCTATTAATTTAATATATTTATATAATTAAAAATAGTTTTTAAATTCCGATATTAAAGATTATTATAAGTTAAATAAATAAACAATTACAAGTTAATAGATAAATATCTTACTTTCAACAATCCCAATACAATCTCACCTCTTCTTCTCCGGCGAAAAACCTCTACAGTTTCTTCTTCTTCAGACTTGATGATCAGAAGTTTAAAGTTTTAGATCAGGTATTTTTTTTTGTTCTTTTGTGTATTTTATAGGTATGCTTTGACATGTTCCTTTCAGTTTCCTCATTTCAAATTATATAAACATCAAAATCATAATCTACTGATGTTAAAATAGATAAACTTATATGAACTTGTTTTCTTTATTTTATAATAAGATTTATATCAACCTATTTAGTTACATTTTGATTCATTCCATCTAAATAACAATCTGAAATATTATTGTTTCATAAATATTTGGTTGTAAATTTTACAAATGGTTTTAGAATTATTGTATGAACTGCCATGTAGTGTTGATACATTTGTTCTATCAATATTAATTTTGATAAAATATTCTGCAATCAGTTTATAGTACTCATATGTCTGATTTGTAAGTGAATATAGCCTTGGCTGCTGAAAAAAACTGAAGTTTGAAGTTGACACAAACATGGATATTTGAAAACTTTATTGCCATACAATATTTTTTTATTATACAAGAATATAAATTTGATCTTACACAGTGTTATATTCATATTGTTGGTTGTAGGGACCATATTGAAGTACACAACATATAAGTTTGGTCCTACAGAGTGTTGGATATTTTTTTATACCTTAAATAGAATGCTTTTCAGATACAATTGATTTTATGTTTAATTATTTAAGTGTTATTGTATTTTTTACTTTCAGATGGGGTTTGTGATAATTATCAATGTCTCTGAATTGACAGACCTAAATGAGGGATTGGTAAGCTATATTCTTAGAACAAATTAGCTCAAATCACAATTGTATGCTAAAAACTGTATTTATAAAATTAAAGATATATCAAATGTTGTGTATTTTATATACATAGGTACTTCCAAGGATAATGAGAAACCAATTACCAAGAAAGTGTGAAGTAATAAAGTTGGTTGATTATACGGGTTTTAAGTATAAGATTGCAGTACAGAGCATCAGTCATAAAAGTAAGAAGATAAACGGGCTAGAATGGACTCGGTTTGTTGAAACTTATAGAAATAACAACATAGACAAGCTGTGTTTAAAAAAATTGAAGGAAGTAAAATTTGAGATAAATGTTTTGAACAATGAGGGATTGGAGATTAGAAATGATGGCTCGAACAGAGATTATGTTCATGGTTGCTTGATACAGGCTGAAGAAGAAACATACTGCAAGCAAGTTAAAAACTGCTACCTTATTTTTATATATTGCCAGGGTATCTTTTGGACTGTTAGAAAAACTTCTAATTTATATTTTGTATCCTATATAAAATCTAATATGACATTTCTGAATTGTATGTAAATTTTAGCATTTACCACATGATTTGCTGAAGCTGTTGTCGGAGAGGAGATAAAAAATTGATAACTTGGTTGCAAAAGTACATGGACCAAAGCAGAGTAGTAAAGTTGATGTGTATTATGTTTTCTCTCCTGAAAACAAAAAGGGATTGGCTGCTGGTTTTATGGGACCAGGATGGACAACTTTTTGCTTCGAAAATGACATTGAGGAAAGCTGCCAACTGCTGTTTCAATGGATGGGAAGTACCTCTGAAGACGACTTTAACTTCACTGTGAAGGTTTTTAACAAAGACGGGATTGGACTTCATGGGGAGACTAAACATCACTGCAGCCGTACCAATCACCAACACCGCAAAAAGCGTCCACATTATAAAAAACAGTTTGAATACAATGTTTTAGAGACACACAGCTTGGTATTTACATATCTACTTTTAATATGGTTGATTTTAATTATAATGTTGGATCTATCTGTTATTACTTAAAGTATATGCTATTTTGAATGAATAACTAAAGAAATAATTCTCCTTTACAGGCAATACCGAGGAACTTTGTTCGAGAACACCAGCTAAATGATTACCGTAGAGTTGTGCTGTCATTTGGTCATGTGAAGTTTTTGGTACAGCTGGTTGTTAGGAGAGATCCTAGAAGACCTGACGACAACAACCATCTATTGATGCATACAAACTGGCAGCGTATCATGGATGAAACGGGAATATCTGTGGGGAAAAAGCTGAGGTTTGAGATAGTCGAAGAAAAAAGTGTAACAGGAGATAAAATACACTTTGAAGTTTGTTGACATAGTCTTTGAACATCTTTTAAGCCTTTAATAATTTATGTTTAAGTTGACATGTTTGATGGACAAATTTCTTCTTTGAATACTAACTTAAGAATGAAGTTATGTAGTCTTAGTATATACTTTCAAAACTTTGTGGTTTTACCTTTTTATATTTTTCAAGTAAACATTACTATATTTTGCATCTAAACATTACTATTTTCCATTACATTTCCCGGTCACTCAACAAAAAGAAATATAAGACTCAAAATTAATAAAATAGTATACAACTTATAATTACAAATAACAGTGTTTTAAAAATCTGCTCCTACCAAAGGGACAAACTCAACATCTGTTTCGCTAAACTTTGCAAACCAAAACGTCTGTTGAAGACAACCACTGTTGAAAGAAAAGAATGTTAAACCAAACAACCTCAGCTCATGAGCCAAACAAACTCTGCTGATGAACCAAAAGGTCTATTAAGACAAACACTGCTGAAGCAAAGGTCTGCTAAAGAGAACCTCTGCTGATGAAGCCAAATGTATGATGAACCTAAGTTCTGATGTGGACCAACAGACAATTCAACAGAAGATCTATAATATAAGATCTTTAACATATGATGATCAACAGCTCATAAGGTCTGTTGAAGCACGCTATAACAGTGCTTAGCCTTTAACAGATCTTTAACAGTTCTTATGGGTTAACAGATGTTAGCACGCTATAACAGTGCTTAGCCTCTAACAGATGTTAATGTATCCCAGACCACAGTTTTCCGACTAACCAATTGATTAAATTTTCATTCATCAATCTAACAATAATATACAACCCTACTACTTATCCAGTCCATCAATATCACCAAAAATGTATATAATGTATAATAACAATATTATATAACAAACAAAAGGTTAACCTTACTTGATATTCAAACCGTAGACATTACATACCATATTCATCATTGTAGCCCTTAACCACAGTTTGTTAAAACAACAGTTAACAGACATAAATAAAAACCACAAGGATTCTTAAAAAATAAGTGGTTTCTACTTATCTCTCATAAGAATTGTTTTTTCATAAGCGTCTAATTGTTAACCTTAGTCAGTTTCTTCCGGGTTCTTCTCACATTAGTGGATAGCTCACCAACATTGACAACATCAGCATCTTGAGCCATCCGCTTTCCATTGGGACTTGATCCAGAATCCTTTTCAACTTCAACGGCTGAAGAGTCGGCCATAACAGAGACATCATCCTTGCAACAGATCACAAAACAACTATTGATCTCATTTAATAAAATAATGAACTCTTTTTAAACATACTAAACATACTTTAAAAATAAATACTCACCCTTGAAGTTCGTTCAGCAGACACCTGGGAAGATTTTGAAAGGTTAACATCTTTAACGTCAGCTACCTCTTGAGTAACCTAAAGGATCATAATATATGATATCATATAAAAAAGTGCAGAATCCAGTGTTTAAAACTCAAAAGAAAAATAAATAGATTGAAAGAGTAATTTTATATGCAACCTCATTAGTATTTTCATCACCATTACTATCTCCACCAACCAACTCAGCAATTATTACTGGATCATCACATGTTTTTTGCACAGTATTGTAACACCCCGAAAATTTACGTCCTATAATGTGTTGACACGTGTCATAGGTTATAACGTGTAAAATAATGTTCTTAAAGGACTAAAGTTGACAAACAGTGAAACTGTGTAAATATAAGGGTTCAAAGTGTCAACAATGAATAAATATACTTTTCAATAACCCTACATGATGTTTATAACCTTAAACGAATAGATCATGGATCATACGAAGCGAATTGTGAAAGAAAGTGAGAGATTACAAACTACAGGGGTTAAATGTGCCAACATGTTAAGTTATACCTCTGAGTGACCTTTTGACAAACCCGAAGCTTTGTAACGATTAATTATGCTCACTAGAATGTACCACAAAAATTTCATGAAGTTTCGTTATCGTATGAGCAAGTTGTGATAAAATTCGTGTGCAAGGGTTAGAACCGTCAACATTGAAATTTAGGGCTTTTCGGGTGATCACAAAGTTACCCGAGGACTTGACAAAGTGGGTATAAGTATTAAAGCCCCTATATATAAATATCAAAGCCTTAAAATGCAAGAAACATCTGAAAACGACCTTTCGGGGGACTAGGGGCCAAAATGCAATTAAAGAAACAAGTGTGACCTGATCTGAGGGGCCATGCGGCCCGCCTCCCATTTGTGAAAATCCCAAGCGGGCCGCGTCCGACCTGCAGGTGCAGAAAAAACAGGCAGCTGCCTGTTGATGCATGTAACCGACTCCAATCTCATTTTTTCGAAACCTTGGGCTGCCTAAGATGGTTTCTAGCCTATAGGGCACTTGTGGATGATAATGCAACACCCCTAGACTTATGTGTTGATCATCTAAGAGTGTTTGAAGCCTTATATCAAGACCCACATGTTACCACATTGTTCATTCATCACCTCTGAGAATTTCTGGAGCATTCAAGCAGGCCACAAGCATTCTAATTCGTCCATTAGTTGTGTGTAAGTATGTTTAACCCTTCCTAATTCATTTATACTTAGTTTATAGCCTAGAAATCAAACCGTCGTAACTACGGTTTGATTTATCGATAAATAACAATCGGTCCAGAGTATTGTCGAATCGAAAGTTGTTATAAGTTGGTATTTATATGGATAATAAACCCCTAAAAGGGCACTCACTGATTCGAATCCTAACTAGGTCGTTTATCGAGTCAATGGTTGTCCGAAAAAGTCAACAGAATTAGTATTTTGGAATTTACGCGTAATTAGCAATATAAAAGGCGTGTAATCTGTTTTATCAGTGATATAGCTTGAAAATAAGTATAAAAACTTGTCTACGCTTGTTTGATTCGACAACTTTCTGTTTAAGACCGATTCGGAACCGAAAGACGCAAAAGTTTGACTTTTGCATTGACCTCAGTTCTGACCCGATTTATATAGGTTTAGACATGCCTTAAAGTTCCATTAGGACCTAGTTACATGTGTCTATAAGCCTCTGCGTTTATACCACTCGAGTCCCTAATCGTCCGACGTTTCCGTTAATTGCCTAAATATTGACCGTAATGCCCTTATGTCTATAAAACGAGATTTTTGGAAATGTGAAAGTGCCATAATCTTAGTTACTGATTATTAAACTTGTACCTAAAATTTCACATCAGTTGGAGGTCTAGATTAGGAGTTATGCTTAATGACGTAAATTGAATGCTTTTAAGTAATTAAACGGCGTCATTAGCGTAAAGCCTATCTAAACCCAATTTTTGACATCAAACCTTTTACCCACTGATGTGATATAATATTTTGGGATTTTTAAAGATTTTTAATTATTTTTAAACTGATCATAAGCTAGGTTTATCGCCTTGATTCGGTTAATACCAAAAATACCCTTTTCGGCCATAAAATGAGTTTTACAAATCCTTTTAACGCCAATCCAATTGCTATTGATTTTAAATAATAAATGGAGTATTTTGAGCCTGTTTATTTGATCAGAAAACTCAGAATCGTATTTTAACCCGTACATCGCTTAAAACGACTTTATACGCGTATTTAACGCATAGTTTGGGTTTAAAACTATTTTAGTATATAAGACTTATTATCAAAGGTTATAACCTGTTAAAATAAGCTATTTTACTGATCAACTCAGACCCGGATCACAGGTGTCTAATTAAACCCTTTTTTAATCTTTAAAATAACCAAAATGCCCCTGCGGGGCTTATAAAGAGATTAAACTCGTTTTGGGCGTCATGGGTAATATCCTACTGATGTCACAACTTATTTAAGGCATGTTAACTTAGGAAACCTGTTTAGGACTCTTACGGATACCCGTTACGCTTCATGCGCGTTCGGTTCGATTTATGTAACTAGTTTACATAAATTAGCCGAAACGGGTCAAACCTTATCGGTTTTATCTCAAAATCCAGAATGTGTATCATATACCCATATTAAGCAAGTCTTCAAACTTTTCGGGTCTAAATCACATTCTATCCGGTCTTCGCTTAATCTTGCGTACAAACCGTATCTTTAAAACTAACCGGTCTAAGCGTAAGCTTAACTAAAGACCCGTTAGGATTCTAATAGGTTATTATAAACCTTCGTTCCATATTAGGAGAACCAGTAAAAGATACTTGCACTCGCTGATTTTTGATCAATACTTACTCAGGTAAATACTTTTAACTTATTTTCCCTATACGGGCTTGGGGTACGGTATATAAAATACCCCTTGGTCGGGGCGTTGAATCTTTGATTGAATAAATGATAATTAACGTATTGAGACGTCTCGTTTAATATTGTTTTGTTTGCTTAAAGCCTTTGGGGGGTTAATGACCGTGTCCCGGATATCCCTGGCATCATTTTACGAAATGGCCACGACCTTAGCACTCAGGTGTAGGCGTACACCTGTCAGTGTCTCATAAATAAAGTGGTGTGATTATTGATCTTTAACCCGGCTCGATCCGGGCTACTGAACGCATAAGGAACATGTAAATCCCTACAAGTATTATATTTAAATAATTATCCCAAGTTATAAAATATTATTTGTGCCTTGTGCCTTAAATGCATTTTCTAAAACTCTTTTCAAAATGAGTCGGTTGATTGTATTTACCAGTGTAAACTGACGTATTTTCTTAAAAAGGTTAAGTGCTGGTACTACGCGAATTAGGCTGGCTTGTCTCCTAGCATCCACATTAAGTCTCGCCAGCTTGGATGTCATAAACTGTTGAACATTTGTTTCCTTTTATTTTGATCTACCTGTGGATTTATATTCGACTGTTTGTGATACTTAATATTACAATATCGTTTGGTTGAATTAAATCTATACTTTGCTTCCGCTGTGCATTTAAATATTGTGTTGTTTGACTATTATGTTGCCAACCACGTCACGATACTCCCCTACCGGGCCCACCGGTAACACGTGGAAATTCGGGGTGTGACAGGTTGGTATCAGAGCCAACTCTGAGTGAATTAAACACTAGCCTTTTTGTGTTTAATCTCAGTTACACAGTTGCACATTCCTAAATCTTCGAGTCTAGACAAAGAACTTAGGAATAATCCAAATTGTTCAATTTTTATTTAAATTTTTGTCCTTTATTTTTCCTTGTTATTACCTTGTGTATTTTAACAGGTACAATAATGCCGCCAAGATTTAGACGAGGTGGTCGAGGAAAGGAGCCAGCTAGCGCCCCTAACGACCATGAGGCAGGGCCTTCATATCGACGAACTTCTTCTACTTCTACAAGGAATGACGAAACGAGGGAGCTATGGAGGACATATGAAGAGTCTGCCAGACGATCTTTTTCGCACGCCTCAACACCTCCATATCATGACTCTTATGGGCCTCAGTCAGAGAACGAACCCCACAACCCGCAACATTTCTTTGGCGACCCTACTCCTGTTTTTCAGGGTCAGTTTAACCCAGCAGAGTACCTACCAGAACAAGTGGGCTTTAACCCACTAGGACCGGAAGATCACTTTTCTGGTGATCAAGATATGGACGAGGACACAGATCCCGTCGAGGCTTCAACCGGATCCTTGAACCATCCTTTCGTGATCTCAGACGGTTCGTCTTTTCACGGAACACCATACCAGGGTCCGGATAGTCACATGGCACGGTTCGAACGGTGTGAGTGGTACTATACACCATCTGAACACTCATCACCTCACTAGCAGCCGCCACTGCAGCAGCAAGATCCCTCTGGGGATCCACGTTTCGTGCAGCAAAATCCCTCTGGGGATCCACGTTATGAGGCAGTCACGCCACCGCCTCCACCGCCGCCAGTGCATCTAGAGCCTCCAGAGCCACCAAGACGTAGGAGGACTGGCGCACGGATCTCAGCATGAGAAGTTGATTTCCGTCTCAACACCCCTCAACACTCTAGCGGCAGCCATTACCCGCCTACTTATGAAGTCCCACAGATGGGTGGACCTTCTGTTCCAGTTTCGAAGGTGAATTCGGCACCTATTGTACCGCCATCACCGGGTTTTGGCCACCCAATCCCTGCTTATACGGCTCCGGCAGCTTACAACCCATATGGACCACCAGCATACCATGGCTATAACTATGCTGATGATCCTTACAACGTGGCATCAAGCTACCTTGCCCATAATAATCCTGAGGGACCATATGGACCCCCTTGGGGAATGGGATACCCAGCTCGTGGGTATCAAGCACCTGTTCAGCCGCCACCACAGTACCAGCCACCACGGGCTCCTCCTCCTGAGCAGGAGGAACTCCGTCGAAGACTGGCCAAAGTGGAGCGAGACTTCCAGAAGGAACGTAGGAAGAATGAGGGATTTATGAGTGGTTTGGCAAATTTGCTGAAGGGAAAGAAGAAACGGGATCGTTAAATCCCAATATATATTATTGTATTTCCTTGTTTAAATCAAGTCCCTACGTGGACATTTATTTATGTGTGTATGTAGTCCCTGCGTGGACATCTATCTTTGTACTTAGTCCCTACGTGGACTTCTCTCTAGTAGTCCCTGCGTGGACATTTACTTCTGTAGACCGTCCCTGTGAGGACATGTATTATATGTATAGCTCCTGCGTGGGCATCTGTTTCTGTGAAAAGTCCCGTTTAGGGCAAAATGTACTACTTTTAGTTTTAATGGAATGTAAGTTTATAAATTTCATCATTTCTATGTTATACTTAATTAAATTATATATGAAAGAAATAAATCAGAATCATTCCTTTTAAAAATCTATCTGCCTATATTATTTTTGATAAGGATCTTAAAAGTATAACCTAGCCTGCATGTCATTTTAAGACCTGGCCCAGATGGTAAAACTCGTTAAAAAGATTCAAATCCTTGTTAACATCTGAAAACATGTTAACACTCCTGGCAGACATGATTCGTTAAAAACACACGTGTTATTATTATATATGGATTTTTTTTTCAAAGATTCTAAACCCAACTTAATGATCTCTGAATCATGGGTTAAATCATTAATAAATATGATCAATTCTTTTTACCATCCATTGGTAATGGAATGCCTACGGGCCCTTCTCATTTTCACATGAGACAAAAGACAGTATTAGTCTGTGACCCTGACGGATAAAGGTAATGAAATTTTTTTTTCAAACCTTCATGCTTTGATTCTCTGAAATCATAGCTTATAATCTATATTGTCCCTGTAACTAGGCATTATGTGCTAATAAAAAACTGTTATTGTTTTATAATTAGGATAAATTATATTAGAAATCCTAAATAAATGGGAGTAATAAATTAACCATATATGGTCTATGTTTACCACGGTTAATAAAATTGCCATAGAAGACAATTCTATAATAAACTCATCAATAAATTATTGCCAATGTGTTACAGTTCAAGATACATGGCAGACTCAAACGAGGTCAACAGTCACCCAGGGATAGTGAATGATAATGCCCGTGTAAACGTAGCAGGTGCAGAGTTACAAGCTATGATAGATAATGCGGTTAATAGAGCTATGGATAGACAGCACCATGGATCAAGTGGTACCCATACGAGGACCCAATCCGCATCACACACTAGAACACCCTCCAGGACCCACACTGCCCACAACAGTAATTCTCACCACTCCTCGAATCAAAGGAGTAATCCATCCCAAAGAGTCGTACAGAACCAAGAACCTCGTAATAGGGGTTGCACCTATAAATACTTCGTGTCGTGCAAACCCAGGGACTTCAATGGGGAAAAAGGAGTTGTTGATTGCATGACGTGGATGGATGAAATGGATACTGTGGTGGATATTAGTGGTTGCCATAATAGGGATATTGTGAAGTTTGTCTCGCAGTCTTTCAAAGGAGAAGCCTTAGCCTAGTGGAGATCTTTGGTCCAAGCCACAGGGAAAGTCCCGTTATACAACATGACCTGGGAACAGTTCATGGCACTAATCAAAGAAAATTTCTGCCCTCAACATGAGGTTGAGAGAATTGAATCTGATTTCCTGGCGCTGGTCATGAAAAACCTGGACTGTCAGGCCTACCTTACCACTTTCAATACTTTGTCAAGGTTGGTCCCTTATTTGGTAACTCCGGAGCCTAAACGTATAGCTCGTTTTATCGGGGGTTTGGAACCGGAGATCAAAGCAAGTGTAAAGGCCTCCAGACCAACCACTTTTCGGTCAGTAACGGACATATCGTTATCTCTAATCTCAGATGCTGTCAGGCTGAGGTCACAAAGGAAAAATGATACCGAAAAGAGGAAGCGTGAGGATGACAACTCACGACGATCAGACAAGAAGCAGAAGGGAAACAATGACCAAAAGAAGGGGTCAGGTTTTAAGAAGGATGGTCAACAGTCGGGTGAAAAACCCAGATGTAAAACCTGCAAGAGACAGCACTTTGGGAAGTGCAGGTTTGAATCCAACTCACAATCACAATCGAAACCTTTTGCATGTGGGTTATGCAAATCCAGGGAACACAAAACCTTGGATTGCAAGAAGATGAAGGATGCGACCTACTATGGTTGCAATGAAAAGGGGCACATCAGGAGCAATTGCCCAAAATATGCCAAGAAGCCGGAAGAGGCTAAGAAGACCAATGCTAGGGTCTTCAGAATGGATGCTAAGGAAGCCGTCAAGGACGACAACGTGATAACAGGTACCTTTCTCGTAAATGATGTTTATGCGAGACTGTTATTTGATTCAGGCGCTGATAAGTCGTTTGTAGATAATAAGTTTTGTGAATTGTTGAAACTACCTGTTAGAACTTTAAGTGTGAAGTATGAGGTGGAACTAGCAGATGGCACTTTAGAAACCGCTTCAACCTTATTAGATGGATGTTTCATATCCATTAAGAATCACTCTTTTCCTTTGTCCCTACTTCCTTTAAAACTAGCCGGATTCGACATAGTTTTGGGTATGGACTGGTTATCTCATAACCAGGCCCAGATTATTTGCAATAAGAAGCAAGTGAGGATCAAGACTTCGTCTGGTGAATCACTTACTATCCAGGGAGATACCCAGTATGGGCTGCCCGAGAAAATGTCTATACTCAAAGACTCAAAGTGTTTGAAGAAGGGCTGTGTCATCTACATGGCACAGGTGATTATTGATGAGCCGAAACCCAAGATTGGAGATATCCCAGTCATTTCTGAATACCCCGAAGTATTTCCTGAAGAACTACCTGGTTTGCCACCAGATAGGCAAGTGGAATTCAGAATTGACATTATTCCTGGATCAGCACCAGTTGCAAGGGCGCCTTATAGGTTGGCACCAACAGAGATGAAGGAATTGAGGACGCAGCTAGATGATTTACTAGCCAAAGGTTTCATCAAACCTAGTTCGTCTCCTTGGGGAGCACTAGTTTTATTTGTCAAGAAGAAGGATGGATCGATGCGACTGTGCATCGACTACCGTGAGCTTAATAAGGTTACTGTCAAGAATAGGTATCCTTTGCCCAGAATCGACGATCTGTTCGATCAACTACAAGGGGCAAGTTTCTTCTCAAAGATTGACTTGAGGTCAGGCTACCATCAATTGAAGGTTAGAGATGAAGATGTGCACAAAACAGCATTCAGGACTCGCTATGGTCATTACGAGTTCCTAGTGATGCCTTTCGGGCTCACTAATGCGCCGGCCGCGTTCATGGATCTCATGAACCGCGTTTGCAAGCCGCACTTAGATAAATTCGTCATCGTCTTCATCGACGACATTCTCATTTACTCAAAGAACCAAGCTGACCATGAAAAGCATCTTCACTGCATTCTGGAACTACTTCATAAAGAAAAGCTCTATGCCAAGTTCTCGAAGTGTGAATTCTGGCTTCGGGAAGTCCAATTTCTTGGACATGTTGTTAGTGAGCGTGGTATCCAAGTAGATCCCGCTAAAGTTGAATCTGTCATGAATTGGCATGAGCCAAAGACGCCTACAGAAATACGTAGCTTCCTAGGTTTGGCAGGATACTATAGGCGATTCATCGAAAACTTCTCAAGGATTGCTGCACCCCTGACTTCGCTGACACGTAAGAAGATTAAGTTTGATTGGGGTCCTAAGCAGCAGAAATCCTTTGATATTCTGAAACAAAAGTTGAGCAATGCTCCAGTACTAACATTGCCTGATGGAATAGAGGAGTTTGTAGTTTACTGTGATGCATCACACACCGGGATGGGATGTGTGCTTATGCAGAAAGGCAAAGTCATTGCCTATGCTTCACGCCAGTTAAAGGTGCACGAAAAGAATTACACCACCCATGACTTGGAGTTGGGTGCCGTTGTATTCGCACTAAAACTGTGGAGGCACTACTTATATGGAATCAAATGTGTGATCTATTCTGATCACAAGAGCCTTCAACATCTGTTCAATCAGAAGGACTTGAACATGAGGCAACGCCGTTGGATGGAAACTCTGAATGATTACGATTGTGAAATAAGATACCATCCCGGCAAGGCAAATGTAGTCGCCGATGCCTTGAGTCGGAAGGAGAAGGTGAAACCCATCCGAATCAATGCCAAGCGCATGGAAATAAAGAACAATTTGATAGAAAGATTGTTAGCTGCACAGAAGGAAGCTGTGTTGGAAGCTAACTATCCTAACGAAAAGCTAGGAGTAACTGAGGAGCAGTTATCTCTTAGTAAGGATGGAATTCTTAGATTGAATGGAAGGATATGGGTTCCAATTTATGGAGGACTCCGAGATGTTATCCTCCAGGAAGCCCACAGCTCTAAATACTCTGTTCATCCTGGAGCTGATAAAATGTACCAGGATCTTAGGGCAAACTATTGGTGGATAGGCTTGAAAAAGTCTGTAGCCACTCATGTAGCCAAATGCTTGACATGTGCGCAAGTCAAGGCAGAACATCAAAAACCGTCAGGTTTACTACAACAACCTGAACTTCCTACTTGGAAGTGGGAAATGGTAACTATGGATTTTATCACCAAGTTACCTAAGACAAGGAAAGGAAACGACACCATCTGGGTGATAGTTGACCGACTGACTAAGTCAGCACATTTCCTACCCATTAAGGAGACCTACAGCTCCGATATGTTAGCCCAACTGTACGTTGATAAGATTGTAGCCTTACATGGCATACCTGTAGCTATTATCTCTGACCGAGATACTAGGTACACGTCGCATTTTTGGAAAAGCTTCCAACAATCTTTGGGCACACGTTTGAACTTTAGTACGGCTTACCATCCACAGACAGACGGTCAGAGTGAGCGTACTATTCAAACGTTGGAAGACATGCTTCGTGCATGTGCAATTGACTTGGGTGGTAGCTGGGATAAGCACCTACCATTAGTTGAGTTCTCCTACAACAATAGCTACCATACCAGCATTAAGGCTGCGCCTTTTGAGGCATTATACGGTAGAAAGTGTAGATCGCCCATCTGTTGGGCAGAAGTTGGAGATGTCTAGTTATCTGGACCAGAAATAGTGTTCGAGACATCAGATAAGATTGTCCAGATTCGTGACCGTCTCAAAGCTGCCCGGGATAGACAGAAGAGTTACGCTGATCCAAGTCGTAAGGATTTTCACTTCGAAGTAGGTGAAAAAGTCCTACTTAAGGTGTCACCCTGGAAGGGAGTGATGCGATTTGGTAAGAAAGGTAAGCTAAGCCCGAGATATATAGGACCTTTCGAGGTTATCGAACGTGTCGGGTCAGTTGCCTACAAGTTAAACTTACCTGAAGAACTCAGTAGTATACGCAATGTGTTCCACATCTGCAATCTGAAGAAGTGTTTCGCTGACGAATCAGTGGTTATACCCCATACAGATGTGCATATCGATGAGAGCTTGAAATTTGTGGAAAAACCTTTATCGATCGAAGATCGACAAGTAAGGAAGCTTCGAAGGAAGCATATACCTTTTGTAAAGGTCAAATGGGATGCCCGAAGAGGTCCCGAATTCACGTGGGAGGTTGAATCCACGATGAAAGAAAAGTACCCTTACTTGTTTCAGTAAATCTCGGGTCGAGATTTCTTTTAAGGGGGTGAGGATGTAACACCCCGAAAATTTACGTCCTATAATGTGTTGACACGTGTCATAGGTTAGAACGTGTAAAATAATGTTCTTAAAGGACTAAAGTTGACAAACAGTGAAACTGTGTAAATATAAGGGTTCAAAGTGTCAACAATGAATAAATATACTTTTCAATAACCCTACATGATGTTTATAACCTTAAACGAATAGATCATGGATCATACGAAGCGAATTGTGAAAGAAAGTGAGAGATTACAAACTACAGGGGTTAAATGTGCCAACATGTTAAGTTATACCTCTGAGTGACCTTTTGACAAACCCGAAGCTTTGTAACGATTAATTATGCTCACTAGAATGTACCACAAAAATTTCATGAAGTTTCGTTATCGTATGAGCAAGTTGTGATAAAATTCGTGTGCAAGGGTTAGAACCGTCAACATTGAAATTTAGGGCTTTTCGGGTGATCACAAAGTTACCCGAGGACTTGACAAAGTGGGTATAAGTATTAAAGCCCCTATATATAAATATCAAAGCCTTAAAATGCAAGAAACATCTGAAAACGACCTTTCGGGGGACTAGGGGCCAAAATGCAATTAAAGAAACAAGTGTGACCTGATCTGAGGGGCCATGCGGCCCGCCTCCCATTTGTGAAAATCCCAAGCGGGCCGCGTCCGACCTGCAGGTGCAGAAAAAACAGGCAGCTGCCTGTTGATGCATGTAACCGACTCCAATCTCATTTTTTCGAAACCTTGGGCTGCCTAAGATGGTTTCTAGCCTATAGGGCACTTGTGGATGATAATGCAACACCCCTAGACTTATGTGTTGATCATCTAAGAGTGTTTGAAGCCTTATATCAAGACCCACATGTTACCACATTGTTCATTCATCACCTCTGAGAATTTCTGGAGCATTCAAGCAGGCCACAAGCATTCTAATTCGTCCATTAGTTGTGTGTAAGTATGTTTAACCCTTCCTAATTCATTTATACTTAGTTTATAGCCTAGAAATCAAACCGTCGTAACTACGGTTTGATTTATCGATAAATAACAATCGGTCCAGAGTATTGTCGAATCGAAAGTTGTTATAAGTTGGTATTTATATGGATAATAAACCCCTAAAAGGGCACTCACTGATTCGAATCCTAACTAGGTCGTTTATCGAGTCAATGGTTGTCCGAAAAAGTCAACAGAATTAGTATTTTGGAATTTACGCGTAATTAGCAATATAAAAGGCGTGTAATCTGTTTTATCAGTGATATAGCTTGAAAATAAGTATAAAAACTTGTCTACGCTTGTTTGATTCGACAACTTTCTGTTTAAGACCGATTCGGAACCGAAAGACGCAAAAGTTTGACTTTTGCATTGACCTCAGTTCTGACCCGATTTATATAGGTTTAGACATGCCTTAAAGTTCCATTAGGACCTAGTTACATGTGTCTATAAGCCTCTGCGTTTATACCACTCGAGTCCCTAATCGTCCGACGTTTCCGTTAATTGCCTAAATATTGACCGTAATGCCCTTATGTCTATAAAACGAGATTTTTGGAAATGTGAAAGTGCCATAATCTTAGTTACTGATTATTAAACTTGTACCTAAAATTTCACATCAGTTGGAGGTCTAGATTAGGAGTTATGCTTAATGACGTAAATTGAATGCTTTTAAGTAATTAAACGGCGTCATTAGCGTAAAGCCTATCTAAACCCAATTTTTGACATCAAACCTTTTACCCACTGATGTGATATAATATTTTGGGATTTTTAAAGATTTTTAATTATTTTTAAACTGATCATAAGCTAGGTTTATCGCCTTGATTCGGTTAATACCAAAAATACCCTTTTCGGCCATAAAATGAGTTTTACAAATCCTTTTAACGCCAATCCAATTGCTATTGATTTTAAATAATAAATGGAGTATTTTGAGCCTGTTTATTTGATCAGAAAACTCAGAATCGTATTTTAACCCGTACATCGCTTAAAACGACTTTATACGCGTATTTAACGCATAGTTTGGGTTTAAAACTATTTTAGTATATAAGACTTATTATCAAAGGTTATAACCTGTTAAAATAAGCTATTTTACTGATCAACTCAGACCCGGATCACAGGTGTCTAATTAAACCCTTTTATAATCTTTAAAATGACCAAAATGCCCCTGCGGGGCTTATAAAGAGATTAAACTCGTTTTGGGCGTCATGGGTAATATCCTACTGATGTCACAACTTATTTAAGGCATGTTAACTTAGGAAACCTGTTTAGGACTCTTACGGATACCCGTTACGCTTCATGCGCGTTCGGTTCGGTTTATGTAACTAGTTTACATAAATTAGCCGAAACGGGTCAAACCTTATCGGTTTTATCTCAAAATCCAGAATGTGTATCATATACCCATATTAAGCAAGTCTTCAAACTTGTCGGGTCTAAATCACATTCTATCCGGTCTTCGCTTAATCGTGCGTACAAACCGTATCTTTAAAACTAACCGGTCTAAGCGTAAGCTTAACTAAAGACCCGTTAGGATTCTAATAGGTTATTATAAACCTTCGTTCCAGATTAGGAGAACCAGTAAAAGATACTTGCACTCGCTGATTTTTGATCAATACTTACTCAGGTAAATACTTTTAACTTATTTTCCCTATACGGGCTTGGGGTACGGTATATAAAATACCGCTTGGTCGGGGCGTTGAATCTTTGATTGAATAAATGATAATTAACGTATTGAGACGTCTCGTTTAATATTGTTTTGTTTGCTTAAAGCCTTTGGGGGGTTAATGACCGTGTCCCGGATATCCCTGGCATCATTTTACGAAATGGCCACGACCTTAGCACTCAGGTGTAGGCGTACACCTGTCAGTGTCTCATAAATAAAGTGGTGTGTTTATTGATCTTTAACCCGGCTCGATCCGGGCTACTGAACGCATAAGGAACATGTAAATCCCTACAAGTATTATATTTAAATAATTATCCCAAGTTATAAAATATTATTTGTGCCTTGTGCCTTAAATGCATTTTCTAAAACTCTTTTCAAAATGAGTCGGTTGATTGTATTTACCAGTGTAAACTGACGTATTTTCTTAAAAAGGTTAAGTGCAGGTACTACGCGAATTAGGCTGGCTTGTCTCCTAGCATCCACATTAAGTCTCGCCAGCTTGGATGTCATAAACTGTTGAACATTTGTTTCCTTTTATTTTGATCTACCTGTGGATTTATATTCGACTGTTTGTGATACTTAATATTACAATATCGTTTGGTTGAATTAAATCTATACTTTGCTTCCGCTGTGCATTTAAATATTGTGTTGTTTGACTATTATGTTGCCAACCACGTCACGATACTCCCCTACCGGGCCCACCGGTAACACGTGGAAATTCGGGGTGTGACAAGTATAAACATGATAGTCATTTTTAAGATTGAACTCTGAAACATCAATCTTAAAAGCAGCCTTCTTATTAACCAATCGAAATATCTCATGAGGGAATCCAATATCATTGGCCTTAACCTGCCTCTCTCTTATGTCACTCACCGCTAATCCAAGAAGCTTCTGAACATCTCTATCAAACATAACAAAAGAAACACTACCACTCTCATCCTGCACCCGAACTTGCACCTTGAACCTGAAATATACACAACTAACTAAGTAAACTGCAAAACTATATTCAAATATCAGTCTTAGAATGTTACTTATATAAATATAACGCTAAATAATCATCATTGCTTACTTTGTGGTGATCGATGTACATTCACTATGACATTTGGGACAAATCAAAGAAGTCGCAGGCAATTGAACAATATCATCTTAAACATTTTCAACATTCTGCAAGTATTCACTTTTACTCATCACCTTCTTGAAACACTTATGACAGGCAGCATAAAACCAACCATACTCTTCTTGCACAATCTTAATTGTCACAACCACAACACAAGACATTTCCTGTAAAAACAATATATGAACTTGCAATCTCTAGTTTGACAAACATGCAGGTGACAAACCAAACAAATAACCAAACTATATAAAAAGATATGAAACCTTTTCTATCTCACTAATCTCATCAACATGTTTCTTCACACCATCAGTTACAAATTCTTTATGCAATGGAAAAACACTCTGAGATGATAGTATTGTTTGAGAAGTAGAACCACTCCCTTGTCCAAACTTCAGTATAAGCCTTTTGAATACCACAAATGATTAGAATTAGTATACAAATAACATGAAACAAAGTATTTGACTTGAACATCTATATACAATAGAAATTACATTGACAAATTACCTCTTCCTTAGCTCATTAACTTCATCAATTTCTTCATTCAGAAAAACTCGTGTTGCAAACTTATCACTTTGAACAGTATATTCACCTACATGGAAAAGTATATAGATATTTAATGTATACCTGTCTTTATATTGCCAGAAATAAACAGTATAGTTATGATTTGCAGAAAGTAACAAAAATACATTTCCATTCCTTACACTTTCCATGATGTATAACAGCCATCACATGCTCATGAAGTGGGATTTTAGAAATGAAGTCCTTAATCTGCAGAGCATAATCATTCCACACAGTACACCACAAAACCTTACCCCTACATGAAAAGAATATTCATATGACGATATACTAAAGACTAATTTATGACCATTTATTTACAAATCTCTAATATCAAAACCACATTGAATGAATAAAAACAGAAAATCAAAGGAAAATTATGACATTTATTAAAGTAGCAAATGAGCCATAAATTAACTAACATATTCACTAAGAACAAACTGTAGACCTCATTTATTACCATGATTCAGCATTAGATACAAACACTATAGATCTCATTTATTACCATTACCATGATCCCACATAACATACCAACATTCTTCATCTTATTTATTAACATCATTAAATACAAACAATGATCAGTACATGACTGCACATGTAAACAACAACTTACTCCAAGTCTTCAATATCTAAATACATCTTCTTAGTCTCATTTGGAGGTCGATCAAAGATTTAAGATCTCCACAACAAATCACAGATCCAGTGGGACAACTGTGTTCTGTAATCGATGTACAATGTAAAACAATGTTAATTATCAATAAAACAATGTGCTTTGGTGTTATTATATGTGTTTTGGTGTTATTATGTGTGTATTTGTGTTTGATGATTTTACGATTTGATTCGATTCCGATTTCAAGCTTTAAATCGCTTTCTGGAAGGTTATACGCAAACTGGTGCGTAAACGCAGTTACTTTAACGCGACAAACACTCCGGAATAGTGACATAGGCTTAACATACCTTAAATAACCTTCACATAACTTAGAAATAAGTTTTGGATGGTTTGGTGTGTTGAAATCAAGTTTATTCGATCGTAGGGACTATTTGTGTCAAACTGCGAAACTATATCGATTTGTATAGTAACGAACATTCCAGAACTTGATCATAAGTTAAACATACCATAAATATCCTTTACATAGCTTATAAATAGGCTTTGAGGGGTTCGGTTTGCTAAAATAAACTTTTTGATCAAATAAGGACTAAAAGCGTCAAAAAGTGCATAAGTTTGCATTTTCGCGCATATCTTACGTTCTGAATATATCCGGACATCCAAAAATTTATGTAATCATTAAAATATTTTATTTTAGTGATTGGCATGATAAAATTCCATTCGTCGCGTAATTTGGATCGTTTTTGCGTCGTTACGACTTCCGTCGTAATTAACCGAATAACGCAACCATACGACCAAACGAACCGACATCCGAAATGTTTTTGAGCATATTTTAAGTTCCCTATACTTTAACTTCATTTTAGAGCCTTGAAATGAGGTTAACGGGGCTTAAACGTGTCAAAAAATGCATCAAAATGCAAGATTCTCAAGTGCAGGGACCAAAATGCAATTCTGTCAAACTATACTAGGCGGGCCGCGTAAGATTTAGCTGTATCTTACGTGGGGCACGTAAAAGCTGCAGACAGAAACTTTGAACTTGGTCCATTTCAGCTCATTTGATGGGTTTAAACCACTGATTTTGCACTCTATGGGCTCAAATTTGATGGTATTTCATATTCCCATGGTTTTGAAAACCATGAGCCCAAGTGGAGGGCCAAGATCGAAGCACGAAATATGAGGAACGATCCTAACGGTTTACCGAATCCTATATAAACCCATGCTCTCATTTCATTTCTACTCACACTTTGGTTTAACCAGCTCTAAGTTGAAGTTATTACTTCATACCTGAGTTGTTTGAATCAAAACTTCCTACCTTGGACCCTTTGTAAGTATTCTTTCATGCTTTTATGCGTTTTAAGCACGAAAGTCAAACAATGTTCGACTTTCTGCTTTGACCAAGTTATGGTCAACACGAAGTTCATTGAACTTCGCAACGTGAGCGTAATCACGATGGTTTTAGTCCCGTGTGACTAAACCTACTGATTACCACGTTGACTAGGCGTAGTGACGAGTTGTAGTTTCGGCCAAAATGCGTATTCATGCGTATTTTGTAAACAAACTACTCTTGGGTATCAAAACACTTTGTTTTGATATCAAAACCTGTTTTCTAACTTAAATAAACATGTTTTAACATGTTTAGCTCGTCACTTTTAGTCTTGTGCTTGTTTAGAGTCGTAAGTCAAGCGGTCTAAACCACCGCTTAGACTTTCGAACTCGACCCGTTTGGTCGATCATTAGGATCCGACCAAGCATGTTTAGTGAACATAGTTGTATAGGGAATAACCTTTCGAGGTTATACCTTATGGTAACTTAGTTTAAGTAGTTGTATGATAGGTAGTTTATATGCCTTAGGTAAATGACCAAAATGCCCTTTTCATGCATAATTGAATTTTAAGCATATGTAACATAAACTTTTGTCACTTAATTGATTATGCAACATGTTTAGGCATATAATACTTGTCATAGGACTAGTTAGACGTCTCGAACGCGCGTTTGCGCGAACGACGCGTTAAAGTAGCGTAAGCTACCTTAATGGGTCGTAACGGGTCGAAAGCACTTAGGATAGGTTCCGATTTAGGATGTAGGCTTTGTTAAACCATATCACATGAGTTCCAACACTCATTTGGTTTACAAGACCTCATTATATCCGATCTTCCGATTTAGGTGTCGATTATTTGACTAAGTGATTCGATTACTAGGTGCTATTTGATTTTCCCTGGTTTACTTGAGTTTATTGAGTTCTTTGGATTGAGGATACTTTGCACTTCAATGTGAGTACATAGTTCCCCTATTTTTCTGTTTTCGACTGTTTTGGGGTGATTAATATGTGTTAAACGATTTTCGAGGTTTAAACGATGGTTTCAAAAGCGATTAAAATGGTTTATATTAAACTAATAACGATTTCGATAATGTGAACGAACTTGTTGGATGTATTTACATAACGAATGACATTCATTAACATTGATCAAGCCGACCAGTATTAGGTTATGGTACCATAGGATCTGACAAATCCCGTTATCAGATTGCACCCATGGTTATGTGTGGGGGTTGTGGGTGACGACTGAATCTGTGATTGTTAACTTACCCTTTGGTGGTTTGTTAATTCGAGTTGAACGAGGGACGAGTTGCGAAGGTTTGAATGTTATTAGCGAGACGACCAAAAGTAGTTTTCACAATTAAAACGAGTTAAACGATTTGAAACGACTTAAACGAGATAAACAATTTGATTAAACGATTGGTTTTGGGTTGTGATTAGATAATGGGACGGGTGTAGCATGATAAAAGCATGGTAGATACTCCGCTGGTACTTCTTATATATACGTGCTTTTATCATATTATATTCCGTGTCATTATTTAATTCACTTGGGCAACAATTTTGAAACGATGTCATATAACGATGTTTTCTAAATGATATAAACCATACGAGTTTTATAACAAGAACAATTTACGATTTGGATTTGGATTATTTAAACAAATGTTTTTTGGGTTAAGAATCATGGCTACGAGATTTTATAAACTATAACCCACTTGATTTGAGTTGGTTAATTATGTTGCAATACTATAAACTTTTCAAAACAAGGTTTTTAATAAGGTATTGCAACATGTAAACAAGCCATGAATCCGATACTTTCATAAAACCTATGTGCTCGCCAGCATTTCTTTGCTGACTTTGTTTTTACATATGTTTCAGGTGATGTTGATTGCTAGGATGCATGAGTCACATAGGATCTGGACGAGGCCTTAGTGACATAATAACAATGATAGTCGATATGTAACTCGTTTGTTTTGTTTTAAAACAATGTAAATTACTAAATGAATCAATAGAACGAAACTTTTTGTATCCATGGTTGTGAAACAATAATTCTGTTACAACACTCCCCGACGTTTCCGCCATGATTTATTGTTTTACGTGGTCGGGGTGTGACAGAAGAGTTGGTATCAGAGCCAATGGTTATAGGGAATTAGGTTATTAGTAATACTTTGACCTAGACTATAACTTTCTAGGACCCTAACGCGAGTTTTCTTGCATTTAGATTTTAAAAACAATACCATCACCTATCCTTAGGTGATAACCCCAATGAGAACACAAATTTTGAATCCGCTTTGTAAACTAATCATTTCTTCATAAATGATTTGTTATAAGGTTTTGAACCCTTTAAGCTTTCAAAATCTCGTCAAAGTTTGGGCCTAAATAGTGTGAACATGTGCAAACTGGAAGGGTGAATGCCTGTATCCTGAGTTTTCTGTCTAAGGCTAGAGTGTTCGTACAAATCCGTAGTATCGGACCAGTCACTCTTACCTGGGAACTCTTGGGGTGAGTGTTCACTTATAGGCGAGCAGGTCTTCGCGATACATTATATTGACCCATTTACTTTGATTAGTCACTGCGTGTCGTTTGTTTGTTCAAGGTAACGAACGAATGATCGCCTTCCTTGTGTTTTGTCGATGTTTTCAATACCTCTTTTGTTTTTCCCAATCGTCAACCTCACTCATTTCTCATGTCTCCTTGTTCTTTTAGACAATGCCTCCTCGACGTGATGCACAACCTGTAACCAACGAAGAAGTAGCAGCCCTTGTCGCTCAGCAAATGGCTACAGTGCTTCCGGGCATAGTAACCCAGATCCATCAGTTATACAACAACAATAATAATAATAATGTTCAGTGTAATTTCAAGAATTTCAATTCTGCTAAGCCGTTAAAGTTTTCTGGGTCTCAAGGAGCAACTGCGCTCCTGCAATGGTTCGAGAGCATCGAGAGCACATTCAGACATGTGCAGTGTCCGAATGAGCGTAAGGTTGAATTTGCATCAAGTGTGTTCAAGAAGAATGCCCTTACGTGGTGGAACAGAGTGATGCGTGATAGGGGTGCCGAAGTGGCATTGGCACAAACATGGGAAGAGTTTCGAGCTCTCATGATGAAAGAGTTTTGTCCCCGTCACGAGATTCGAGCGTTGGAACGAGAATTCGATGATCTGAAACAAGATGGGGGAGAACACCGTGCGTATACGGATCGTTATGAAGAGCTGAGTTTGTTGTGTCCCACTATGGTTACCCCATTGGAGAAGGCAATTGAGAGGTATATTGATGGTTTACCCGATTCTGTGGAAGACATTGTAACTGGCAGTAATCCTACTACTGTTCGTCAAGCGATCGAGTTGTCTGCTACCCTGACCGAGTCTCAAGTCAGGAAGGGTAAACTTACCCGCAAGGGGGACAAGAAGAAGTCGGCCGATTCTGTTAAAGACAAGGATAAGGGTAAGGGAAAGAAGAAGGGAGATTCTTCCAAGAAGTCGAGGAAGCGCAAGGCTTCCCAAAACTTTGCAGTTACTGCACAGAACCCTCAGAACCCACCAGCTCAACCTCCCGCAAAAAAGCAATATGCTGGTACCGCACCTCACTGCACTCGGTGCAATGGTCATCATACTACCCAACAGGCGTGTAAGCAGTGTACTACGTGTGGTAAACTTGGGCATCTGGCCAACATCTGTCGTTTGGGTCAGAATCAAGCTGCTCAGAATCAAGCTCCAAGGAATGCTGCTAGATTCCCACTTGGATCATGTTACAATTGTGGAGAGTTTGGTCACTTCCGTAACAACTGTCCGAGGTTGGTGAACGCGAATGCAAATGCGAATGCAAACACGAATGTGAATCCCGCTCGTGGATGAGCTTACAATCTGAATGCAAACGAGGCGAGGGCTGACAACGAGGTTGTCAATGGTACATTCCTTGTTAACAATCGACATGCATCTGTTCTTTTTGATTCTGGTGCCGATAGAAGTTTTGTTTCATTATCATTTGAGCCTTTACTTGCGATACCTAGAACTAAACTGAGGAAAACCTTATCTGTCGAAGCTGCTACTGGTAAACCTCTCATACTCGATTCTGTTATTCGTGATTGTCAGTTGAACCTTGATAACCATCTTTTTCCTATTGACCTCACGCCGATGCAACTTGGGAGTTTCGATATTTTCGTGGGGATAGATTGGTTAGCCAAACATCATGCTGAGGTGGTTTGTTTCGATAAGATTGTCCGTATTCCTCTTTCATCTGGCGATTTTCTGGAAGTTCGTGGCGAGAAACCATCAGGTGGTTTGAAACTCATGTCGTGTACGAAAGCTCAAAGTTATTTACGAAAAGGATATGTTGCTTTTCTGGCACATGTCACCGAGGAGAAAGGCAAGAGCAAGAGTATTCGGGATATTCCAATTGTTCAGGATTATCCAGAGGTGTTTCCTGATGAACTGCCTGGTTTGCCTCCAGTTCGTCAAGTCAAGTTTCATATTGATCTTGTACCCAATGTCAACCTGATTGCGAAAGCACCTTATCGTCTTGCACCGTCAGAAATGCAAGAATTATCGAAACAACTTCAAGAGTTATTTGATAAAAGATTCATCCGTCCGAGCTTTTCGCCCTGGGAGCTCCTGTCCTCTTTGTGAAGAAGAAAGATGGATCTTTTCGAATGTGTATCGATTATCGTGAGCTTAATAAGCTTACCATCAAGAATCGATATCCCCTACCTTGAATTGATGATCTCTTTGATCAGCTGCAATGTGCTACCTGTTTCTCCAAGATCGATATGCGTTCTGGGTATCATCAACTTCGTGTTTTCGAAGAAGATATTCCCAAAACTGCATTCTACACAAGATATGGGCACTATGAGTTCACAGTTATGCCTTTTGGTTTGACAAATGCTCCAGCTATCTTCATGGACTTAATGAATAGGGTCTGTAAACCTTATTTAGACAAGTTCATCATTGTGTTCATCGACGATATTCTTGTTTATTCGAAGTCTCGAGCCGATCACGAGCAACACCTTCATTTGACTTTGGAACTCCTGAAGAAGGAACAACTTTTTGCTAAATTCTCCAAGTGTGAATTTTGGCTTAAAGAAGTTCAGTTTTTTGGGTCATATAGTCAACAAGCAGGGTATTCATGTGGATCCATCCAAAATTGCTGCAATTAAGGATTGGAATACACGAACGACACCTACATAAATTTGTTCTTTTCTTGGTCTCGCTGGTTATTATCGATGGTTTATTTCAAACTTCTCGAAGATTGCGGTTCCACTCACTGCTTTGACTCAGAAGAATAAGCCTTTTGAGTGGGGACCCAAGCAAGAAGAAGCGTTCCAAATGCTGAAACAGAAGCTTTGTGATGCTCCTGTTCAATCTTTGCCTGAGGGAAACGATGATTTCGTTGTCTATTGTGACGCATCGAATCTAGGCCTTGGTTGCGTTCTTATGCAACGAGGTAAAGTCATAGCTTATGCGTCTAGACAGCTGAAAGTTCACGAGAAGAACTACACCACTCATGATCTTGAGTTAGGTGCTGTAGTTTTTGCCCTGAAAATCTGGAGACACTATCTTTATGGCACGAAGTGTGTGGTTTTCACAGACCACAAAAGTCTCCACCATATTCTCAATCAGAAGGAGGTGAACATGAGGCAACGACGTTGGGTTGAGCTCTTAAACGATTATGATTGAGAGATTCTCTACCATCTTGGTAAGGCGAATGTCGTAGCTGATGCGCTTAGTCGAAAGGAACGAGTCAAGCTTCATTCTGTTCAAACTCTATCTGATCTTCAAACTCATGTCCTTCAAACTCAACAATCTCGTGTTTCACAAAATTTGATAGGTAAGGAATTACCACGTCAACTTGAGCTTAAACTCGAAGCGAAGGACGATGGTTTACTCTATTTCAAGGATCGTTTGTGGATTCCGAAACAAGAAGATCTTCGCACCTTGGTAATGGACGAATCTCACAAGTCTCGATATTCTATCCATCCTGGTGCTGATAAAATGTACAAGGATCTTCGTACTCAGTACTGGTGGCCTGGTATGAAGAAGAGTGTTGCCTTGTATGTATCGAAATACCTAACTTGTCTCAAGGTCAAGGCTGAACATCAACGGCCGTCTGGTTTGCTTGTACAAACAGAGATACCGGTTTGGAAGTGGGAGAACATTGCGATGGATCTCATCACTAAATTACCACATACATCTGAAGGTCACGATGCTATTTGGGTTGTTATCGATCGATTAACAAAGTCAGCTCATTTTATTCCGATTCGCGAAGATCTATCTGCTGATAAACTTGCAAAGATTTATGTTGATGAGATTGTATCTCGACATGGTGTTCCTTTGGATATCATTTCTGATCGTGATGCTCGATTTTCATCTCATTTTTGGAAGACCATGCAATCTGCTATGGGAACCCAACTAAATCTAAGCACTGCTTATCATCCCCAAACAGATGGACAATCTGAGAGGACGATTCAAACTTTGGAGGATATGCTTAGAGCATGCGTAATAGATTTTGGTGGTAATTGGGATTCTCATCTTCCGTTGATCGAGTTCTCTTACAACAACAGTTATCATGCTAGCATTAATATGGCACCATTAGAAGCTCTTTACGGTCGAAAATGTGGTTCACCTGTCTGTTGGAATGAGATCGGTGAAGCTCAGCTTACTGGATCTGAGCTCATTCTGGAAACAATGGACAAGATCAAGAAAATTCGCGATAATCTTGTGACAGATAGAAGCCGTCAAAAGAGTTATGCGGATATGCGACGCAAGCCCTTAGAATTTCAAATCGGAGACCGTGTCCTACTCAAGGTGTCACCTTGGAAGGGAGTGGTGAGATTTGGAAAGAAAGGAAAACTTGCACCTCGATATGTTGGACCATTTAAGATTATTGAAAGAATTAGAAAGGTTGCCTATCGACTAGAGCTACCTCCAGAGCTTGGAAATATTCATCCGACTTTTCACGTGTCCAATTTGCGAAAGTGTTTAGCTGATGCTGATCTTCACATTCCTCTCGATGAGATTCAAGTTGAAGAAACGTTGCACTTTGTCGAGAAACCCGTGGAGATAATGGACCGTGCAGTCAAACAGTTGAAGAACAAACGGATTTGATTGGTCAAAGTTCGTTGGGAGTCCAAACGTGGCCCAGAGTTTACTTGGGAACATGAGGACCAAATGAAGGCAAAATATCCGCAATTGTTCTCACAAGTTTCCTCTAGTTAAAATTTCGGGACGAAATTTCCTAAAGTAGGGGATACTGTGACAACTGTGTTCTGTAATCGATGTACAATGTAAAACAATGTTAATTATCAATAAAACAATGTGCTTTGGTGTTATTATATGTGTTTTGGTGTTATTATGTGTGTATTTGTGTTTGATGATTTTACGATTTGATTCGATTCCTATTTCAAGCTTTAAATCGCTTTCTGGAAAGTTATACGCAAACTGGTGCGTAAACGCAGTTAGTTTAACGCGACAAGTGATTCGATCCGATCTTCCGATTTAGGTGTTGATTATTTGACTAAGTGATTCGATTACTAGGTGCTATTTGATTTTCCCTGGTTTACTTGAGTTTGTTGAGTTCTTTGGATTGAGGATACTTTGCACTTCAATGTGAGTACATAGTTCCCCTATTTTACTGTTTTCGACTGTTTTGGGGTGATTCATATGTGTTAAATGATTTTTGAGGTTTAAATGATGGTTTCAAAGGCGATTAAAATGGTTTATATTAAACTAATAACGATTTCGATAATGTGAACGAACTTGTTGGACGTATTTACATAACGAATGACATTCATTAACATTGATCAAGCCGACCAGTATTAGGTTATGGTACCATAGGATCTGACAAATCCCGTTATCAGATTGCATCCATGGTTATGTGTGGGCGTTATGGGTAACGACTGAATCTGTGATTGTTAACTTACCCTTTGGTGGTTTGTTAATTCGAGTTGAACGAGGGACGATTTGCGAAGGTTTGAATGTTATTAGCGAGACGACCAAAAGTAGTTTTCACAATTAAAACGAGTTAAACGATTTTGGGACGAGTTAAACGATTTGAACAGACTTAAACGAGATAAACGATTTGATTAAACGATTGGTTTTGGGTTGTAATTAGATAATGGGACGGGTGTAGCATGATAAAAGCATGGTAGATACGCCGCTGGTACTTCTTATATATAAGTGCTTTTATCATATTATATTCCGTGTCATTATTTAATTCACTTGGGCAACAATTTTGAAACGATGTCATATAACGATGTTTTCTAAATGATATAAACCATACGAGTTTTATAACAAGAACAATTTATGATTTGGATTATTTAAACAAATGTTTTTGGGTTAAGAATCATGGCTACGAGATTTTATAAACTATAACCCACTTGATTTGAGTTGGTTAATTATGTTGCAATACTATACACTTTTCAAAACAAGGTTTTTAATAAGGTATTGCAACATGTAAACGAGCCATGAATCCGATACTCTCATAAAACCTATGTGCTCGCCAGCATTTCTTTGCTGACTTTGTTTTTACATATGTTTCAGGTGATGTTGCTTGATGTTGATTGCTAGGATGCATGAGTCACATAGGATCTGGACGAGGCCTTAGTGACATAATAACAATGATAGTCGATATGTAACTCGTTTATTTTGTTTTAAAACAATGTAAATTACTAAATGAATCAATCAAACGAAACTTTTTGTATCCATGGTTGTGAAACAATAATTCTGTTACAACACTCCCCGACGTTTCCGCCACGATTTGTTGTTTTACGTGGTCGGGGTGTGACATCCAGCAACATCTATATGATCACATTATACAAGAATATAAGTAAAACTCTCTAATATTATACAAGCAAGACATGATTACAAAAATATACACTACCAACACTCAAAGCGTTTAACGCCTCTCCTTGAAGAATATCTTCATAAGCTCTGAAGTTGAAACCATACTCAACACCTTGCCAATCTCTCACAGGAGTAACAGTTGTGCATCTATAAAAGTTGATTTTATATGGTTGCACTACTACTTTATATAAATCTTTATTCTCACCAACACCAAATTTCGACAGAATCACAACAGCATCTTCTTGAAGATGTCCATCAAAAACAGGTATCAGATGACTCTTAATACCTGCTTGAATCTTAGCACCCTGAAGAACATTTAAAGAAAGTATCTTCTTAGCATACACCACTACATTCTCTAATAAAACGGAAAAGCAGAGATACAAATTACCTTTTCATCAATGAAGATGAGATCCATCTTGTAACCCTGATTCCATTTTCGAATAATTCTCGCTTTCATGTTCCACATATCTTTCCCAGGATTCAAATCGTTTACAAAACTAAGATTGTTACTGTCAACTGATATTGAAATGCTTCTAATTCGGAATTCGGATTGTTATTAAATTTCAAAATTCAAAATCAGAGAAGATGAAAGCGTGATGAAATATGAAGAGGGAAATGAGAAGAAAATCCTTATATAAGAAGGATGATTGACAAGAGTTTCTGAGTGACATGCATTAATTGCTAATTACTTATTCCCATGCATTTTTGAATTTGAATTTCCCGGTAATTAGCCTTAAACATCTGCTGATCTAAAAGCATTACGGAAGATAACAACAACTGCTGCTAGGTATTAAAGTAAAGTCACATATAAATGAGCAAATGTTTACCCTGGCAGAGGTTTAGACCAAATTTTAAAGTGATTTAGATAATAGGCTTTATGATGTAATAATGACATAAGAAAAGAATTGTTAGACAGCCTTTCCTGCTGACACATCAGCTTTTCTTATGTCACTGAGGTTTCTCGTTTTATTGAAAGTATTAGCGGTAAGACCCGTGTGCAAACACGGGTCGATTCTTAGAAAACCATGCATAAGACATATTGACAGAGAGTAAAAAAATAATTAGTGTAGACTTACAAAATTGATATAAATTAATGATCAATAGGTTTATTCAACAGCAATTCCATTATGTTGATAGCAAACCACTGTTGTCTATTAACTGTTAAAAACTTATGTTGCTTTCCAACAGACTTTCCTAAGAACTGTCATCTATTATCTCCAACAGAGCTTGCCAGATGGATAGATAGTAACTATCAGATGTTAGTCAACCCATGTTAAAAAGGTCAGTCAACAGAAATTACAAAGGTTAGTAAACAGATGTTAAGAAAATAATGTTATTGACAAAGAATTTAGTACTCTCATTAAAAATGAGAGCTGCAAACTTGTTACTACAACGCCAGATATAAACATTTTTCACAATATGTGTTCTCATGATAGGCTTAATGCAGAGGAAGTATCAGATGCTTTCAAAAAGTTGTATTGCTTTCCAACAAACATTTCCTAACAACAGTTCCTCCATTATAGCCAACAGACGTTGCCAGGTTGACAGATGTTTAGTATCATCATAGATTTTGTAAAACTTCTTTGTAAACCACATTAGTAGCGGTTGTACAGACTCGTTTCTCTTTATCACAAATCAAAATTTTCAACCCCTTCCTACTTTTTACTCTAGATACAGCAACATAGAGCTGGCCATGACTAAACACTGGACGTGGAAGATATAAACCAACATGCTCCAATGATTGTCCTTGACTTTTATTTATTGTCATAGCAAAACACAGTGAAAGTGAGAATTGTCTTCGAGAAATCTTCACTGGTATTCTTTTATCAGAAGGTGTCATCTTCATTCTTGAAATCAAAGTATGATGACCTATATTAGTACCTGTGATAATTTTTGCTTCAATCACAACTTTTCCGAGCCTCGTGACTTGTAAACGTGTACCATTACACAATCCATTTGCCTGATCAATGTTTCTGAGTAACATTACTGGAGCACCAAGTTTCAGTACTAATTTATGGTTAAGTAAACCAGATAAACGAAGATTGTTTAACACATCAGGAGGAAACAATGCCATATTAAGCTCTGATTCTTCCTCCGATTGGCATAAACTATCTGAACTAAAATAAACCTTTTCTTCACCAGGCAGACTCTCTAACAACTCTTTATTTATTGAATCCACTACTTCATTAGTTGGAGCAAGAATCGTTCTTTGTTGGAAATACGTTAAATCCTACAGAAACTTATTCATGTCCGGATATATAAATGAAATGAGAGAAGAAATAGGATTGACTTGGTCATGATTAAGTAAATCATTTGGTATTTCAATATCAATCTCACCATCATTTTCTTCACCAAGCAGACCATCACCAAGCTTTAAAATCCATTCTCCAAATTCCTTTATTTCTTTCAAATTTGCTTCCTGACAACCAACTCTTAATCTCATATTCTCAGTTAGCTTTAGTACTTGACAGTGCTGCCATATATAAGAAGAATTCAAAGAAGCATTGACTATCATTGTTCTGATACCTTTAGGGATGACCGGAAGAATTTGTCTAGAATCACCACCAAATAGAATGACCTTTCCGCCAAACGGCTTGGATTGCATGTTCAGTTGACTGGAACGTGATATGTCTCTCATTGTGTAACACCCCGTGTTTCGAAAGTCAAAGTCAAAGTCAAGATTGAAGTCAAAGGAAGAAAAGATTGCTAATTGCGATCTGTCTCTCCTTGCTCAATTCCTGTTTTGACTTCTTTGACTCCTAGATAGTCTAATATATGCCTTACGTTAGTTGTATTATGTGGAGTAATAGTTAAGAATCGCAGTAATCGACGAGTATTTATCGCTATTTAATCGCCTCGCGACTATGAACAATAGGAAGTAACAATGCGATAAAGATAACTAAACGCTAATCAATCTGATCTAATCAACATCGAATCGCAATCGAACTCGCAACTCGAATTACGCATTTTGATTATTGTTATACGTGTGTGTGTGCCTTATGTGTTACTTGTGCATATCAATCGCAATCGAAACTCAATCGCAATCGAACTCAATCGCAATCAAAACAGTATGATAATTGGTGGAGAAGAGATAGTGCGAGATATGAGTAGTTGGGATTAAAAGTAATCTGACTAGGAAACTCTCTCGTATCACAATACTCGCAATCGAAATCGAAACAACAAAACTCGTCGCACCGAACCCCCAAATCAGAAGGCCGATCGACCAGGAGACCGGCCGATTGAACAGCCGCTCGGTCGAACGACCAGCTGTCCGATCGGACTGGCTAACCGATCGACCAGCCCCTCTCCATCCCTTTCCACTTTGGGTAACACTATAAATACCCCTTGTCACTTTCATACTTTCTACTTTTGGCAACTGACGTCCGACCACGTTCTCCCCACCTTTCTTCAGATTTCTCGCGATTCCGGTAAGATCTCGTCCTAAATCTTGTACTTCCTTAATCTACACGCACTCCTACACCTTTCTATCTTTTGAATCTTAACTTTTAACCGTGAAATCATCAAGATTCAAGGTATTCTAGTATGACGTCATCATGTGTTCTTGAGGAACTTCATGTTTTGGCCTCAATCCACCAAGAACAACTTGGATCTAACCGATTTCCATATAAACAAACAAAGATCTTTCATAGATCCGAACATATTCACAATGAAAAGGATTGAAAGATGGTTTTACCAACTTTCTTTCAACTCTTTTACACTCAATGCACTCAAAACCGATAGAATCGGAACTTGCACCGACTTCTTGCTCATTCTTGTGGTTGTGTTGGTCCAAGATCCGCATTCTATCCACGAGGTTCACTGATTTCTGGTTAAACATGAAACATCGTCTCGAACAGTTAATTGACCGGGTTTGGGTGATTCCTGTCCGATCAGGAGAACCAAGTATTGACAAGGTTTCTGTTGCTTAACACGTTATCAAAACGTCTCGATAAAACGACAAACAATCAAAACAACCAAGTGTGAGATGAACAGGATGACCAGGACGGGGTGCCGTCCGATCGGACTGCTGTCCGATCGAACAGCCAAACCGTACGACTGGCCAATCCAAACGACTTGCACCTTGGGTCCCACACTTAAGCATTTTTGCCAACATTTGAAGTCTGAGTGTTGAACGAATTGTTGCCCGATCGGACTATCATCCGATCGAACTACCATTCGAATCATGAGACATTTGAACTTCCACACTTAAACAATTTTCAACATGTTCAATGCACAAAGGATGCCACCCGATCGAACAACCGTTCGATCGAGTGACCGCCCTGCTGTGAACTTGTTCTCATTAAAGTGTCCAACCAATCAGGGTATCGCCCGATCAAACGGTCGTTCGATCGACCGACCTGAAGGGTAGAGATATTTTTGTGTTTTCAAAATGCTACAACAAAAACTTCAAAAGTCAAGCCATCATACACAAACACATCCTTCCCAAAGGAAGAAACAATCCACTCGAAGGGTCACCCGACCGGATGACCATCCGAGCGGACTACCAACCGAATGATCGGCTGTCCGATCGGATTACCATCCGATCGAACTGCTGTCCGACTCACTTGTACCCTGCACCGTTTTACGCGCCGCTTATCGTTATGTTATTATTCTAATCAGGCTAACCCTACTCTCTAAGCGCTCCCTTCAATCCATCAATCGCTGTGAGTATACTCGATCCCTTTTTGCTTTACGCACTTTTGGGTGTTACATACGTTACTTATTCTAAATCACATCGAACACACTACGCAATACTTTAAACGCTAACCGTTACTGCATGTTATACGTGACTAAATGAATGTTTGTTCGTTATGTTTACACATGGAATGTTGTCTACCTGCCTTAACGACGATAGTACTATAGTTTGGACTCAGCACCTGCTCACGCAGGGGTTGTTATGGACAATTATTTGCATGGATTACAGTGGTGATCATGTATTACAAACTGTCTTGGGCAGTCAACCCGCAGTCATTAGTATCGATAGGTTCATGTCGATAACTAACATGCTTCGTTTCACTCTGTGTACGTGCTGGTTATGCGTAAACTATTTCGAACTCTATATGCTAATATCAAACTTGTATGCTCACCTTTACACTATGTGTATTGACTTTTATTTTAACGTATGTGACAGGTGCTTAAGATGCCTATTTGCTTGTAAATCAAGGCTAGGAAAGAGTCCTAGAAACCAACAAATAGTTGTCTGTAATAATGAAACCTGATAGGGTGGTTGTCCGATCGGACGGCTGTCCGATCGGGTTGCCGCTCGATCGGGCGACCCTTGTTCTTGTTTAACATGTTTGTGAAATTTCCAAGTTTCTTAGCTTAACGGTGATGGTACGGTACGTATCGTGACAACAGTAAACTCATTAGTACCCTGGCGTTCTAATCGAGTGGGAATCACCCATGTCCGTTCAGTCGTCTATTCATAACGAGTTAATGTCATGATCCGTTCCATGCCCGTCTTCACTGGTATTAACTTAGATCCAAGCCGGCTTTAGACTATTCAACCAGTCCACAGCCCGTTTAGACCCAGGCTCCACCGATTAATGGTGGAGGGTTGAGAAAAAGATGAAGATACACAAGTTTTATAGGGAAAAAGTTTAGATTTATCTTAGATTTAGGTTAGATTTAGTGATATGTACATGGAATCCCTTAGATCTTAGCTAGATCTCACCAAGAATGACCTCATATGTCAGTTTATACCAACCACCATGATGACGTCATCCTTAGGATCTCAGATCTGAGAGATTTCATGGTGAAAAGTGTGATTTCAAGTGAGAATCACGTAGAGAATGAAGTGTAGATCAAGAAAGTACAAGAATCTAGCCGAAAACGTACCGAAATCGATGAGAAAATCAAGAAATGAAGTGTGCACGTGTCTTGGTCGAGCAGAGCTGTCACATCACTCAAAATGGTGATGTGACAAGTCTATTTATAGTGAGAGAGGGCATTAAGGCGGTGCAAAGTGAATAGGGTGGCCGATCGATCGAGTGGTCACCCGATCGGGTGATCATCCGATCGGGTGGTCATCCGATCGGGTGGGAATCCGATTGGATGGCCACTCTGGCCAACCCATTCTTCCGTGTTCCTGACCTTGATTCGTTTCGCGAGTTAAATTAAGTGTTGCGTTGCGTATAGTTTAGGTAGAGTATCTAGATTACATTATAAACCAAAAGTTTCCAAGTTTCATAGATTCCGCCAGTGACAAGGCTCCAGTCTCTCGTTCAACCAAGAATCAAGTTTCACGAGTCTAAGGAGTCAAGCACCAAATAAGTCTCAAGAGTCAAGAATCGTAGTTTCTCAAGCATCAAGAATCAAGAGTCCAATTATCTAGATTATGTATCAAGTCTCATAGTTTAAGTGTCAAGAATCAAGCATCTAGAATAAAGAATCAAGCATCATAGTATCAAGCATCATTATCAATAAGATTCATGCCAAAAGTATCAAGGTATTAACATCACATAACTACAAGGACTAAAACTAACAATTAATAGAAGTTCAGGGACTGATCTTGCCAAGTGCTTAAAGTTTAGGGACTCTGGGCGTTACAACAGAGATAACAGAGATATTCTGAATCTCAGGCTTCAGTTCATCTATCGTTATTCATGCCATATAAATGACACATTTTTCTTTATGAATGCACAGACGCCTTAATTAGTGACACCTATTTGGTCATTTCTATACTGGATATCTTCTTTGAATACCATTAGCTAACTTTAGTACAATATGACCATTGGAATATCTTAGTGGTTCCGTGCATTAAACCTCCATACTGATCAGGCATGGAAGCAATTTACGGGACACACTAGGATACGCCAATCCTCATATGGCGCTTTTATCAGGCATAATCTGGCATTGACAGTTGATAGAAATCAATGAGATATCAAAAATAAAATAACATATATTTTCGTACTCCATCTGAAGATAGAGTACTCTAGATCTTTTGAATGAAGATTTCCGATAAGAATATAAGAAATGGTTCCTATGATTTTTGTCGGTAGGTTTTACCTTACACTTAATATCTGGAGTTCTTATGGGGAATTTTGAAAGTTCGCTAAGCTTATGATCTATGAAAGACTTATTATTCCCTGAGTTAAATCAAGACACTTAGCCGAAAATTTCGTTGATAATGATAAGGAATGTACCTGATGATATTATTGATATGTACTGTCTCTGGCGTTTATTCGGTAATTCAGGCGCTTCCTTCCTTAGCCTTTCCAAGCTTAGCTATACCCTTTTTGACAGTTTTAGGGCAGTTAGTCCTGATGTGGGATTTCTTGCTACAGCCGAAACAGACTGCGTTCTTTATGTCCCTACATTCATGGGACTGATGACCAGTTCTTTTACAGACGCCACACTGCTTTGGCCTTTGTTTCATTCGACACTGTCCCTAGTGCCTTTTATGGTAGGTCTTGCATACAGGTTTCTTATTGGACTTTTGTTGGTTCTTATTGAGCTCAATCTTACCCTTTTTCTTAGAAATCTGGGAGTTATCTTCCTCCCTTTTCCTTTTTGGTTCATTCTTTGCATTCGAGGTATGAATAAGATCCTTCTCGTGAGTAAAGAAGTGTGGTTTTAAATGGGATTTGGAGCAAGTAGCATTGGGCTCTTTGAACTTTTTCATGACCTTTCTCATAGCTTTTCCAACAGCTGCGTCAATCATAGCTTGGAGATCATCTCTGTTAACATTGAGGTTCATAATTGTAGTATCATTAGCATGTGTCGCATCATCAATGACACGATTGTTGGTTATCTTATCCGAGTTTACAATACTCGAGACTTAGTCCCTAACACCAAATGAAACAATTACTTAATTGCACTACAACAGCTAGTCATCATCCTGATGACCTAACATACACTAACCATGGTATCATTAAACCATATATGCTAATAGGTTATGAACATTCCTAATGAATGTTATTAGATTGTATATCCATACATTTAGCCTCGGTCACAAATGGACCATCAACGATATTTAAGGTTTGGACCGAGTCCATTACTTTTTAGACAGGGGATCAAAATGTCACAATTGTCTTTGTCATATTGACAATTTTGTATAACTCGAAAGCTCGCCACACGGATTTTTAAATATGGAACATAAGTCCGTCATGAAGGACATATAAATATAGTACACGTGCTTGTTACGAAGGACATTAATAGCCATATGGCACGAAGACCTTGTCGCAAAGTACATATAGGATATGGCACAAAAGGCTTGTCACAGAGGACATTAGTATATAAGTCGCAATCTTATTAGATTGGGGGATTTAAGATTTGAACGTAGTTCTTCACCTTTGGACAGAGAGTTATGGATTACATCTGTCATTGCCTGAAAGACAATTTATTTTGCCACATAGGCCAATCAATTGGACATCACTAATGGATGTTTATAAATATATGTATATATAACTATCGTAATTAAGGATATTAGTCATGATCTTATCGATCTCATAGACTATAAGGCTTGGGCAATGCCCATCACCTGGGACGGTAAACCATAACGGTCACATTTGTCAATGTCACTATTAGACAATATAATATATATCCCGTAGGCAAAACACTATTAAGGATATTAAATATGATCATCTTTTCGATAATATTAGTCTTGATCGCACTGATCATATAGACTATGAGGCTTGAGCATAACTCACCACCTTGGACAGGGAACCATAGAAGATCACCACTGTCTTTATCACAAATGGACACTATAATATGGCCCGTAGGCGAAAACATAACCAAAGGACGTTAAATAACGTGATCATTGTATTAGACGATATTAGTCATGATCACATTGATCATATAGACTATTATGCTTGAACATAGTCCAATATCCTTAGACAGGGGGTCATAGACCACAACTGTCGTTGTCTTAAGGGACAACAAGTATAGCCCATACGCACGTCATCACTAATGGATGTTTATATTATGATCATCTTATTGATGATACTTACCATGATCTAATTCGATCATATATGCATTAAGGCTTGGACATAGTCCAAATACCTTGACAGCTGGTGTGATTTCTCAAGTCACACTGCCAGGAGTGTTAACATGTTCTTAGATGTTAACAAGAATTAATTGTCTTAAGAGGGTTTTTACCATCATAGCATGTCTGTATTGACATATTGGCTAGGTTATACCATTAAGAAGATCTTTTGAAATTATTTAGCAGATCGATAAAGTTTGAATAAAATTTATACTATTGTTTGATAAAGGACGAAATGAATACCTATATAAAATTTTCAAAACTTTCCATAAATCATTAAGAAATCTACAATAGTACCTTAAACAGGACTTTTAGTATCTTAATTGTCCATAGATGCTAAAGGAAAATATATGTCCGTATAAGGACTATAAAATATTATAAGTCCACATAGAGACTATATTGAAACAGTTTGCCCATAAAGGGACTATAATGAAATATCAGGTCTACAAAGGTGTTATAATGAAATATCATGTCCACTAAGGTACTATAATGAAATCTCGGGTCCACGGAAGGACTATTTAAAAGTAACATATCCCCAAAGGAATTTAAATGAAATAACGTGTCCATAATAAGGACTATATTGGTACGCACAAAGGACTTTGCTGAACAGATGCCTTCACAGGGTCTTAAATTTAAAAGATGTTCATTAGTGAATTATAATAAACCAATGTCCGCACAGGGACTATACAGAAAAAAAATAATTGGTCCTAATAGGGATTTTGAAGCGATACTAGTCCATGTGAGAACTGATAGGAAAATATAAGTCCATATAGAGACTATATGATATGTCAACACTGGGATTATAGTGAAAAGATATGTCCTCGAGAGGACTATGATGAATTATTATATTCGAAAGGGGACTTTGATGACATAATATGTCTACCAAAGATTTTTAATGAAATAACATGTTTACAAAAAGATTTTATTGAAATAACACGTCCATGTAAGGACTATAATGGAGTATAATGTCCATGAAAGGACTATTTTGAAGTATGATGCCCACGAAGGGGCTATATAATATTCTCTAAAGGATTATATTGAAATATAATGTCCTCAAAGGAACTATAATAGATAAGCGTATACATATATGGAGTCTTATCAAAAAGGTAAGTCTACAAGGACTCCAATGAAATAATACGTCCACAAAGGACTACAATAATCAAATGCCCATACAGGGACTTAAAGGAAGATGAAATATAATAGAAGAAGGGTTCTCTAATGCTTTCCTTGCTTTATTCCGATTGTTTCTTCTTCTTTATTTATCGCACGTTGTAGCGACACTGAAAATCTTTAGTAAAAAAGTAAACATTTAAAATTAGGATCTGTTGCTGAAGTAGAATCCAAGGACTCAACGGTTAAAGAAATGACATGGATTACGGATTAGGTTTTGACTGGTATAGTCCAAGTCTGAAATTTCAAAACATGGAAATAGGAATTTGGGATTAATAGCACCCACATGTATTATCTTCAATATGGGAGTCTCAGGGATTTCCTGGTATGGACTCCACTGATACAGACTTCAAGTTTGAGCCTCAGGGACCTCCGGTATGGACTCCGAAGTCTGATTAAGAGTTTAAATAGGTTTGGTTTTGGGAATAGTTCCATAAAGGTCTTTCCTTCAACCGGTCGCACGCTTATCCTAGTCATGGTATGAAGCTTGGCATTTATAGGCTTCGAGTGTAGAGAATTTCCATCAACAGCTTCTTCGCCTGGCGACATATTTAAAACACATAAAATCGAAAACAATGTTTATTTAATAGGGATGAGAGGATTCCTATGTTAAATCTAGACTCAGAAGGTCTAAGGAATATGCTATTGTGTCATTTGAGATTAAACACTAAAGGCTGGTGTTTAATTCACTCAAACGTTGGCTCTGATACCAACCTGTCACACCCTGATATTTCCACGTATTACTTGTGGGCCCGGTGGGGAGTATCGTGACGTACACTACAAAAAAAAGCCATTTAGTGGCATACACTTTTAATGGCATTTAATTTTTATGCCACTAATTTAGGTTTTTAGTGGCAGTTTGTGTATTCCATATTTGCTTACCATACACTTTTCACGGCATTTAGTTTTTGCCACTATTTTATGTTTTTTAACGGCACTTTTAGGGTGTTTTTAATGGTATTTACGTTTTGTGCCACTGAAAACTTCACCCAAAACATTCATTTGTAACTTATGCAATCAGTTATTTTCACTCCCAAATTTCATTCCCTCTAGAAATTTCGTATCGCCTTCAAATTTTACCAAAATATTCCCTCCCAAAATATTCCTACCAATCCAGATTTCAATTCAAGGTTTTTCTTTTGATGTTTACTGATGAACATATACTACAGTTACGAAATTGAATTCAAGTTTTTTCCCCAAACCCTGATTCCATTTGGAGCCCTAAATCTGTTCTTCACCAAATTTCAATTCAATTAAAGAATTAATGGTGGTCGTTGGGCTAGTGATCATTCGACAATCGGCACTCACACAACCACAGGCCCGCGCTATTGGCTCGCAAGCAATTGAACAATCTGGTTTGCGCTTCAATATTTTTATAAGTATTATTTTTTTTATTTGTTGGTCGATCAGGTGTTCAACAAAAAGAAAAGGAATACAAAGGCCAGTCGCTAATTTTGTGTTCGATTTGGTACACGTTCTTTCAGTGGTTTGTAAGTTTGTTCTTCATTATGTTATTAGCTTTGTTTTGATGTCTCTATTTTGTTTGGGTAATTTTATCTTCGGATTGTGAGCATGTAGAATCTACGTTATTTTGGAGAAGAGAAAAACTTACCGTATTCACAGCAGAAAGAGGAGTTTCTTAAAGCACTTAAATAGAATCAAGCCCTAGTTTTGGTCGGTGAGGATGTAATGGTAAAGCCACTAAGGTTAGTCCAATGCCTCGATTGTAACTCTAGTTTTATCATGATTGTTGCTTCAATTAGAGATTTGTATATTAATTTTGGATATGAGTATGTTTATAGTGAGTAATTGAATCAGTTTTTAGTGTTTTTGTTTGCTGGTATCTGTGAAATATTATGCTATTATGTTTGCTATAATGATTGTTGAGTTTTTGATTGAATTGTGAAAAAAACAGATTCCTCAATTTGTGCTCAAAGCCGTAGAGTTAGAGAGCATAGATAAACGTAACAAGTTCATGGCGGATTGCACCAACCTCGTAGGTGGCTGAAATGTCTGTTTCCAGCCTAGTTGTAGAGGAAATGGATGTCACAATTGGAGAAGAAGTTGGTTATAGAATCCCCTTTTTGCAGCAATGCAAAATCTGTTTTGAAGTAAGTTTTTGAAATACTAATACAAAAGAAATGTTCTCAAATCTCATAGTTTCATCAGTGTTGTAGATTCTATTATCAGAAGTGGTCCAGCTGATGTTGTGGAGAGTGTAAATGATGTCTCTAATAGTTCTTTTTTAGGATTATTAGGTGATGTCTCTAAAAGAATGACATCATTTTTTGTATGCAAGCGTTTCCAAACCTTTTTATATTCTGCTAGTGATTGTTAATGCACTACAGGTTGCTGCCTTTGTCCCTAAAAGTGAACTTGATTGTGAAATAGATGAGATGCCCATTTGCTGGAAGTAATTGCCAAAACATACTACGGAAGTTCCAGATGGAGGAGATGAAAAGACGCGAGATAACTTTTTTGCTGATTGGTGGGTAATTTGTCATTTCCTATATGTGTAGTTATCTCTTTTATGATTGGTGGATATATTTTTTATTTAATTGTATATTAGCAGCTTGATTGTATTGGTTTCGAAGAAGCTGAAGATAAGAAAGCCGAATTTATGACTACAGACTAAATTTGTGGCTTCAGATTTGATTTGTGGATTCTTTCAGGTGCTATTCTTTCTTTAGCCAAAGTAAGACTACGGGGAGTGGAGGAGCTTGGGTTGGGGGCATTGCTCGACACGTGGAGAGGGTGGGATCCACAAGCTTATGGTGAAAAATAAGGGTGTGGTGTGGCGTGGCCAGCCATGTGATTTTTTTAATTAAAGTAGCCAACCAAAGCCAGCCAAGTCACCCTGCCCCCCACCCCCACCCCACGCCAGGCTGAATACCCACGCCAAAGGGGCAAAGCCATGCCCAAGCCCCGCCCGGAGTGGAGCAGCTGGCGTTGAAGGGTTCCCCCGCCCAACCAACTCCTCCACTCCCCGCAGTCTAAAGCCTCTTATCTGCATAAAGCTTTTTAGTTCTTCTATAGAATTAGGCCTGTTTAATCTATCGTAATAGATGCAACTACAATATTGAAATTTCAAAACTAGTTTTTATATTTCACTGCATTTGTTGTGATTAAAATATAGATGATTGTTTTTAAGTTTTTTTCACACATCTCTTGTAGTTTACTAAACTAATTTTGATTTTACCTAATCAAGGTCCCTAAATCTCCAAAATGGCTGCTTAAAGCTTTGCAATGGAGTCGTTTAAGCATGTTTTACATATGGCCAGGATATGTGCTTTATGAGCAAACGATTTAAGGTTTGACATGTCACGATTTTATAAAGTCATTTAATCATATTTATTGTTAGCTTAAAGTTCTCTTCTTTGTTGCTATGTTATAGTTATAGTAACTTTTGAATTCATTCAAGTTTTTAGGATATGTACAAGTTGTATAAAATTATTTACTTCAAGAAGTCTACGTGTGGGTGTAGAGATTCAACATATCTTCAGATCTTAAAAACAGGGGTATGTATTGTGATACACTTTTTTTATTGGCATTAGAGTAAATTATTGAGTCAGTACAGTTTAGTTAATTTTAAAAAATAGAATGCCATTGTTTTGAAATTCCCAGGTATGAAAGTGTGGTTTTGAGATAACCGAGCAAACTCTGTTTTGACGTCTTAACTATTCTATTTTCTCATTTATTTTTTGTAGGTATAGTGGATTTTCCTTAAATCGTTGGACAGGTTGTAAGTGGTTTGTCAAGAATATATTTGTTGACAACAAACTTGATTATTATTTTTTGTTTCTTAATTTTACTTATTTCTTTACACTTGTCAAGAAGTAGTCTAATAATAACTTTTTTTTTATTTTGCGTTAGGGTTTGATGATGTGTCTGCTACTATTTGGCTGTTACCATAACCCTCGTTTTCCATATTCTCATCATCCTTGCTATCGCTTTCGAAGATCGCAGATCCGACTCCTGGTTGTAGATCCGAATTATTAGTCTCCGGTCATCAATCTCTCCCTACGTATGTGCGATTTTGTTTTTTATATAAATTTAATTGTTGTTCTCACATGCTGTTGAATTAGTGTTCAAATTAGGGTTTGTAGACGCTCAATCTTTATAGAATAATAAAGTATTATCATGTTTTTTTTTTGAATTTTAGCGTAAGGTACCTATGTTCGTATGTGAAATTGTGAATCGACTAATAGAATGGATGTCATATAAGTTAAAATTTTACTTTTGATAGTACGTTTGCTCGTTATAGGTTGAAATTAAAGACGTTTTTGTTCATAAATTATTTGAGTTGATTGCATTAAGCAAATGGTGATTTTTGAATCCGTTCGGCGTGCTTGGTATGTATGTGGCTGTACGCTTTATGAATTAGTGCACACAGATGAATTTTACGGCTTTGAGTTGATGGCGGATCATGTTGACGGCAAGTCGATTTTATTTGCGGCTGAGTTTAGTTATATTGATAGCATTTGTAGGTTAGATCTCTAAGTATCAGAGAAATGTTGCAATTTGTTTTTATAATAATCAGATAGGTTTGAAATTTAGAATGTTTCTTATCCGCATTGTATAAAAGTTTTAGTCTTTATAAGCATCCTGCTCGAGGGGAAGCCGCTGATGCGTAATTTGAATTGAGTTTTAAAGGAAAAACTGGGAAAAAAAGTTACCTTTCTAGGCTAGGGCTCTATTCTGCATCTTGTTTTTCATTACTTCATTTACATAGTTCCCATGCATTCATTGGAAGAGTAGACGCTTTACTTTTTGTTTAAGGGTGTGCAATACGTATTGCAAGCACTATGTTTGCATGTCGAAACACTTGTTATGAACCAATCTATGTGTGAGAGTAGTTCAACATCTGGTAGATTGTTTACATAAACAACTTTTCGGCTGGCCTTTAGGGATGAGTGCAAAATTATACAATTTTAGCGTCTAAAAAAATTTCAGCATAATGTACAGTGTTATAGACACCATAACTATAATCAAACACTTTATTAAGTCACCTATATACCATTTTACTGGGCTAGGGGTGTCATACGACCAATTTCTAGTCTTGTCTTACTTTTGAGTTGCATAACTTGGAAGTTAAAACCCATTTTCTAGTTTTTGTTTTAATCAATGAAGTTAAAAGCCTAGCTGCAACCGAGTTTTGATGAAAGGAAACCCAAATGTAGATAGGATGTTTAGAGTTGTTACATGTTAGCTGAATGCTTGATTTTTTTTGTCCTTTTGCTTTCAAATTTTCATAGCTTTAGCTGCAATAGTTGGTTGGGTGTGGGAGTAGAAACAAAATTATACTTTTAGTAGAGGCGCTTGAAATATGTCAGCTAGCCTTCTGTTTTTAGATACTTATATTGTAAGTCCTAGGCTGCTTGATGTTATGGAGGATTATTTGTACTGGAAAAAGTACAAGTACCTTCACTTAGATGGACATACATCTGGTGGAGACCGTGGGGCCTTAATTGATCAGTCTAACAATCCAGGATCATCTTTTTCATATTCCTGCTCAGGTGATTGGCCTTTTTGTTAGTTGAAGATTCTCTAGAGTGATGATCATAAATCTTTTAATTTATTTCTCATATTTCCTTTTTTGTTATTAAATTTATCTTTTTTATTTAATTTATTTCTCATATTTCATATTTTGTTATTGATTTATGTTTTTTTTATTTATGGCATCTTGTTGTATGTTTACAGTCATCATTTTTGACACAAATTGGAATCCACAGGCATTACATATATGGAGGATTATATGTGTTTTGTTTTTGTAGGATGATCCCCTATGTGTTGCTGCCAGACAAGATGGGAAGATATTAGTCTCTAGTCTGTGGGTTGATCACAGTTTTGATGTCGGAGCGCCTGTGGATACAACCTCGGTCAGTACGTAAATCCGATTGGTTTTAGGTTACATTATGAATCTATTCAGGGCTGGACTGAGTTACTGGTTTGTAACCAAGTATGTGCATTTGTATTTTTATCAGGTAATGTACGTACCAGTGAGATATTTGAATGGGATTCCAGGTGCAACGTCACTAGTTATATGTAGGGATAAGCAAATGCCACCGAATACCGATCCCATACCGATCCCGATCCCGAAATACCGATACCGAATTTTTTCGGTATCCCATACGGTATCCACTTTTTGGCGTTTTCGTTATCGGTACGGTACGGTATCGGTATAATACCGATACCGACCCTCAAAATACCGATACCGTACCGTACCGATACCGAACCGACATGTTTCGGTATCGGTACCTAGTTTGGGTGAAATTCGGGATCGGTATTAGGCGGTATCTGTATCGGTTCGGTATCGGATACCGCTTTGCTCATCCCTAGTTATATGTTTGACAGGATATCAACGTGAAGATCGAGAGGACATTATGGTGATGTCAAAAGAAGTAAGTTTGCCTTTTATTAACTGCTCTTACATCTTTGATAGCAATGGTTATCAGATCTAATCAATTTAACATGAATTGTGAAATTTCAGGTTGAGTATAGTCGGTTGGCTGATATAGCGACAATAAGTAGTAAGTGCTGGAAACTATGAAGCGGAAGTATGACTACTAAGAAAACGTTAACACGATGATTATTTAACTCGCATGAAGATTGTGAAAGAGATTCATGAACACAATGAAGTTTTGAGTTTTTATTCATACACTTGTTAGTTTATTTGGGTTATATGTTTGATCCTTAGACTTAGATCGACACTTATTAGAGATTTGGAATCTTTGGAAGATTGATTGAACTTTTAATTGAAGTGATTATTTTATGACTTCTACATTTTATAATTTTGTTTTTATTTTTTAATGTAAATAAATGATAATTGTAATTAATTAAAATTAATATAATAAACGTCAATGGCATTTAATTTGATGTGATTTTTGTGGCAAAAAATATGTGCCACTAAAAACTCAAAAGTTTGTACTGGCAGATAAAAAAGTGCCACTAAAAGCCTAAAAACTTTGTGCGACACATTGAAAAAGTGCTACTAAAAGGCTTTAGCGTCAGCGCTTCTTGTGGCACTTTTTTTGTGTGCCGCCCATTCTTACAAGGTTTTTTAGTGGCACTTTCTTGTTTTTCTGTGGCACTTTTTGCGTGCCACTAGATGGCATTTTTTTAATACACAGCGGAAGTCTTGGAAGAAAATAGTAATACAAACCGAAATGCAAAGTATAAGTAAATATTATACAAACGGTCGTAAACGGATCCACAGGCGGATCTAGAGCAGAATACACATTATTGTTCAACAGACTTTAAGCACTAAGAACTTGCAAGATTCCTTAACTAGTGCTCAGGAGCTTCCAACCAATTTCGCGTAGTACCTGCCACTAAGTCTTTTTGAAAAATACGTCAATTTACACTGGTAAATACAATAAACTGACTCTTTTTGAAAACATTTAAGAAAATTGATTTGAATGCACAAGGCACAAAATTCTTTTATAATTTGGGACAATTATTTAAAATAATCTTGTATACAGATTTATATGTTTGTCGTACGTTCGGAGCCCGGGTTAGAAGTGTCGGGTTAAGATTAATAGACACACCACTAGTATAAGCCCACAAGAAGTTTCCTCATGATTGAGATACCGTTTTACATACGCAACTGTCAGGTGTATGCCTACACCCCGTGCTTAAGTCGTGGCCATTTCAAATGAATGAGCCGGGGATATCCAGGACATGGTCATATTAACCCCCAAATGCTTTGTATCAAACAAGACAGATTAAAACGGGTTATCTCAATGATTTAACCACTAATCGATTAAATATTCAACACCCGACCAAGCGGTAATAATTTACTGTATCCCAGGCCCGTATAAGGGAAAATAAGTTAAAAGTATTTACCTGAGCTAAAAATGTAAATTATACTCAGCCGTATGTTCTAATCAGCAAGTGCATGGAGCTTTTACTGGGCTCCTAATCTGGAACGAATGTTATATTAACCTATTAGATTCCTAACGAATCTTATTTAAGTTTTAACTTAGACCGGTTAGTTTTAAGAAAATGTTTACGGTTCAAAACGCAAGATTAAGCGAAGACCGGATTAGAATGTGATTTAGACCCAACAAGTATGAGGACTTGTATAAAATGAGTAAACTAAATACATCCTGGATTTTGAAGTAAAAATGATAAGGTTTGACCCGTTTCGGCTAATTTATGCAAACTAGTTACATAAACCGTACCGAACGCGTATATGCATAACGGGTAACCGAAAGAGTCATGTACAAGCTTCACAAGTTAATATGCTTAAAATATGTTATGATATCAGTAGGATATCTTCAATTATGCCCAAAACGAATTTAAAACAAATTTAAGCCCCAAAAGGGTAATTTGGTCTTTTTAAAGTTTATAAAAGAGGTTTAATAGCAAACTGAGGTTCTGGTCTAAAATTTTCAGTAAAAATATTTATTTTATTAAGTTACATCAGTAAGATATCATACATATGTGAGGTTTATCAATTATGGCCAAACTATGCACCGTAGGGGCATTTTGGTCATTTCACATATGTTTTTAAGGTCAAATTTGGAAATCTGAGTTTAAGACTTATACTTACTGTTAAAGTATGAAAATTTATTCATAAAATCAGTAGGTAACAAGTCTTAGGCGTTAAATATGGTTTTAAACCATACTATGCGCCTAATTAGCGTAAAAGTCGGTAATTGACGATATTCAAGATGTTTATAGAAATCTGAAGTTTTGATCAGTCTCTAATGCTTAAAATATTTTATTAATATATAACATCAGTAGGAAAAGGTTTGGCATGTAAATGATATGTAAAACTTATTTTATTAATGAAAAGGGCATTATCGTCAATTACCGAATTTACACAAGAACTCTATGTTATGGTCAGTATAAAATTTGACAAAAATTTCCAAAAATCCCTAAATATTATATCATAATAGTGGGTAGCAAGTTTGGTGCCAAAAATTAAGTTTAAGTATGATTTATACCAAAAATGCAATTTAATTAACAAAAGTTTTTGTTTTACGATATCTTGCATAACTTTTATTTTAGACCAGAAATTGATGTCAAATTTTTTAGGACAGACTTATATATCAGTAATAAAGGTTTTTGTCCTCTCACATTTTCAAAAATCTCGTTTTAATAACAAAAGGGCATAATGGTCAATTTTAAGCATTTAACGGAAACATGCAATGAACTATGATTTCTAAAGGACCATGTAGTATAACCTCAGAGGGTTATACTAACATATAATATGGTCACAAAGGAACCCTAAGACATAACTAAACTAAGCTAATTCGGGTCAGAACTGAAAGTCAAAGCAAAAGTCAACTTTTGGCGACTTTCGGTTGCGAACCGAGCCTAAACTCAGAATAGTCGGGGTGAACATGCCTAGATATGCTCAATTAATATTTACCAAGTTATTAAAATGACAAAACTGATTTTATAGCTTCTATATTATTAGTTATGAATTTTATTTAAAAATGACCCGTTTGACTTTTATTTTAATTACTTTGACCCGACAATTAACTAAGTAAACGTGATAATTAGGAGGTGCCCTTTTGAGGGTTTAACACCTACCTAATTACGATCACGTTGCCATGTTCGTTGCGAACAATGGCTTGACCGTTTACGGTCTTACTGAAAGTCAAAGCGTTTATCAAAAACGCTTGACTTTTCGGCTTTAAAAGCCAAATAGAATAAACTAGTCCCGAAAGAACACTTACATAAGGTCCTATGGACTGAATATAACTCAGAGGAGGTTCCAAATGTTCAGGATCCTCAGATTTGAGAGAGAGAGCAAGAACTCAAGAAATGGTGTGAATTTTTTAAATGAATTTAACCTCTATTTATAGTGTTTGGAATGAAAGAGGATCATGACAAGTGTTGGAATGGATTGTGAGATGATTACAGGTGTAATCCCAGGTTTTAATACCATCTAAGTGCCCATAGATTCAAAATATGTGAGGAGAACAATCAGGGATTCAAAACAACAACTTATAAACTAACTTTCTGCTGCTGTTTGGGCTTTAGCGGCCCACGAACAAGACAGGCCCAGGCCTACGCGGCCCGCGAGCCATCTCAGTCCAGCAAACAAGTTTTTGCATTGGCAGTTTCAGTCCCTGTCATCTTTTATGCTCAAATCAAGTTTCATTTTCGACATATAAGGTACCTTATGTTCTTGTTTCATATGTTTAATGCTAATATCAGGTATGAAACCTTATACGGCCAACGTTAGGCACACTCGGGAGTTTATCTGATCCTTACGAAGTTCCTGTTCCGTTCAAAAGATCACACTAAAGTGTAGTTTCGCGCGTTGACGCCTTTAACCCCTCAATTCGCGAATTTGCGCGCATTATCTCAAAACGGTATAGAATTCTTACATGGCCAATATTAGAAACTCCCGAGGGTATGAACGAACATTGCAGAGTTTCTGGTTCGTTCAAAAGGCCTCTCAAAGTTGTAGTTTAGCTAGTCGTCACTTTTAGTCCTTTAATCGCACAAAGTAGCGCGTAATATTGTTTAACGATACCTAAGCCTTTCGTGGCCCAAAGGTGCAGATTTAAAAGTTGACGCTTTTGGTTCCTCTAACGCGTAAACTTGCGCGTATCATCGTTTAATAAAATCAAAGCCCTATGTAATCCATATTAGGCATTCTCGAGAGTATAATTGCACTTCATAATACCTCGGGTTCGTTAAAAGGTCATTCAGAGGTATAATTAAACATATTGACGCTTTTAACCCCTTTAACTTGCAAAGTTGCGCGTAACGTCACTTATAGGCATAAAAGCCTCAGATGGCCAATATTGGATATTTGTGAGAGTATAAACACACAACATGAAGCTCTCGGTTTGTTAAAAGGTCACTCAGAGGTGAGAATTAACATGTTGAAGCTTTTAACCCTTCGTCAAGCAAACTTTCAAATAATTACGCAAACGGCTACTCTCGATCAACAAGTGCCTCATTTGTGAATATGAATACTGTGTAACGTCATTCAGAGGCTTATATTAAGCATGTTGACACTTTTAGTCCTTTCGCATTCAAAGTTTTTGATTTTTCACAAAATTAGTCCCTCATAGTCAATGTTTGACCTTGTTAGGGTTTAGTACACGTGTCGATACATCATTGGACGTGATTTTACGAGGTGTTACAATAAATATAAAATATGTTAAGATTAACTTAATAAACAAAAAATAAGTTATGATTTTGTAGTTGTCGACAATTTTGTGAAACTTATGATTTAAATTTGTTAAGATTTTGAAATTAGTAACAAAATAATTTAAATTCAATATTTATATAAAGTTACAATCTTACCCTTGTCAAATGTATATGAAATCAATGGTTCAGATCAGTTCACGCGGTTCACTCTAGGAAATTTGTTCACGTTTGAACCTAATCCTATATATATATATATATATGTATATATACATATGCGAGTAGTTTGAAAAAACAACTAAAACAGATAATCTAATACTTACTGATGCATAACTAGTAGTATGTTTTAAATTCCAGTTATAGTTGTAATAGATGCGCATGTATATATATATATATATATATGTGTGTGTCGCAATGATCGATGGTTTTGACCAATGTGTTTGTTTGTGCAAATTTTGGCATTAAATCTTATTCTTTGATATTAATACCTGATAAATGTTTGTAAATCCAGATGGACAACGAAGTGAATCAGGAAAACCAGAATAACGATAATAAGGGGAACCAATTAGATAACAGTGCCGTCCAACATATAGTGGCACAAGGAATTATAGATGCTATGCCATATATCACCCAAACTGTTAAAGAGGCAGAAAATAAAAGTAATAATGGAAGTAAGCGACCACCTACCGAACCCAGTCACAGCGTAAACAATGGACCGTTACTTCAATTGACTATTCCAAAAAGAAGAAGAACCATGTCTTATGGTTGTTCTTACAAAGAATTCTAGTCTTGCAAACCAATAGAATTCTCTGGCAATAAAGGAGCCATTGCTGCTCTACGCTGGTTAGAAAAGACATAGGTTGTCTTAAAAATAAGCAAGTGCACAGAGGAAGACAAAATCATGTTTGCTTCCAGTCTTTTTAGGAATGCAGCCTTAGAATGGTGGAACACTATTCTCCGGTCTAGGGGAAATGACAGAGTCTATAATATAGAATGGTCTGAGTTTAAGAACATGGTAGAAAGGAAATTTTGTCCTCCCAATAAAAAAGAACAAAATGCTAATAAGTTCTTAAACCTTAGAATGACTGGAATAGACTGTAAGGGTTACACTACTGTATTCTTCGAATATGCTAGAATAGTGCCAACCCTAGCCTCACCAGAACCAGTATTAATCTCTCGTTACGTCTGGGGATTAATCAGTGAGATTAGACATGTAGTCAAGGCAGCTAGATCACAAACTATAGAAGAAGCTGTAGAACTAGCAAATACCTTGACTGATGAATTAGTACGTACGCAAGCAAGAAGAGAACCAGAGGAAGAACATAGTCCAGAAACTTACCCAAGAATTTCGTTATGGAAATAACTATCGTGGGAAAAGTATAGGTTCTACTTCTGCACCTTACTGTAAGTCTTGCTAGAAGAAACATTCAGGAAAATGTTCTACCTACTGCAACTTCTGCAAGATACCAGGACACAAGGAAGAAGACTGTAGGAAGAAACCTAGTAATGGAGTGTGCTTCAATTGTGGAGAAAAGGGCCATATTAAACCAAACTGTCCGAAACTAGCTCCAGCAATGAGCAACAAGAATACTAAAAATGCTAGAGCTTTTGTTCTGATTGCAGAAGAAGGCAAGATGATTCCGGATGTGATTGCCGGTACATTTTTAGTTAATGATGTTTTTGCTAAAGTGTTATTTGACTCTGGTGCGAACCAAAGTTTTATTAATATTTCATTTTGCAAAATTCTTAATCAACCATTAACTAAACTCCATCAAGAATGCCTAGTAGAAAAAGCAAATGGAGAATCCGTTAGGATCACTGAAATCTTGCAGGGAGCAAGAATAGAAATTCTGAACCATAAATTTATTGCTAACCTTTACCCAATGAACCTAGCTGGATTTGATATTGTATTAGGAATGGATTGGTTAGTAACCAATAAAGCCAGTATTTTATGTGATCAAAAGTCAATACAAGTAAATTCACCAAAAGGTGTAAAGATCACAATTAAAGGAGATAAGCCATCTAGATCTACGAAATTCATATCGGTGATGAAAACAGCAAGTTATGCAAGAAAAGGATCGTTAGTATATATGATTTCCATAATCATTAACACTAAACGAAAAGAATTAAAAGATATTCCCGTAGTATCTCAATTCTCGGATGTTTTTCCTGAAGAGCTACTTGGACTACCGCTAAATAGGGAAGTTGAAATCAGAATTCACCTACTACCAAGGACAACACCGATTGCCAAGGTACCCTACCGTTTGGCGCCAGCAGAAATGCAAGAATTGAAGAAACAGTTGGAGGAACTTCTAGAGAACGGTTTCATACAACCAAGCTCATCACCTTGGGGAGCACCAATCTTGTTTGTCAAGAAGAAAGATGGATCAATGCACATGTGCATTGATTACCGAGAATTGAACAAAGTCACGATTAAAAATCGGTATCCATTACCGAGAATCGATGATCTGTTTGATCAACTGCAAGGAGCTCGATTCTTTTCTAAGATCGATTTAGGCTCAGGATATCATCAACTGAAAGAACAGGAAGGGGACATTCCTAAAACTGCCTTCAGAAAAGGTATGGCCATTATGAATTTACATTCATGCCATTTGGTCTAACCAATGCCCCAGCCGCATTTATGGACATGACGAACAGAATATGTAAGCCATATCTGGATAAATTCATAATTGTCTTTATAGATGATATCTCATTTACTCTAAGAGTAAAGAAGAACATGCAGCGCATTTGCATAAACTTCTGAATTTACTGAGAAAAGAAAAGCTTTATGCTAAATTTTCAAAATGTGAATTTTGGTTACAAGAAGTACAATTTCTTGGACATTTAGTTAATCATGAAGGAATTCATGTGGATCTCACAAAAATTGAGGCGATTACTAAATGGAAAGTCCCTGAATCACCAACGGAGGTGACAAGTTTTCTTGGACTGGCAGGTTATTATAGAAGATTTATCCTAGATTTCTCTAGAATAGCCATTCCTTTAACAAAACTGACCTGTAAATCAATTAAGTTTGAATGAGGACCAAAGCAAGATGAAGCCTTTAGAATCCTTAAGCAAAGATTAACCAACGCACCCATACTAGCGTTACCAGAAGGAACTGAAGACTGTGTAGTCTATTGTGACGCTTCTAAGTTAGGTTATGGATGTGTGTTGATGCAACGTCAAAAGTATATAGCCTATGCCTCTAGACAACTTAAGAATCATGAAGAAAATTATACAACCCATGATTTAGAGTTAAGAGCTATAATTTTTGCCCTTAAGATTTGGAGAAACTATTTATATGGAAATAAATTTGTAGTCTTCATAGATCATAAGAGTTTAAGGTGCATTTTTGGGTAAAAAGAGTTGAATATGAGACAGAGACGCTGGATGGAAATTCTTAGTGATTATGATTGTAATATCCAGTATCATGCAGGAAAGGCTAATGTAGTAGCTGATGCTTTAAGTCGAAAGTATCATGATAAGCCAAGAAAAGTACGTTCTCTCAAATTAAATCTACAGATAGATTTAAATTAGCAAATTAGAGAAGTACAAAAAGCAGTAATAAAGGACGATACTGAGAAATTAAAGGGAATGATTAAGGAATTAGAACAAGGAACATATGGAATTTGGAGATTCCATAAGAAAAGAATTTGGATACCCAAACAAGGAAACCTACGCCACCGAATATTAGAAGAAGCCCATAAGTCTAAGTATATGATACATCCCGGTAGTGTTAAGATGTATCAAGACTTAAGAAAGAATTTCTGGTGGATAGGAATGAAAAAGTATATAGCAGCTTATATAGCCAAGTGTTTAACTTGTTCACAAGTAAAAACTGAACATCAGAAACCCTCAGGTTTATTGCAGCAATTAGAAATGCATGTATGGAAATAGGAATTGATAACAATGGATTTTGTTACCAAATTACCCAAGACAAGAAAAAGGTAATGATACAATCTGGGTGATTGTAGACAGATTAACCATGACTGCTCATTTCTTACGATGAAGGAAACTTTCAGTATGGACCAATTAGCTAAGTTATATGTAAATGAAATAGTTTCATTACATGGAATTCCTTTATCCATTGTGTCTGATAGAGATAGTCGTTTTACTTCTCATTTTTGGACAAGTTTCCAAAAAGCAATGGGAACCAAGTTAAATCTAAGCACATCTTATCATCCTCAAACGGATGGATAAAGCGAAAGGACAATTCAGACAATGGAAGATATGCTTAGAGCTTGTGTAATTGATTTTGAAGGAAATTGGGACGATTATTTACCATTAATAGAATTTTCCTATAATAATAGCTATCATACTAGTATCAATGCTACACCATTTGAAGCACTTTATGGACGAAAGTGCCGAACTCCAGTCTGTTGAGCAGAAATTGGAGAACAGCAATTATCTGGACCAGAGATAGTGCAAGAAACAACAGACAAGATTATTCAAGTCAAGGAAAGACTAAAAGCAGCACTTGATCGACAAAAGAGTTATGTTGATAACAGACGAAAACCGTTGGAATTTCAAGTAGGAGACAAGGTATTGTTAAAAGTTTCTCCGTGGAAAGGAGTAGTCAGATTCATCAAAAGGGGAAAGCTAAGCCCCAGGTATGTTGGACCTTTTGAGATTATTAGAAGAATGGGACCTGTAGCTTATCAGCTACAACTGCCAGAGGAAATGGCAGGAATACATGATGTATTTCACGTACGTAATCTCAAAAAGTGCTTAGCAGATGAATCGTTAGTGGTACCTCTTCAGGACATAGAGGTAAATGAGAAGCTTAAGTTTGTAGAAAAACCCCTATAGATTGAAGATAGAAAGATCAAGAATCTGAAACACAAGAGATTTGTTCTAGTCAAAGTGAAATGGGATTCCAAGAGAGGACCAGAGTACACGTGGGAACTTGAATCCGAGATGCAGAAGAAATATCCATAGTTGTTCCAATAGACCTCGAGGAAGAGTTCTAAAACAAGGTGGGGAGGATATAACAACTCTCCTAAAATACTTAAACGTGTCCCAAACGCCCTAAAATACACCCCGTATACGAAAAACGACCTGAAATACCTTTAATTTTACAAAAATTAAATAAAAAACAAGATTTAAGGGGCGCTCACGAGGCGCGACCCCCTTGCCTATGTTTGTCGCGGGCCGCGACCTAGTGCCACTAGGCTCAACCCGGTTCCGACATGTGGCTTGTGACTCGACGTGGTTAGGTCCTTGACTCAACCAAGCTACGCCCTATTACACCTAGCTCGCGGGGCGCGACACACCCCTGTGTGTCTGTCGCGGGGCGCGAGAGACCCCTGTTCCAGCCCTATAAATAGCGAATTCGAGATTTCAGTTTTCCTCATTCAAATCTCAAAACTCTCTCTCAATTCTGAAGTAATAGAATTAATTCTCGGGTATTATACCCCCTGATTAGCGAAGCTCTGCCTCGTTGTAAGTATTATAACCCCCGGTTACGTATTAGATACTCTGCCCGATTGATCTAGTGCTCCGTAACGCATGTCGAGGCTCTGCCTGACTTCGTCGTTGGAGTTCTGTCTCGGGAGGGGGGTATAGCTAATGTAAATTTAGGTTATTATACTAACGCGTGTGCATTGTTTAAATTAATAGATTATAACCAGAAAGTCACAAGGAAATACCTAAATTAGCAATGTGAGTTTATCCTCTTTTTGTAAATTCTTTTTGTAAACTGTTTTTACAAAACCTCAAATGTTTTAAATTATATTTCACAGTTATTGAGTATTTGTAATTCTACAATTATCGTCGGTATGTTGAGGTTTTGTATACAAAATGAGTTACTACACTGTGAGTAGTAACATTTCCACAAGTCAGGATTGACAGTGTCGTAGGTGGTAATTGAATAGATGTAAAAAATGTAATTGCTGGATTGCCCTCAATGCTGTAAAATGATAAAAACTTGTTTTGATTAAACTGGGATTCACTCACCAATATTTTCCACTGACAAATGTTTTTAAAACGCGTTTCAGGTAACAAAATGTGAAAGCCAAATAGAAGCCAGCTGGAGAGCACTGAAGGCTTGGAAAAATGGCTATAAAAGTTACCTAAATAAATAAGAAGTTTTATTTCAAATAAGTTAGGGTTTATCCCTATAAACTGATTATGAATGGAAACTTGGGTTTTACCCATATGTTTAATATTTATAAAATGAGGTTTTTACTCTGATAAAATATTTCCTAACTACGGTCCTGATGTAAATTCCGCTGCCAAATTAAATAAACACCGATACCACCGAGTGTGCGAAGCTCGCGACCGCCCGCCTCCCAGTGCAAGGGGTCGGGGGTTGCGACATAGTTTGAACATAAACCCATAAATAATTATTTATACAACATGTATATAAATATTATTGATGTCTAAAATATTTAGTGAAAAACTCCTTTCACTAAATTTCCAAAACATCATAAACAGTAACAAAATTGATAAAATCGAAAAACGAAACACCTTTTCTTCTTTATTTTCCTTGAATCATTACTATAGACAAATGCCTTCCTCGCTGCAGAAAACCATCCACCCCCTTTCTTCCCCATTAATTTGTCAAATAATCTCTGAAACTTTAACAAAAATTGCTTAAATTAAAAAATTTTAAAAACCCAATTGAAATTATAACAAAAACAGAGATACCCACAAATTTAACACGAAGAACATGATTAATCAACGTAGATTGAAGCGAAATACCTGAACAGAAGAACAGAAAGTTGCAATATTTCTCTGAAATCAATTTTTGTTGATAAGATTATTTGAGGTAGAGAGAGGGTTGTCGCTATTTTGGGTAACGGTTTGTTGAGATCCATCATATTAACAAAATTGGGTGGGAGTAGCTGACGTTAAAGATTCACCGGAGGGTATGGTGGTGATTGGCAGGTGGGTGATGGTTGGGAATGGTGGTGATTTGACTTATTATTAAATGCCCGGATAGTCCCTGTGGTTTGCCCTTTTTAAGAGCATACGTAGTGGGGCGGTATGTGTCTTGATAGCGCCACATAGCGCCCGAAAACACCATGACGAAGGGCGCTATCGGCCCAAAAACAAAACCAGCGCCATCACCTTCGCGGCGTGATGGTCTGTAAGATTTTTAGTTTATACACAATTGGACCCTGCAAATTGGAGAAGAAGACTAATTGGTCCCTGCAAGTCTGTCGGAAAATCGCCGGAAAATCGGAGAAGATCGGAGAAGAAGACACGGAGGCGATTTGATTTTGAAACTAGGTTTTTAAAATTAGTTTTTAACCCGTTTGGTCCCTGCATTTATAGAAACTTATTTGATTTAAAGTTTTTCTTTTATTTATTAATTTAAAAAATTGAAAATTAATTAATTGAGTAATGATGAGGTAGGGGTTTTATGACTACGGGCTCTAGTGACATAACGCCCCATAAAGCCCCTGTATGACGTGGCGCGCCACGTGTCGCATAACGCCCACAAAGGGGGGTTATGACTACACATAGCCTAAGGAAAGGGTACTTTTGTCATTTCACACCCTCTTAACTGAGAAAACTAACTGATGTTAGGCACAGGGACTATCCGGGAACGAAAATTGAAAAGTTAGGGACTATAGCTGTAATTTTAGAAAGTTAGGGACTAAAGGTGAAAAAAGGGCAAAACACAGGGACTATCCGGACATTTAACTCAGAATAAAATGATAGTTTCATTAATAATCGTAAACGAACTCAATGATCATGTATACCTAGTTTCAGTGTTTCAGAACTTCATATATCAACAAACACCATTTGAATTCCATTTTTTAAAATAATTATATACGCAAAGAGATGATTTAAGAATTGAAGATATAATCGAACAACAACAATTTGGGCTTATTCATATTATATTATACATATGAATTAGAAGTGTCCATGAACAGTGATTTAAGTTTATTTAATTTTTATACTTTATTAAAAATAGTATATCAATATATTAATAAAATATATATATGATTTAACAAGGTTAGGAATTAGTGATTGTCTCTTATTAGTCGATTGGATACTTGACACTCGGAACGCATAAACTTTTTTTCAAGATTTTGATATCGTGACGAAGCGAACCGATCAAACGATGCCGAAACTCATATCGATATTTGTTTTTATGGTTTTTGATAGCACGTACCGATTGATAAATCGAGTGCCAGTATCATACTGGTATGATAACGAAACAAACCGATACCAATCAAAATCCGCCGCAAAGCGCGGGAAAATGTCACTAGTTATTTGTTAATATGGAAATGGAAATGAATAGTGTTTTTCTTCGTGGTTTGTTTTGATTGCCCAATTTGTGCGATCACCCCCTTAAGACGCGTGTCTTCATCTTCACCTCTACATGAAATCATATATCCCACCTCCACTCACTCTTTCCAAAAGAGAAGGAGAACCGGCATTCTTCCGCAGTCAAGCGATACTCCAAGGGCTATGTAAGTGGTGTTCCACTTTTTCGCCTCATCTCATTTTGATCGTAAATGAACCAAATTTAAACCCTAAATTATGGTCTTCCTTTACATATTGCCGCTTTACGACATTGATGATATCACTGATGGTCCTCATTCGTCGATTGCCGCCTTACGAGAGGTAATTTTATTTTATATTTAAGGGTTTAGAACCCAAAATTTGTTTCGAATGTGGGATTCACTAGTTGGTATTAGTCGCATAAGACATGAATTGTCCCACATAGCAGTTTACCTTCAAAACCCTATGTATGAACCCATGCAAATCCCTTTAGTTTTATCCTCATGTTATTTTTGTGTTGTAGGGTTAACGTTTGCAATTATATATACATACAAAAATAACTTAAGACACAATGGTTTGAATCACATTCTTTCAAAAAGTCACAACTCTTCAAACTAATTTTCTATGTATCAAATCCTTTGAAAGAAAATCACAATTTTTAAATATATCGCACCCCTTTAAAAAGTTACAACCCTTCAAATTACTTTTAAATACATCACACACTTACAAAAGTCACAACCATTTATACATACACAAAAAATCATAATCCTTCAAACTACCTATAAATATATCATGCCTCTTACAAAAAAAAAAGTCACAACTTTTAAAGATATCACACCCTTTCAAAAAATCAAAAGTCAAAACCTTTCACAACAACCATTAACAGTGCCAAAGGATATTGCCAAACAATGGTCACTCTCTAAAATGAAAAGTTGCCGCCAATGAGGTAGTAGTGGAGTGGTTGGGGAAAAGACTTGGTGTTCCTTGTGACCCAGGTTCGACTCCTACTCTACTCATTATTTTCTGCGGAATCCAGGTGAAGGGCGAATATGAGTGGCGCCGGTTCGTCTTAGATGGGGGCGAGATTTTACCGATTATTCCACTGTCGTGCCTTCGGGCGGGTGGAGATTGGGTTTCCGCGCATCTGGGAGAGCCAAGGGGCTGGTGGTGGTCGAGTAGTCGACCTTGGCCATAACGCCCGATGTCACGATGATGGGCACATCATTCCTTGCCGTTCAAAAAAAAAAAAGTTGCCACAAAGAAACCGTTATAGTACCTTATTGATCACCTTTTGTACATAATAATTAAATTGAAAGAAATCACAAACGTCAAACATTTGCGGTGTAGACGTGAATTTTCATTTCCCACCAAAGTTGGTTATGAAAAATAACCCTTTATTGTTTCGTCTTGTTCTCATCATACGAATTAAAGAAACTAGTTGATTTTCTATCCGCGCGTTGCGGCGAGAACCCAATGACTGCAAAACACGTGTCAGCAATGGCAAACGGATACCGAATATCAAAACATAAATAAAAATGACGTGGTAAGGATAGTCACTCTGTCTTAAAAAAGTGATTTTAAATAACCTAATATATAATAATAGGGTCCACACGTCCTACACCTTGGAAATTCGGTTGTTTTCAGTTCAGTTATTACGGTGCTAACACGTTAAAATACAGATGAGCTCGGTACCGGTACCGGCACCGAAAGTACCGATCTGGAAAATCTCGAAATTAGGTACCGGCACCGAAAATACTCAGTAAAATACGGTATGGTATTTGAAGGTAAAAATCAATAAATAAAGGTATGGTGCTAGACCGGCGTCGAACCAAAAGTAACGATTCTGAAAACGCCAAAAGGTGGGTACCAAATTGGTACCGAAAATGATTTGGTATAGTAAATTTGGTACCGATACGATACCGGTTTGATTATAGGATTTGATACAATTTGCTCATTAATAATCTAAATATCCAAGTTAATTTTACATGCTACAATTCATTTATTACAGAAAAAGACAAAAAAAAAAAACAAAGCAAAATAAGTTGTTGTGTATATAAAACCTCATTCAAACGAAATATATTTACTTACTGTGTGTATGAAAAGTAATTTAAACGGTGCAAGTACTTGCATTGCTACGTTGCTACAGGATTTGATGAGCTCGGTACCAACCGGTATCGAAAATACCGTTACCGAAATCCCCGAAAGTGGGTACGGCTAACGAATATGCCGGTTACGGTACGGTTCAGTACCGGTCGGTACTGGTATGGCACCGGTATTTAAGGGTAAAAAACTGTGAATACCGGTACCGAAAATACACCCGGTTTGATAAATTTGATATCGGTACCGATACCCGATACCATTTACTCATATGCATTTCAAATTTTAGTATATTATTATTATATATTATACTGTTCATTCATTTCAAATTTTAATATATAGGGTAAATGCTTATATATGCTCATCGTGAAATAATATTCTAAATATGTTTCTTTTTGAATTGATTATTTAACAGTGAAAGGTCTATATTAATATTTTTTTATTATGTAATGGTTATACCTCTGTCAAAAAAGTTATGATCCTTCAACTTATTTTTATCATTATCACTATTTGAACCAGCATCGGTTCATGAGACATGTTGATTAATCGTCAACATAAAAAATACAGGATATGTTGGTTCGAATGAAAAACCACGTCGGTTCATAAATGAAAAGGCATACACGGTTGATTATTATTTAAGATAGTAAAATAACCTTAGACATGTATTTTTTAACATGATTCATTAAAAATACATGTGTAACCGTATGGTTAGTGTAGCAGTTGCGAAAGTGATGGACAAAATCATTAGTGTGCATTTTATATAAAATTTCAAAATTAACTCTAAGGTTTAAGAAATTACAACTTACATCCTAATCCTATGGTTTATTCATAATAATATTAAACCCTAAAGTTTTTAAAAAACAAGTTTTAAAAAACAATATAACCAATTAAACTAAAACAAATATTAGTATCATTATAATTATTTACTGATTTATTTATTGGAGAACGTACATTATTATTCAATAATAATATTTATTAAACAGAATGCTCGGTATATAACGATAATCAATTAATCGACTTTTACAAAGTTTAATACTCATTTAAGATTAGGAATATTAATTAATATTTATGATGAACATATTAAAGACTTTCATTATCAACATCTCGCTGCAACGCGCGAATTAACGTTAACTCGTTCGGAACATTTAACAATTTTGTTACTTTAACCTATGTTTTTTCAATGCCCTTTGTAAACAATAGCATGTGCAATTTTGTTGTACGTGTGTTGCATGGACATTTAATTTATTCCGATGTTTTAATACTTTTTTTAGTTGTTTACAATGTCTAAACAGCGATTTCGCTATACATGTATTGATAACAACATATCTATTTGGATTTAGAATGCTTGCGCTGATTCCTTTTCTTTGTTTGGATTTCTCGCTTGCCGGTCACAAAATAGAGTAAACTAGGATTACGACCCGCCGCAATGCGGCGGGGATTCTTTATTTATAACTAAGTCGATCTACGACCCACACGTTATGTTAAACCTGTCAAACGAGGTAAAAATAGACGATGTAAAAACGTTCACCCACACACGCACGTTGCGTCATGTTAACTCGCAAAATTTAAAACGAAACGTAAAAACGTTAAGCCAAAGACGCACACTGTGATGTGTTAAGTCACAAAATTTAGAACCAAGCATAGAGCGCAAAATTTGCGGAAAATGAAAACTATAAAGGACCAAAGTTGAAAGTAAAAAAAAGTTATGAGGATAGATTGTAAAAGATAAAAAGTTTTGGGTTAAAAGTAAAAAACAAATAGTTTTGGGTTAAAAGTAATTTATGAAATACTTTTGGGTGAAAAGTAAAAAAATCAATTCTTTTTTGGAAAACCCCCAAAGCCAACGTTACGACAACCATATGCATAACAATTTTTTCTTTGAAAAATCCCCAAAGCACACCCCGCGTTCCGGCGGGGCGTAAAACGGTGTCAAATAGTACTAATGTCACACAACCGTCATTGACAACCAACACTGACTCGACCTATAATATGCGTATTGCGACGAACCTGTCAAACATGGAAAAATAGAGGTAAAAACGTTGAACCACACATGCACGTTACGTCGTATTAACTCGAAAAATTTAGAACTATACGTAAAACGAAAATTTGCGAAAGATGAAAAGTATAAGTGACAAAAGTTGTGAAGTTAAATTGCAAATAATGAAAAGTTTTGGGTTAAAGTTAAAAAAACAAATTATGTAGGGTTAAAATTGAAAAAGGTACAAACCTTTGAGTTAAAACTAAAAAATCAAGTTTTTTTTTTTTGGAAAGCACCCAAAGCACAACTTACAAGTCCTTATGCACAAAAAAATTTGCTAATTTATATAGGTTTTAATATTATCAAAGTTGCCTTCCGGTTTAGCTTTTTTTATATAACATGTCATTGATTTTTTTTTTGTTATTTTTGTAATAAAATATAACAACTTTTAAGATTCCGAATATATACTGTTTCGACATGCTTTCTTTTATCCATGATTTGATATAAGTTTCATTCGAACAGGTCAAATACACTTGATTATTTTATCATGAGGAACAAAAGCAATATCGTCTGAATAACATCGATACTAGTACCATATTCATGTTTTGGGTTTTCTTGACGTGAGGGTATATATATAGTTCGTTGAAGACGAAGTTGTATTCACAATAGAGTTTTTTTGAGTATCGTAAGCTATAGCGAGTGCTAATACGATAATGGTATTGTGACAAACCGAACTAATACCGGTACGTGTATTCGTTTTTTTTGGTTTTCGACCGATGTGAAAAAGACGTGTTGATATTCTTTGACATATCTCATTTGGTTGCAGGGGCGAAGCATTGAAGGGGCCCGGGGAGGAACCCCCCCCCCCCCCCCCCCCCCCCGGTTTTATAAAAAAAATAGGTATATACTTTTAGGTCCGGTTACTTCCGACCCCCCGGTGGAAATTTTCAAGCTTCGCCACTGTTTGGTTGTTATATCAAGTATAAGTACCGTACCACCGAACCAAATCGATGCCAACTGAAAACCCGTTGTAGCGCGAGAAATTTTCACTAGTTAGACATATACTCTAAACAAACTAGATTCTACTTAATTGCTCAAATATTATCGAACTTGTGTAATCTACAACACAAGTAACTCTAAGCAACCATGCAAGTGTCAGCTAAACATTTATGGTGGGTGAGAGCGAATTAAAAAAGTTGGGATACTTTCTTTAAAATGGTGGGTGAGAGCGAATTAAAAGTTGGGATACTTTCTTTAAAAAAATGTTATAGGGTTCTAACATATGGGAATGGTGGGTGAGAGAATTAAAATTGGGATACTTTCTTTAAAAAAATGTTTCAGGGTTTTATGAGTATTCATATTCATTTCATCTTTTTTTACCCTATAATTTCACTAAAAATAACTACAGTTTCTCTACTCTTTAAATTAAATAATATTTTTTTTATACTTTTATCATTACTTTTTCTCTCTTCTCCACTCACAACCATTTTTAAAATATATTAAAAATTGTAGAAGATGAACAGTGTCCCCCTCAAATTTATACACGAACAGTAAAAAGCTCCCTCACAGAATTTGAGGGACGAATTGTGAATGCTCTAACACATAGGAATATGAATATGCACATCCTTTGTATTGATTTCTAAAAGACACACAATCCCATATATTAAAGTTGTAGTGAGTTTTTATTTTTGAACGGAAAATTTGTATTATTTACGGACCACTGGAGTATCATCAGCGGAATCACCCGATCATATCCATCTCCATTAGGCAATAATGTCTATACACAAATTCAGGAGGAAATCCAATAAATCTGAGAAAAACCCCCTCTTGTAGGAATCGAACCCATGACCTAATGGTCATAAGCCTTATTTCACTCAAGATGCCACTAGGCTATAATGTCATGGCCTCATGGGCAAAGTTGTAGTGAGTTTTAATGATAAGAAAACTTTTCTAGGTACACAGACGAATCACTCTACTCGTAAAAACTTAAAAATCAATTAACGAAGTTAAAACCTAAATAAAGCAATTCACGTCCAATCTTTGGAAACACACACAAAAAACCACTAAAATAAATGGGTAAAAGCCATTACCCCCCAACACTTTCTAATATATTCACAAGACAAAGAATTGCATAACCAAATTCAAATAATTAGATTTAGACTACTGGCCTGATGATGTTGCTTGTTGTCAGGTGGTAGTAATTCTAAGGAAAATTCGGGATATTGATAAATTTTTTTTTTTTAATTCCAAAGTTAACGGGTTCTTTTATTCACATCTAAATGCACTTTACATTAATATCGCATGTAAGCGAGCAACAAGCTGCGCCATTACCCCTTTCTGAATAGCAAACCCTAGCCTATTAAAGACAAACCCCTGCCCCCTGTTGATGAGCCACTGCTGTGGACAACCTTTTGGACCCTAGTCAACAAACGGATAGCTTCTGGAACAAGGGATCCAAAGGTGTCGAAGGCGAAGGGGACAAATGCATGTTGGTTATCAGCACATGCTTTAGCGTGTTTATCCACCTTTTTTGATTCTGCTTTCCTTATAACTTGTCCTGCTACAAACCTGCTTTCCTTGATAATTGAGAGAGAAAATATCTAATACGGATTAAAGTTTTTCACACCCTAATAACACCAAGTCACCAACGGCTCTTAAATAGTGGGCTCAAGCTATGGATAACATTTTTAATAGTATAGGCTATGGCCCAATATTGATATTGATTGTCGTCACGTGGTAGTTCAAACAGTTATTACGTGGTGGTTCAAACAATTATTATTAATAATTTTGATACAGGATCTGATTTGATATTCATTATTATTACTGTATATTAATTAATAGGCATGTGTGAGTAATTGTGTAGCACAAGTGGGGGATAAGGAAGCATGGGCTTGGGAGTGGATCCGTGGGCCGAGAAATGAACCGGAATGGGCTCAGTTTAGGGAGCTAATGGATGTTGTAAAAGGGGTAAAGCTAAGTCCTGAAGAGGATGAGTGGAGATGGAAAGATATATCAAGTGAAAGATTGTCGGTGGCACTTATAAGAGATGAAATCACCAAAAAAAAAATTTAACGACTGAGGATGTGGGCTGGAGTTACTGGAATAAATGGGTTCCACCAAAAGTTAATTTGTTTGTGTGGAGGGCCACAAAAAATCGGATTCCTGTAAAATAGTATTTGGTATTCAAGTGTTAAATTATTTGGTATTCAAGTGTTAAATAAAATCGACATTCAGTTTATTATTTTAAAGAAGCAAAGTAGAGGGTCAATTGGTGGTTGTGCTGCTTTAAAACACTAGTTTAATTTTGATGGGAAAAAATAAACTAAAAACAAGATATATGTAAGACTTGAACTTGGGATCTATTTCTTGGAACATAAGAGGATTAACCACCACAACATCTTTGTTTTTAATACTATATGGTCCAACTAATTTATTTTATGGAGTCCTTGAAAAATTTAACGTACCATTCAATGTGAACCCGACCTGGACCATTGGGTCCGCCCCTAATTGAGAGAGATGGCGACATATCAATGTGAGTAGGGGTGCAAACGAGCCGAGCCGAGCCCGAGCTCGTTTAACATATGAAAGCTCGAGCTCGAGCTCGAGCTCGGCTCGATTCAAGCTTTATTTCTGAAGCTCGAGCTCGGCTCGAATGTAGTTTTTCAAGCTCGGGCTCGGCTCGGGCTCGATTCGTTTAGTATTTATTAATTAATTTATATTAATTATAATTATTATTATACATATAATTTAGTTATTTTTTATATTTATATAAATGGTAATTATTATTATATAAATATATGTTTAATATTTTAATAAAAAAATATATAAACAGAAAGCTCGATTAGGCTCGCGAGCCGGCTCGAGCTCGATAAGCGAAGCTCGAGCTCGGGCTCGTTTACTAAACGAGCTTGTTTTTAGGCTCGGGCTCGAGCTCAAGCTCGTTTAAGCTCGGCTCGTTCGAGCATTTTTTCGAGCCGAGCTCGAGTAGCTCGAAATGTGAGAGATATGGTAACATAATAGTTTTACTATTATAGTTTGTATTTCCATTTTTGGTTTGTTTTTGATGCCTTGTACTTTTTCGCCGTTAAAAGAAACTAATTAATAGGCTGTCTGGATCGAGCATTAAAAAACTATAAAAAACTCCCTATATATTGGGGAAAAGTTTTGTAAAGATATATCAAATACTTAAAACTCAAACATGGACATAGTTCTAGTGTCTCTACTGATTTCTATGTTCCCTATTTTCATCTTTTTCCTCCTAAAAAAAGGTCCTGAAAAACCCATTCCGGGTCCTCCAACCCTTCCTTTGATCGGTAACATGCACCAACTTGTCCATCCTTCACCGCACCGGGTGCTCAACGACTTAGCCGCCAAGTACGGTCCCATCATGCAGCTCAAGCTTGGGTTCGTATCAACCATTGTTGTCTCCTCAGCTGAAGTAGCTAGACAGATCATGAAGACTCACGACATCGTCTTTTGTAACCGCCCTAAGCTCGTGGCTATAGAGCTGATGGCGAATAACCACAACGACATTGCCTTTGCTCCATATGGCTCGTACTGGAGACAGCTCAAGAAGGTATGCATTCTTCAACTCGGGACAAAGAAGAGCTTGGCTTCAACCCGGTGTATACGCGAACAAGAAGTGAAATCGCTTGTTGAATCAATAAGTAAAAGTTCTGAGCCAATAACCTTGGCCGAAATGCTGTTCACTATGAATCACAACATCATCACTCGGATTACATTCGATGATAAGTTTGACAGCGCATTGAGGTTCCACTCACTGATTAGGGAAGGGGCGGCTTTGGGGGTCAGGTTTCAGATTGGTGACTTCTTTCCTTCACTCGGGTTTATTGCTGAACTCACTGGAATGAATAAAAGGCTGAAAAAGTGCATTGCGGACGCTCGTAGCATCATGGAACAAAACATACAACACCACATTGACCAACGTAAGCTAAAGAAGCCGCAACATAATCAACGTGAGTGTCTTATTGACGTTCTCCTCGAGCTACAGGATGCGGGTCATGACATCGACCAGCCGTTTACCACCGAGAACATCAAGTCTGTCCTCTTGGTAAGACTTTCTTTTTCTACTTTATTGAACAAATCTTAAAATGTTTTAACTACAAGGTCATGTTAGTTTTTTTTCTTTTTGAAATATAGGACGTGATCGCGGGTGCAACTGATAATTCAACGGATATAGTCGAGTGGGCGATGGTAGAGATGTTAAGAAACCCGAGTGTGATGAAAAAAGCTCAAACCGAGATCAGACAGGTGATCGGTGAAAAAGCGAACCCTATCGTTGAAGAGACTGATCTTCCAAAACTGAATTACATGAAAATGGTAGTTAAAGAGACCCTAAGAGTCCACCCGCCGGTTCCTCTTTTGCTCCCACGAGAGTCTAGGGAACGATGCATGATCAACGGCTATGATATGCCTTCACAAACCCGAGTTATTATCAACTACTGGGCCATAGCCCGGGATCCTGCCAACTGGAAGGATCCAAATGTGTTTATTCCTGAGAGGTTCCATGATGAACCCCGGGATTACAAAGGACACGACTTTGAGTATATTCCTTTTGGGGCGGGTCGCCGTATTTGTCCCGGAATGGAGTTTGGAATGGTGAACTCCGAGCTTTCACTGGCTTCTTTGCTTTACCATTTTGATTGGAAGCTAGCTGATGGGGAGAATCCAAAAGATTTAGATATGAGTGAAACATATGGAATCACATGTCACAAGACTTGTAGTCTACGACTTGTTCCTAGCCTACGCTTCCCTATATCAACTTAGAAGTTTCTGTTATTTGGTTATCGTGTTTTAAGTGTAAGATTAAATAAATGACCGGTTCATGCAGTCACTAGTGATTTGTGTCATGTTGTATTTGCAGGATCATTTTTAAGTGTGATGAATGTGGATTATGTAAGTTAACTTATTTCATGTTAATTGTTATGCTGAAAACGGCAACTCATGGTTTTTGAATTTCCTTTCCTTTAGATAATAAACAACTCATATAGACTTTTTTTTATAATATATAAAATTCATGTTAGTAAAATAAAGATACAGTCATGGTTGCAAAAGTCGCTAGGCGCCCTCTAGTCGGTCGACGAGGGAGTTAAAAGTACCCGGCGAGTGCTCGGACATGTTAATTATGAAGAAATTAGTTTTCGAAAATTAAATATGTCATCTAACATAAATTTACTAATTTCTATAACAAAATACGTGAGAATGATATTCATTAATTAATATGATAGACGTAGATATTATGTTTTATTATTTTTTTCAAGTCAAACTCGGCCCGAGTTGACCTACTCGATCCGATTATGACAAAGGTTGACCACGTTTGATCGATTCCGAGTAATTAGGCGGAGTTGAAGAAAGTTGTCTCGGCATGCTGCCTTGTAGCGCTTACTCGGAGAGTACTCGGCGTTAGGGTTGTAAACGAACCGAACGAACACGAACAAGGCCCTGTTCGTGTTCGTTCGTTAAGGAAATAAATGTGTTCACGAACGGTTCATGAACACTTACCGAACGAGATTTTATGTTCGTGTTCGTTCATTAAGGAAATGAGCGTGTTCGCGAACGGTTCACGAACACAAACGAACACAAATAAATTTGGCGAACGCGACGAAGGATAAAGATAGATGGCCCAGAGAGTAGCACTCGAACTTGAATCCCTCATTGTGGAACGGAGGTCGATCGCATTCGACGATGTAAATATTTGAGAAATGAAAGGGAAATGATGCATAAATAAGGTGAAAGTGGGTTTCCTAGTTTAATTGTTAGGGTAATAAAATAAATAAAAGTTTAATAATATAAAAAGTACAAATAAAATATAAGAAAGTAAAAAGATCTTCAATTAAAACACAAACATACGAACATAAATGAAAGCAAATCAACGAATGTTCATGAACGTGTTCACGAACACCTTACCGAATGTTCACGAACACAATCGAACGAACGAGACCTCTGTTCATGTTCGTTCATTTAACTAATCGAACGAAATTTCTTGTTCATGTTCGTTCGTTTATTAAACGAACGAACATAGACGAACTTCCCGCCGAACGGTTCATGAACTGTTCGCTGAACGTTCGGTTCGTTTACAGCCCTACTCGGCGTTGGAGACCTCGTTTTAAAACCATGGATACAGTCATACATCAACATCAGCATCATACCCAGTAAATCTCATCAATAACAAAGATAAGGTATGATATGAGGAGGGTAAGATGTAAACATTACATCTACCCCTTAGAAGTAGATAGGTTACATCCGGTGAGATCCCCGACACATAACACTAAGCAATTGAGACAAAAGCCGATTAGTGAATGTATCCACTTGTCTTTCGGCTATCAACGCCACCACAAAATAATGATACAGTCTAACAAGATTTTTGATGTATCAAACGTTCCAAGTTTCTTGATAAAATATATAGCTTAGCTATCACACAATTTGATTTTGGTTAGCTATCAAATAAGACGGTTTATACTTTTCTATTAATTTAATTATAACTAGAATTTTGACCTATGTCGCGCGTTGCTGTTTGTGACTTTGTTACACGCGTAATTATGATGACATTAATGTGCGATGCTTGCACGTGGCATTATGTGTTTTTTTTATAGTTTTACACATGTTACATTCGTGAGACATACATTAAAAAAAAAGTATGTCTTGGACGTTGCGCTGTAAAGTCGTAAAAGTAATTTAGTCATTAACGTGGTTAAGCATAGATTAAAAAAGTATAATAATATGTCGCGTTGCGGTGTAACGTCGTAAAAGTAATTTAAACATAATGAGGTGTCAAGTTATTAACTTTAAAAGTTAGGAGATAAAACACACGCGTTGCGACGTGCGGAAATTCAATCAACTTTGATGTACTCATTATAGCAAACGAAAAACTGTAAAAATCCATATTTATTTACTTAAATGTAAGTGAAGTAGTAAAGGAAAAAACCTAAAAATACACTCTATATCAACACGTGTTCGGTTCATCCTTTTTAATTAAATTTTAAAGGGAATTATATTCGCACACCGGCCAATCTATTGGCACACTTTCAGTACGGGCGTGGTGGGCATCCATACGCCCTGTAACCGATGCTCCATCTCCTGTAACGCAAGTGCGACTGTACGGTGGCACCCCGTGCGGCAGCGGCACTAGTGGCGGCGGAGAGAGCTCTCGGTTGACTTGAGCTAGCACAGGCTTGGCGTGATTGTCAGTATCGTCATCGTGATCACCATCACCTGCTGCCGCAGCAGGCTTAGGCTCCTCCGCCGGTAACTCATCTAGCAGGGGGCGGGGACAAAAATGGCGCCCTCGTGGGCGAAATCGAAGGCCGATACCAACGCCATAGTCGTGCGTGATATGCATGCCGATGATCGTCGAGCGCGTCAACCAGGTCGGCTCGACCGTGCCCCCTCCGTGATCTGTGGGTCCTGACTCGAGATGAGGCCCAATGAGAGGGCAATCTGGGTGATGTACGCCCCCTATCCGGTACAATAACGACCGCTCTTGCATGTGGAACGCCGACCCAAACCACTAGGCGAGGCAGTAAGCGAGTTCGCACGACTGCCCCCATATCAGAAAGTACAAGTAAAAAAGATACATGTCATTGCACCACTCGCGACTCTGCTCGCGTGGCGCAATAGATATGGTGATAAGCCTGTGCAAATAACGATACAAGTGGTCTGTGATGGAGGCACCCTAGCCTTCGACCGGCCAAAGGGACCCCGACCGATCACTCGCTAGAATCTGAGGAGTGTCAATCAATGTACCTCGTGCACGACCTCGGTATAGAGGGGTGTATGTCTCCGGCAACGTATAGAAGCCGGTGTGCATGGAAAACTCCCTGAGAGACATATCATGCCACTCTCCCGCAAATCGAAAACTAACCTCGATCCATGTGTGTTATGGGTCGTCCTGCTCCACTGGCTGATCGACTGGTCTCAGATTAAACTCGAACGATGATAAAAACTCGATAACCATCACCTGGTATGATGGCAAGAACGCCATCTTGAATAACTTGTAACATGATGCGGTTAGTAATTCATAAACAAACAAATAAAACACATTAATAAATAGTATACCTCTTCCATGGAGTATCGTGTCCAATAAAACCTCTGGCTCTCACCGCCTCCTCTACCTCCTCCAAAGCAGACAAACCAATGGTAGCATCACGTCGAAACTTTTCACAACGGTGAAAAGCCTCGGTCTCGTCCTCGAACGTTAGATACGGATGATTTAGCAACAAGTCAAAGTCCGGGGATCCTCGCCCACAACCACGACCCCTGCCTCCACCATAGCTGTCACACCCCGACCACGTAAAACAACAAAACGTGGCGGAAACGTCGGGGAGTGTTGTAACAGAATCATTGTTTCACAACCATGGATTAAATAATTTCGTTTTATTGAATTATTGAACTCATTGTTTTATTACAAATCAGATAAATAAAAATATTATCTTTCAAGTTTTAAAGTCGCTAAGGCACGAGTCCAGCCTATGTATAGCATGCATCAACAATCATCACATAACAGCACCTGAAACATGTGTAAAATTAGGTACGTCAGCATAAACATGCCTGTGAGATACATAGGTTTTATTATAATAGGTTTCATGACTTGTAAATTTAGAGAAAAATGTTTAATCAAAAATAGTCATGAACCTTAAAATATTTTCTTTTATAAATCATACTAAAATTTATAAGAAATCAGATAATATAACAGAATAATGCATAAATAAATAATTAAGTAAAATGAGTTTGTATAAAATATGTTTTGATAAAAAGGTTTGTAGTATACATAAACAATATACTTTGGTTTTAAGAAAGTCGAATAAGTAATATATTAAAATATATTTCAGTTCCAAAATAAATAAACAAATAGTATATTAAATATAGTTGAGTCGTCAAAATAATAGTTTTCAGTAGTATATCAAAAGTATACTTTGGTTTTATTAATAACATATTAAACTATGCTTTGGTTTTATAAATAACATATTAAACTATGTTTTGGTTTTATAAATAACATATTAAACTATGTTTTAGTAATTAACAAAATATATGTTGTTTTGTACAATATCACACATGAGAGCATATCAAACTATACCTTTGGGGGTATAACGCAATATACAATAAAAATGTGATTTGGAATTCATTCAAACCTTAGTGCATCAAACTACACCAATTGAGACTATAGAAATACCACAAAGGCAATCTCTATTTGGATAAAATATCGGTTTCTGACATTCCTTACAACAGGGATGGGGTGTCTAATCCTATAGCGCTATATTATATTACCAATCGGTTGGTGAACATAAAATTAGTACTATCCAACAATTAATTTTATAATCTTTGAAAAATCAGTGTTTAAACCATAAATAATCATTCAGTTTGTCAAAAGATAAGTACTAATATGTATAATCAATTATACTTTGAAATCATGAACATAACAATTAGGTACACATGCTTCACCCCAAAACATTGAAAACAGTAAAAGAGGGGACTATGTACTCACTTGAGGATGCTTAGAAGTCTTGAATAACGACCAAGCAAAGCTAGAGGTATCACGGAATCAAACGGCACCTAATATAGGTAACTAAGTAAATAAACCGGACCTAAATCGGAAGATCGGATAGGATGAGGTTTCGTAAACCAAATGAGTGTGGAACTCATATGACATGGTTTAGCAAAGCCTACATACTAAATCAAATCCTAACCTAAGTGCTTACGACCCATTACGACCCTTTTAGGTAGCTTATGCTACTTTAACGCGTCGTTCGCGTAAAACACGTTCGGAACGCCTAACTAGTCCTATGACAAGTATTATATGCCTAAACATGTTTAATTATGTTGCATAATCAGTTAAGTGACAAAATTTTGGGTTACATATATCACACCCCGAATCTCCTAGTCTCTCAGACTGACTCCCGGGTCTCTCGACCAGATCCAGCCACCCGGCTGAATTACCTGTTCCGAAGGTCTTAAATGCATGTTTCCTAAACTCTCAGAGTGTTATGTACTGTATGTAATTGTTTTGTGTACCGTGTATAAAACATCACAATAGCGTATGTTTGAAAACAAAATTTTGAGTGTTTGCTTTTCGGCAACGGTTGGAGACCATATTCGAGTACTAGGCGTTCTGTATGTATTCAACGTCTTAATAGTCTAAGTCCCAGAGAAAAGTGAGGTTAGAGCCTAGGTATCACAACAGAAACCTAATTCGCTGTAACCTATAGCTCTGATACCAATCTATCACACCCCGAAATTGTCAGAGCATTGGCGTGACTGGACTGGTATCTTTATTGCACAGCGGAAGCAATTAAGCTAAGTCTTCTAGAAATGAACGCCCCTAAGTACTCGTATCTCCAATGGTTCTCCTATTCCAACCGTGCCTTGTCTTAGAACTGTAACCTGAGAAAGAAACATGCGAAAAATCAACATAAAGTTGAGCGAGTTCATAGTTAGTTTGTAAAAGATTTGAAATAAATCTTTTGAGTTATGAAAGATTTGAAATAAATCTTTGGAGTAACCGGTTTTTGAAATAGTATTGAGAAAACGAATTTAAAAATCATTTTCTTGCCAAGTTATATGGAAACGTTGTGTTTGTAACACAATTGTTCATAAAAACCATGTATTTGTAAAGTCTTGTATTTGTAATGTTCGTATAACCGTCAATGCCCACCCTGACTTTGACTCCATACCCGCATAATCCCATGCTTTGAATTTTGTATAAAACATGGTATTTAATTTGTATGAACAGGTATTTTTGTAAGTATAAAATCTCTGGTATGTAGCAAATAAGGAAATAAAGAGATCACCAATGGTTTGCAAGGCCATTGATATGTGTGAAGTGCAAGTAGGAAGACTCAAACCTTGCGGATTTTGCGTTGGGCACAAAGTCACCCCGAGGTCCGTTCTGCTGGGCTCGCTACACCCAGATAGATCTACCGCTACTGTCCCTCGGTCCTACAATGAGGATTAATGGCCTCAAGTTACGCCTACCCACTCACATGATCTGTACGTCCTAACCCTCCTTAAGCTAACCATACCATGTATAAAAATGTCTGTAATCCTTTTGTAATATGTCTGCATGTATGAAAATCCCTGGTCTCCCCGACCCAATCCCTGGTCACCCTGACCGAATCCCTGGTCTCCCCGACCAAATCCCTGGTCACCCTGACCGAAAATCATTCACATTTCGAAAATAAGCATTTGTTTTGTAAAAACCTGTATGTTTAGTATAAACCTTTCGTAATTCATTTGTGTTCCTCGAAATCCCTCCGTAATATGATTTAGAAATACGAGTTTTGCGCTAGTTCAAAACTTTGTATGTTTTTGCAAAACGTGCATGTCTTTCCACCCCGAAAACATTTATAAAAATGTAAAGCCGTAAAAAGTGGGGTTATGAACTCACCTGAATAGTCTTCTACAAAGCGAGCTAATTACGACTTCGTGATGTCGTTTCCAAGATGAGACTCGCTAGCGTGCATTCTACAATATTCCTAACACGGAATATCTAATAAGTTTCTAAATATACGCAGTAACTAAATTACGTGTCGTCGAGCTCTACCTAATCGTTAACCGAACGATTCAACGGTAAGTTAATAACTTAATAGTAACGATTAAGTTATACTTGTCAGGTCTCGCTTATTGTCAGTAAAACTAATAAGTCTTGGGAAGACTTATTCCTCGAGAGATTTAAAAATAAATAAATATTTATATAAAAATATATAAATATATCGTTATCATCGCGTTAGACGTCTCGAGTAGTCGTACGTGTATAAAAAGAATATGTGTACGAAAATATCATGTATCAAACTCGTATGCGATATTATATGATTTATCGTGTGCCGTTTAGGCGTATAAAATAAATATGAAAAGTTATATTTATTTTATAAAAGAATCATCGAGTTATTTGAAGTCTGTAATAAATAGATAAACGATATCTATTTTATAAAAGGATTCGTGATGTACGAACTTTAAAATAAATATATAAACCATATATATTTCTATAAAACGAATCCGTGTCGTTTGATATTTCGAATAAATATCTAAACTATATTTATTTTATTAACACCATCGTCGTGTCGTTTGATCTTCGAAATAAATATATAACTATATTTATTTATAAAAGAAGTCGTATTATCGGCGTTTGAAACAAAATATAAATAGTTATGTTGATCTTATAAAAGAATTGTCGGATTTTGAAGTTTAAAATAACTATTTTTATTGTTGTAAATAATTTTCCGAATCGTCGTTTATTGTAAGTTGTAAAGTGTTATCGAAAGAAACTATATGCTTGTATTCGTCTTTCCAAAATATCATTTGAATCCGATGTTTGTTTTATAATAAAACGCGTTCCTTTTTACGGATTTTCTCGGAAAACGGGCAGAGTTTCCTCTGTTTTTGGACGCCCCCGACAACACATGTTGTCATTATTTTTCAAAAACCAATCAACAACTATTCAGTTATCAATATATAATGTTGTAAGCACGGTAAAGTGTAATTTAAATACTAATCCGAATCGGTTCGAGCTCGTTTACGTTAATAAGGTAAAAATTATTAAATGACATCAATAATCACGCCACTAAAATTCTTTACCAATTCTTTCATCGAGTCGTTGACTGAGTTGACCGAGTTGAACTGAGTTGACTCAGTTTGCCCGAGTTGACTCGGTTAACCGAGTTAATCGAACCGAAATTTTACCCAAATACCGAATCCTGCACCGAACCCGAACCCGAACCGTGCTGCTGTTGACCGGGTTTGACCAGACACGAACCCGTTGGCGATGACCACTGTTGACCGAACCAAAACTTGACCTGAAACCCGAACATGAAATCAAAAAATATAAACCCGAACCAATACTCAGGCCTTCTAGCACCATTCATCATCATCATCGCTCAGCAACATTGATCAGCCATCCACACCACCGGAGACAATAACCATCATCATCATACCCCCTTTTTTTTTCTTTAAAAATAAATAAAGGAAACAGGGGGGGGGGGAGGTGGTCTGTACCAGAAAAGCCACTGACGGTTCTACCGTCGCCATCGGACGGAGCCACCGTCGTTGCCGCCATCGCTGTGAAACCCGACGGACCGAACAAGAACCGCCGGACTTTGTTGTCGACCACCGGATAAATGCATTGACCGGCGGTCCGAACCTCCGACCGCCGGTTCTCTCTCTCTCTATCTTGGTCTCTCTCTCTCTTTCGCCTTTCTCCGTAGCGCCGCCGCCGTATGCCGACGGTTCTCCGCCATCGGGTCGTCATCAGAAGGGGGTTGTTTGACAGTGAGTTTGTGTGTGTATTTGAGAGATGGTATTGTAAAGAAGAAGGGTTTTCATGTTTGATGTGAGCTTTGTGTTGTTGTCTGTATATCATCGAGAGAGAGAAAGATGATAAGGATGGTGTGTGTGTTGTTTGGTGTCTGCAAAAAAAAAGAATGAAGAACAAAGGGGTAGACTAGGTCTTTTATAGAGATTTTGAGATCTCTAAAGAGATCTTTTGTGTTTCTTTTTGAGACATAATCTTTTGTATGGATTTTATATAGATTCTGGTAGGATTTTACAAGATCTTGTACAGATTATGTAGGAAAATCGCTTAATATATTAAGTGCAGATTTAGGCTTGTGGGTTTTGGGCTTGGGCCCAGGGCCCACAAGTCCATCTTATGTGTAAGTGGCCCGTAATTCCTTCGAGACCCGTTGTCAAAGCCCGAACTCCATCTAACATCAAAAGATAAAATTTTAGTATTAAAATACATAAATTTTACGGTCGGTAGTCGTTGTTTGCACGCCCGTTCGTCGATTGCGGTAATAATCGTGAAAAATTATATCGTTGCCGTCCTTAATCTGTTTTTCGATCCGGTTTCGACTGTAATTACTAAAATTTTATTACGGAGCTAAATATAGCGTAAAATGTAAGTTTCTAAGGTGACGGGTGTCTCCGTCGCTTCCGTTTCGTCGCCGATGCGTTTCCTACCGTCGCGTTTTTAGTCCACGTTTGTATTTGTGTCGCACGGAAGCCCCATAAATTCACAAAATTAATTTCATAAGCATAAAATATTCGTAGAAAATCCGTATATGTCGGCGTTGTCCGTATTCTGTTTGGTTTCGTTTCATTATCGCTTAACATGTTTCTCCGCAAATCACCGTTCGCGCACTGTAAAGTCGGATAGACGTTCCTAGGCACTCCAAAGGCCTAATTAAGTTAATTTGCGCTGTAAACACTATTTATTATTGCGTTAATCGCCTGTTAATCACGTAGTTAAGAGCCGTAAATCACCGGTTGTCGCATTCTCCCCCTGTTACAGAAATTTCGTCCTCGAAATTTAGACTATGTTATCTCCTCAGAATTGTGTTGTTCGCAAGTAAGTCCGAATAATAACAAAGTGAATGACCGCGTAATCGAAACGAGACTTATTCGAATCATGTGAATTTAATGACATTCCTCAACAATAAGAACCCAATGGTTTAAAAGAAATGTGTTTCAAAAATTGATGTCAAAGGAAACAAGACGTATAGATACAGTCACTAGTGTGACTACGCTAACAGGGGTCCAACAAAGAATAGGAACTTCGACCAATCGAATTCCGTATGAACGTTCACAGTATGTAAATGAGTTCTAGAAGCAATAGCACCCACTAGATGTACTTAGAATCAACAAGCTCAAAAGTAACAGTTTGCATGAAACGCTTGATCGTGATTAGCACAAGCTGCAAGTTATACCGACGCCACAAGGTGTCGCAATGAATGAAACAATTCAATAATAGGGGTGATCGAACAAGTATCACCTGTGTTTTGCATGAAACGCTCGATCATGATCAGCCCAAGCTACAAGTTTGTACTGACACCACAAGGTGTCATAGTGATTCAAATGATTCAATAATAGCGGTGATCAAACAAATTCACCGTGTTTGAAGTCAAATGAAAGCGCAATAAGGTGAATCTGAAGGTTTGTTTCAAATGACATCATAGGATTTTCAATTGAAATTTGAGCATCAAAGAAATAATGTTTTCGATCGAAGACGAAGAAGCAATGAATATCGCAAACATTCGATCGATGTTGAAAGGACCGTTAGGAGGTACACCGGAATATGAAAGGAATTTTGTGCACCCTTGTCTTATCACACGATTGTGTTAGGACTGTTGTAATATAACAAATCAAAGAGGATTTAAAGTAAACAATATATAAGTAATTAAATCCGTGCATGAGATGCGTAAACGAGTTTAGCGCAAGCTTCAACTAGTGAAAATCACCATCACATAAGGTGAATCTGAAGGTTTGTTTCAAATGACATCATAGGATTTTCAATTGAAATTTGAGCATCAAAGAAATAATGTTTTCGATCGAAGACGAAGAAGAAATGAATATCGCAAACATTCGATCGATGTTGAAAGGACCGTTAGGAGGTACACCGGAATATGAAAGGAATTTTGTGCACCCTTGTCTTATCACACGATTGTGTTAGGACTGTTGTAATATAACAAATCAAAGAGGATTTAAAGTAAACAATATATAAGTAATTAAATCCGTGCATGAGATGCGTAAACGAGTTTAGCGCAAGCTTCAACTAGTGAAAATCACCATCACATGGTGTCGAAATCATCAAACGACTTAATGGGTCGTAGATCAAACAAGTCTACTACGAATCGAAACAAATGAAACACTTGTTAATACGTATTCGAATATGATGCTTCCAATAAGTGGAAATACCACCTCAAGGTATCGAAATCAACAAACAATTTAATGGGGTCGAATGCCAAACAAGTTTACTTCGACTCGGAACAAATGAAACACTTGTTAAAACGAATTTTGAATATAATGCTCCCAATACATCATATGATGCTCTGAAGTGAATATGTGTAATGGACAAGTTCAAACAGTCGAACTTGGTTTTAGCGCAATCCGACAATAAACATATGTATCGACAAGAAAACTTTCGGCATGGTCACAACGAAAAACCATGTATGTAACTTGTAAAGAAATGATCGTGATACAATGACCCTTAAGAGGAGTAGAGATACGAAAATCTACTCAGTAAATGTAAAAATCGAAATTTCAATAAAAGAAATTTTGAGGACTTTACCTGGGGTCGCATGTGATATCCGGTTGTTAAGTGACATTACCATGGAATGTCGAACATAGCGTACTCGTCATTAATTAGGTAGGGGGGAAATGAGGAGACAATCGTCTTCTCCCTGGCGTGATTCGTGTCGTTGCAGGATCGCGTGACAAGTTGTCGTTTCCTGATCGTTAGTTCTCCTGCTGACAGGAATCTAGCGTCGTCATTGAATTGCACCATCGTGTCTTTTCAAAGGCCTCGCCTCGATAGTCGTATGTGTTGTACCTCAACCTCCATTGATGTATAGCTTAAGTTTCACGTATACCTGTGCACTAGCGTTGTGTGCAGCGTAGAAGGTGATGTACCCCGACATCCGTTGACGTAAAATTTGAGTTTCATGTATTCTCGTGCGCTAGTGTTTTGTTATGCGTAGGCTGCCTGCTCGGGAAGTCAAAATATCATAGACAATATGGATAATAATATGTGCCCGAGTTAATATTCGCGGTTCCTACGTGATGACCTTTAATAAACACACACATGCGTAAATAATCAATCACATTCAAATAAACATGTTAGTCACCAATAAGAAATCAAGTAATTCCCCTAGTCCCACCAGTCTATCCTCCCAGCCTCTCAGACTGGACTTCCTAGTCCCACTAGACTATCCTCCCAGCCTCTCAGACTGAATCTCCTAGTCCCACTAGACTATCCTCCCAGCCCCACTAGACTGAATCTCCTAGTCCCACTAGACTATCCTCCCAGTCTCTCAGACTGAATCTCCTAGTCCCACTAGACTATCCTCCCAGCCTCTCAGACTGAATCTCCTAGTCTCTCATACTACCTTCCCAGCCTCTCAGACTGAATCTCCTAGTCTCTCAGACTGACTCCCGGGTCTCTCGTCCAGATCCAGCCACCCGGCTGAATTCCCTGTTCCGAAGGTCTTAAATGCATGTTTCCTAAACTCTCAGAGTGTTGTGTACTGTATGTAATTGTTTTGTGTACCGTGTATAAAACATCACAATAGCGTATGTTTGAAAACAAAATTTTGAGTGTTTGCTTTTCGGCAACGGTTGGAGACCATATTCGAGTACTAGGCGTTCTGTATGTATTCAACGTCTTAATAGTCTAAGTCCCAGAGAAAAGTGAGGTTAGAGCCTAGGTATCACAACAGAAACCTAATTCGCTGTAACCTATAGCTCTGATACCAATCTATCACACCCCGAAATTGTCAGAGCATTGGCGTGACTGGACTGGTATCTTTATTGCACAGCGGAAGCAATTAAGCTAAGTCTTCTAGAAATGAACGCCCCTAAGTACTCGTATCTCAAATGGTTCTCCTATTCCAACCGTGCATTGTCTTAGAACTGTAACCTGAGAAAGAAACATGCGAAAAATCAACATAAAGTTGAGCGAGTTCATAGTTTGTTTGTAAAAGATTTGAAATAAATCTTTTGATTTATGAAAGATTTGAAATAAATCTTTGGAGTAACCGGTTTTTGAAATAGTATTGAGAAAACGAATTTAAAAATCATTTTCTTGCCAAGTTATATGGAAACGTTGTGTTTGTAACACAATTGTTCATAAAAACCATGTATTTGTAAAGTCTTGTATTTGTAATGTCCGTATAACCGTCAATGCCCACCCTGACTTTGACTCCATACCCGCATAATCCCATGCTTTGAATTTTGTATAAAACATGGTATTTAATTTGTATGAACAGGTATTTTTGTAAGTATAAAATCTCTGGTATGTAGCAAATAAGGAAATAAAGAGATCACCAATGGTTTGCAAGGCTATTGATATGTGTGAAGTGCAAGTAGGAAGACTCAAACCTTGCGGATTTTGCGTTGGGCACAAAGTCACCCCGAGGTCCGTTCTGCTGGGCTCGCTACACCCAGATAGATCTACCGCTACCGTCTCTCGGTCCTACAATGAGGATTAATGGCCTCAAGTTGCGCCTACCCACTCACATGATCTGTACGTCCTAACCCTCCTTAAGCTAACCATACCATGTATAAAAATGTCTGTAATCCTTTTGTAATATGTCTGCATGTATGAAAATCCCTGGTCTCCCCGACCCAATCCCTGGTCACCCTGACCGAATCCCTGGTCTCCCCGACCAAATCCCTGGTCACCCTGACCGAAAATCATTCACATTTCGAAAATAAGCATTTGTTTTGTAAAAACCGGTATGTTTAGTATAAACCTTTCGTAATTCATTTGTGTTCCTCGAAATCCCTCCGTAATATGATTTAGAAATACGAGTTTTGCGCTAGTTCAAAACTTTGTATGTTTTTGCAAAACGTGCATGTCTTTCCACCCCGAAAACATTTATAAAAATGTAAAGCCGTAAAAAGTGGGGTTATGAACTCACCTGAATAGTCTTCTGCAAAGCGAGCTAATTACGACTTCGTGATGTCGTTTCCAAGATGAGACTCGCTAGCGTGCATTCTACAATATTCCTAACACGGAATATCTAATAAGTTTCTAAATATACGTAGTAACTAAATTACGTGTCGTCGAGCTCTACCGAATCGTTAACCGAACGATTCAACGGTAAGTTAATAACTTAATAGTAACGATTAAGTTATACTTGTCAGGTCTCGCTTATTGTCAGTAAAACTAATAAGTCTTGGGAAGACTTATTCCTCGAGAGATTTAAAAATAAATAAATATTTATATAAAAATATATAAATTTATCGTTATCATCGCGTTAGACGTCTCGAGTAGTCGTACGTGTATAAAAAGAATATTTGTACGAAAATATCATGTATCAAACTCGTATGCGATATTATATGATTTATCGTGTGCCGTTTAGGCGTATAAAATAAATATGAAAAGTTATATTTATTTTATAAAAGAATCATCGAGTTATTTGAAGTCTGTAATAAATAGATAAACGATATCTATTTTATAAAAGGATTCGTGATGTACGAACTTTAAAATAAATATATAAACCATATATATTTCTATAAAACGAATCCGTGTCATTTGATATTTCGAATAAATATCTAAACTATATTTATTTTATTAACACCATCGTCGTGTCGTTTGATCTTTGAAATAAATATATAACTATATTTATTTATAAAAGAATTCGTATTATCGGCGTTTGAAACAAAATATAAATAATTATGTTGATCTTATAAAAGAATTGTCGGATTTTGAAGTTTAAAATAACTATTTTTATCGTTGTAAATAATTTTCCGAATCGTCGTTTATTGTAAGTTGTAAAGTGTTATCGAAAGAAACTATATGCTTGTATTCGTCTTTCCAAAATATCATTTGAATCCGATGTTTGTTTTATAATAAAACGCGTTCCTTTTTACGGATTTTCTCGGAAAACGGGCAGAGTTTCCTCTGTTTTTGGACGCCCCCGACAACACATGTTGTCGTTATTTTTCAAAAACCAATCAACAATTATTCAGTTATCAATATATAATGTTGTAAGCACGGTAAAGTGTAATTTAAATACTAATCCGAATCGGTTCGAGCTCGTTTACGTTAATAATGTAAAAATTATTAACTGACATCAATAATCACGCCACTAAAATTCTTTACCAATTCTTTCGTCGAGTCGTTGACTGAGTTGACCGAGTTGAACTGAGTTGACTCAGTTTGCCCGAGTTGACTCGGTTAACCGAGTTAATCGAACCGAAATCTGACCCAAATACCGAATCCTGCACCGAACCCGAACCGTGCTGCTGTTGACCGGGTTTGACCAGACACGAACCCGTTGGCGATGACCACTGTTGACCGAACCAAAACTTGACCTGAAACCCGAACATGAAATCAGAAAATATAAACCCGAACCAATACTCAGGCCTTCTAGCACCATTCATCATCATCATCGCTCAGCAACATTGATCAGCCATCCACACCACCGGAGACAATAACCATCATCATCATACCCCCTTATTTTTTCTTTAAAAATAAATAAAGGAAACAGGGGGGGGAGGTGGTCTGTACCAGAAACGCCACTGACGATTCTACCATCGCCGTCGGACGGAGCCACCGTCGTCGCCGCCATCGCTGTGAAACCCGATGGACCGAACAAGAACCGCCGGACTTGGTTGTCGACCACCGGATAAATGCATTGACTGGCGGTCCGAACCTCCAATCGCCGGTTCTCTCTCTCTCTCTCGGTCTCACTCTCTCTCTTTCGCCTTTCTCCGTAGCGCCGCCGCCGTATGCCGACGGTTCTCCACCGTCGGGTCGTCATCAGAAGGGGGTTGTTTGACAGTGAGTTTGTGTGTGTATTTGAGAGATGGTATTGTAAAGAAGAAGGGTTTTCATGTTTGATGTGAGCTTTGTGTTGTTGTCTGTATATCATCGAGAGAGAGAGAGATGATAAGGATGGTGTGTGTGTTGTTTGGTGTCTGCAAAAAAAAAAAGAATGAAGAACAAAGGGGTAGACTAGGTCTTTTATAGAGATTTTGAGATCTCTAAACAGATCTTTTGTGTTCCTTTTTGAGACATAATCTTTTGTATGGATTTTATATAGATTCTGGTAGGATTTTACAAGATCTTGTACATATTATGTAGGAAAATCGCTTAATATATTAAGTGCAGATTTAGGCTTGTGGGTTTTGGGCTTGGGCCCAGGGCCCACAAGTCCATCTTATGTGTAAGTGGCCCGTAATTCCTTCGAGACCCGTTGTCAAAGCCCGAACTCCGTCTAACATCAAAAGATAAAATTTTAGTATTAAAATACATAAATTTTACGGTTGGTAGTCGTTGTTTGCACGCCCGTTCGTCGATTGCGGTAATAATCGCGAAAAATTATATCGTTGCCGCCCTTAATCCGTTTTTCGATCCGGTTTCGACTGTAATTACTAAAATTTTATTACGGAGCTAAATATAGCGTAAAATGTAAGTTTCGAAGGTGACGAGCGTCTCCGTCTCTTCCGTTTCGTCGCCGATGCGTTTCCTACCGTCGCGTTTTTAGTCCACGTTTGTATTTGTGTCGCACGGAAGCCCCATAAATTCACAAAATTAATTTCATAAGCATCAAATATTCGTAGAAAATCCGTATCTGTCGGCGTTTTCCGTATTCTGTTTGGTTTCGTTTCATTATCGCTTAACGTTTAGCATGTTTCTCCGCAAATCACCGTTCGCGCACTGTAAAGTCGGATAGACGTTCCTAGGCACTCCAAAGGCCTAATTAAGTTAATTTGCGCTGTAAACACTATTTATTATTGCGTTAATCGCCTATTAATCACGTAGTTAAGAGCCGTAAATCACCGGTTGTCACAACATATGCTTAAATATCAATTATGCATAAAAAGGGCGTTTTGGTCATTTTCCTAAGGCATATAAACTACCTATCATACAACTACTTAAATGAAGTGACCATAAGGTATAACCTCGGAAGGTTATTCCCTATACAACTATGGTTACTAAACATGCTTGGTCGGATCCTAATGATCAACCAGACGGGTCTAGTTCGAAAGTCTAAGCGGTTGTTTAGACCGCTTGACTTACGACTCTAAGCAAGCACAAGACTAAAAGTGACGAGCTAAACTTGTTAAAACATGTTTCGTTAAGTTAGAAAACAAGTTTTGATATCAAAACAAAGTGTTTTGATACCCAAGAGTAGTTTGGTTACAAAATACGCATGAACACACATTTTGGCCGAAACTACGACTCGTCACTACACCTAATCAACGTGGTAATCATTAGGTTTAGTCACACGGGACTATTACCGTCGTGATTACGCTCACGTTACGAAGTTCAAACGAACTTCGTGTTGACCATTGACTGGTCAAAGCTGAAAGTCAAACATTGTTTGACTTTCATGCTTAAAAACGTATAAAAGAACGAAAGAAGCTTACAAAGGGTCCACGCTAGGAAGATATGATCTATAAATTCTCAGGTATGAAGCATTTGAGCTTCAACTTAGATAATTATTCAGATCATGAGTGAAATGAAATGAAGTGGGGTGGGGTTTATATAGTTTTCATAGAACCGTTAGGATCGTTTCTCGTAAACTGAGCTTGAATCATGGCCTTCCATGTGGGCACATGGTTTTCAAAACCATGGGAATGTTAAAAACCATCAAATAACAGCACATAGTATCTAAAATCAGCCATTAAAACCCATCAAAACTTCAAAAATGGACCAGATTCAATGAATCTGAACTGAGTTTCCAGAAATGTAAAAAATGGTCCCTGCATGTTTAAAAAGTCAGTTTTTCGGCACGTTTAAGCCCCGTTAACCCCATTTTAAGGCTCTAAAATGAAGTTAAAGTATAGTATAGGGAACTTGAAATGTGATCAAAAATATCTCGGATGTCGGTTCGTTTGGTCGTATAGTTGCGTTGTTCGGGTAATTACGACGGAAATCGTAACGGACGCAAAAACGATCCAAATTACGCGACGAATGGAATTTTATCATGCCAATCACTAAAATAAAATATCTTAACGACTACATAAATTTTTGGATGTCCGGATATATTCAGAACGTAAGATATGCGCGAAAATGCAAACTTATGCATTTTTTGACGCTTTTAGTCCCTATTAATCAAGAAAGTTTATTTTTGCGCACCAAACACCTCAAAGCCTATTTCTAAGATATGTAAAGGATATTTAGTGCATATTTAACTTATTATCAAGTTCCGGAACGTTCGTTACAGTACGAATCGGCATACTTTCGCAGTTTGTCGAAATTAGTCCCTGTAGGCGAATAAACTTGATTTCGACACACCAAACCATCCAAAACTTATTTCTAAGTTATTTAAAGGTTATTTAAGGTATGTTAAGCCTATGTCATTGTTCCGGAGTGTTTGTTTCAATGAACTGGTTATATTTACGCATCAGATCGCGTATAATCTTCCAGAAAGCGATTTAAAGCTCGAAATCGAACAAGAATTGATATGTGCAAACGATACACATATTTATACAAATCCCAAGTATGAAATAAAATATTTCATTGGTTTGGTATTTGTATGATGGTTGAAGTGACACAGGTGTCACAGTCTCCCCTACTTTAGGAAATTTCGTCCCGAAATTTAATTTTAGAGGAAACTTGTGAAGACAACTGTGATGGTTTCGCTTTCGAATGAATCCCTCGAACCCTATGTAAAACTTTGGGCCATGTTTGGATTCTTAGCGAAATTGTCAACCGACAAAGTGAAGTCCTTGTAGTAACAAAACATGGAGTTTCGAACGACGGACAGAAGAATGTTTCTTATGAAGACTATCATAGGAAACTTGTGTGTGCTCGAAATCAGAGTCGGAGAGTATAAAATAAAATAAAAAGACATTGGTCAAGGTCCAGGACTTCTAGTAACTTAAGGAATCTTTTTAATTATATCATCACATGATATTCCTATCCAGATTTTTAAATAGATCAACACATGATCTTCTTAACTAGATCGTTGTACGATCTCCTTAAATAGACCACTTAAGGAATCTTTTTAATTATATCATCACATGATATTCCTATCCAGATTTTTAAATCAATCTGTTTAACTAGACCACTCAAGGGGTCCAATTATAGAATAGTACTTCATAACCCAAGGGACTTTAACTACAATGTAGAAGTCCATTAAGGAATTAAGATAGTACCTTTGGATATCATACTATGAATCTCTTATACGAAGATATGGAAGATTCTACGAGGATTTGGATATTGAAAATTCGGATCACACAAAAACATAAATAAAACTCAAAACATATAAGAAAACATATAAGCACAAAATCACATAATTTGTTTAACTTGATCTTTAATTTGTTATCTTTGGACACGGGTATTTTAAAGCACACCAGGAATCCAATCCGTGGATTTCATTTAGCACTTTAAACATCTTCAAGAATCTAAATATGGAGATAGAAAGATCTTAATAGGAATTCGGCTTTGTCCTTATTGAATTGTAATATACGTATTAAGGCATACGAATAATTCAATTAAGGGCTCCGATTTGAGCGATATTTATTCACAAGGATCTAATTATGAGGATAGAAAGATCCTATTTTGGATTTTGGAATAGTGTAACGAGAGGTGTTTCGACACCCTGCACTAGACGTGCTTAAGTCGATACAAAAGGTAGAAAGTTTATGAGGTTGAGGTACTAGATATGCCAAGGCGACATATGAAACAGAATTTGGAGGTTGAGCAGCGGCAGGATTTGCAACAACTTTTCTTTGGACAGCAAAGCGGCACATGTAACAACTCTCATTAAAAGTCATATTTATTTAATTAAATTGATCAATAGGAAACCCTAATTAAGAAACCCAAGTGATTCTGAACAAACCTTAAAATTTTCAAAACATTTGGAATCAGGATTAGGGCCCCTAAAACTTAAGGGGGGTAAACCCTAACTAACGATTATCTCTAAAATGCGTTGTCTAAATTGAGAATTGTCAAAATATCGACTCAGCAGGCCTATACTAGTGACAAGGCTACCCTAGGGTAGATTGATACCCCAGGCGAGTCGCGACAGCATCATCAACATCTCCCGCGACACGCGGGGGAACTCATTTTCACGTATAAATAGAACAGTCTGTTTCATGCAACTGAGTGTTCGTTCGACGTTCAAATTCGAATTGTACGTTGAGTTATAGCATAAACAGTCCCAAAACACACACTGATCACGAAGTGCTGCCACAATTCAGGGTAATAACTCGATCGCTGCTACGATTCAATGTCCGATCGATTAAACTATCCAATGGATGTTTAAGTGCTGCCCACATTAGGGTTTATGCTTTGTCATTCGTCGTTAAATCGATGGATGTTTAAGTATCGCACTTTGTCATTCGTTGTGAAGGTTTTAATCTCGTGAGTTATCGTAAATGCTGTATTAAGTTACTAACCTAGTTTGTGTGCATGATTATTTAAACTAGGTTATCAAGGCTAATCAGTAGAATAAGCTCTGTTAAATCTACAATGTGAGTCATTCTCTTTTTATCAAATTACTTTACAAAAGCATGTTTATTTTCAAAGGTTATAATTACAGGGATTAAGTCTATGTAATCTGAAATTACTGCCAGTATGTGGGGGGGATGTGCACATAGCTACTAATTATTTATCACTTGTGGGTGAACGGACCCAGCAAGTGATATGTCCACAGTCACAAGTCCGGTCAAGTGACAACTGGGTCAGTTAATTAAAAGATAGAGACATTGTAATCGCTCTTAATACTGTAAAATATAACAAACAGGTCGTTTTATGCAAATAGAATGATTCACTCAGTATTTCCCGCTGACAAAACCTTTTTCAAACATGTTTCAGGTGATCTGTTGTGATCCAGGAAAAGTGCCGTGAAGCACTATCAGCTTAAGGAAGTGGCTCAGTATAAAATAAAGAAACATGTTTTGTAAAATAAAAGATTTCTTCGTGAAATCTCAATATTGTAAATTACCGGGTTTTATCCCAAATTGTGAAATAAAATAATCGGGAAATATTTCAGTTTTAAAAAGATCCTGAAGAAACTTCCGCTGTTAATTAAAATACCACGGGATTTCTGTCCCACGGCTCCTGAAACGGTTCAAACCGGGTCGGGGGCCGTGACAGAAATAAGGTGGTATCAGAGCCACTGATCTAAGCCTATTAAGTATTTAGAAATACTTAATTTTTTTTTACAGATTGCCAATTATGTGATTATGTGTTTTATTAACTGATTATTTGTTAATTACAGTATGGGTAAACAAAAGCTGTCAAACATCTATCTTAAACTAGATAGGTTATCCAACGAGAAGGGAAGTTCATCCCAAACAAAACCTTATGTATTTCCTGAAGAAGGAATATTTGTCCGTAAAGCACAATATGAAGAACCACTTTCTCCTAATAAAAGAAGTTTGATTATTAGGAAAAGTCAGGAGGAAATAAGGAAAAACCGAGAGAAGAAAGTTAAACAAGAAACCCAGGACTTAATCAATAAATCACCTTGGGAGGACAAATTAGATGAGAAATGGGCAAATCTTTATATGCTAGCCACAGTAGCAGAAAATGCAAATCTTTAAATACTCAAAAGTTTTAGCACTTTTATTTTCCAGAAACCTTATTTAGTAAATAAATAAGTTACAGTAAATCGTAGTATAATTTACTTGTCAGTTGTTTTATGTATGCAATAATATTTATGGGTTATCTATAAAATTTTGTTATGTTAACATTTTGCATATATGCTCAACAGCATGAATGAGATATCTGAAGGTTTAGAAAATCTTAACCTCTATCCCTTTAAGATAGAAGTTTCCAAGGAATTCACTGGTTACTTCGCTGATAAAGAAGAACCCATGGAATTTCAATCCAAACCATTGACAAAACCTAAACCCAAGAAAAGAAGCAGATTTGTGGGCTGGAGGCGTGTACGAAGGAAAAAGCCAGCAACAAGAAAGGTCACCAAAACTGAAGAACAAAAAGACAAAGGAAAAGGGGTAGAAATTGAGGAAAATGTTAATCAAGTAGAGATAGAAGCTGAGAAGAGTTTTAAGCAAACAGAAAGAGAAATCGGAGAAAGTTCTAGACAGAAACAGAAAATGACTCCCTGGGAAGTTTTAGATCATAAATTAGTAATGAGTGACCTCATCGGACCTGCCGATGGAAACCTTGAACCAGCTAATCCAAACCTTATATTTACTGAAGAAGATCTTTTTAGCTACCCACTAGAAGTTCCAATTCTAATCAATCTGGAATCTGCTATTCCAGATCCTATTGTCCAACCTCAACCTTTACCAGTAGAATTAGATGAATGGTGGACAACTGATTGGCAATATCAAAATCTTTTAAACAACCCTGATACATTTTTCCCACAAGTTGACCCAGAACCTCCACTATACCCAACTATGAGCCCGGAGAATCTGACTGAACTTCGCCTATGGGGCGAAGAGTTAATTGATGCAGGAAATCGGATTAGGGATGTGGGAGAAAGAGTTACTTGGAAGTATGACGAAAGGGAGCGTCGTTTTTAAGAAATTAGCTAACAAGATAATGAGAGTTTGCAGGAATATTTGTTAATAAATAATCATAATAACCAGTATGTGTAATAACTTAACAATAAAACGTTGTATGATAATCGTGTGTACGAGGCATAATATAATATATATAGAAATGAAACTTGGGAAATTGATAAATTTTGGTTATACATGTTAATGTGATTATGTGCAAACTGTTTTATTATATTTGTATTTATACTAATTAGTTATATAAAATTAATTATCAGATGGCAAACATTGGTAATGAACCAGTAAATGAGGTTAATCAGTCAGAGCAACATCCAGGAGATCAAAATATGACTCGGCAAGATATCGAAAATATTGTTGCTCAAGGAATAGCTAATGCTATTCCAGCATTCGTTGCTACTATAAAGAATCCAATCGAACCACAATAAATTGTTCCTAGTAAACGTATTTCTGAAGATAACTTCAGTAATAGTGTAAACGGAGGCAATGATCATGTTAATCATAATGCGGAACCACATCAAGCTCCATTTCCTAAGAAAATGAAAACTGCAACGTCTGGTTGCACTTTCAAAGAATTTCTTGCTTGTAAACCCACTGAATTTGCAGGCAATGAAGGAGCAACTACATCACTGCGTTGGTTAGAGAAAACCGAAGCAGTAATTGCAATAAGTAAATGTGCTACAGATGATCAGGTCATGTACGCATCAAATCTCTTCAAGGAAGGAGCACTTGAATGGTGGAACACTGTGTTACAATCAAAAGGAAGAATAATAGCTTATGCTATGACTTGGGAATAATTTAAGGGTTTTGTAGAAAGAAAATTCTGTCCCGAGTATGAAAAGGAACAGATGACAAATAAGTTCCTAAATCATCGGATGATGGGTGTAGATTGTCGCGGTTATACTTCGACATTCTTTGAATATGCTAGAGTGGTACCAACGCTGGCTTCACCAGAACCGGTACTCATTTCTCGCTACATTTGGGGACTGATTAGTGAAATCCGCAACATCGTTAAAGCTGCGAGACCTCGCACTATTGACGATGCTGTGGAATTAGCTAATACCCTAACCGATGAACCAGTACGCACCCAAGATGAAAACAGGAAGAAGGAACTGGCTCATAAAATTACCCAAGGATTTCGTACGGGTAATAATAACAGCTTCAAGAGAAAAGGAACAGGGCAATCTTCAACTTTGCCGTTCTGTCAAAATTGCAAAAAGAAACATTTTGGAAAATGTAAAGTATATTGCAATTTTTGCAAAACTGTAGGGCATCGTGAAGAAAATTGCAGGAAGAAATCCATAATTTGTTATAATTGTGGAGAGGCAGGACATTTCAAAACAGAATGTCCTAAATTAATCAAACCAGCAGACAACAAAACCAAGGCGACCGACGGAACTATTAAGAAGAATGCCAGGGCATTTCAGCTAACCACTTAAGAAGCAGAACTCATCCCAGATGTGATAGCGGGTACGTTCTTAGTTCACAACATTTATGCCAAAGTATTATTTGACTCTGGTGCAAACCAAAGTTTTATAAATACTTCATTCTGCCAAGCTCTTAATTTACCTTTAACCAATATTAGGCAGATTTTTACAGTTGAAACGGCAGACGGAAATTCAGTTAAAATAAATAAAGTTTTGCAAGAAGAAAATATAGAACTTTTAGGACATAAATTCTCTGCAAAACTATTGCCGATGAAATTAGCTGAATTTGATGTTGTATTGGGAATGGATTGGTTAGTAGCCAACCATGCTCGAATATTTTGTGATCAGAATTCCATAGAAATTCAATCACCCACCGGAGAAGTAATTAGGATTACAGGAGATAAACCACGTAAGCCCATGAAGTTCATAACAGTAATGAAAGTTATAATTATGAACGAAAACAAGGAATAGTAAATATAATTTCAGTAATCATTAGTACTAAGGGTAAAGAACTTAAGGAAATTCCTGTAGTCTCAGAATATCCGGATGTATTTCCAGAAGAGTTACCGGGATTACCCCCAGATAGGGAAGTAGAATTTAGGATTCATCTAATTCCAGGAACTACACCGATAGCCAAGGAACCTTATCGGTTAGCACCCACAGAAATGTTAGAACTGAAAAAGCAATTAGATGAATTACTAAGTAAAGGATTCATACAACCTAGCTCATCCCCTTGGGGAGCGCCAGTGTTGTTTGTGAAGAAAAATGATGGTTCAATGAGAATGTGTATCGATTATAGAGAATTGAATAAGGTTACAATTAAGAATCGATACCCATTACCTAGGATTGATGATCTATTTAATCAACTTCAAGGGGCTAGATATTTCTCTAAGATAGATTTACGCTCCGGATATCATCAATTGAAGGTACAAGAAGAAGACATACCTAAAACTGCTTTCAGAACTAGGTATGGTCATTATGAGTTTACAGTCATGCCCTTTGGGTTAACAAATGCACCTGCTGCATTCATGGACATGATGAATAGGATCTGTAAACCATATTTGGATAAATTTGTAATTGTCTTCATAGACGATATACTTATTTATTCCAAAAGTCAGATAGAGCATTGTGAACACCTTCATGTACTCTTAACTTTGTTAAGAAAAGAAAAGCTTTATGCCAAATTCTCGAAGTGTGAATTTTGGTTAAAGGAAGTTCAATTCTTAGGACACATGGTGAATCACGAAGGTATTCACGTAGATCCTGCTAAGATAGAGGCAATTACCAAATGGAAGGATCCACAAACAGCAATGGAAATTAGAAGTTTTATAGGTTTAGCTGGGTACTATAGACGGTTTAGTAAGGACTTTTCCAAGATAGATGTTCCATTAACTAAGCTAACCTGTAAAGCGGTTAAGTTTGAATGGGGACCTAAGCAAGAAGAAGCCTTTAGAATATTGAAGCAGAAATTAACAAATGCACCAATCTTAGCCTTACCAGAAGGAACTGAAGATTTTGAGGTATATTGTGATGCTTCAAAACTAGGATATGGATGTGTGCTTATGCAACGCAAAAAGGTGATTGCATATGCTTCAAGGCAATTGAAAACGCACGAAGAAAACTATACGACTCATGATTTAGAATTAGGAGCCGTAATTTTTGCCCTTAAGATTTGGAGACATTATCTTTACGGAAGTAAATTTACTATCTACACAGACCACAAAAGTTTAAGATATATATTTGGGCAAAAAGAGTTAAACATGAGGCAAAGGAGATGGATGGAAATCCTAAGTGACTACGACTGTGATATTCAGTATCACGAAGGAAAGGCAAATGTAGTTGCAGATGCTTTAAATCGTAAGTATTATGAGAAACAACGACGAGTTCGTGCTCTCAGATTAAATCTACAAATAGATTTAATGGAACAATTGAAGAATGTTCAAGTTACAGCAATCAAGGATGATGCTGAAGGAATGAAAGGACGAATCAAGGAATTAGAACAAGGAGTAGATGGAGTTTGGAGATTCCATAAAAGTAGAATTTGGGTACCTAAGCAAGGAGACTTAAGACCTAAGATTTTAGAAGAAGCTCATAAATCTAGGTATACTATGCACCCAGGAAACAATAAGATGTACCAAGATTTAAGAAAGAACTTCTGGTGGATAGGAATGAAAAAGGATATAGCGCGATATGTTTCTAAATGTCTTACTTGTTCACAAGTTAAGGCAGAACATCAGAAACCTTCAGGGTTACTACAACAATTAGAAATGCCAGTATGGAAATGGGAACTTATAACAATGGATTTTGTTACTAAGTTACCCAAAACCAGAAAAGGTAATGATGCGATTTGGGTAATTGTGGATCGATTAACCAAATCAGCTCACTTTTTACCAATGAAAGAAACCTTTAGTATGGAAAGGTTGGCAAAATTTTATGTAGATGAAGTTGTATCCTTACATGGAGTTCCACTCTCCATTGTTTCGGATAGGGATAGTCGTTTTACTTCTCATTTCTGGAAAAGTTTCCAACAAGCTATGGGAACTCGATTAAATCTGAGCACCGCATATCATCCCCAAACAGACGGACAAAGTGAAAGGACGATCCAAACTCTAGAAGACATGCTCCGAGCATGTGTAATAGATTTTGGTGGAAATTGGGATGATCATTTACCATTAATTGAATTCTCCTATAACAATAGCTATCATTCAAGTATTGAAACTGCCCCATTTGAAGCATTGTACGGAAGAAAATGCAGAACTCCAGTTTGTTGGGCAGAAATAGGAGAGAGTCAATTGTCAGGTCCTGAAATAGTGCAAGAGACGACTGATAAGATTACTCATATCAAGGAAAGACTGAAGATGGCTCGCGATCGTCAGAAGAGTTATGCAGATAATCGGCTCAAGCCACTTGAATTCCAAGTAGAAGACAAAGTACTATTAAAAGTTTCCCCTTGGAAATGAGTTGTTCGATTCGGTAAGAAAGGAAAGTTAAGTCCAAGGTACGTAGGACCATTTTCAGTGATCCAACGTATAGGACCAGTTGCTTATCGTTTACAACTACCAGAAGAATTATCTGGAGTACATGATGTATTTCATGTATCCAATCTCAAGAAATGCTTATCAGATGAATCACTGGTAGTACCTCTTCGAGATATAGAGGTAAACGAAAAGCTGAAATTTGTTGAGAAACCTCTTCAAATTGAGGATCGAAAGATCAAGTTCCTCAAACACAAACGACTAGTTTTAGTCAAAGTCAGATGGAATTCAAAGAGAGGAGCTGAATATACTTGGGAGCTGGAATCAGAAATGAAGCGAAAGTATCCTCATTTATTCCAGTAAATCTCGAGGACGAGATTTTTATTAAGGTAGGGAGAATGCAACAACTCTCATTAAAAGTCATATTTATTTAATTAAATTGATCAATAGGAAACCCTAATTAAGAAACCCAAGTGATTCTGAACAAACCTTAAAATTTTCAGAACATTTGGAATCAGGATTAGGGCCCCTAAAACTTAAAGGGGGTAAACCCTAACTAACGATTATCTCTAAAATGCGTTGTCTAAATTGAGAATTGTCAAAATATCGACTCAGCAGGCCTATATTAGTGACAAGGCTACCCTAGGGTAGATTGATACCCCAGGCGAGTCGCGACAGCATCATCAACATCTCCCGCGACACGCGGGGGAACTCATTTTCACGTATAAATAGAACAGTCTGTTTCATGCAACTGAGTGTTCGTTCGACGTTCAAATTCGAATTGTACGTTGAGTTATAGCATAATTATTTATCACTTGTGGGTGAACGGACCCAGCAAGTGATATGTCCACAGTCACAAGTCCGGTCAAGTGACAACTGGGTCAGTTAATTAAAAGATAGAGACATTGTAATCGCTCTTAATACTGTAAAATATAACAAACAGGTCGTTTTATGCAAATAGAATGATTCACTCAGTATTTCCCGCTGACAAAACCTTTTTCAAACATGTTTCAGGTGATCTGTTGTGATCCAGGAAAAGTGCCGTGAAGCACTATCAGCTTAAGGAAGTGGCTCAGTATAAAATAAAGAAACATGTTTTGTAAAATAAAAGATTTCTTCGTGAAATCTCAATATTGTAAATTACCGGGTTTTATCCCAAATTGTGAAATAAAATAATCGGGAAATATTTCAGTTTTAAAAAGATCCTGAAGAAACTTCCGCTGTTAATTAAAATACCACGGGATTTCTGTCCCACGGCTCCTGAAACGGGTCAAACTGGGTCGGGGGCCGTGACAGCACATGTTAACCAAATGTCCCCATCGTCCACAGTGGGTACATTTGAAACAGGGTATTTAATTCGGATGATGACGGTTGCATTGATTGCACCAAGGAGCAGTTCCCTTGTACGGCTTCATCCCTGAGGCGAGTCATGGTGATAGCTAAATCAACGGTCCTCTGGAGTACGACGCCTATTTGTTGGGCAATTGAAGCACCTGGTTCGGATACTTGAGTGTTGTTGCGATGAAGAGGCATCATGAAGAAATTGAAAGACATGGGAGGAAACAAGGGAAATGAAAACAGAATGACAATGCATAAAAATTGCGATCATTTGTTTGTTACCTAAGGCAAACAAATGAGATGGTGATTAATCAAAGTAAGTGGGTCATATTAATGTATCGCGAAGACATGCTTTAGCCTATAAGTGGACACTCACCCCAAGAGTTCCCAGGTAAGAGTGACTGGTCCAATTATGTGGATTTGTACGAACACTCTAGCCTTAGACAGAAAGCTCAGAGTACAGGCATCCACCTTTCCAGATGTCACGACCCCCGACCCACCCTGGACGGAATCAGGAGCCGCAAACAGCCAAGTGGTACCGGTGATTATTTTGAAAAATATTGCAGCGGAAATTTCATCAGGACCGTGAGTTAGGAAAAATATCAGAGTTTAGAAATACCGGATTTTAATTATTAAATAGATGGGATAAACCCATGTTTTACAATGGTAGCTTTAATAAGGGATAAACCCAATTACATAAAACAATATTTCTTAATTTGATTTAATTAATAAAATAAGCCACTTCTTGAAGTCTTTCAGTGCCGTATCCATTTCTTACTCCAATCTACTGTAATTACCTGAAACATGTTTGAAAAAGGTTTTGTCAGCGGGAAATACTGAGTGAATCATTCTTTTTACTAAAAATGACCTGTTTGTTATAATTTACAGTATTAAGGGAGATTACAATGTTTCAGATATCAACCAACTACCCACAGTATTTGTCACTCGACTCGTTTCTGTGACTATGGTCAGATCACCCATTGGCTAACTCGTTGTCCAATGGTGACGGGAAATAAGTAATGTATACAAAACCCCACATACTGGCTGTAATTTGGTGATTACATAAACTTAATCCCTGTAATTATAACCTTGAAAATAAACATGATTTTGAAAGTAATTTGATAAAAAGAGAATGACTCACATTATAAGCATGTAGATTCATACGGGCAAAGTTTAGCCTACTGATTAGCCTTGATATTGCAGATTAGCCTATTGATTAGTCTTGTAACCTAATGCACACGAACTAGGTAAGTAACTAATACAACATTTACGATAACTCGCGAGATTAAAACCCTCACAACGAATGACAAAGTGTAATCACTAAAACATCCATCGGAGTCACAACGAATGACAGAGTATTTCCCGAGTTCGGGTGTACTCAAACATCCTGTTGGAATCACGACTAATGACAAAGGATAGCACTTAAACATCCATTGGATAGTTTAGATCGATCGAACATTGAATCGTAGCAGCGATCGAGTTAATACCCGGCATCGTAGCAGCACCCCGTTATACTAATTAGTGATTTTGAGACTGTTTCTGCTATATCTCAACGTATAATTGGAATTTGATCGTCGAACGAACGCACAATTGCATGTACCAGACTGTTCTATTTATACACAAAATTGACATCGCTTACGCACCGTAAACCTCATCCCTTACGGTGCGTAAGGGACACGAAGTGGTCATATGCTTGCCACCTGTGTGTGTAGGCTTGCTGAGTCGACGAAATCTTAAAATTCAAAACTGCCAACAATTTATTTAGATAATCGTAACTAGGGTTTTAACCCCCCCCCCTGAGTTTTAGGGGCCTTGATCCTGATTCTGATTGTTAATAAAATTTTAGGGTTTGTGCAGAATCACTTGTGTGTCTCAATTAGGGTTTCCTATTGGACAATTTAAAAATAATAATAGAACTTTTGATGAGAGTTGTTTTGATTTGGAATAAAAGGGAATAAAACAGTGAGAAAAGAGAATAGACCCATTTTGTAACTTTAGGGTTCAACTAGAAAATCTCCTGGTAGAATTTTGGGTATAACTTCTGAGCTTTTTAAATATATATTGCACTCGTTTTAAGTATAGTACCCCTAATTCAACCTTTTCTCGATGTTCGAGACCGAATCCCAACAACTTAGTCGGGCAGAGCCTTGACATGTGTTTTGAGGCTCAGATCAATCGGAAAGGGTAGTGGTGATCGGGAGTTAAAACACTTAAAACAGGGTATCACTTTATTATTATTATTATTATTATGGGTTAAATAATAATAAATAATATAACTATAGAATTTGAGAAAGGGGCGAGACTGACAACAAAAGAAAAAGAAGTTTGAATGATTGATTGCTGAAGGGAGGTGATCTATTTATAGGGTTCCAAACTGTTGGGTGATCTTACATGTATACACAGCAGGCAACACGTATACTTGACAATTTCATTACACCTATTTGAAATTCATAATTGTCATGCATGCATAAGTTGTGAAATTTAGGTGGGACACGTAGTGGTGTATGACATGACCAACTTTCTAGATTTTAGTTATCATTAGTTTATTTTTATTATTTTATATTATATTTTGATTCTTCTAAATAATCGATATACATAGAAAATTTTAATAATTGAAATGTGAATTAAGTTTTATTATTAGTTTATTATTATAATTAATTCAATTGGTTCATTTCTTTGGCGCTTATAACTTCTAAAATATGACGTTTTATAAAATAATAAATATGTCTTTAAAACGAGAATATTTTTGTCTACATTTGGGTCTAAGTTTCATTAAAAATAGAGTAGGTTCAAAATACAATGTATTTTATAATTTAATTTATTATACGGTTCCTAGGCCCATCTAGGAACTTCATATTTCTTACGGTCAACCTACCCGTAAGTTACCTGTCTAATAATATAAGTTTTTATAGACTTTTATTTTATTAGAAAGGGTACTCATATACAAGCCAAATATTTCAACCAACTATAGAAAATAGTGTTTAAAACTATTTGGGTTGAATATTTATATATAAAAAAATAACTAGTTACTAGTTACTAGTGGTTAATAAATTTAACCAACCCTATAATTCTTATATAAAAATAGGAATGTTACACCAGATTGCACGTGTTCACCTTATAAGACCCAAACTTTGACGAGATTTTGAAAATTTAGAGGGTTCAAAACCTTATAATAAATCATCCTAGAACAGATGATTGGTTTTCAAAGCCGATTCGAAATTTGTGTTCTTATTGTGGTTGTCACCTAAGGATAAGTGACAATATTCTTTTAAAACTAAACACAAGATAACTTGTGTTAGGGTCCTAGGAAGGTTATAGTCTAGGTCAAAGCATTACTAATAACCTAATTCCCTATAACCATTGGCTCTGATACCAACTTTTCTTTCACACCCCGACCACGTAAAACAACAAAACGTGGCGGAAACGTCGGGGAGTGTTGTAACAGAATCATTGTTTCACAACCATGGATTAAATAATTTCGTTTTATTGAATTATTGAACTCATTGTTTTACTACAAATCAGATAAATACAAATATTATCTTTCAAGTTTTAAAGTCGCTAATGCACGAGTCCATCCTCTGTATAGCATGCATCAACAATCATCACATAACAGCACCTGAAACATGTGTAAAAATAGGTACGTCAGCATAAAAATGCCTGTGAGATACATATGTTTTATTATAATAGGTTTCATGACTTGTAAATTTAGAGAAAAATGTTTAATCAAAAATAGTCATGAACCTTAAAATATTTTCTTTTATAAATCATACTAAAATTTATAAGAAATTAGATAATATAATAGAATAATGCATAAATAAATAATTAAGTAAAATGAGTTTGTATAAAATATGTTTTGATAAAAAGGTTTGTAGTATACATAAAAAATATACTTTGGTTTTAAGAAAGTCGAATAAGTAATATATTAAAATATATTTCAGTTCCAAAATAAATAAACAGATAGTATATTAAATATACTTTAGTCGTCAAAATAATAGTTTTCAATAGTATATCAAAAGTATACTTTGGTTTTATTAATAACATAATAAACTATGCTTTGGTTTTATAAATAACATATTAAACTATGTTTTGGTTTTATAAATAACATATTAAACTATGTTTTGGTTTTATAAAATAACATATTAAACTATGTTTTGGTTTTATAAATAACATATTAAACTATGTTTTGGTTTTATAAATAACATAATAAACTATGTTTTAGTAATTAACAAAATATATGTTGTTTTGTACAATATCACACATGAGAGCATATCAAACTATACATTTGGGAGTATAACGAAATATACAATAAAAATGTGATTTGGAATTCATTCAAACCTTAGTGCATCAAACTACACCAATTGAGACTATAGAAATACCACAAAGGCAATCTCTATTTGGATAAAATATCGGTTTCTGACATTCCTTACAATAGGAATGGGGTGTCAAATCCTATAGCGCTATATCATACTACCAATCGGTTGGTGAACATAAAATAAGTACTATCCAACAATTAATTTTATAATCTTTGAAAAATCAGTGTTTAAACCATAAATAATCATTCATTTTGTCAAAAGATAAGTACTAATATGTATAATCAATTATACTTTGAAATCATGAACATAACAATTAGGTACACATGCTTCACCCCAAAACATTGAAAACAGTAAAAGAGGGGACTATGTACTCACTTGAGGATGCTTAGAAGTCTTGAATAACGACCAAGCAAAGCTAGAGGGATCACGAAATCAAACGACACCTAATATAGGTAACTAAGTAAATAAACCGGACCTAAATCGGAAGATTGGATAGGATGAGATTTCATAAACCAATTGAGTGTGGAACTCATATGATATGGTTTAGCAAAGCCTACATACTAAATCGAAACCTAACCTAAGTGCTTACAACCCATTACGACCCGTTTAGGTAGCTTATGCTACTTTAACGCGCCGTTCGCGTAAAACGCGTTCGGAACGCCTAAATAGTCCTATGACAAGTATTATATGCCTAAACATGTTTAATTATGTTGCATAATCAGTTAAGTGACAAAAGTTTGGGTTACATATGCTTAAATATCAATTATGCATAAAAATGGCATTTTGGTCATTTTCCTAAGGCATATATGTAGGATCGTTGTGCGACCCGAATGAGTCGTTCAGAATAGTTGTTTATCCGAATCAAAGGCGGAATCAATGAAACGGACGCTCGATACAATTATAATGTCTCTTATATTGATTATAATAGTCTTACAGCACCTGGAGATAGTTCGGCAGCACTTCGTTACCGAATCACAAGACCTAATTCCGTATGAAATGACAAACCAAGCACCCCTATATATACTAGTGGTGATTCCGTTTGAAATGGCCAAAGGCACTTTCAACCGGAATTAACTAAGTTAATTTCGTTTGAAATGGTCCTTGGCTGTTTCAAATGAAATTACCATTAAACTTACTAAAATCAGTATCTAGCAACCGTGTACTGGTTTATCCTATCCTATTACATGACTCGATACAAGACGAAGTCCACAGACATAGTGCACTAACAGACTCCCCCTTGGATGTTGATGAAGTCTTCAGTGTCGAGTCTTTATCATGACACATCTTCAGTCTTGATCAGTCTTCATGCTCTTTCCAAATTGTCTAACACTGTAAGCATCCATGAATATTTATCTTCTTTGATCAGCTTCTATCTTTGAATGTTGTACCAGGATCTGTCTCTAGCTCTAACATTAACAGCTTCTTCAAGCTCTCCCTTTCGTCAAGCTTCCGTGCTTTAGGGATCGACACCTTGCTTTCCGGTTACAAGCTCCCCCTTGCTTTGAGCTCTTCTTCAGACTCCCCCTTTCTTTGAGCTCGTCTTCAGACTCCCCCTTAGATTCTACTATCGGGATCGTAGTCTAGAATCTCATCTGCAATTCTCATATATTTATAAGTAACAACATTTTAAATTTCCAAATATCCAGAAATCATAATCTGGCTCTATGTAACATTCCTATTTTTATATAATAATTATAGGTTTGGTTAAATTTATTAACCACTAGTAACTAGTTTATTTTTAATATAAATATTCAACCCAAATAGTTTTAAACACTATTTTATATATAGTTGGTTGAAATATTATACTAATTAATTGGCCCTAATATGGGTGACCTTTCTAAATAAAATAAAAGTCTATAAAAACTTATATTATTAGACAGGTATATTACTGGTAAGTCGACTGTTAGAAATATGAAGTACCTAGACGGGCCTAGGAACCGTATAATAATTAAATTATAAAAATACATTACATTTGAACCTACTCCGTTTTTAATGAAACCTGGTTCAAAATGTAGATATAAATATTCTTGTTCTAATGACATATTTATTATTTTATAAAAATGTCATATTTTAGAAGCTATACACGCCAAATAAGTGCAGCAGTTAAATTAATTATAAGAATAAAATAATAAAATAAAAATAAATAAAAATTTAAATATAGTTAGTGGTACGTGTTATTTAATAAATAATGTTATATTAAAACCAAATGTAAAGAATTAGGAAGTGCACGTGTAGTGCCCAAGTTCAAAGCAAAAACAATTTGTGTAGGTGGCCTTACCTGCGTGAAATGTAAGCCAACTTCTCAAATATAAATAGAAGTAGGTATTCTCCAAACATCTCTCACAACTTTCCTTCTTTCAATATCTCGCTATCTCTCTCAAATATATGTATTTTCTTTTATTATTTACCCCATAATAAATAATAAAGCCATGCCCCGTTTTAAGTATTTTAACTCCCGATCACCGTTGCCCTTTCCAATTGATCTGAGCCTCATAACATATGTCAGGGCTCTGCCCGACTAAGTTGTTGGGATTCGGTCTCGGGACATCGGGATAAGGTTGAATGAGGGGTACTATACTTAACACGAGTGCATTATATATTTTTTTATAGTCCAGGAGTTATACCCAAAATTTATACCAGGAGGCTTTCTAATTGAACCCTAAAGTTACAAAGTGGGTCCATTCTCTTTTCTCACCGTTTTATTCCCTTTTATCCCAAACCACAACAACTCTCACCAAAACTATTATTTATTATTATATTTTCTTCACTAGGAAACCTTAGTTAAGACCCCTAAGTAATCCTGCACAAACCCTAAAATTTTCAGAACAATCAGAATTAGGATCAGGGCCCCTAAAACTCAGGGGGGGGGGGTATTTCCTAGTTAGTATTATCTACACAATTTGTTGTCGAAATTGAATTTTAACGAACGGTCGACTCAGCTAGGCTACTAAGACACGTGGCAACCCTATGATAAAATGTGACCCGTCGCGCCACGCGACGCAACCACATGGACCACTCGCGCCACGCGAGGGGGTCAAATCTTCAGTATAAATAGAGGGGTGTGGGACTTGCATTTTGGCGTTGGAACGACGATAAAACTCAATTCGTATACTGAGTTATAGTCTGATTACTACCAAACACACACATAAGCCCGAATTCTGCCGCAAAGCAGGGTAATAACTCGATCGCTGCTACGATTCAACATCCGATCAATTGAAACTATCCGACCGGATGTTTAAGTGCTATCCTTTGTCATTAGTCGTGATTTTGACAGGATGTTTGAGTACCACCCGAACCCGGGGAATACTCTGTCATTCGTTGTGAATCCGATGAATGTTTAAGTGATTACACTTTGTCATTTGTCGTGAGGGTTTTAACCTCGTGAGTTATCGTAAATGCTGTATTAGTTACTTACCGAATTCGTGTGCACTAGGTTACAAGGCTAATCAATAGGCTAAACTCTGCCTGTATAAATCTGCAATATCAAGGCTAACCAGTAGGCTAAACTCTGCCCGTATAAATCTGCATGCTTATAATGTGAGTCATTCTCTTTTTATCAAATTTGTTTATAAAACCATATTTATTTTCCAAGTTATAATTACAGTGATTAAGTTTGTGTAATCACCAAATTACAGCCGGTATGTGGGGTTTTGTATACATTACTGCTGTTTTTATCACTTTAGGTGGGCGAGCCTAATTAGTGATATACATCGCTATTGGGTGACAGGACCCAATAGTGGTATGACCACAGTCACAGAAACGAGTCGAGTGACAAATACTGTGGGTAGTTGGTTGATATCTGGAAACATTGTAATCTCTCTTAATACTGTAAATTATAACAAACGTGTCATTTTAGTAAATAGAATGATTCACCAGTATTTCCTGCTGACAAAACCTTTTTAAAACGCGTTTCAGGTAATTACAGTAGATTGAAGTGAGAGATGGATACAACACTGAAAGGCTTCAAGAAGTGGCTTATTTTATTAATTAAATCAAATTAAGAAATATTGTTTTATGTAATTGGGTTTATCCCTTATTAAAGCTACCTTTGTAAAACATGGGTTTATCCCATCTATTTAATAAATAAAATCTGGTGTTTTCTAAACTCTGATATTTTTCCTAACTCACCGTCCTGATGAAATTTCCGCTGCAATATTTTTTTCAAAATAATCACCGGTACCACTTGGCTGTTCGCGGCTCCCGATTCCGTCCAGGGTGGGTCGGGGGTCGTGACAGAAGGTGGTATCAGAGCCACGGATTCAAGCCAATAGGTGTTGTGATAATAATACCTAAAGAGTTAGGAAATTACTATTAACTGGTAGCACACAGGATAGTATCTAGACTTGAACTTAAGAAAAGATGCCTTAGTATATTCTTCAAGATAAGCTAGTTACTTATGTAAATAAAGTATGATAGGTTTTGGTATGTCATAAGAATGGTAATTAGAATATTGCAAGATATGATAAATAAGCAATAACACTTAATTACTATTAATTCTTGCTTATTAATATTACTTGAATAAGATATGTTATGGAAATACAAATTTCCTTGATTCAGGATGAAAGCCTTAATAAAAGAAGCACTTTTAAAAATACTATTTATGGAAAATATAAATTTCTTCTCCGACAAGACTGGGTATGGTGTAGCAGACTCTCCAGCTTGTCCGGATATACTGGGGTTACCTCTCCGGCGAGAACCGGATAAGACGGGGTATATAATATGTCAAACAAGTGACAAGATTTCCCTAAATAGTATCATGATCTGATATCTGGCTTGTTTTTGGAAATAAGAATCTGTTAAATACATTTACCTTATGAAGCTCAAAAGTCAATTAAGAATAAAGCTCAAACATATGTGTCAATAATAAATCTAGATTTCTTTATCAGGAATCTCTTGCATATGTCTATAATTCTGATATCAGACATTATTTCGTTTAATCATCTACCTCGTAACTCGAGCGACAATAATAACAATAGAAACCCATTAAGTTGGGATACCATCAAAAGTGTAAAAAAATAAAATTTCCCAAATACTTTACCATAAACTATTAACGCAAGTAAGAAGCATGTAAAGATGTGCTAGTGCACAAGAAAACACATAAAACTTAAACTATACATCCACAGACGTTAAAGTATATCACACATAACTTTCAAGGCAAGACCTTTGGAAAATATGATTGGGCATGACAACAACAATACTAATCCCGGCAGTGGGAGAACTACTGATAACTTACATAAGTAATTACCTAATTTACAATATAGTATTACTATATAAAAAAAATTCTTGATAAACCATTGAGGTGAAGAATTTATATTTTTATATATATGTATAAAATTATGTTTGAGGTATACTCTCATTTAAGTTTATGTATTAGTTATTTATTATTTGTAATTAATATTAGTTTTATTATTAGTAATAATATATTAATAGTAATAGTGTTAGTATTATTTTTAAATACTAGGGTTATTGTCAGGAGTATGTATTGGATAGCCTAGCCTTAGTTAGGCATGGACTGATCACCCATGCTTAAACAAGGCAGCACTAACCAATATCCAACCATGATAATAACTAGTTAATGTTTATAAAAATATATATACTTTGTATTGTAAGAAGAAGACATATTTTCATAAAATAATACAAGAATTAGAGGGATGAATAAAATTATCTAAATAACTGTCTAAGTAGTCATGGACAAGACATTTTATACTTATAAGTAATTGTTCATCTTGTTTAATAATTCACAACTATTAAATACTTATAGAAATATTATAACCGAGAAAAAATATATATATATATATATATATATATATATATTTTAATATATTAAAATATCAAATGTTATTTACTTAAGCCAATTAAGTAATGTTATTTGCTTAAACCAATATTTAAGTATGTTTGATATTAAAATAAACATTTATTATTTTACTTTTATATCTTATTTTGTAAAATCTTATAATTAAACATACTTGATTTTAAAAATGATAATCGTGAGTTCTAGGATATTTGGATAAACATATTAATAAAACATATATCATTATTTTGTCGAAAATTACCACGGGTTTTGATATTTTAAAACTATCTATATTTATTATTTTACTTTTATGATAGCATTAAAGGAAAAGGTATTTAATAAATTAAAATATCACCTATCTTTGATCAAACATTTTATTGCTTGATTAAAATCGTCTTAATACAATTATGTATTAAGACAATAATACACTAACTCTATTGTCTTTTCGTGTATCCTTGCAATTCACTCATCTCAGCACATTGATTTTTCTCATGTCATAATTTAATATTTGACAAATCATTTTCATTAATTTTATTTCATTTGGAACATGTCAATTCTAAGTCTTCCTCAGTTGCCAATCAAAGTAAACTTTCTTTTGACAAAGAATTTTTTTAATTCTAAAAGTCCTTCACATTCTATCTATTGATCATATATCTTTTGGCTTGAACCTAGTCACCTTGGAAATTATATCATTTCATCACATTCGTTTGTCATCGATTTCTTGAACTAATTCAGTTGAACCATTGAATCCTACTTATTGTACAACTCGTATTCACAAAATTTGATATTTTAATTCTGTGTCATCTACCTTAATATTGTTTTTATTGACTAAAATATGACATAAGTCTAAAAGAAATATAGTAACCCAAATCTCGAGGACGAGATTTAAAACAAGGTGGGGAGGATGTAACATTCCTATTTTTATATAATAATTATAGGTTTGGTTAAATTTATTAACCACTAGTAACTAGTTTATTTTTAATATAAATATTCAACCCAAATAGTTTTAAACACTATTTTATATATAGTTGGTTGAAATATTATACTAATTAATTGGCCCTAATATGGATGACCTTTCTAAATAAAATAAAAGTCTATAAAAACTTATATTATTAGACAGGTATATTACGGGTAAGTCGACTGTTAGAAATATGAAGTACCTAGACGGGCCTAGGAACCGTATAATAATTAAATTATAAAAATACATTACATTTGAACCTACTCCGTTTTTAATAAAACCTGGTTCAAAATGTAGATATAAATATTCTTGTTCTAATGGCATATTTATTATTTTATAAAAACGTCATATTTTAGAAGCTATACACGCCAAATAAGTGAAGCAGTTAAATTAATTATAAGAATAAAAATTTAATAAATATATATAGTTAGTGGTACGTGTTATTTAATAAATAATGTTATATTAAAACCAAATGTAAAGAATTAGGAAGTGCACGTGTAGTGCCCAAGTTCAAAGCAAAAACAATTTATGTAGGTGGCCTTACCTGCGTGAAATGTAAGCCAACTTCTCAAATATAAATAGAAGTAGGTATTCTCCAAACATCTCTCACAACTTTCCTTCTTTCAGTATCTCGCTATCTCTCTCAAATATATGTATTTTCTTTTATTATTTACCCCATAATAAATAATAAAGCCATGCCCCGTTTTAAGTATTTTAACTCCCGATCACCGCTACCCTTTCCGATTGATCTGAGCCTCATAACGTATGTCAGGGCCCTGCCCGACTAAGTTGTTGGGATTCGGTCTCGGGACATCGGGATAAGGTTGAATGAGGGGTACTATACTTAACACGAGTGCATTATATATTTTTTTTATAGTCCAGGAGTTATACCCAAAATTTATACCAGGAGGCTTTCTAATTGAACCCTAAAGTTACAAAGTGGGTCCATTCTCTTTTCTCACCGTTTTATTCCCTTTTATCCCAAACCACAACAACTCTCACCAAAAATATTTTTTATTATTATATTTTGTTCACTAGGAAACCTTAGTTAAGACCCCTAAGTAATCTTTCACAAACCCTAAAATTTTCAGAACAATCAGAATTAGGATCAGGGCCCCTAAAACTCAGGGGGGGGGGGGGGTATTTCCTAGTTAGTATTATCTACACGGTTTGTTGTCGAAATTGAATTTTAACGAACGGTCGACTCAGCTAGGCTACCAAGACACGTGGCAACCCTATGATAAAATGTGACCCGTCGCGCCACGCGACGCAACCACATGGACCCTCGCGCCACGCGAGGGGGTCAAATCTTCAGTATAAATAGAGGGGTGTGGGACTTGCATTTTCGCGTTGGAACGATGATAAAACTCAATTCGTATACTGAGTTATAGTCTGATTACTACCAAACACACACATAAGCCCGAATTCAGCCGCAAAGCAGGGTAATAACTCGATCGCTGCTACGATTCAATATCCAATCAATTGAAACTATCCGACCGGATGTTTAAGTGCTATCCTTTGTCATTAGTCGTGATTCCGATAGGATGTTTGAGTACCACCCGAACCCGGGGAATACTCTGTCATTCGTTGTGAATCCGATGAATGTTTAAGTGATTACACTTTGTCATTTGTCGTGAGGGTTTTAACCTCGTGAGTTATCGTAAATGCTGTATTAGTTACTTACCGAATTCGTGTGCACTAGGTTACAATGCTAATCAATAGGCTAAACTCTGCCTGTATAAATCTGCAATATCAAGGCTAACCAGTAGGCTAAACTCTGCCCGTATAAATCTGCATGCTTATAATGTGAGTCATTCTCTTTTTATCAAATTTGTTTATAAAACCATATTTATTTTCCAAGTTATAATTACAGTGATTAAGTTTATGTAATCACCAAATTACAGCCAGTATGTGGGGTTTTGTATACATTACTGCTGTTTTTATCACTTTAGGTGGGCGAGCCTAATTAGTGATATACGTCGCTATTGGGTGACAGGACCCAATAGTGGTATGACCACAGTCACAGAAACGAGTCGAGTGACAAATACTGTGGGTAGTTGGTTGATATCTGGAAACATTGTAATCTCTCTTAATACTGTAAATTATAACAAACGTGTCATTTTAGTAAATAGAATGATTCACCAGTATTTCCTGCTGACAAAACCTTTTTAAAACGCGTTTCAGGTAATTACAGTAGATTGAAGTGAGAGATGGATACGACACTGAAAGGCTTCAAGAAGTGGCTTATTTTATTAATTAAATCAAATTAAGAAATATTGTTTTATGTAATTGGGTTTATCCCTTATTAAAGCTACCTTTGTAAAACATGGGTTTAGCCCATCTATTTAATAAATAAAATCCGGTGTTTTCTAAACTCTGATATTTTTCATAACTCACGGTCCTGATGAAATTTCCGCTGCAATATTTTTTCAAAATAATCACCGGTACCACTTGGCTGTTCGCGGCTCCCGATTCCGTCCAGGGTGGGTCGGGGGTTGTGACACTCTATACAACTTTCTAAACCACTCCCCCTATCAACAATCTTTATAGATTTGGCAGCAGTAAGAATCCAATCATCGAACTCTTTTACAAACTTTAACAATATAAGAATCCAAATCCTTCACGGTTAATCATCCAAGTCCAACTTAAGGACCTTGGAGATATCACAAACTGTTTTTGATTTTTGATTTTAAAAATTCAAGTCTCAAATTAATGAACTTGTTTTATTTTCATAAATACAATCAGCATACTTAGATTTTGAAACTCAGCTTCTCAGACATCGGTTGTCGAAAATAAAGCAGAATAAAAAATCTTTTAGTATTTTTCTGAAACATAAAGCAGTAAAGAAATATTTACAAACATATTTACAGATAATATTTTTGTTTGAGTTTGCGTCAGAGGATCATATCAGATTCAGACAACTCACAAGTACCGTTGAGCTTAGTTACACATTAAGAATTAAACAATTCACTTAGATTGTCGATATACTGATCCACTTAAATTTTCACACAAATTTCAACTAATTCAGGATACGAATTAGTTGTATTAAGAACTTAAACTTATTCATGTGTCCCACCTCTTGAATATACTCCCGTATCCAGATCCCAATATTCAGTCTTACATGTGAGTATACCTAGATGATATCTGTAAGGGGTTAAATTGAGAAAACCGTGAGAGCTCAGGTCAGAACTTCCGTTCAGCAGAGAGATGACGGCTTCGACTTTTGGTGTGTCCCTTTTAGAGGATCTTTTCTTCAACAGCACATGATTAGCATTTTTCAATGTTTCATCATTTTTGTACTAAGGGCGACGATATATTTCAAGCAAGCAGAAAGTATTATACGGGGATTAGGCCATTGCTTCCGCAAAATCAGAAGTCCCGGGATAATACCCTAGATAACACTGAGTATAAAGACCTAGTATCTCAGAAAAAGGGACCTTTCAAACAAGATTTCAGGGGTTACCTATATATCCAAGTAATGTTCCCCACAAAATAAGCAAGTTTGAATTTAAGTTTATATCCCGAAAAAGTTTACTAAATGTATAAAAACCTATCGGCATATCATCAGTGAGACCGTTTAACGCTATTAAACATTACGTTTCTTGGTGTTTGCTGTTTGCTGCAACTTCTGTCTGATCAGCATCTTTTTGATTTCAGAATCAGAAATTACCTCAGTGATTGGCACTTTGGTGTTTGCTGCAACTTCTGTCTGATCAGCATCTTTTTGCTTTCCTTCAATACCAATCTCATCACCAGCATCACTAGCAACCTTCAAACTCTCATTCTTCACTTCAGCCAAACTTTTAATTTTCTTCTCATCTTCTACAACCTGCTGTTCTTCAGTAACAACTTTCTCAACCTCTTCATTCACCTCAACTATTTCTTCAATCTTTTCTTTCTCAGCAACCTTCAAATCTTCCTCTTTAACAACTTCGACTTTCTTCACAACCTCAACTTCAACAGCTTTAGCTTTAACCTCTTCAGCAGTTTTCTTCAGATTGTTTACCATTTCTTCAACATTCTTCGTCATTCTCTCTTCATCCCTCTTTCTCAAACACGATGTCATGACATATCTTATTTCCTTTTCATGTCTTTTTGCATATGTGTCATCTTTTAATACATTTCTATAGTATTCGGCAGATCGAGGAATTATGAGAAGAACATCTTCAAAAATTATGTCTTTCTTCGGAACAACAGGTTCACCTTCTCTGTTGAAATAGCACTCTCTCTTCTTATCACATCTCTTATTGATGACAGCACTCTCATACTCTTCTTGCATTTCATCCATTCTGTTCAAAGCAATGTTTCTTTCTCGATAAGTTTTCTCACTCAGAATCTCTTATCTGGTTTTCTCTTTGATTACAGCTGTGTCTTTTTCTTCTTTGTTTTCCTTTTGAATTTCAGCGACAAAAACATAATGTTGATTTTTTGATGTTTTTCTGCCATGAGCTGTAACTATATTTTCCAAACGATCTTCTTCTGGAAGAATCTGGCTCCAATCAAATCCTTCATCATGATGGATTACAGCACAAGCTCTAGATTTCTCTCTGGGTTTATCTTCGATCATTTTCGGCCCTTCTTTGCTTCGGTGGTAGATTGCCTTTCGGTAATAATCATCATTGAACGGATGTTCATTTCCATCAACTTCAGAATTGTTGCATTCTCTCTTGAAATGACCTTTTTGTTTACATTTGAAGCAGGTCACTTTGGACTTATCAAATCCAAGTTTTGTTGATGGACCAGCGAGTGATTGTTTCCCAGTAATCTCCATATATCTCTAAGCTCTGCGGATGCAACTCGCTAAACACCAGCGGATGTCAATGAGTTCCATTTCCTCCGGATCAATATGGTCGTAGTCTTCTTTGGTTAACTCTGAGTTTCCAATTTTACCAGCTACAAGACCTTCATACGATTCCAGAACAGATGCAAGGAAGCTCATTTGCTGCTTAGCTGCATTGTTGCTCATAGCAGGAGAATTTTTCAACTTGAGAGCAATGTTGCACAGTATCTCCTCTGTTTCTTTAGAACTAGCTATTGAAGCAGATGAATGATAACCCGGATTGTAGCTTGATGAGCTTGTCTGAGGTTCTTTTGTTCTTTCACCACTAAATGCTGTCTTTGGTGAACTATCAGCTTTCACCGAAGGTAGATTACCTTTGTAATACAAACCAACATTCTGTTGATGTAAAGAACTGCTCATCTTGCTTTGTTTCTGCAATTCAAGCTCATGAGTTTCAATTTTTCAATTAACACATCAAGAGAAATTGTTTTATACAAAACATCATTTTTCAAAATGAACACAAACATTTGCCACTGATCAGCTCGTGGTAACGCTTCTATGATTTTGTCTATTATTTCTTCTCTTGTTTTTTCAATCTAAAATCTTTCCAGTTCGATTTTTAGATGACAAAAACGTTCAATCATTTGTCGATCTGATTCACTGTTAAGACTATCAAACAAATCAAATTCTTTCTTTAATAAAGAAATTTTGTTTTTCTTGATTTGTTTACCCCTCTCTGCCTTAACCCGTAAAGCTTCCCAAATAGATTTTGAAGATCCATCATGTTGTAATAAAGTAAACATGTCATTTCTGATGGATGATTGAATTAAGGAAATCATTCTTTGTTCAGCTGCAAATTCGGATTTGTCTTCTTTGGATAATTTCTTGAGTGGAAGATCTTCTCCTTTATCATCTTTTGGTCTTTCATATCCAAACTCCATACAGAACCAGCTCTCGTGTGCATAGGCTTTTGCCCAGTTGATGAAACGCTCTTTCCACCATGTATAATCATCAATACTTTCTAGAGTTGGTGGTTTTGAATGTGTTCCGTAGAAGTTATCATGTTTAATGTTCTCATCGATCGCTTTTGTAATGGTTTTTGGTGTGACAGTTGATGTGTTTCGGAAGACTCTGATGTAAACGCGTTGTAAAACGTATTGTAGAACTCTTCAGCCATGATGTGAAATTCTTGAATTACCTGGAGACAAACAAACAAGCAAACACAATCAGTTTAAATATTAAACAATTTGAAACAGACTGACACTCAGTTGACGTGAAATGATCTTGGTGCAAAATGTCTTCTTTCAAACGGAATAGTGATTCCGCTAATAGTGATTTCAAGCGGAATCACTTGTTCAAACGAAATCACTTGACTGACAACTTCAAACGAAATCAAGACTTGAAGCGAAATCATAACTTCAAACGGAATCACGACTTTCAAAAGAAATCACTTGTTTCAAACGGAATCTTCAAGCGGAATTACACTTTGAAGCGGAATAGCTGAACCTTTCAAACGGAATTAACAAGCAATTTCAAACGGTATTACGATTTGAAGCGAAATCAGGTGGACTTTTCAAGCGGAATTACAATGCTCGTTCAAACGAAATTAGGTTTTTGGTCCATTTTAGTCACTTTTAAGCTGAATTTAGGTCTGATTCGCTCAAGGCTTTGTCAAAACACTATTTCGCATGTAATGTGTGAAATTCAATCCATTTTGTCCGTAAAATCTTGTTCAATTGTGAAAAGATGGTGTAGAAGTCAGAAAACTGATGAAATTGAGTTAAACTCTTCTTCCTGAGCTCTGATACCACTTGTAGGATCGTTATGCGACCTGAATGAGTCGTTCAGAAGAGTTGTTTATCCGAATCAAAGGCGGCATCAATGAAACGGACGCTAGATACAATTATAATGTCTCTTGTATTGATTATAATAGTCTTACAGCACCTGGAGACAGTTCGGCAGCACTTCGTTACCGAATCAAAAGACCTAATTCCGTATGAAATGACAAACCAAGCACCCCTATATATACTAGTGGTGATTCCGTTTGAAATGGCCAAAGACACTTTCAAGCGGAATTAACTAAGTTAATTTCGTTTGAAATGGTCCTTGGCTGTTTCAAACGAAATTACCATTAAACATACTAAAATTAGTTTCTAGCAACCGTGTACTGGTTTATCCTATCCTATTACATGACTCGATACAAGACGAAGTCCACAGACATAGTGCACTAACAATATAAACTACCTATCATACAACTACTTAAACGAAGTGACCATAAGGTATAACCTCGGAAGGTTATTCCCTATACAACTATGGTCACTAAACATGCTTGGTCGGATCCTAATGATCGACCAAACGGGTCTAGTTCGAAAGTCTAATCGGTTGTTTAGACTGCTTGACTTACGACTCTAAGCAAGACAAGACTAAAAGTGACGAGCTAAACATGTTAAAACATGTTTAGTTAAGTTAGAAAACAGGTTTTGATATCAAAACAAAGTGTTTTGATACCCAAGAGTAGTTTGGTTACAAAATACGCATGAACACGCATTTTGGTCGAAACTACGACTCGTTACTACACCTAATCAACGTGGTAATCAGTAGGTTTAGTCACACGGGACTATAACCATCATGATTACGCTCACGTTGCGAAGTTCAAACGAACTTCGTGTTGACCATTGACTGGTCAAAGCTGAAATTCAAACATTGTTTGACTTTCATGCTTAAAAACGCATAAAAGAACGAAAGAAGCTTACAAAGGGCCCACGCTAAGAAGATATGATCTATAAATTCTCAGGTATGAATCATGGCCTTCCATGTGGGCACATGGTTTTCAAAACCATGGGAATGTTAAAAAGCATCAAATAACAGCTCATAGTATCCAAAATCAGCCATTAAAACCCATCAAAACTTCAAAAATGGACTAGATTCAATGAATCTGAACTGAGTTTCCAGAAATGTCAAAAATGGTCCCTGCATGTTTAAAAAGTCAGTTTTTTTGGCACGTTTAAGCCCCGTTAACCCCATTTTAAGGCTCTAAAATGAAGTTAAAGTATAGGGAACTTGAAATGTGCTCAAAAATATCTCGGATGTCGGTTCGTTTGGTCGTACAGTTGCATTGTTCGGGTAATTACGACAGAAATCGTAACGGACGCAAAAACGATCCAAATTACGCGACGAATGGAATTTTATCATGCCAATCACTAAAATAAAATATTTTAAAGATTACATAAATTTTTGGATGTCCAGATATATTCAGAACGTAAGATATGCGCGAAAATGCAAACTTATGCACTTTTTGACGCTTTTAGTCCCTATTAATCAAGAAAGTTTATTTTTGCGCACCAAACACCTCAAAGCCTATTTCTAAGCTATGTAAAGGATATTTACTGCATATTTAACTTATGATCAAGTTACGGAATGCTCGTTACAGTACGAATCGGCATACTTTCGCAGTTTGTCGAAATTAGTCCATGTAAGCGAATAAACTTGATTTCGACACACCAAACCATCCAAAACTTATTTCTAAGTTATGTAAAGGTTATTTAAGGCATGTTAAGCCTATTTCACTATTCCGGAGTGTTTGTTGCATTAAACTGATTATATTTATGCATCAGATCGCGTATAATCTTCCAGAAAGCGATTTAAAGCTCGAAATCGAACAAGAATTGATATGTGCAAACGATACACATATTTATACAAATACCAAGTATGAAATACAATATTTCATTGGTTTGGTATTCGTATGATGGTTGAAGTGACACAGGTGTCATAATAGCCCCTCACGGCGCCTCCACCCCACCCCGTCCTCTACCTCCCCCGCCCCCACCTCCGCCCCTACCTCCTCTACCATATCAAATAAACCTTTTTGTTGTAAGAATTCTTAATTCATGAATTGTAGGGAGGGATTTATGTTACCACAAACAGAGACTAAAGCAAGTGTTGGATTCAAAGCTGGTGTTAAAGATTATAAATTGACTTATTATACTCCTGAATCTGAAACCAAGGATGTATGAAACCAAGGATATTGATATCTTGGGAAAATTTTGAGTAACTCCTCAACCTGGAGTTCCGCCTGAAGAAGTACGGGCCACAATAGCTGCCTAATCTTCTACTGTTACATGGACGGTATAGAGCGATGGACTTGCCAGCCTTGATCGTTACAAAGGTTGAAATGGGAATGGATAGTGTTTTTCTCTGTGGTTTGTTTTGATTGCTCAATTTGGGCGGCCACCCCCTTAGGACGCGGGTTTTCATCTACACCTTTACACGAAATCATATATCCCACCTCCCCACTCACTCTTTCTAGAATCCAGATAATGGAGAGAGAACAGTCTGCTGGAGAGAGATCGTAACACTCGATATCTCTCTAGATTCAATGAAATCATATATCCCACCCCCTTAGGACGCGGGTTTTCATTTACACCTTTACACGAAATCATATATCCCACCTCCCCACTCACTCTTTCCAGAATCCAGATAATGGAGAGAGAACAGTCTGCTGGAGAGAGATCGTAACACTCGATATCTCTCTAGATTCAACTTAAAACCGATATAATTTGGGTTGTGTGGGGAGAAAAGACAACATTGATGATGTTTCCACTGAAATCATGAACGGTGATGGTTGGCGATTCTTAGATTTGGAGATGGTGGTGGCGATGGTTGTGGTCATTTTTCAGGTGGGGGTAGCGTTCAAACCATAGTGGTGGCCAGAGGGGGTTTTTTTGTGCATATTATCGGTTCCGGTTAATTGGTATGTAAAATTGAAATTCAAAATCTGACGATTGTGTAGATTTATACCTGAACTGAAAGGTGTGGAGGGCTTGAAACTTTGACGCTATTCGGTATGTGGAGGCCACGTCAGCGTGCGTCAGAAAAGTGGCGTGGTGAAAAAAAAAGGAGGTGTGGGAAGGGGCGTGGAAAGGTGGCGTTATCCGACACGTGACACACACTTTTTATTATTAATTTGTATTTAAAAATTATATAAAATCTATTAAATTTAAATAAAACCCAATTAATATAACTTAAAAAATTAACGATATTACATAACATTAAAAAATTAAAGTCACGCCCGTACACGTTATAGAGCTCGACGAGAGCGACTTGGATGATGTCGACTTCGTTTAGCTCACCATCATCGTTTTCCACGCCGTTGAGAATCCCTTCAAATCTCGTACAATCAATATGAATCATCCGAAAACGTGAATAAAGTGCATCCTTAGATCGCATGGCCTCACCCCTACGTATATAAAATTCTTGATAAACTCGTTCCCAAAACGAAGACGTGCGTAACGGAGGCCCTTGGATGTTCACCACCGCGACCCACGATTCGCATAACATGTCCTCTTCTAAGATCCATGTGATACCGGCATTGTAATAAGATGAAAGTTGAGATTTTTTTAGAGTGTAATAATGTATCTATCTACTATAATAAAAGAAACGAAGGTTTGGACACGTGCCATTCATTGAAGCCATCTATTTTTATAGATAATTAATATCAATTAAAAGATAATTATACAATTAAATTTAATATAAATTTAAACAAGATAATATATATAATATTTTAAAATAGAGTAAATTACAAAAATCGTTCTTTATGTATGTCACTTATTGCAAACTGTATCTTTTATCTTCAATAATTACAGAAAACATACTCGATGTTTGCAAACAGTTGCAAGTTATGTCCTTTAGCCCTAACTCAGTTAATTTAAATGATTTATTTATCTTATTAAACTAAAATAGTTAAGCGTAGAACCTATTTCAAAAATGTTTAAAAGGTGTTTATTGGTTCTATACTTATATTTTTGTGTCCAATTCTCAACTCAAATACGGTAATCACTATGTTTACGTGACATTTATAAGAACAATCACCGCAATCACCGCATCTATCGTATATCGAGTATATCCGTTAGTTTTTTTAACATATAAGTTTTTATTAGATTCATTCAACCCGTGTAATAAACGAGGTTTTTTAAAGATATAACATTTTTATTTTTTACTATACAGAATTACATGTATGCAACTCGTGTAATACTCGGGGTTTTAAAAATATAACTTTTATTATTATGTAGTATATAAAATTAGATTTATTCAATACATATAATACATAGGATTTATAAAGATATAACTTTTTATTGTTTGCTATATAAAATTACATGTGTTCAACCCGTATAACACAACCTTCCGTTTTAGTCTCCCTAACGGTCGAACTTAGTCTCGCTCCTCAGCTCGACGAGGTTCTTAAAAATGTAACTTTTTTTATTATTTAATATATAAAATTAAAATTACTCAACCCGTGCAATACACGGGGCTCTTAAAGATATAACTTTTTTATTATTTAATATATAAAATTACATTTATTCAACCAATGTAATAAACGAGATTTTTAAGTATATATTGTTTTATTATTGGTATATAAAATTGCATTTATTCAACCCGTGTAACAAACGAGATTTTTAAAGATATGTTTTTTTTATTATTTGGTATATAAAATTGTATTTATTCAACCCGCGTAATACACGGGGTTCTAACCTAGTTTATATATATATAAAGATTGAATTTTTTTTGAAAATTTGTGTTTTTACTAGCCATTAGGTAAAAGATGACACATATGCACACTTATTAACTCAACGCCGGTGGAATTCTCCAAGCCCATTACTCAACGTCGTGGACAACGCTGGGTGCGGTGTGGTGTGTGCGGCGTGGAAAGGCATAAACGCCGTTGATCCACGCCCACACCCATGGCGTAGCTTTGTAGGGGCGGCCGACCGCCTGAACTTTTCGCTCGTTAATGGAGAGTATGTAGTTTTCGTATAGAAATTTTTGGGTATATACGTTTTTGACCCCCCCCCCCCCTCCCCCGTTTTATTGAAATTTTTGATATATGTGTTTTTGACCCCCGGTCGGAAATCTCAAGCTTCGCCACTGCCCACACCGTGTGGTCTAAGGAAAAAGCTCATGGGGTGGTGGTTCATTGGTAAAGGTAAAGTCTTTAAACATCTGGGTTTAAGAGGGAGAGGTCTTTGGTTCAAGTCACACAGATGATAGAAATTAAATCTCAACCGGGTGTACAGACCTTAGATACAAAAAACGCAGGAACCTGAACCCCTAACACATCAAATCGGGTCGGGACCAACAATTCCATCCAGGTTTTGAACATGATCAAGAGGCGTAGCCACATGATCATAAAACCCACTCATGACATGTAATTTTTCTTATAGTATATCTACATTGTACACCATCAGATGTATTATATATTCATGTGGTTCATTGGTAAAGGTAAAATATTTAAACACTTTTACGTACACAACCCGAACCCCTAACCGTCTGGGTAAGCAATAGAATTTTTGTAGCTTCTTAAAAAACCGAAGCAAGCACATCTCAACTTTTGAAAAGAGTTCCAGCATCTAAGGTTGGGGGTGTGGTGTAAGCAACAATTTTTTTAGTTAATAAATGCATTTTGATTTATTTAAGGCATTTTTCAAACAATGCATTTTGTTGCCCTTCCTAAAAATTATTAAAAGAAGTTGCTATTTGCTGCAATTTTCAACTTCTGCCATATATTTGATTTACTACACGTTTTACATGAGACATAGCTCAATGTGAAACAGGACAAACGGGTCAAGCCGGTTCTAAGGCTACTCGGTATGGTTGATGGAGGATGGCCCTCCACGTCAGCGTCATGTAGGATGGGTGTGAGAATGGGATAAAAAGGATGGACCTAAGAAAATGGGAGATTGGTTAAGAAGGATGTGGTGAACAATTTTGATTTGTCGTCGTTGAAGAAGACCGGGTTGCCTGTTGCGCCTTTGGCCGGAAGGAGTTGATGGAGCTATTATAGCGTACTAGATCCAACTCAGAAACAGTTTAACCGAGTGTATTGGGCAGTTCAACCAGGTGTAACAGACGGTTTAACCAGATTTTAAACGTTGGGTGTAGCATTACTTTTTAGATGTTTTGAACTAAGCCTCAATGTTTTTTTTTTCGCTACATCATGTTATGTTGTCAAACCGAAAACAAATTGATTTAGCGCGCCATACGAGCGGGTGTAAAACTAGTTAGATATGAGTAACAAGCTTATAAAATCAACAAACAGCTATTGATCTTAGATCAAAACTTATTCAACCAACACCAATTTAAAAAAAAAAGAAACAAAACACTATTTGAAATTTGAATCCGAGTATACTATAGAAATGAAAATACCACCAAACAACAGCCATAATCAATCATCATCGCTCACCAAATGATCATCGTCATCATCCTCATCTTCATAATCATCATCATCATCCTCATCAGAAACCTCGTACTCAATCTCATCGTCATCTAACTCATCATCAATGCTCTCATCATCAACGTTCCTCTTTGCCGTCGCAAACGTCCGTCGTCCACTAGCAGCCTCCTCCAACACCGACTCACCGGCGACACTACGACCAAATCCGTAACCAATGTTCACCGGTTGCGGAACAAAAGTGTTGGGGAGAAGATAGTGCCAGTTGTATATATTAGTATTAGCTAATGGTTCTGTTTTGATAGTTGCTGTAGTTACGGTGGGGAGGATGTGGCGGTTGATGAGTGTACGGACGGAGGAACCGCATGAGCGGAAAATTGTTTTTGATGACATTTTGATGGATGGAGGTGACGGCGGGTGGCGGATTTAAGGAGGGGTTTTAGAGGCCGATTTAGGGTTTTGAAGATTAAAAGATGTGGCCGGCGTAATATGGGGGAGTTAACACGTGGCGTGATCTGAGATTAGGTAATCTGGGGGAGTTAACACGTGGCGTGATCTGAGATTAGGTAATTTGGCAACGATGGACATTTCTAGATTTTTCTAGGATTAATAAGAAGCTGGATTACGTACATGATAAAGAATTCATACGAAGTAAGAGCACATTCTCATCCAATTCATTATCTTTAACCTTAAATTAACTAAAAATCATCACTTTTTTAAATTTATCTCACATTTTAAAAAACCTTTTACATCCAACTCCTCGTATCTATCTCTGTATTCTTTTTTTATTATTATTTCTTCTTTTTCTTTTACTCACACTTTTAACTATTATCTATTTTGTCATATTATATATTTTTTTAATAATGATTCTAATAACTTTGTTTATAGAAATTATACTACTAATTATTATTTTTGGGTTTTTCAGGTCGGGTTACTTTAAATATATATGATCATCATAAACCAATAAAAAAATTGCTTGGAAAACAATAATCACAATAAATACTATTTTTTTTTTGGGTTTTTCGGGTCGGTTGTCTCTTTTTCACTCTCGTTTATGATCAAATTTCCACCTTGATCAAACGGGTCAAGTGAAGAGACAAATCACTTACTGCATATTATAATATACATTCACTTGGAAAACAATAATGATCAAATCAAATATCATACCATCCATTTTCACTACTATCAGACTACAAACAACAGTTTAAGATACCGAATCATGCCAAGTTTGACCTATTTAATAGCCTGCACAGTGGATTTACATGTAACACCAAAAACACATTAGTATGAGGTTAGACAAAGCTACAAAATATGTGTAGTAATACTTCCTTGTAACACCAAAATATAGATGGTAATATTTCCGTGTAGCACCCAAAAAACGCGCTAGTGTTCGGTTCAAAGCTGATTATCTCAGGCATGGTCCCGCCGCCTCATTACGATTTCCCTTTGAAGTTCTTCAAAATACAGTCGTTGGATTTCTGTCATACCGCTCACATCCATCATCATAATCCGCTGGTCCGATTCCTTCTTTGCAAGTTCTGTTTTCTCAGCTTCAATTCTTAACTTTTCTGACAGTAACCTCAACCTTTCATCTTCCGCTTTCTTATCATACTCCATCTTCTCGGTCTTAAGGCAAAAATATTCTTTCTCTTGAGCCTGCGCCTCCTCTAAAAGTGTAAACTTCATCTTTCTGAGTTGAATAATTTCCTCAGTTTGCTTACGTTAAGCCTTACGTTTTTTTAAAGCAGCTTTCTTACCTATTGGTCGATCCAATTCGACAACTTCATCTTCAATGACATTTCGCGTTAGGGACGGGGTTGTGGTTGCGGTCGGGGGTGGGACCATCGTCTTCCTTTGCTTTGCGGCATCCCACAAATCCACTTAGGTTGGTCCTTTAATAGGTTCCAACAATGCTCGAACAGAAAGTTGCACTTTTCTTCTGATTGGTACATAATTTTCGCCTTATCAAACTTGCATTTAAACAAATAAAATACATGTTCGAAGAACAAAATAAAGTATTATAAAATACTATTAAAACAAGTTGAGTGTGGATTATTTTACCTTATCCTGCTCAGACACGCCGCTTTGATTTAATCGTTCAACTTGAGCTAGGCATGAACAAAAGCTATTAGTGGCCTTTTGAATACAAGACCATCGATTTGATAAGGACTTGATCGTTCGCTCGGTTGTGGTTTCTTTATGTTGCTGAAAGTACTCAAAGATTTTTTTCCATAACTGAGAGTATTTCTGATCTGTTCCTTGAATGGCATCAAGGCTATGATTAAGCCAGCCGGAGACAACTAGCTTGTCTTCTTCCAGGATAAAATTCACACCCCTTGTTGATTTCTTAACGCTGATTGGATTAGTGGGTAAGGGTGGAGAATCGTCAAGGCTTACAATAGAGTTTCCATGAAGAAGGTTGGTGTAGTACATACCTTGGTCTTGTGAATCCATACTCAAAGCTACAATATGATACAAATATCATTTATTTAACCGTCCTTCGCTTTTTAACGTTATTGAAAAAAAAGAGCACATTTACTTGCAAATCAATACCACTCACTCTACAAATATTTAAAAAAAAAACTAATGAAACTTTAATATGATAAAGACTTATTGCTGCTTGTTGATTCAGCAACAATATCATCAACTACTTCATGATGTTCAGACCGTTTTTCACTATATAACATGGACATATTTAATATTTCTAAAACTATGTCAATGACTCTTTTACCTAAGAGTTTTACCTAAGAGATCATTTCTCACAATTGGTGAGATCTGTATTTAATGTGTCGTAGATAAAGTCACATCGTATCAAATGGTAATGTGCGTTCGTCATAAACCTGGACGTGCTCGTCCGAAGCACCCTCGTTGGGACCGGTTATCCGAATCTAGTGGTATAGACCTTCACCATCTACGCTAAGTGATCCGGACATGGTGGTACAAAGTGGTTATAGGTGGCCCGGTATAACTGTATTCTTTTCATATAAAAGAGAAAAAAAATGATGTAAATATCCAGATAAAACATATATACAAACACTTCGTTTCAGACCAACTGATACACTAATACACATATTCTATATAAATTTTTAAAAAAATGGTGTCCCTAGGCGCTTGTCTAACTTTGAAAGCCTATATAAGATTCCGAAAATTTTCACGCTAGATCACTTCCGTTTCAGACCAACTGAGACATGTGTAGTCAAATTGAAGTTGAATCAAATTAAACCATTAGCGTGTGATGTTAATAACTTGATCATAAACGTGTAGCATCTTATTAGCAAACTCAAATTAAAACATATCATCCTTTAACCTATGTACAGAGACTAAAATATTATTAATCAAGTTTCACTCATATCTTTATTTTCTAATTGTAACACCCCAAAAATATATAACTTTGCGTTTAATATGTAATGTTAATTTAACAAGAATCAACTAACTAGGAAACTATAACCCAGTTAGTTGATAGTCTTGAAATAACTTACTCTAAAGTTAGTACACTTAAACTTAAAGTTAAATGATATGTTGAGGGACTAAACTAGTCAAAACTGAAAGTTTAGTACTAAAATAATAAACAAAACACAAAAACCACTCAAGGTGGGTGGGCATCGATCGAACAGGAGAGAGAGGGCGACCAGGAGAACTCTCCAAACCCTAACTTCACCTAAAATTCACAAATCAAAGCCCTTAATCCATTCTAAATCAAGTTCTGAACATGAATTCGAGATCACCTTGATGTAGGGATCAAAAGGTATGTAAAATTTTAGTACTTTGATTCAAGTTCAGTTTTAGGTTAAATGAGAAAATCAAGAATTTAGCCTGAATATGTGTTGCATGGTTGAATCTTGAAGTTATGTGATGTCTAGAGTTAAACCCTAGAGGATTCTTGTGAAAAACATTGCATGATGATTGTAGAGCTTCATAAATCACCATTTAGGGTGATTGATGAGCTTGAAGAGAACTTGATAAATGCTAAAATTATAATTTTGTTCTAGCACAATCTGGATTTAAGAAGTAATTTCAGAAGTAATGAAATTAAGAGAGGTATAAAGTTGACTAATTGAAGTGAAATTTGATAATAATTACAAGTCATAAACTTGGTGATGATTATGTGATTATCTGACCCGATAGGTGTTTGTGGAAATGCCTGAGTGAGAATTAAAATGTTGAAAGTTGGGCAAACACGCAGATTTGATTATTATAGAGAATTATGCGTTAAAACTTACGAAAGAGTTCTAAAATTTGTTGTGAAATTGAACTCTTCAGGTAAAGAATCCGGAACGTCCAGCGGACACGCCGGGGGAGATACTCGCTTGAAGGGTGTGCTATAAAGGTATGTAACTTGACCCGTTACATTAAGTAGATTTTGATGATTATTAAATGTGAAATTGAATTTTTGAATAAGAGTTGTTTGAATTTAAGCGGTGATGTCGCTATATTGAATAATAAGTCAAACTTGGTTGGAACTCGTTGGTAGTAGTCACAAAGGAGGATTCCTTAGATTAGCCAAATGGGTTGAATAATCAAGTAAGGCATAGTTAATGCTCCGGAATATGATGGATTGATCGTTGTTGTTGGTTAATATATAACATATTAGAAATACGAGGAATTAATGTTTTGGTGTGCTAGAAAAGCGAAATCCGAGATTTGGGTTTGAGTGTAATAAACAAATCAAACAAAATAGGGATTTCCAGGTACTACCGTAAGTTACGTTAGTACCGTAACTTACGGTAGAGATAAAAGTCTTACGGTGGTTCTTTCCTGTTTTACGGTGGACCAGAACCTTAAAGTGATCACCGTAACTTACGGTAATACCGTAAGTTACGGTAGAGCCAGGAATGTTTTGTAATTTTTTTGTATTTTACAATTAATCAAACCCGTATCGAACGTAGTTTCGGTTGTGTAATATTTCTAAGGACTCCATTATTAACGTTTCGTGTTAAACATTTCAGTTTCTAGGTACTCGGGGATTATGGATGACGATCAAGCAAGTATTAGAAGAACCGAACACAACTTTTGAAGCTTCCGCAATATTAAAACTTTCAAAAGACTATGTTTATGGGTTGTAAACAAATAGATAATATTTTGGCATGTTTTAACTTGGTTTTTAGTTGACTAGGGTTTATGTCAGTTATGAACTTGACTTATGAAATTAGTGTTAAACTGGTATTTTGTTATAAAAATGGTATGAAATATTATTAAATTCAAGTATAATTAGAAGGGTGTTACAAGTTGGTAATCAGAGCTTAAGGTTGTCAACAAAGTGTTCGGTTCAAGCTTGATCGATCGTCCGGTAAGAATTAACTTATTTTGTTAATAAATTATGTATTATGTAAAGAATGAGAAACGAACAAATATGCATGAAAAGAGTGTGTAAGCTCATTCAAATACAAGAAATGCATAAAGCAAGAACGATTAAATCAAGTTATGAACTTGATTGAATCAAAACAAGAACGATTAAATCAAGTTATGAACTTGATTGAATCAAAACAAGAACGATTAAATCAACTTATGAACTTGATTGAATCAAAACAAGAACGATTAAATCAAGTTATGAACTTGATTGAATCAAAACAAGAACGATTAAATCAAGTTATGAACTTGATTGAATCAAAACAAGTAAAGCATGTGTTATAAATGGAATGTTTAACAACTTATGTAAACATTTCAGAAATAGAGATGGCAGATAGAGGTAATGATGATGCGGTGCCAAGAGTCACCGAACAAATGAGGGAAGTGATTGCCGAAGAGGTTGGAAAGGCGATCGAAAACAGTTTGTCGGGCTTTATTGATAAAATTCAAAACACAGTTTTATCAATAGTAGAAGAGAGAATCAAGAAATTGGAAGATGATTCAAATTTAGCAAAGGAAAAGCATGGAGGACGAAAGCCTTATTCATACAAGGAATTCATGGCCTGTAAACCACCAATATATAATGGGGAAGTTGACCCAATAGTGTGCCAACGATGGCTAAGTGATATCGAAGGGGTATTCGAGAGGACCCATTGTGATGAAGATGACTACGTAGCCTATGGTACGGGTCAACTAAGGAGTCAAGCGAAAGATTGGTGGGATAACAAAAAGAGAGAGATCGGTATTGAAGCTGCTAAGGTCATGACTTGGGAAGAATTCAAGACGCCATTTCTTAAGCATCATAGCCCCAAGGCGGTTATGAATAAAATCAAGGAGGAGTTCATGCAACTTAGGCACAAGAGTGAGACCATAGACAAGATTACGGAAACGTTTATGAATAAGATGAAGTTTTGCGATGATCTAGTGACGAAAGAAGAACAAAAGATATACTACTACCATAACATGTTGAGTGCTGAGTATAGGGAATTTATCACCCCTTCCAAATACGAGACCCTTACCGAGATCATAAATGCTGCTCGGGAAAGGGAGATCGAACTGAAAAAGAGCATTGAAAGGGGTGAACGGAAAGCACAAGATGTAAACCCAAGCCCTGCTAAGAAGGCACGAACAAACGAAACCGCAAAGAAATTTGATACGAAGGGCGGGTCGCCAAGTTGCAGAATCTGCGGAAAGGGTCATAAAGGCGAATGCCGTTACAAGGATAAGCCTTGTCCCATATGCAAAAAAACGGGACATATGGCTATATCGTGCCCGGAGAAAGTGACGGTTTGTTACAATTGTTATCGAACGGGTCACAAAAAGTCGGAATGCCCGGAACTGGTTGGAAAGAAGGATGGGCAGGACCCGAAAGGTGAAGCCCCAAAAGCAAAGGCAAGATCTTTTTAACTAACCGCCGCAGAAGCAAAGGTTGAACCTGACGTGGTCTCAGGTATATTTGCTGCAAATTCGATTCCTGCACTAATGGTATGAAATATTATTAAATTCAAGTATAATTAGAAGGGTGTTACACTAATGTTCTTTCTACTTTCTCGAAACATCGATTTGGTTCATATCACAAACCTCACGCAAACGTTCTTCCTCCTTTATTCCTACCCTAAACATAAACCTACTTTTGCCCAAAGGGAAACAAAAACAGAACCATTTAATGCATGATATATCCCCTACACCACACCATCTAACAAAAAACTCAAGATTCTAATTTCAATAACACATTAAAAGCATACAATAATCAAAATTTGCATACGAAACACAACCAAAACAGTAGCATATCAGAAGAACTCAAACAAACACTAATCCCCATTTCAGACATGAATTTTGTGAAGATAAGGCTTGTTACTGACCGGAAATCAACGATCAGCGGTTGATTACCCAAAAAAACTGTTGATTTATTCTTCGTGGAAGTAAAATTCAATCGAATACCTGGGGTTTGCTTTCTTCAGTTCCTTGTAATTCTTCTGAACAAAAGCCCTAATGAATTTGGGGTTAGAGTTCGAATTAGGGCATGTAATCTGAGATGAAATTGTAAACCATACCTGGTGGAAAGGAAAAGAACGAGGGCAGGAGAAGATGAGATGGGCAGGAGAAGAGATGATATAGGCGGGAGCAGATGAGATGGTTGAAGATGGGGGACACAGTAGCTTTTCATACATGAAAAGTTTCTGTAGACTCTTTTTAGAATTTAGGGTTAGAAAAATGAAATAGGGGATAGGATGGAGTGAATATTGAGAAGATTTTTTTTTAAATTTTAGACGTAGGGGTTATGATGGTGGATTGGATGTGAATGCTCTAACAATGAGAGACGCGTTGGCTTGAAGGGTGATTAAGTCTTTTTTCACTCGAACAACTTAGCCCTTTGATATTCAAAACAGATATAACTTTTTTATATGTTAATATTTAAAAAAATACACCATATTAATGAATATTTTATTCTCTTTAATTCGATCAACCGGTTGCTATAATTTTCTTTAAAAAATTTATAGGATTTTGGATACCCGTTATTCCATTACGTGATTACGTGATTTTGAATACCCAGCATATAACTACGTGATTTTGAATACCTATTACGTGATTACACATTCAACATAAACCATTACGTGATTACTAATTTAATATGATTTGTTATAACTAATGTTATTATAATTATGCTTATTGCGTGATTACACATTCAATAAGAACTTAATTGCTTATGTTTTATTACGTGATTAAATCTCTAGTATACGGCATTATGTGGTTATTATAAGTTGATTTGGATAATGTTTTGTATATAGTTTATCCTTAATACGTGATTAGACCTAAAATTTTAGGTTATCCATATGAAATATTATGTATTACATGTTTTTGTTTTTACGTAATTACGTAAGTTTCACATAATATACTATAATGAAATCACGTAATCACGAAATGGTATTCAAAATCATGCAGTCATGTAATAATACAAAGTCAACTACTGTTACGTAATCACTTAGTGGGATTTCAAATAAGATACTATAATGAAATCACGTAATGGGCATTCATAATCATGTATTCAGAATTACGTAATCACGTCGTTATGTGCTGGGTATTCAAAATCACGTAATCACATAATGGGTATTCAGAATCCTGTGAATTTTTTAAGAATACTATAGCAGTAGGCTGCTCGAATTAAAGTAAATGAAATGCCCGTTAATACGGTGTAATTTTTTTAAAATATTAACATATGAAAAAGTTATTGTCGTTTGAAAATTAAGGAGGAAACTAGTTAAGTGAGAAAAGACCAACTTAACCTTTCTCTATTTGTTATTTCAATTGTTTGAAACTGAAATTCATCCAACATGCATAGGGGTGAGCAAAAGGGAAAACCCGACCCTACCCGACCATTACCCGACCCGACCCGAGAACCGATCAAACATAAAATACAGAACCGATTCACTACCCTAAATATAGGGTCGGTTCCGGTCCATAGGTCCAAGTCGGGTTTCACCATGAAAAGAACCGAGAACCGACCCGACCCGACCCGATTTTATATGAAAAATTAGAACCGATCTAAATACCTAGGTACTTGGGTTAGGGTCGGCTTAGGTATATTTTCGGTTCTGTCACACCCCGATATTTCCACATATGTCCGGTGGGCCCGGCGGGGAGTATCGTGACGTAGTTGATATCATCATAGTCAATATACACAATATAATAGCACCGCGGAAGTCTGGGTGAATAAACTATTACAAACCATACTGTCTGAGTGTTCGAGTATATGAAAGTACAGACTGGAATGTAATAAGATCCACAGGCGGATCATAAACAAATACAAAAGAAAACAAAAGACAGACTGCAGACATCTTATGGACTTGCAAGATCCTCTAAAGACACCCTATAGCTCCAGCCTATTTCGAGAGGTACCTGTCAAATCAGTCTTTAAGAAAATACGCCAGTTTACACTGGTAAATACAATTAACTGACTCTTTTGAAAAGGTTTGAAAATTGGGTTGAATGCACGTGGCATAAAATCTTTTATAACTTGGGACAATTATTTAAATATAATCTTGTATACAGATTTATATGTTTGTCATACAATTAGGGCCGGTTGGAAGCCGGTCGTGATTAACCGACTCACCACTTGTAGAACCCACAAAGGAGTTATCCCCAACATGTGGGTTTATATTTAGCATTTGCATCTGTCAGGTGTATGCCTACACCCCGTGCATAGGTCGTGGCCATTTTTAAATAAATGAGCCGAGGATATCCAGGACACGGTCGTTAACCCCCAATGCTTATGTTATCAAACAAGACAGATTAAAACGGGTTATGCAATTTATTAATCACAATCCGATTAAATGATTTCATACCCGACCAAGTGGTATTATTATAATACCATATCCCAAGCCGGTATAGGGAAAATAAGTTAAAAGTATTTACCTGATGCTAGCAGTAAAAATCTTAAAGCTTTTCGAAGGCACCTTCTACCGGAAGCTATTTAATCTGTATAGAAGGTTTATTAACCTATTAGGATGCTAACGGGTCTTTACTTTAGTCAAGGACTTAGACCGGCTAGCTAGAAAGAAACCTTAAGGTTCTAAACGCTAGATTAAGCGGTGATCAGAATAGAATGAGATTTAGACCCGACAAGCTTGGATACTTGTATAATATGGGTAAACTAAATACATTATGGAAATTGAGAATTTAATGAAAAGGTTTGACCCGTTTCGACTATTTTATGTAAACTAGTCACATGAGCCGATCCGAACGCGTAAATGCGTAACGGGTAACCAAATAAATTATATACAAGTCTTAATCATTATTATGCTTAAAATATGTTAATACATCAGTAAGATGTTAACATATATGCCCAAAATCTCATTTAAACCAAAACAAGTCCCATAAGGGCATTTTGGTCATTTTATTGTCCATAAAAGAGTTTAATTATGCAACTGAGTTTCAGACCTGGTTACATCAGTAAAAATATGTATTTTTATATGTTATAACAGTAAGATAGTTTATATATGTGAAAATTATCTTATATATCCAAACTATGTCCCGTAGGGGCATTTTGGTAATTTTACATATGCTTCAAAGGTCAAAAATAGACTTCTGAGTTTAGAAACTTTAACTTACTGTATAATTATATAAATTAACTTAAAACATCAGTAGGTAATGAGTTTTATATGTCCAATATAGTTTTGACCCATACTATGTACTAAAAACGCTTAAAAGGCGGTTTAAAGGGGTATTCGGGTTAATATTGTAAATCTGAGTTTTTAATCAGTTTATAAAGTTAAAAATACTTTATTTATTATATAAAATCAGTAGCAAAAGGTTTGACACTAAAAAGTTATGTAAAACTCATTTTATGCATGGAAAGGGTAAAACCGGCATTTACCGAAATTAAGCTATAATCCTATGTTATGCTCAATCTAAAAATAATTAAAAATCTTCAAAATTCCCAAAATATTATTTTACATCAGTAGGTATGAAGTTTGGTGTCAAAAATCGGGTTTAGATAGGCTTCATACTAATTACGCCATTTAATTACTAAAAAGTCCCTTAATTACGTTATTGAGCATAACTCCCATTTTAGAACTTCAATTGGTATCAAATATTTAGGACATGTCTAAATATTAGTAGCAAAGGTTTTAATCCAATCACATTGTTAAAAATCTCAGTTGTAAGTAAAAAGGGCGTTTATGGCATTATTAAGCATAATTACGATCAAGTGCATATAATCCAAACCATTAGGTACTATGTAATATAACTCCAGGGGATTATACTACTAAGTAATGTGGTCCTAATGGAAGCTTAAAACATGGATGCATTAAGCTTAAACGGGTCAGAACTGAAAGTCAAAGCAAAGTCAAGCTTTTGTGACTTTCGGTTAATAATTGACCTTTGACTATTAATTGTCAGGTTAGGACTGATAAAACATGCTTTAATATTAATTACCAAGTCATTAGAATGTTAAAATATAATTTAGAACCTTTGGTTTATTAATTTTAATCATATTTACACATTCTGCCCAGTTTGACTTTTTTGTCAAACTACTTTGACCCGACAATTGACCAGTCAAACGAGATAATTAGGAGGTGCCCTTTTAAGGGTTAATCACCTACACTAATATGGTCTTATAACCACTTTCAATTTGGTCAGTGGTTAAGCCACATGTAATTAAAACGAAAGTCAAACTAATTTTACGCTAAGTTTGACTTAAGAGTAATTAAGCTACATTAGACAACTAAACAAGTAATTAGAAGCTTACTTAAGGTCCTAGCAAACTTTTCTACACTTGATTATCCTCTTCAATCTGCTGGAAGCTCCAGAGCAAGTCCCACAATGAAATGTTGCAAATGGGTGTCAAGAACACAAGAATAGGCTTCCTTTATATAGTGAATTCCTTGGATTTAGATCATCTCCAGGTGTAATAGGAAGCTCCAGGATCGACCCAAGTGTCCTAGCTACTCATTTAAACCGACTTACAGCTCCCTAGGTCGTTACAAACTAGGTTAAGGCGGTGGAACAGGCCAACCCGCAGCTGGAAGTCATTTTCTGTTACTGGGGACCTCACGCGGCCCGCTTCAGGTTTAGCTTATCTTAATGCGGGCCGCCTGGGACTGTTTTACTGGCAAAACAAGTTTCTAAGTTGGCAGATTCAGTCCCTTGACGTTTTAAACCCTTTTTAGCATGATTTTTGACAAAGGAGACCCTTGTAATTATTTTCTTGGGGCCCAAGGATATATAAACAAACTCCGTTAGGCTCGGGTTCGTTAAATATCACTATGGAAGCAAGTTTCGTCAAGTTTACACTTTTGGCCCAAAGTCTTGAAATCACGCTTAACGATATCGAAACCACATGAAATTTTTACCACTTATTCTTAAGAGTATATTTGAATATTTCGAAGCCTCGGTTTCGTTAAAAGGTCACTCAGAGGTCAGGATTGACATGTTGACACGTTTAACCCTTGTAATATAATAATCTTCCGATTATTTTTGTATACGGCTTCTCACATCCAATTAATCACTCATTCAAGAATATATTCATCGTGTTAGGTCATTCAGAGGCACAAGTTTGGCATGTTGACACTTTTAGTCCCTGTGGTTTCATAGTTTCGTTATTCGACAACTTTGGCTTTTCAAACGAAATCTTTCACACCTTTGGAGTTTATGACACGTGTCTATACATAATTGGACACGTTTTTCCGTGGTGTTACATCCTCACCCCCTTAAAAGAAATCTCGACCCCGAGATTTACTGAAATAAGTAAGGGTATTTCTGCTTCATAGTGGACTCGACTTCCCATGTATACTCGGGACCTCTACGGGCTTCCCATTTGACCTTTACTATAGGTACTTGTTTTCTTCGGAGCCTTTTAACCCGTCGATCCTCGATCGATATAGGTTTTTCAATAAATCTCAAACTTTCATCAATTTGCACGTCTTGATGAGATATTGCTAGAGATTCATCGGCTAGGCATTTCTTGAGATTACAAATGTGAAACACATTATGAATCCCACTTAGCTCCTCAGGCAAGTTCAGCTTATAAGCTACACTGCCGACACATTCGATAATCTCGAATGGTCCAATATACCTTGGGCTCAATTTACCCTTCTTACCAAAACGCATTACACCTTTCCAAGGTGATACTTTCAGCAGAACTTTATCGCCTACTTCAAATTTTAGAGACCTTCGTTTCCCATTAGCATAGCTTTTCTGTCTATCCCTGGCAGCTTTTAAACGGTCTCGAATCTGGACAATCTTGTCCGTTGTTTCAAGGACTATTTCAGGTCCTGACAACTGAGTTTCTCCTACTTCTGCCCAACAGACAGGCGTTCTGCATTTCCTACCATATAATGCCTCAAAAGGCGCAGCCTGGATGCTGGTATGGTAGCTATTATTATAGGAGAACTCAATCAAGGGTAGATGATCATCCCAACTACCTCCTAAATCAATGACACATGCTCGCAGCATGTCTTCCAATGTTTGAATTGTACGCTCACTTTGTCCATCCGTCTGAGGATGATAGGCAGTACTAAAGTTCAAACGTGTACCCAAGGATTGTTGGAAACTTTTCCAAAAGTGAGAGGTGTATCTAGTATCTCTATCCGAGATAATAGCCACCGGTATGCCATGTAGAACCACAATCTTGTCTACATACAACTGGGCTAATTTATCTGAGCTATGAGTCTCTTTAATGGGTAAGAAGTGTGCCGATTTAGTAAGTCTATCCACAATAATCCATATTGTGTCATTTCCGCGCTTCGTCTTAGGTAACTTGGTTATGAAGTCCATAGTTACCATTTCCCATTTCCATGTGGGAAGTTCTGGTTGTTGAAGCAGACCAGATGGTTTTTGATGTTCAGCTTTAATCTGAGCACAAGTCAAGCACTTAGCTACATAGGTAGCAATAGATTTCTTTAAACCTATCCACCAATAATTAGCCTTTAAATCATGATACATCTTGTCACCACCCGGGTGAACTGAGTATTTGGAATTGTGGGCTTCCTGGAGGATTACCTCTCGAAGTCCTCCATGAATAGGAACCCAAATTCTTTCATTCATCCTAAGGATTCCATCCTTCCCAGGTGTTAACTGGTCGAAAATTTTACCTAAATTTTCATTTGGGAGGTTATCTTCCAAAACGGCGTCCTTCTGTGCAGCTAATAGTCTTTCATTCAGACTATTCTTCAACTCAATGCTCTTGGCATTGATCTTAATTGGCTTAACTCTTTCCTTTCGGCTTAGAGCATCCGCGACCACATTCGCTTTACCAGGATGGTAGCGAATCTCGCAATCATAGTCGTTTAAGGTTTCCATCCAACGACGTTGTCTCATATTGAGTTCTTTTTTATTGAACAAATGTTGGAGACTTTTGTGATCAGAAAATATCACACATTTAGTTCCATATAAGTAATGTCTCCATAACTTTAGTGCGAATACCACTGCACCCAACTCCAAATCATGGGTGGTGTAATTTTTCTCGTGCACTTTTAATTGTCGTGATGCATAGGCGATTACCTTGCCTCTTTGCATAAGCACACAACCCATACCGGTGTGTGAAGCATCACAGTAAACAACAAACTCTTCAATTCCATCAGGTAAGGTTAATACTGGAGCGTTGCTCAACCTTTGCTTAAGAATCTCGAAGGATTCTTGTTGTTTTGGACCCCAATCAAACTTAACTTTCTTACGGGTCAAGGAAGTTAATGGTGAGGCTATCCTTGAGAAGTTTTCAATGAATCTCCTATAATAACCTGCTAACCCTAGAAAGCTACGGATTTCGGTTGGAGTCTTGGGCGTATCCCAATTCATAACAGCTTCTACTTTGGCAGGATCTACCTGGATGCCTTTCTCACTAACGACATGTCCAAGAAATTGGACTTGGCGAAGCCAAAACTCGCACTTGGAGAATTTAGCATACAACTTCTCATGTCGCAGTAACCCTAAAATGCACCGAAGATGCTTCTCGTGATCATCCTTATTACGAGAATAGATAAGTATATCATCTATGAAGACGATGACAAACTTGTCTAAGTATGGTTTGCAGACTCTATTCATGAGGTCCATGAATGCTGCTGGAGCGTTAGTGAGTCCAAAGGGCATCACTAAAAATTCGAAGTGTCCATACCTTGTCCTGAATGCCGTCTTAGATACATCTTCAGTTCTAACCTTAAGTTGATGATACCCGGATCTCAAATCAATTTTTGAAAAGAAGCTCGCTCCTTGGAGCTGATCAAATAAATCATCGATCCTGGGTAAAGGATAACGATTCTTAATTGTTACCTTGTTTAGCTCACGGTAATCAATGCATAGACGCATTGATCCGTCCTTCTTTTTCACAAATAATATTGGAGCTCCCCAAGGGGAAGAACTAGGTTGTATGAAACCTTTCTCCAATAATTCATCCAATTGAGTTCTGAGCTCTTTCATTTCCGTAGGCGCTAGGCGATAAGGAGCTCGTGCTATAGGTGCTGATCCTGGTATAATGTCTATCCTGAACTCTACTTGCCTCTCAGGAGGTAATCCAGGTAATTCGTCAGGGAAGACATCAGAAAATTCAGAGATAATCGGAATGTCTTCAATTTTTGGCTTAGGATCATTCACAGTCACTTGTGCCATGTAAATAACACGCCCACTTTTCATACACTGTGCTAACTTGAGAATAGACATATTGCTAGGCAATCCATATTGCGTATCTCCCTGAATGGTGACTGATTCACCAGAAGGGGTTTTGATAATGACTAGCTTTTTATCACAGGCAATTTGGGCTTGGTTATGCGACAACCAATCCATGCCTAAAACTATATCAAACCCAGCCAATTTCATTGGCAAGAGAGATAGCGGGATAGAGTGATTCTTAATGAATATGGAACATCCATTAAGAAGAGTGGAAACTGTTTCTAAGGTACCATCAGCAAATTCTACCTCGTATTTTATGTCTAGAGTCTTAATAGGCAGATTCAATGACTTACAAAATTTATGGTCTACAAAAGACTTATCAGCACCAGAATCAAATAAGACTCTAGCATAATTATTATTTACGAGGAAGGTACATGTTATGACATTCTCGTCATTCACTGCTTCCTTTGCTTGCAACTGAAAAACTCTTGCATTGTTTTTCTTTGCTTCCTCGGACTTCTTTGCATTCTTGGGGCAATTGGTTTTGATGTGCCCCCTTTCATTACAACCGTAGCAGGTTGCATCCTTTATATTTCGGCATTCAACAGACATGTGCCCTTTCTTTTTGCAGATCCCACAAGGTTTAGCTTGTGGATCTTGATTGCATTTCCCGAAATGCCTTTTGTTACAAGTCTTACATCTGGGCTTGTCACTCGACTGCCCCTTTTTGGAACTAGAGTTCCCTTTGCCCTTTTTGTTCGACTGAGGAGACTTGTCTTCCTCTCGTTTCCTCTTTCCTTCATCGTTTGCCCTCTTCGCCCTACTCCTCACAACATCTAAAGTGAGGGATAAGGATAGATCCACAGCGGATCTATAAGTGGCTGGCTTTGAGGCCTTAACATTACCCTTTACTTCAGGGGCCAAGCCACCAATGAAACGCGCGATGAGTTTGGGTTCAGGAGTGACTAAGTATGGTACCAATCTTGACATAGAGTTGAAACTAGTCACATAGGACCTACAATCTAGATCCTTCATTACTAAGGTGAGGAAATCTGATTCTATCCTCTCAACTTCGTGTTGAGGGCAGTAAGTGTCCTTTACAAGATCTACAAACTTCTCCCATGAAAGATTATACAAGTGAACCTTCCCAGTAGACTGTACTAGGGCTTTCCACCACGTAAGGGCATCACCTTTGAAAGATTGTGATACAAACATCACCACATCCTCCTTAGCACACCCGCTAATGTCTATTACAGTTTCCATCTCATCTAACCATTTCATACAATCAATCGCTCTTTTTTCTCCGGTGAAATCCCGGGGTTTACAAGAGACAAAATACTTGTAGGTACAACCTTTAGCGTACCTAGAAGTTGGCTTGAGGACTAACTGTTTCTTGGGTTTATCACCCTGGTTAGTTGAGTACAGAGACTCACTTTTCTTATTAGAGTGGGGTTGAGAATGGGATTTCGAATGAGTTTGAGACCTAACGATACTAGGCTCTTTAAACTTGGCATCCACCGCTTGAGAAACTGCTGCGGTGATCATGGCCTGCAGATCGGCACCAGTGATATTAATTCTGGTTTTGTTGCCTTCTGAAGGATGACTGCTTGCTTCGTCCGAACCAGCCATTTCTGAATACTATATCAACATAGATGATATATTTAATTTACATATTAGATCATCATATTGATGGTCATGGTATTATTAAACCATTTAAATAATAATCACAGAGATATTCAATTTATACAAAGTTTGTCTTAAGGGACATTTAAATAGCTTAGAAAAGCTTGTCACATGGACGATTAAATATAACCAACGATCCTCTGGATCAGTGATTATTTAAGGGTTGAACAAAGTTCATCGCCTTTTTGACAAGAAGTTTATAATTAAAACTTCCATTGTCTTTATTACACCTTTGCTTATATGCATACATCTCTAATGGATGTGTGGTGTATACATCATATTGATGTTTATTAGCCATGATTCATGATGATCATATAGGCTAAAAATAGTGATTTGGAAAAATCCAAATTTTTTAGGAATATTGTGTGATTTCTCGTACCGCACAATGCAGGATTGTTAACATGTTTTCAGATGTTAACAGGGAGTCATTATCTTAAAAAGGTTATACCATCATAGCCATTTACTATTTTGGCTAGGTTATACCTCTAAGAGTTTCTTAGACGGATTAAATAAAATTTTAAATAAAGTAGTATGGCATAATATATTAAAACCAAAATAACTGCATTAAAACCATGGTATGGTTACAATGTTGCCTGAAAAGGGACTTTGAGAAAACAACACAAATTACCCTCACAGGGGTTTATTGAAAAACATTGCCCACGCAGGGGCATACTGAAAAACACTGCCCACGCAGGGGCATACTGAAATGGAAATAAGTCCGCGCAGGGACTTGATACATGAAAACGAAATAAACGTCCACGCAGGGACTTTATTACATAACAAGCAAAAACAACACAACCCAACATCACCCTATTTCTTCTTACCCTTGAGAAGGTTCATAAGGCCCTTAACAAAACCATTGTGTTTTTTCTTATTTTCATGAGCCCTATGTTCAACCCTCTCCAACCTCTCTAAAATCTCCTGAGTTTGCTGCTGCTGATACGGAGGAGGTTGATAGTATGGCGGGTATTGAGAATCCTGCGGTGGGTATCCAGTAGGATAGTGTGGTGGGTATGAAGAAGGGTAATGATGATGGTATTGGGCAGCTGAAAGGTACGGATCCTGAGTCCCATAGTCGGATGGGTATCCAGACGGGTTATACCCAGATGATCCTGGGTAGGCCGGGATAGGGTTGTCGAAACCCGACGGTGGTTGTAATGGTGCGTGTGAAACTGGCGGAAGGTTATCTTCCGTCACCGTGCGTGACGACTCACCCAACTAAGGGTTTTCTGGGATAGCAGGATACGAGCTTGAGCCACGTGGAGATGAAAACCTTGGTCCCCCACGAACCGACATCCTAGCATTTCTCCCTCGTCTAGGAGGCGCGGGAGGTTGTTGAGGTGGATCCTCAACTGGCAAGGGTGGTGGGGTAACAGTCCTAAGCTGTGGTTCATCCAAGGGTGGCTGGCTCGGTGAGCTATGGTATGAAGGCGTGAAATACCAGTCGTACTGGCCCATCTTCTCCTGGAACGAGTCAGTCCTATTGTATGGTGATCCCACAAATGGGGATCCGCTAGAGATACTAATCGGGTGCCCTGGTGTACCAGTTTGCAAGTCCGGGTCTGGGTCGTCATCCATCTCCATCTCTTGTGAAAAATGATCCTCAGGTCCTAAAGGGTTATAGCCCAAAAAGTCATTAATGTAAGCGTTAGGATTGAATTGTGAAGGTGAGTAAGTGGAATCTGATTGGTGAAAAGGTTGAGATTAGTAAGAGTGGTATGATTGGTTGGATTGATGGGTTCCTAACGAAAGGGGAGAATGATGAGGTTCGTTCAGATTGGGCATCCCAAAATAAGGAGGGTCTGCCGGTGAGGATCCCAACGAGACAGAATGTCTCGCTGGTTCAGGGTTATGGCTCCAATTATCCTTGGAGTCGGAACCGGTAAGTGAATCGGACGGAGTGCGCCTGTGAGAAGGTCCGGAGCTACTAGAGGGTCCTCCATGCATAGGTCCCTTGCCTCGTCCCCTTAGTCTTGGAGGCATTTTCCTGTCAAAACAAGTAATTATAATAAAGCAATAAAAGGAAGGTTAAGAGTAAAATCCTAGGTCATTTGCCTAGACTCGAGAGTCTAAGGAATGTGCTTATTGTGTCATTGAGATTAAACACAAAAGGCTAGTGTTTAATTCACTCAATGTTGGCTCTGATACCAACCTGTCACACCCCGATATTTCCACATATGTCCGGTGGGCCCGGCGGGGAGTATCGTGACGTAGTTGATATCATCATAGTCAATATACACAATATAATAGCACAACGGAAGTCTGGGTGAATAAACTATTACAAACCATACTGTCTGAGTGTTCGAGTATATGAAAGTACAGACTGGAATGTAATAAGATCCACAGGCGGATCATAAACAAATACAAAAGAAAACAAAAGACAGACTGCAGGCATCTTATGGACTTGCAAGATCCTCTAAAGACACCCTATAGCTCCAGCCTATTTCGAGAGGTACCTGTCAAATCAGTCTTTAAGAAAATACGTCAGTTTACACTGGTAAATACAATTAACTGACTCTTTTGAAAAGGTTTGAAAATTGGGTTGAATGCACGTGGCATAAAATCTTTTATAACTTGGGACAATTATTTAAATATAATCTTGTATACAGATTTATATGTTTGTCATACAATTAGGGCCGGTTGGAAGCCGGTCGTGATTAACCGACTCACCACTTGTAGAACCCACAAAGGAGTTATCCCCAACATGTGGGTTTATATTTAGCATTTGCATCTGTCAGGTGTATGCCTACACCCCGTGCATAGGTCGTGGCCATTTTTAAATAAATGAGCCGAGGATATCCAGGACACGGTCGTTAACCCCCAATGCTTATGTTATCAAACAAGACAGATTAAAACGGGTTATGCAATTTATTAATCACAATCCGATTAAATGATTTCATACCCGACCAAGTGGTATTATTATAATACCATATCCCAAGCCCGTATAGGGAAAATAAGTTAAAAGTATTTACCTGATGCTAGCAGTAAAAATCTTAAAGCTTTTCGAAGGCACCTTCTACCGGAAGCTATTTAATCTGTATAGAAGGTTTATTAACCTATTAGGATGCTAACGGGTCTTTACTTTAGTCAAGGACTTAGACCGACTAGCTAGAAAGAAACCTTAAGGTTCTAAACGCTAGATTAAGCGGTGATCGGAATAGAATGAGATTTAGACCCGACAAGCTTGGATACTTGTATAATATGGGTAAACTAAATACATTATGGAAATTGAGAATTTAATGAAAAGGTTTGACCCGTTTCGACTATTTTATGTAAACTAGTCACATGAGCCGATCCGAACGCGTAAATGCGTAACGGGTAACCAAATAAATTATATACAAGTCTTAATCATTATTATGCTTAAAATATGTTAATACATCAGTAAGATGTTAACATATATGCCCAAAATCTCATTTAAACCAAAACAAGTCCCATAAGGGCATTTTGGTAATTTTATTGTCCATAAAAGAGTTTAATTATGCAACTGAGTTTCAGACCTGGTTACATCAGTAAAAATATGTATTTTTATATGTTATAACAGTAAGATAGTTTATATATGTGAAAATTATCTTATATATCCAAACTATGTCCCGTAGGGGCATTTTGGTAATTTTACATATGCTTCAAAGGTCAAAAATAGACTTCTAAGTTTAGAAACTTTAACTTACTGTATAATTATATAAATTAACTTAAAACATCAGTAGGTAATGAGTTTTATATGTCCAATATAGTTTTGACCCATACTATTTACTAAAAACGCTTAAAAGGCGGTTTAAAGGGGTATTCGGGTTAATATTGTAAATCTGAGTTTTTAATTAGTTTATAAAGTTAAAAATACTTTATTTATTATATAAAATCAGTAGCAAAAGGTTTGACACTAAAAAGTTATGTAAAACTCATTTTATGCATGGAAAGGGTAAAACCGACATTTACCGAAATTAAGCTATAATCCTATGTTATGCTCAATCTAAAAATAATTAAAAATCTTCAAAATTCCCAAAATATTATTTTATATCAGTAGGTATGAAGTTTGGTGTCAAAAATCGGGTTTAGATAGGCTTCATACTAATTACGCCATTTAATTACTAAAAAGTCCCTTAATTACGTTATTGAGCATAACTCCCATTTTAGACCTTCAATTGGTATCAAATATTTAGGACATGTCTAAATATTAGTAGCAAAGGTTTTAATCCAATCACATTGTTAAAAATCTCAGTTGTCAGTAAAAAGGGCGTTTATGGCATTATTAAGCATAATTACGATCAAGTGCATATAATCCAAACCATTAGGTACTATGTAATATAACTCCAGGGGATTATACTACTAAGTAATGTGGTCCTAATGGAAGCTTAAAACATGGATGCATTAAGCTTAAACGGGTCAGAACTGAAAGTCAAAGCAAAGTCAAGCTTTTGTGACTTTCGCTTAATAATTGACCTTTGACTATTAATTGTCAGGTTAGGACTGATAAAACATGCTTTAATATTAATTACCAAGTCATTAGAAAGTTAAAATATAATTTAGAACCTTTGGTTTATTAATTTTAATCATATTTACACATTCTGCCCAGTTTGACTTTTTTGTCAAACTACTTTGACCCGACAATTGACCAGTCAAACGAGATAATTAGGAGGTGCCCTTTTAAGGGTTAATCACCTACACTAATGTGGTCTTATAACCACTTTCAATTTGGTCAGTGGTTAAGCCACATGTAATTAAAACGAAAGTCAAACTAATTTTACGCTAAGTTTGACTTAAGAGTAATTAAGCTACATTAGACAACTAAACAAGTAATTAGAAGCTTACTTAAGGTCCTAGCAAACTTTTCTACACTTGATTATCCTCTTCAATCTGCTGGAAGCTCCAGAGCAAGTCCCACAATGAAATGTTGCAAATGGGTGTCAAGAACACAAGAATAGGCTTCCTTTATATAGTGAATTCCTTGGATTTAGATCATCTCCAGGTGTAATAGGAAGCTCCAGGATCGGCCCAAGTGTCCTAGCTACTCATTTAAACCGACTTACAGCTCCCTAGGTCGTTACAAACTAGGTTAAGGCGGTGGAACAGGCCAACCCGCAGCTGGAAGTCATTTTCTGTTACTGGGGACCTCACGCGGCCCGCTTCAGGTTTAGCTTATCTTAATGCGGGCCGCCTGGGACTGTTTTACTGGCAAAACAAGTTTCTAAGTTGGCAGATTCAGTCCCTTGACGTTTTAAACCCTTTTTAGCATGATTTTTGACAAAGGAGACCCTTGTAATTATTTTCTTGGGGCCCAAGGATATATAAACAAACTCCGTTAGGCTCGGGTTCGTTAAATATCACTATGGAAGCAAGTTTCGTCAAGTTTACACTTTTGGCCCAAAGTCTTGAAATCACGCTTAACGATATCGAAACCACATGAAATTTATACCACTTATTCTTAAGAGCATATTTGAATATTTCGAAGCCTCGGTTTCGTTAAAAGGTCACTCAGAGGTCAGGATTGACATGTTGACACGTTTAACCCTTGTAATATAATAATCTTCCGATTATTTTTGTATACGGCTTCTCACATCCAATTAATCACTCATTCAAGAATATATTCATCGTGTTAGGTCATTCAGAGGCACAAGTTTGGTATGTTGACACTTTTAGTCCCTGTGGTTTCATAGTTTCGTTATTCGACAACTTTGGCTTTTCAAACGAAATCTTTCACACCTTTGGAGTTTATGACACGTGTCTATATATAATTGGACACGTTTTTCCGTGGTGTTACAGTTCGGTTCTCGGTTATTTTCGGTCCGGACCTAAACTTGCTCACCCCTAAACATGCAAGCCCCTATATTGGACGTAGAACTCGCAAATGGATAGTTGCAGATGTTGCGTACCCTTCGTACAAAGAAACCGTCTTGTACGGTATCCGCCGTCTCAATAATTAAACACGTCATAACTATCATTTTCTACTACTCGACAATAACTATTTGTCCATTATATGGATTAAACACTCACCATTTAAAACATAAAATATTATCAAACATCTTGGTATCGACGTACCGCTAGGAAAAATCCCATTGGTAGGTCATTGGATCTCGCATATGGTGTACCCTAAACAACATCCGAGTGAACTCGTAAAGGTTGTATCAATATCAATATTACTTAATAAATAAGAATAACAAGATTTTTGCCGTAGGCCGCGCGTTGCGGCGGCAACGACTTAGTTGCTTATAGCTAAGGACACGTTATGTGGTGCGTTAATCATATGAAAACGTGTGTTTCGACGTATCCGATCTAACTCGGTGTAACATATATAAGCATTGTAGTTAAAAAAGAAACGGAACTGAACCCGGGGTGGTTCGTTTAGTGAGGGTTTCACATAACCACTACAGCATCCTTATATTTGAATCAAGACCTAACAACATCAACAATTAGTGACTCGAATTTATATTGTCGAATGACCAGAGTCCAGACTCGTTTCCAAACATAATTTACGTAAAAACATAGACCAACCAAAATCGTATGCAAAAATAAGCATGAAAACGTATTATACTTAACCATAGTTGTTTCCAAAAAAATTATGTCGAAACGTGAATTTATATAAATTGAAACATGAATTTATAGCCACCCATAAAAATAAACATGAAACGCATTATATTGACCCGACTTGTTTTCGAAAAAAATACGTGAGAAAAGTTACGTCGAAACGTGAACTTATAACGACGCATACTTAAAAATAACCATGTGAAAATATAGTTTTTTTTTTTAATTTTAAGCTAAATAATGAAAATACGGATTAGAAAGTGGATAGTCGTACACGAAAAACAAACATCTACATACAAACCTACATGTATTCATCTATATTCATTCATAGGTAGATATATAATAATATCTACATGTATACAGGAAAATAAAAAATAAATAAACAAATCTATACAGGAAAAAGGAAAAGGAAAAATAAAGAAACAAAACGAAAATAAAGAAAATAGAAAAAAGGGAAAAAGGTTGAGAACGCCTAATGAATAAAAAAACAATGGAATAGAAAAAGGAAAAAGTATTGATACTACAAATTGAAAAAAAAGATACCACAGAAAATGTAGGGGAAAGGAATCGTACCTAGGCCCGTGTGATATAACAGCAAAGACTTAACCAATTCATCCAACTCTCATTTTATTACCAACTTTCAGGTTATGATAATATATATATATAAAAGAATGGATCGGTGGCTTTGATGTGACAGCCACCGACCATTCTCTTTAAGATTAGAGTTAATTACTGTTTTCGTTCATGTGTTTGTCAAAAATCACTATTTCAGTCCATTAGTTTAAAAATTGTGATTTCAGTCTCTATGGTTTCACTTTCGTATCCATTTCAGTCCACCTCCGTTAACCCCATCCATTTATTTTGTTAAGTACACGTGAATTGACCATAATGCCCTTATTAATAAAAAAACAAAAAGATATCTAAATGAGTTAATTACTGTTTTCGTCCCTGTGATTTGTCAAAAATCATGATTTCAGTCTATTAGTTTAAAAATTGCGATTTCAGCCCCTGTGGTTTCACTTTTGTAACCATTAAAAACTTAACTGTAAAATAGACGGTGTTAGGAGACTGGACTGAAATGGTTACGAAAGTGAAACCACAGGGACTAAAATAGTGATTTTTTACAAACCACAGGGACGAAAACAGTAATTAACTCATTTAGATGTTTTTTTGTTTTTTATTAATAAGGGCATTTTGGTCAATTCACGTGTACTTAACAGAATAAATGGATGGGGTTAACGGAGGTGGACTGAAATGGTTACGAAAGTGAAACCACAGGGACTGAAATCGCAATTTTTAAACTATTGGACTGAAATAGTGATTTTCGACAAAACACAGGGACGAAAATAGTAATTAACTCTTAAGATTATATGAAATTTGATGTCACATATCCCCTTCTTTGATTGAGAAATTATAGAGGAAACACATTGAAAAGTGTGAGGGTTTTTACATAGTAGTATCCTTAAATAAATAACTAATAACTAAACTAATTAGTAAATTAATTAATTAAATGCTCCAATTTGGATGTCAAAGTCATACTTTTTGAAATTCAAATTCCAGTTTTATTTAGATGTTACGTATTAAAGTTATGTTTCACGCTCCAATTTGTTTGCAAATAATTTCAATAAACCGACAAGCTTCAATTACGTTGTTGAAATTCAATCTTATCGACTCCATCAAACAATTTTTCAAACCATTCCATAGGTAAGACGCAAACATATGTTGATTGACTCCTACATCCACGTACTTTACTTCAAGTTCGTCTTTGTTGATTCACTCGTTAAGGTACACTTTCTTTTTACAGATGAAGGGGAAGCAATTGAGTATCCATTTATATGGAAGGATCGATGGCGTTATTGAAATCACCACATCATTGGCGAAGCCCCCCCCCCCCCAATTTTCGCAAAACCGGGGGGGGGGGGGGGGGGGCAACGTATATACCTATACGAAAGTACTATTCATAACACTACGCATCGAAAAGTTCGGGGGGTCGGGCGCCCCCCCGGACATAGCTTATCCTGCACCACATACTGCAAAAGATTCAGTGGTGATAGCTGCAGTGAGGTTGGGAAGAGCGAGGAGAAAGAGGGATGATCCGACAGTGGCGGATCTAGAAATTCTTTATAGGGGCAACGTTTCATATAAAAGGGGTAACGAAATCGAAAAAATGCAAAATTTTTCAAAATTTACACTACCGTCGGTGCATCAACTGGATGTGGATGCAAAGTAACATACTAGGTCCGCCCCTGGACGTGGATGCAAAGTGATGTAGAGTTAACTCGGCGTTGAACAATGCCAGTAGTTTTAAAGGAGATCATTTATTAAGAAAAAACAAATAAAAACAAAAACAAATTTTGATGTTAATTTCGTGTATAGTAATGAGATGTGGAAATCATAGCCACTTGCTTTTTTTTTTTTATCTATTCCGTCAGTTAAAGCATGTACATCTTAATTTAGTTTGAGGTGTGTGCAAGTGACAGACATTTTGTCAAAGGATATTGTATCTCAACAAGTTTCCAGGATTCCAAATAATTTGCTTTTTTTTTTTTATCTATTCCGTCAGTTAAAGCATGTACATCTTAATTTAGTTTGAGGTGTGTGCAAGTGACAGACATTTTGTCAAAGGATATTGTATCTCAACAAGTTTCCAGGATTCCAAATAATTTTTCGTTCACTCATTTTATATCTTTTTTTTTTCTACCGTCTCATCGGTGAGATGATTGCTTATGCTCTAAAGTCGGTCTGTCAATAGATGAATATGGATTGGATCATGATCCGATCCATTAATGATCCAACTTAAATGGATCATCATCCGATCCATGATCTAACATAATGGATCGTGATGCGATCCATAACCAAATAATTTTAAATGGATGGATCACTATCCCGGATCGACCCATATTAAAAATATATAATAAAAAAATCACAAAAAATAAAAAAAAAATTGAAAAAAATAAAAAAAAAGTAAAAAAATACAAAAAATATTATAAAAAAATTCTAAAATTTCTAAAAAATGTAAAAAAATAAAAAAATGTATAAATTCTATAACCATGAATGAGATTCTATATGTAAAGTTTCTATATATACAATTGTATATCATACTAGAAACCATCAACTCCATAACAAAAATATAACTAAACAAAAATAAAAAGTAGATGAAATATTTCATGAAGTCAACACACATTGTTCCGAACACTGCAACACTAACAGTAAACAAAGACACCACAAACATTAACACATTGTTACGCACAGTGTAAAAATTCAGTTACTTGTAATGTAAACTATAAAAGCGCATCCCTTCTTTTACATCCAACCATTGGTTGTGACCAATGCTTCAACAAGCTCCGGAAGCATGGAGGATCATGTTTTATCAATTATCCTTCCTCCCACACTAAAGGCTGACTCAGACGCAACTGTTGTTGCCGGGACTACTAACACATCTCTTGCCATTTTTGCCATGATTGGATACTTGGTAGCATTTATTTTCCACCATTTTAACATAGAAAAGTCGTTTGCTCGAGGTAAGAAGGGATCATCAAGATATGTATCCACCTCAGATTTTTGTTGCTCACCAACATTAGGATCTTCTTTCTCACATCACTTATCAAAATCATCATACTTATCATTTACCCGAACATTGCTATTATCCATCTCCCATTCATTAGTCTCACTATCAGTATTATTACTATATTTTAGATATAAACTCCCCAAAGCCTCACTTACCCTAGTAACATATGTTTTGCCTTCTTCCTCACCATACAGTTTCTTAATATTGTTTGATTCAAAGGTAGCCTCTTAATGGAATCATTAAGAGGTTACTAAACAACCTCTAAGTCTTCTAACCAAGTATGTAACAAAAAGTCCAAAACACAATGTTAAATAACTTGTGGTCTTTGCATATTCTATTTATCTGATCTCGTTATTTAGTAGGATATTACATGTTTTGTAAAAGTTCCCATAACGGTTCTCATGATTGTAAAGTTAAGTGTTAAACTAGTTAAACATGTCAATTTAGACACGGCTTGTTTATTAAATACATTAGACTTGATTAGTTTTAAAAGTAATTTTGCATGATTTGTATGAATTTAGTTTTAAAACTAATCCTTTATTAGGGCTTGAGTTGTTTTTTCATGATTTGTAAATGGTTGTAGAGGTAACAACTCTTTTTTTTTTTAATGATTTTCCATGAATCTTTTGCAATCTAGTGTGGGTAAAAGTTCAAGTATATATTTTCAGTCTGTCTGATATAAAAGTCAACATTTTTTTAAGTAAACGTCTTATATTTTTGTATACTTTTTTTAGAAACTTATGTCGCTATAACATACATCATAGGTATGTTTGGCAACGAGTTTTTAGGAGCTTTTAGGAGCTTCAAGCTTTTAAGAAAAAACTCCAGGCCCAATAAAAGCCTTGTTTGGTTGAAACAAGCTTAAGGCTTTTAGATTAGTTGAAAAGCTCTTTTTGAAACGCTGGTGGAATTAGCGTTTAAAACCCCTACAAGCTTTTAGGGTTAAAATTACTTTAATATCCTACAATCGATCCCAGAACTGGAAGAACGCATCATCCCAGAACTGGAAGAACGGTCCAATCGCAAGTAGCGCAAAGGTAATTCGTTTGATTACAAGTCAAAATTTTATGTGTATCTGCATAGCGTAATTCGTTTAATCCAATTGTATATGATCGATTGATTTTGTTTTACACTAGCGGTTCTTAATTGTTTATATGACGAGGGGCCCTTTTCTCTCTGTATCACCTTCATAGTTTGTGTTGTTTATAGTTACGTTGTCACCACCACAGTTTATGAACAGAGAATAAATCTCTGCGCTTCTTGAGTTCAATTGAAGTTTATTTGTTGTTTATTCATGTTTTTGAAGCATGCAATTCATTGATATCTGAGATACCTTAAATTTTCTGTATCCACTGTGATTTATGTTGATCCGAGTTAAGATTTTAACACAAATTTAATCCACTTTAGTGATCTTATTTTGTGATCTTAAAATTTATTTGCTGTTTAATTCAAGTTCTTGAAGCATGCAATTCATTACTATTCGTTGTGTTTGATCTGACTCGCACATTCTAAAAGAGCTGAAACTGTTAGTTGAGATTCTAACACAGTTAAAAGAGATGGTAAACAGTTTATACTTAATTTTCGACCACTTAAAGCCAGTTTGCATGTTTTTGAGCACATATCTTTACTATCTCATATGAGTGACTGTAGTTTGCATGTTTTTGAGCACATATCTTTTCTATCTCACTAGAGAACCAACTTATTTATACCTTTTTTATCTATAATTTAGTTCTTATTTTTTGAATAAATGATTTTAGTATTAACAACTTGAAACATGCGTGCGTAAAGTGGTAAAAAAGAAGCTCGCTTTGTTACATAAGTTGGAAAAAGTTTAAACATGTTTGTATTTATAACCAGCTTACAGCTACTAGCTACAGCTACCAGCTTCCAGCCACCAGCTTCCAGCTAGTTTTGCCAAACATACCCATAATCATAAGAAAAAAAAAAAAGGAGAAAAACAATAACTTTCTAACACCAGAAAAAAAGGGGGAAAAACAATAACTTTCTAACACCAGAAAAAAAGGGAGAAAACATTAACTTTCTAACAGCAGAATATGTCACAAATCATACCATTATTTTTATTTCACTTTTGAACTTTTTACAAGTTTGATATGATTTTAAGCTCAACACTTGATTAATTATGGAGTTTTCCATGATGTCGGGGAAACGGAATAGCATCTCTAACATCACTAAGACCGGTGGCAAAAAGAACCATAACATCAAACACAACATCAAACCCCGAATGTTTGACCGCTCCTTGTTTGCAAAGATCTAAATACCATTCGTATTCATCTTTTCGCAGCCCTGATTCCTCAATCCTGAAACATAGGCCAACACCGATATAAAATTAACACCAGAATATATGAATTTATTCGGGTTGATTAAATAGGTATGTTCTATTGTATCTTGTAATTAAAGGTTGCAGCCTATCAACTTGAAGATGAGCCAATTTGGGTTATGTTTTATCTTTATATCATCATCATACTTAGTAGATCCCACCAATAGCAAAGCTAAGGTAAGATCTGAAGAGGGTAAGATGTAGACAGCCTTACCTCTACCCCGTAGGAATAGAGAGACTGTTTCCAGTGAGACCCCCGGCTTGATATGTTTTATCCTTATATATGTAACTAAAAATATCAACAATATAATTCACTAGTTTTACCTTTTACTCAAATAATTTAGGCGTTCCTCCTTCTGGCTGCCCCTTACAAGAGCTCCAACCTGTAGAATTAAGTTATCTTAAATTTTAAGTGTTCAGGATATCTTTTACTACAGGTAGTAATTTCTACCCATTTAGAATAGGTTGGTTCGGGTTATCTTTTGGCCCATTACCCAACCCACCCATTTTGTGGAAACTTACCTTTGGAACAATCACATCGAAGGCTGCAACAGTCTTCCCATCATCGTTTAATCTCACGTTGAAGGGTTTTAGTTCCTTAGGAAAATCAAAGATAATTACAGGCTTCTTATAGAACTCAACCAGATAACTGCATTAAGAAAATGTGTGAAACTTCATGATTACGAATATATACAAAAATGAGAAAGAGATTTGTTCATCTGGGTCAAACCTCTCGTGTTCGTCCGATAGAGCAACACCCAATTCGATTTTGGTTTCAAAGGTCATGTCAGTAACCTTGTTTAAAACTTCTACAGCTGTTGCATATGTGATCTTTTCAAACGGCGCTAACGCCACTGAATTAAGCCGATCAATAATGGCTTTGTCACCTCTTTTTGAAAGAAAATGAAGATCTTCATGACAGTTTTTGGAAACCCAATTCGATACAAACTTGACAAAATCTTCAGCACACTTCATCGCGTCCTGAAACCACAACAAAAGTGATCTTAAAAAATATACAAAACATAAAAAAGGAACCTTTTAAGCAAGAACTATGTAAGGTATAAACAAACCTCAAGTTCTGAGAATGCTATCTCTGTTTCGATCATCCAATTTTCGGCTAACTTTTTTTTCGATTCGGACTTATTCGCTTGGAATCGTGGCCCGAACGCATAGGCATATCCAAACGCTGATGCAAAGCTTTCAAGATGAAGACTTCCAGAGGTAGTAAGAAAGGCTTGATTAGAAAAGAACAAATCTTCGGTATTTGACTTTGACTTTGATCTTGCTTCTAGTTCATCGGCCAATAAGTTTATTTTATGAAGATCTTGAAGAGCTGCATCGAGTGCTTCTTTATTGCTATCACTCCTTTTAAGTTCTTCAATCTTCTTGCTTTTTTTGTCAATTAAAAGCTTTATGGTTTCAAGACTAGCATTTTCAGTATCATCTGTTGAAGCTGGTTCGGGTTCTTTAGCAGAAAAATTTGAAGTTGAAACCTGGAAACTTTCAGAAGATCCTTTGGTGTTGGTGGCGGTTATTATCGGGGCGTCCACATGAACAAACCCGTGGTTTTGGAAAAAGGTGTGACTGGCTTGATTCAACCCGTTACGCACTTTCAAAACAGATGCCACCTACGAAACAGGAAAACCAACTTATACGTCTAATTAGCTAGCAATTACAGCACATTAAGTTATTAACGAGTTGATCCGGGTTAAGACCTCCAACAGGTCAAATGAGTAAAATAGTATAACAAAAACGGAAATGGGTCAAACGGGTTGAAAGTCGCCTAGCTTGTACTTTCAATTCATAAAACGCCATTTGAAAGATATTTACTTAAACAGTGGTATAGACAAGTTGCGGTTTTGGTCCCTACTTTCATTAATTACAACTTTAAGCCAATAGTTTGCAAAAGTACAATTAATGAAACTTAGGGACCAAAACCGCAATATGAACATACCACAGGGTGGTATGTTCATATTTTTAAAATCATTTCATACATTGACCTTCTAGCCGTTACAGAAAAAAATATTTTTTTTTTCAAAAAAGTCTTACCCTTTTTACCTCTTACCCAACCAGCCGACCGCCCATCTATTTTAGAAAAATAAGCAAGTTTTTACGGTGGTTGTTCGCGGTCTAAAGTGAGCATGATCTCTCAATCCAGACAAAGCCAATTTCTTCTTTGACAAAGGATAACTCTCTTGATCAACTATCCCAATATGCAACATTTTTTCGGCTTTAAGCTCGATTTCATGTTTTCCCTGGATTGAAGACTTCTGTAATACACCTTCTGCTAGTATACACGTTCCTGTAGGCATCAGTTGACTTGCAGGCGCTATGGAAGAATCCACCACGATCTACAGTGCAAAATGTTGTCATTAAAAGTTTATGAATTTGAGACATTCTAAAGTCACTGGAATATACAAATTCTGGTCAATAGAATCAAAATGAAACATGGGTGGCCTGACTATACTTCTACTCGGACCAACTAGACGGACAAAAACAGGCACACGAAACAGGTAAACACGAACATGACGCGAAAAGCAGGGCTGGCATATCGTGTCAAACACGACCAGTTAAGACACAAACACGATAAGAGATGAACACGAAACAGGTAAACACGAACACTACTCGAAATCTTATCGTGTCAGTTTTTCCAAACACAAACCTGATACAGGTTACACGAACATGACCTGCTAAGACATGAAAAAATTTACAAACGTATCACAACTTGTTAAAAGACACGAGCATGACCAGTTAAGACACGAACTCGCCCTGGAGAGGTGGTGTGGGCTGGCTTATCGTGTCAGACATGACCTGTTAAGACACGAACACTATAAGACACGAACACGACATGAAAACCAACACTATAAGACACGAACACGACATGAAAACCAGTGGTCCGTCAGGGATCCAAATTTGCCGTTAAAAAAGAGCTAACGTTTTATTTATTCTAACAACATAACGTTTTACCTGAAGGCTGGTCACAGAAGAACCATCACTTATTTTCAACAATGTAATTGAAAGAGCCGGTTTTGATCCAACTTTCTCCTTGATATGAGTAGTGTTTCCACCAAACACTTGTATAAAGGTTCGAAGAAAAGGAATTTTCGACCGAAAAACTTCAACACATTTCACTTCTGCATCCTCTTTGCGATCACCACTCATGGGTGGAGGATCTTTTCTCAATTCCCTTGAAGATTTAACCCATCCTCCAACCACAACCCTCTGATCAACCAACCCCAAACCACCGTCTTCACGGTCCAAAATCGTTTTCAAGATCACCCTTTTGGAATACTTTGAAAATTCCACCTGCGTTGGTGTTGGGTTTGGCTTGGGCATTTCATCAAACGGTTGGTGTGCAGAAGACATTTTCGGGAGATTAGATGAAATAATGAAAGGGTTTTGATGGGGTTTTGGTCCTTTGGAATTGAGGTTAGGGTGATAGAGAAAGATGGGGTTGTAGTTGGGTTTATGAAGGGTGAAAAGTGGTGTGATGATGAAGGTTTGATGCTTTTCTTGGGATGGATTTTGTCTCTGAAACCTGCCAATCGCCATTTTCAAGTGGAAGGAAACAGAGAAAACGAAATGTAGAGATAAAGGTTTGGTATTAATGGATTAATATTTTAATTGACAAAATCACACTAAACAACCTTTATAATTCTCAAAATTACATGATATACCTTTTATTTTAAAAATCATCAAGATCAATGTTTAATTTGATATTTTATTATGGTGATTAACCTTTAAAACTAACATCATTAAGTTTTTTAGTTAACTTATCTCACATACTTTTTGCATTTGAAGGCTTTTTGATCATTTTACTTAGGATTCGTTTGGTTCACGGATCTATCTCTTATACTAAAGCAAAATAATGTTGACTTTTTGACTTTGATGTGACAATGCTCTTTGGCCAGAGAATTGAGGTTTGAGCGGGCTTTTCCTCCTTTCTCCTCATTTTGTGAAACCGCCTAATGAAGATATGGAAACCCAATCAATTCTCAATCAGTTGAAATTCTTATACAAAATTATCAATGCGTTTCCATTATTAACGCTTATAAACTGTCTATGTTTAATCAGAGAATTCAAACGCTTTTGATCTTTCAATCGTTGCTTAATCTTCAATCAATCGATTATCATTGTGTTGTTCTTCCGTTCCAGGTATGTTATTCAATGGTTGTATAAGATTTTTTCACAGTGTCCTTCTCTTGCTCATAACCCTAATGTGTGTTAGAATTAGGATTTAGGGTTCTAATAATGTGGGGCCGAATCAAGAAGAAGATGTGTAATAGCCCTAATACTATCTACGGATATCTATGGCGATTATATCTATACCCACTACAAAAATCTCTACATCTCGAGCATTCGAACTCTCATCCAGGTATGTTTTCTTCGATGCTTGATGATGTAATCTGATAAAACATTATTTACAGAATCACTGTGAAACATTATCTTTTCTTGCAGATTGGTTAAGAATATTCTCCACTGCCTTCTTTTGCAAAGACTTGTAGAGATGAAGTTTTAATAGGTAGCTGTAAAATACTACTGGAAGCTGAGGATGGTTGAATTCTGAAATTGATTGTGTAATTATTATTAGTGAAATTGGTATAATATCGGCTGTAAAGATAATTAGGGTTTAATCTATTTTATATTTTTAGGGGTAATTGATTAAAATTTTCCTAATCTACAGAGTAATTCTTCACAAATCTTTTAGCAAAAAACTAATCTTAGATTGATTTTTATTCAACACTTCAGTATGACGGTTTGGTTCTTAACTATATCTTCTTCGATACCTTTTGTGTAGATGTAACAAATGAAACAATAGTGTGATAGCAAAATTACATTACGGATTTCATTTCGATTTGAGGTAATTGTATTAGTGATGAGTGGTGGTATGTTTAATTAATTAGTGAAAATTATGCGTTTGTGATTTCCTTTAGTTTTAGAACTTTTTTTAGGCTTAAATTTATAATCAAGTTCTATTTCAGTTTATACTTTTTAAGGATGCTTTCGATATTTGAAGAAAGAATGGTTGGGCACAGAAACATGAGTTCAACATTGATGGGCATGTAGTGTTTTTGAATCTATAATATGTTATACACATTTGAGCTCATACTTTCTATTATGGTATGCACTTCGTTTAGGAATTTGAGGTTTAATATTTTTTCCCAGGTTGATGTTATTTTATATTAAGAAACCATAACGACATCACACAGAAAGCCAAAGAGTTCATCTAGGGTTCCGGCGAACTTTCGAACAAGCTCCGGTAAGTCCATCTTTAGCTTCACTTTCATTTTCCATTAAAGCGGTCTATGTTGTGTTGATTGAAAGAAATGGATAATAACATGTGATTGTAACCTTTTAAAATAACGAAAATGGTAAATTTTAATATTGTTTGCAGGTTTATATGTTGGTGTTTACCTTGCTAGCCCTTTGATATAAATTTTGATGGCACCAGGTTTGACACACAATAAAAATTAATGGTGTAGTAAAGACTATACTAAGACATTTTAAGAAATCGTAAGCATGACTCGAGACGATTGAGTATAGGTAATTTAATAGCAGGTGACGCGTATAAAGTATGAACCATTTAAAATTCTTAAATAAATACAGGGGCCATGGATTAACTGGACTGTTCGGATCATGGATTGTAACTATATACACATTGTAGCAAATGGTTGAGATGCATGAGACCATACTCGGGAATAGGGACGAGCATTTGGTCCCGGGTACCGGTGCCGAATTTCCTGTACCGATTTATTTTCGGTACCGATTCGGTACCCACTTTTTGGCGTTTTTGGTACCGGTACTTTTGGTTCGGTACCGGTTCACTACGGTACCAATATTTTACTGAATTTTATCCTCAAATACCGGTACGATACCTTACCGTATCGATATCAAATTTGGTACTGGTATATTATGTCATGAACCATTTAAAAATAAAGAATTTGATAGTGTTCTCATTTTTTATTATTAATGTGTTTAACAGCCATGCTTCGTGACTTCTTCAAATCAAACATCAATCTTGATTCACCCACCACAAAAGGTAAAACTCAATCTGTTTGTATCATTTCGTCTATTAAATTGGTTTGATCCTTCATATTTGTTGCAGATTTGCAGCAAGCTTAGTTTAGGAGATTCACAACAATTTGAATCGAAACTTTTGTTTAACTTAATCACTGATTTTACTCGAATATTTTTTATGATGTTTCGAGCAGATTATGATTGTTTTTGTTTTTGTTTTTGTTTCAAGACTCATAAAAGTCAGCTCAAGAAGAAAATGATGCATTAGCAATACTGCAGTAGCGGTTAGTTCGCCACCATCTATAACCAACAGTCAACAAGATCTGCAAAGTCAGAAATTGAGGTAAACTCCAAACGAACATTACCCCAATCTCAAAAGCCATATATGCAGTTTAATGCAAATTCAGAAACTATGGGAATGCTTGAAAAGATTAACTAGCTTTATGGTTTTGTACGGTACATGGTTTTAAGGTCTTCCAAATGAGTTGATTACATGCTTTATTAAGCATAAAGAATTAGCAATGAGATTTTAGTCTTATTTATATGTTTAAAACTTTGTGAGATGTAAGTTTTTATTGTTCATTAGATATTATAATGTGAAGCAATTGTTCTTTTCCTTGAACCATGTCATAACTTTTTGCTGATTACTTATTTTTTATTGTCCAAATCTATTAACAAAAGTAGAAAAGTTAGGAGTTAAGGAATTGCAGATGATTATACTAAAACAAGAATATTTACTAATAGTCTACAAACCACTTAATGATTATTTACGATTTCAGAACTCAATAATCTAAAAATCTTCTTCAAAACTCAACCCCAAACACCCTCTTAGACTATTAGAATTTGCTCAAATATATTTGGTTGTGTGCTGGCATTTTATATTCAATATCTTTACCTTTTTTATTTTTATTTTTTCCTTAAACATTGATTTTAGGAGTAATACTTTTTGACTTAACGCAGGTGCGATATTTACGGAGCACATGTCAAACCTACAAATAAAACAACTAAAGTTGAATATAAAGAGATCTTCAATGAGTTAAGGTATTCATGTATTTCAATTATTTGTTGTACTTTCTGTCATTTCTGTTAATATTTGAACGCACATATAATTAAAATATTTACGTTAACACAGTTAAAGTAGATTTTTTTTTTGTGTAGCCACCCGTGTATCACACGGGAACTTAGACTAGTAATTTTGTAAATGAATTAAAAATGGAATTAGAATTTGAATTGAATTCTCTCAAAATTAATAAGATGTTTGGTTGCTAAATTTATTAATTTAATTTGTAATAAAAAGGAAAGATAATTTTTTTTTGGTAATCTCAAACATTCCAATTGAACGTTTAGAATTCCATCACTACTGTAAAGGGGGTCGGGGCGCCCCGTGGTGAACCCTCAACCACGCGTGGAATAAAAAAAACACCGCCGCCACCCTTTAATATAACGCGTGAAATAGAAAACGCGTTAACTTTTTAACGCGTGAAAAAGTTTAAAAATTCGACTGTTTGTGTGTTTGACCGTTGAATATGGCCGTTATTTAATTAAAGAAAAACCCTTAAACAATCTATATATATTTCACACTTTTATACCATTTTACCCACACCAAAACACAAACATATATTACACATTCTACATATTTTCACAAATGGATTTTCCTACGGTTTCAACGTTTCCGATGGACAGCGATAGTGATAGCCATAGCCAAACGTCTTCCGACAATGAGACGCTTGAATTTTTCGAGTCGGTGTATAATGAACTTGAAGCAAGTTCGAGCCGCCCAAATCGTGATCGTATACATGCCAACGAAGTGTGAATGAACGTTATTTTGTGGAAAATCCGGTCTACAATGCCGAAACGTTTAGAGATTGGTTTCGTTTACCAAAAGAATTATTTTTAAAGATTGTTGGAGACATCGATGCAAGCGAAGAATGGTTTCAAGAACGTTACAACGGGAGGGGCAAACGAAGTTTCACGCCGATACAAAAATGCACATCCGCCATTCGCCAACTAGCGACAGGTAACCCTCCCGATCAATTTGATGAATACTTAGCTATGTCGGACAGAACCTCACGTGAATGTTTGCAATTTTTTTGTAACGCGATCATTAAATTGTATGGTAAAGAGTTTTTACGTAAACCGACGAGACACCCAGGGTTAAATTTTCTTGAATATAAATATAAATTTATGATTATCTTCAGGTATCGATTTATGCCTTCAACATTGGTAAATATTTGGAGTTGTTAGATTATATGCTTTGAATTCATCTAAGGTTTTATCATATTGATTTGGGGAAGCGAACCAAAATTAGCGAATTTGTTTGTCAGAGTAATAATCACTTATTTTGTTGATTGTCTGCAAAATTCAGAGTATTTATGGATGTAACTGATAAACACAACAACATTCACACTTTAATTATCCAAACACCCCTTTAGCATTGATATCATCGTTGGTTTTACATGAATTGAAAATGCCTCAAAATGACTAAAAACCATACATACATTAAGTGATAGATTACTCATTGCTAGTTACTGTGTTACATGTATCCTTTCATACCCAACATGCCCTTGAAATCGCGTTGGAAACATAAACCGACCACCAAAACATTGCTGCAAGAAAACGATCGCTGCAAACACTAAGCCTCCACAAACAATGACGATATCCCAAGAAGGCGAGTAAAAGTTTGATCTCGGATTTGCATAAATATATAACCTATCAAACTGATGGCTCATATACTTTTCACCTGTGTAAAGATCATATGCATGATGTAGTAACCAGATGAATGTGGTTCCTACATAAAACGAATAACTCAAAGCATTTCCTTTTGAATTCTGGAAAATATTGAGTATTAACTGTGGGAACAGGAAGCCATCAATAGTTAATCCAGCATAAGACCTCAAATCAACCCAGATGGAACGGGTGCCATCATTGATCTTCATATGCATTACTAACATTACTGACCCACCAATAATGTACATCGGTAAATAGATGAAAAGTGTTCGTATCTCATGAATCCATTGGTTCTTTTTTGCAATCCATGTTAATTGAAGAAGACATAATTGCAAAATGAAAGCCACCATTATCACTATCCACACAATCTCCTCGTTCGATTCAAGCAACATATCACCCCTAACTGGTATATTTCGCTCATTGCTAGTGTTTAAGAATATCACCTCAAACTTGAGTACTAGAGGAACTATGTGCCCGAGAGTAAGAATGAACATCATCAAAAGCGAAACAAAATTAACCATTTCAGCCCTCTTCTTCAAATGAAGTAACTGCCGTCTTGTAAACACACACATCAGTGTATACGAGATCAAGACCATGACAACTTCTAAATCAACTTTCCATATTGATTCTCTTGCTTCAGTTCTGCTGATTGCGAAGGAAATAATATCGAGATTCTCAAAGTACAAAACATCGTTTTTTTCACGTAGGCTCTCAATGTTACCCTTTATTAACCTTTCCTTGCTTTGTGGGAATTGAAATTTCACCAAAATCTCACAGTCAAAAGAAGCAATTTTCAAGCTTCTACAGCCAACCATACAAAGTTGTCCCGTTTCATCATCATAAACCCCTTCTGCTGATATATCCACTCTATCATCATCAGTAGAGAATAGACTTAGTGACAAAATCTTGCTTCTTGAAATGGAACTAATGTTCAACATGAATGTCACACTCCGATATTTCCACGTATTACCGGTGGGCCCGGTGGGGAGTATCGTGACGTAGTTGATATCATCATAGTCAAACAACACAATATATAAATGCACAGCGGAAGCAAAAGATAAATATATTACAATCCGAATATAAAGTAATATCAAGTATTACAACGGAAAGTAAAGGATCCACAGGCGGATCTTAAAACTTAAACATTGTTCAACAGACTTTAAACGCCTCGAACTTGCAAGATTCCTTATTAACGCCCTGAGCTTCCAGCCTACGTTCAGTACCTGTCACTTAACCTTTTTGAAAATACGTCAGTTTACACTGGTAAATACAATTAACCGACTCATTTGAAAAGGTTTAATAAAATTGATTTGGATGCACAAGGCACAACATATCTTTATAACTTGGGACAATTATTTTTATAATCTTGTATATAGATTTACATGTTCGTTATACGTTCAGGGCCCGATGTAGAAACCGATTCAAAATTAACAGACACACCATAAGTATAGGCCCACAAGAGAGTGGGATACCGTTTCCCTTATGCACTGTCAGGTGTATGCCTACACCCCGTGCATAAGTCGTGGCCATTTTATAATACAATGATGTCAAGGATATCCGGGACATGGTCATTAACCCCCAAAGGCCTTTATTTCAAACAATACAGATTAAAACGGGTTACCTCAATAATTTAATCACAATCCGATTAAACATTCAATACCCGACCAAGCGGTATTATTATAATACCGTATCCCAAGCCCGTATAGGGAAAATAAGTTAAGAGTATTTACCTGAGCTAAATATAAATTCAATCCCAGCCGTATATCAAATCCGCAAGTACATATAGCTTTTACTGGGCTCCTAATCTGGAACGAGGGTTTTTAATAACCTATTAGAATCCTAACGGGTCTTTAATTAAGCCTTGACTTAGACCGGTTAGTTTTCAAAAGGAAGATACGGTTCAAACGCATGATAAAGCGAAGACCGGATTAGAATGTGGTTTTGACCCGACAAGCTTGTATGCTTGTTTAATATGGGTAACTTAAACACATTCTGGATTTTGAGACAAAAATGATATGGTTTGACCCGTTTCGGCTAATATATGCAAACTAGTTACATAAGCCGATCCGAACGCGAAAAGTGCGTAACGAGTAACCAAATGAATCATATACAGGTTTCCTAAGTTAATATGCCTTAAATATGTTATGATATCAGTAGGATACCTTCCATTATGCCCAAAACGAGTTTAATCTTAATTTAAGCCCCGTAGGGGTATTTTGGTCATTCTATAGATTATAAAAGAGGTTAATTGAAAATCTGAGATTCGGGTCCGAATACATCAGTAAAATAACTTATTTTATTAGGTCATATCAATTGGTAATAGGTCTTATATGACAAAAATGGTTTTAGACCCATACTAGGCGTTTAATATGCGTAAAGAGCCGTTTTAAGCGATTTCCGGGTTATACAGGAAATCTGAGTTTTCTGATCAGGTTATAAAGTTCAAAATACTTTATTTATTATATAAAATCAGTAGCAATTGGATTGGTGTCAAAATACTATGTAGAACTCATTTTATAAACAAAAGGGTATAATCGGTATTTACCGAATCCACGCCATAACCTTAGGTTATGAGTAGGTTAAAAATAATTAAAATCTTAAAAAAAAATCCCAAAATATTATATTACATAAGTGGGTAAAAGGTTTGGTGTCAAAAATTGGGTTTAGATAGGCTTTATGCTAATTGCGCCATTTAAATACTAAAAAGCGTTCTAATTACGCTAATGAGCATAACTCCTAATCTAGACCCTCAACTGATGTGAAAATTTAGGGACATGTTTATAAATCAGTAACAAAGATTATTGTCCTTTCACATATTCAAAATTCTCGTTTTATGGTCAAAAGGGCATTATGGTCAACATTAAGCAATTAACTGAAACGTGTAAACGAATCGGACAATCAATGAACCAACCACAGAGGGTTATACTAACATGTAACCTGGTCCTAATGAAGTCCTAATGCATTTCTAAAACATGCTTAAACGGGTCAGAACTGAAAGTCAATGCAAAAGTCAAATTATGTGACTTTCGGTTCCGAACCGGGTCTCTACTGAAAATTGTCGGGTTGAACATGTTTAGACATGTTCTTACATTAATTACCAAGTTATATTAATGATCAAACAGGTTGTAAGGGTTCTACATTGCTAATTATGCATAAATTCAAAAATTAGGATCCTGTTGACTTTTTATAAGCAACTTTGACCCGACAATTGATCTAGTTAGAGCGGGAATCTGAGGGTGCCCTTTTAAGGGTTTATTGCCCACATAATTACCAACTTATAACTACCTTCAATTCGACTAATCACTGGACCATTAATGATTAATCGCTAAGTCAACCGTTAATTACGACGGTTTGACTTTTAAGCTAATAACTAAGTAAAACCCAATTAAGGAAGGTCAAGGGTACTTACCAAAGTCTAATGCACTATTAGGGATGGCTTGGGTCTGCTCTCATGCTCCAGGAAGCTCCCCAATTGCAGATGGAATGAATGATCACAAGGTTGCAACATGAGGGCCTTTTATAGTGTTCTTGGTTCATTTTGATGATGACAACTAAGTCTAAGAGGTGATCCAGATCAACAACAAGTGCTCCTAGGGTCTAAAAGTAATGTAGGGGTCGTCCAAAGATGAGGAAAATCGTTTTTAAGTCGGTTACAAGCTCAAAACAGTCAACAGCCAAACTTTCCGTCGCTGGGCAACCCTTACGGACCGTAAGGGGTTGGCTTACGGTCCGTAAGCCTTTTGCAGAAGGTAAAAATCTTTGATCTTTCGAGCTTTGAAAGGGCAACCAGTGTATTTCGAATTTTAGCCTCAATTATCAGTATGGGGCCTCTTATTATGGGTCTTGAACAGTTATGTACCCTACTATTTTGAAATGTTTTCATGGACTTTAAAGGAAAACCATAAACGAAGGTTTGTCGTGCATTTCTTCGTAGGATTCCACTCTTGTAAATAAGAGTCAATTATTGCTAGTGTTTACCGGATTTGAGTATATTAGATGTTTCTAATATAAATTAGGGTCTTGGGATTTATAACGAGGTCGTTCAGAGGTATAAATTTACATGACGACACTTTTAAATCCTGCCATATATCTTTAACTAGATCTGGGTTTATAACACTTTTTGTCTTACATGACACGTGTCGTTATTTTATTGAACACGAATTTTCGAGGTGTTACATGCTCACCCCCTTAAAAGAAATCTCGACCTCGAGATTTACTAAAATTATGGAAGTACTTTTTGTCGGATAATGGACTTAACTTCTATAACATATCTGGAGTCTTTCCAAGCTCCCAAAGTGACCCCTATATTAGGTACATGTATCCTTATAGAGCTTCTTAACCTGTCGATCCTTAATCGATACAGGATGCTCATCACATCATAAATCTGCATATCATTATGTGATAGTGCTTCTTGACTTATTGGCGAAACACATCCTTCCGTCACTAGTGTGCAATGTATTGCGAGCTCTGCCAAGCTCCTTAAATAGGTTTTAGCTTATAAGCTACTTGATCTTGATACATTCGATTTCCTTCGAATGATTCTATATACTCAGGGCCTGACTAGCCTGGTAATTTAACAAATTTGGCACACCCTTCCTGGGTGATATCTATTGTTGAACCTTATTCCTTAACAAGAATTTAGGAGGTTTGCTATTTTCATTAATCCTTGATTTTCTGCCGAATAATGGCAACTTACAGATAATTAGGGATTTGTATGATCTTATTCGTTGTTTCCAATGCAACTTTCAGATCCTGATAAGTGGACTTACCAATCTATTGTCCCAACAATAGATGTTTAACATTCCATCTATACAAGGTCTCCAAAGGAGTAGCCTTGACGCTTATATATCAACTATTATAGAAAAGCTTATCTTAAGGTGAGATGGTTATTCTAACCACTGCTTAACTAATTTTAAGGAATAGCTAATCCTTGTCGTTAGTCGAACAAATCGATGATCCTGGGCAGCTGATGACGATTCTTAATCGTTGCCTAATGAACCGTCTTTCATAATTTACTATACCGAATTCTCAGGATATTGAGTTAGGCTTTATGAATCTATATCTTAAAACTTACTGAACCAGGGTTTTCGATTCTTCCAATAATGATACTAGCTGTCTTGGAGATTTCATAATAATGCAGCCCTAAATGGGATATAAATCTTAATTCTACTTGCCTCTCGGGAGGTAAACAGGGTAGTCTTAGGAGAAAATAATCAAGATACAAGGAGGTTACTGAGATTTTTCCAAATCTCAGGCTCCAGTTCATCCACCATTGCTTGTGCCAAATAATTTTGTGCCAAATAATTAACACATTTATGTTACAATTCCACGAATTCCTTAATCGGGAGCATTTACTTGGACAATTCTATTTTCAGATATTTTCTTTGAATACCATTAGCTGACTTTAATACCATATGACCATTGGAATATCTTTGTGGTTCCATGCATTAAACCTCCATACTGATCAGGAATGGAAGCAATCTATGGAACAGATTAAGATACACCAATCCTCATGTGGCGCTTTTGTCATACCATCTGGTATTCGCAATCGATAGAGATCAGGAGATATCAATTACTTATGATGATGTACTTCATCTGGAGAGAGGGTGTACTAGAATTTTACGATTAGAGATTTCTGACAGGAACAGAAGAAATGGTTCCTATGATTTCGTCTGTAAGTTTTACCTTACACTTAATACCTAGGGTTCTTATGATAGATTTAAAAGTCTAATATACTTACAATTTATGAAGGATTTATTGGTTTCCGAATAAAAACAGAATTCTTAGCATTTATACTTAAAGAATGTACCCAACGTTATTATTGATATGGACTACTCCTGACACTCTTTAGGAGAGTTTAAGCACTATCATTCTTAGGCTTTCTATCCTTAACCGTATTTCCTTTGACAGATTTGGGGCACGTACCATTTGGCTCCTTGAACTTTTTCACGGCCTTCTTCACAGCTTTTCCAACAGCTGCGTCTATCATAGTTTGAAGAACATCTTTGGAAATTCTAAGGTTTACAATTGTAGCATCATTAGCATGCGTCGCATCATCAATGGCACGATTGACTGTTGTCTTATCCCAGTTTGTCATACTCAAGATTTGGTTCCTATTACCAAATGAATCATTTACTTAGTTGCAATTCAACAACTGCTATTCATCACCCTGCTGGCCTTAACATGTACTAACCATGGTTTCATTAAACTATACAGGCCAATATGGTACTAACATTCTTAATGAACGTTATTTTAAAAATATATCAATATCACTTAGCCTAGGTCACAAAAGACCATCAATGGCATTTAAGGGTTGGACCTAGTCCATCACCTTTTTGACAGAGGATCAAAATGTCACATTTGTCTTTATTATATTGATGAATTTGGATAGCTTGAAAGCTTGCCATAAGGGTATCAGAAAAGAGTGATTCCAATAGATATAAAATATCAATCTAAGATTTGTTAGAGCATTCTCTAAAGTATCATCGGCCAATTTCTACCTCGCATTAAATGACCGAAGTCCTAATCAGGCGGAGACAACAGTTCTCAACATTTATCATTCATTATAGAATCATATGTGCCAGTATCAAATAAATTTCTGCATAAACTGCTTGATATGGAAAAGTACCTGCTATATAGTTATCATTTTGTACCATCTCCTGGGCGTTCATCTGGAAGACTCATGCGTTTATTTTCTTAGCCTTTTCGGGCTTCTTCTGATTCCTAGGGCAGTTGGTCCTGATATGCCCCTTCTCGTTGCAACCATAACAGGTTGCGTCCTTCAACTTCTTGCAATCCAAGGTTTTATGTTCCTTAGATTTGCAAATACCACAAGGTAGAGGCTGAGATTCAAATCTGCATTTCCCGAGGTGGTATTTCCTACAGGTTTCGCACCTGGTCTTCTCACCCGACTGCTGGCTGTCTTTCTCAAATCCGGAGCTCTTCTTATCCTCAGAGTTCCTCTTTTTCTTCCTATCGGAGCGATGAGAATTCTCATCCTCCCTTTTAGGCTTTCCATCTTCAGAGGCTTTGGCAGCTTTGTTTCTGACCACATCGAGTGTGAGAGATAGCGACGGATCTGCCGCTGACCTAATGTAGTAGGTCGCGATGCTTTCACACTTGCCTTTATTTCTGGGGCTAAACCCCTAATAAAGCGAGCTATTCGCTTTGGTTCCGGTGTGATCAAGTAAGGAACCAATCGAGACATGGTATTGGAACTTGTAAGGTATGCTTGACAATCTAAGTTCTCCATGACTAATGTCAAGAATTCAGTCTCAATTTTCTCAACTTCATGTTGAGGACAGTAATTTTCTTTGATAAGAGCGACGAACTGATCCCAAGTCATGTTGTACAAAGGAATCTTCCCCGTAGCTTGGATCAGTGACCTCCACCAAGCTAGAGCTTCTCCTTTAAAAGATTGTGAAACAAATTTCACAACATCTTGTTCCGCACAACCGCTGATGTCAACAACAGTGTCCATCTCCTCGAGCCATGTCATGCAATCGATGGCTCATTCTTCTCCTGTAAAGTCTCTGGGCTTGCAGGAGACAAAATATTTATATGAGCAGGTCTTAACTGGTGCCTCTTGATGAAGCACAACCTGTCTAGACGGAACACTCCTCTGGTTTGACGAGTTATGAACATCGTCTTCCTTTGACTCATGTGATTTAGAAGGGGGCTTACTACGAGCCACAGATAGAGTCTTAGAGTGTGTATCACTTGATTCATCATACTGTCTGTGAGCATCATTAATGCCTGCAGTTCTGCACCAGTTATATTAATTCTGGGAGCATCATTATTTTCCCCCGGGTGGCTGTTGACCTCATCCGATCCAGCCATGTAGCTTGATTGCTACATAAATATTGATGATGATTCATTCAGAGGTTATTATGGATTCGTCACTTTTGACGATTCATCAACCATGGTAATATAAACTATATTGGTTAATTTGTTAGTTATATTTAATTAGCATTTTCATTATAATTTATCCTAGTTATAAAACATTAAGGATATTAAGGTGGCGCAAAGGGCCTAGTCACAAGGACAGTTTTAAATTTACAAGCCATGATTTCAGAGAATCGAGGCATTAAGGTTTGAACATATTTCATTACCTTTTCTGGACAGAGAGTCAAAGACTACTACTGTCTTTAGTCTCAGAGGACGTTAATTATAGCCCATAGGCACTTCATCATTAAGGGATGATTATTTCAAATATGGCCTGTGTGACTTTAACGATTCACAGTTTGCCAAAAATGTTAACATACTTACAGATGTTAACAGGGATTGGAATCTTTTGGATAGGTTTTACCGTCTTGGCCATATCTACAATGACAATTAGGCTAGGTTTTACCTTTAAGATTCTTTTAATATTTAACACAGAACAATCCCAAATTGAGATGTAAACAAGGATCTGAATCTAATTGTGGAACTACCATCTTGGCCCTGTCTTAATGTGACATATGGCTAGGTCTTGTCCTTTTTAGATTTTGCCATTTTATTATAATGGTAGATCTTATAATATAGGAATGATATTTTAAATATAATCGTTCCATTAAAATTTAAACAAGTATATGGTTGCCCTAAACGGGACTTCTAATAGCAATTGACTTGCCCATGCAAGGGCCAATCAGAAAAATAACAAAGGAAACAAATAATGACAACATAAAACGAATTAGGATTAGTCCTATGTTCTTGTCTAGACTCAAGAATGTGCAACTGTGTAACTGAGATTAAACACAAAAAGGCTAGCGTTTAATTCACTCAGTGTTGGCTCTGATACCAACCTGTCACACCCCGATATTTCCACGTATTACCGGTGGGCCCGGTGGGGAGTATCGTGACGTAGTTGATATCATCATAGTCAAACAACACAATATATAAATGCACATCGGAAGCAAAAGATAAATATATTACAATCCGAATATAAAGTTATATCAAGTATTACAACGGAAAGTAAAGGATCCACAGGCGGATCTTAAAACTTAAACATTGTTCAACAGACTTTAGATGCCTAGAACTTGCAAGATTCCTTATTAACGCCCTGAGCTTCCAGCCAATTACGTTCAGTACCTGTCACTTAACCTTTTTGAAAATACGTCAGTTTACACTGGTAAATACAATTAACCGACTCATTTGAAAAGGTTTAATAAAATTGATTTGGATGCACAAGGCACAACATATCTTTATAACTTGGGACAATTATTTTTATAATCTTGTATACAGATTTACATGTTCGTTATACGTTTAGGGCCCGATGTAGAAACCGATTCAAAATTAACAGACACACCATAAGTATAGGCCCACAAGAGAGTGGGATACCGTTTCCCTTATGCACTGTCAGGTGTATGCCTACACCCCGTGCATAAGTCGTGGCCATTTTATAATACAATGATGTCAAGGATATCCGGGACATGGTCATTAACCCCCAAAGGCCTTTATTTCAAACAATACAAATTAAAACGGGTTACCTCAATAATTTAATCACAATCCGATTAAACATTCAATACCCGACCAAGCGGTATTATTATAATACCGTATCCCAAGCCCGTATAGGGAAAATAAGTTAAGAGTATTTACCTGAGCTAAATATAAATTCAATCCCAGCCGTATATCAAATCAGCAAGTACATATAGCTTTTACTGGGCTCCTAATCTGGAACGAGGGTTTTTAATAACCTATTAGAATCCTAACGGGTCTTTAATTAAGCCTTGACTTAGACCGGTTAGTTTTCAAAAGGAAGATACGGTTCAAACGCATGATAAAGCGAAGACCGGATTAGAATGTGGTTTTAACCCGACAAGCTTGTATGCTTGTTTAATATGGGTAACTTAAACACATTCTGGATTTTGAGACAAAAATGATATGGTTTGACCCGTTTCGGCTAATATATGCAAACTAGTTACATAAGCCGATCCGAACGCGAAAAGTGTGTAACGAGTAACCAAATGAATCATATACAGGTTTCCTAAGTTAATATGCCTTAAATATGTTGTGATATCAGTAGGATACCTTCCATTATGCCCAAAACGAGTTTAATCTTAATTTAAGCCCCGTAGGGGTATTTTGGTCATTCTATAGATTATAAAAGAGGTTAATTGAAAATCTGAGATTCGGGTCCGAATACATCAGTAAAATAACTTATTTTATTAGGTCATATCAGTTGGTAATAGGTCTTATATGACAAAAATGGTTTTAGACCCATACTAGGCGTTTAATATGCGTAAAGAGCCGTTTTAAGCGATTTCCAGGTTATACAGGAAATCTGAGTTTTCTGATCAGGTTATAAAGTTCAAAATACTTTATTTATTATATAAAATTAGTAGCAATTGGATTGGTGTCAAAATACTATGTAGAACTCATTTTATAAACAAAAGGGTATAATCGGTATTTACCGAATCCACGCCATAACCTTAGGTTATGAGTAGGTTAAAAATAATTAAAATCTTAAAAAAAATCACAAAATATTATATTACATCAGTGGGTAAAAGGTTTGGTGTCAAAAATTGGGTTTAGATAGGCTTTATGCTAATTGCGCCGTTTAAATACTAAAAAGCGTTCTAATTACGCTAATGAGCATAACCCCTAATCTAGACCCTCAACTGATGTGAAAATTTAGGGACATGTTTATAAATCAGTAACAAAGATTATTGTCCTTTCACATATTCAAAATTCTCGTTTTATGGTCAAATGGGCATTATGGTCAACATTAAGCAATTAACGGAAACGTCTAAACGAATCGGACAATCAATGAACCAACCACAGAGGGTTATACTAACATGTAACCTGGTCCTAATGAAGTCCTAATGCATTTCTAAAACATGCTTAAACGGGTTAGAACTGAAAGTCAATGCAAAAGTCAAATTATGCGACTTTCGGTTCCGAACCAGGTCTCTACTGAAAATTGTCGGGTTGAACATGTTTAGACATGTTCTTACATTAATTACCAAGTTATATTAATGATCAAATAGGTTGTAATGGTTCTACATTGCTAATTCATATATGATAATAAGCAAACGAAATGAATAGTGTCAAATAACCTGGCCCATAGTTATTGGCCCACAGATAAACAAATATGTGTCATACCATGCTTATGACACGTTTCTTCACACACACACACGTGTTGAGGGGTTTCTTCCCCAAATTGCTCATCTTTCACTCATATTTTCCAGATTCCAGAAGATACTGAGAGAACCGGAGGAGAGAGAGGGTGGGGGGAGATCGGAGAAGATATGGGAGAGAGAGACGGTGGAGATCAGAGAAGAGATGGGCGAGAGAGACATGGTAGGCTGTTGCCACACCTCCAGTCAGGGTCCGCCGCACATGGTGGCGGTGTTTCTGGATTTCAGCAACCAACCGACGTTAGGGTGTGGGTCACCAGCGACGACATGGGGTTCCGGTGATGAACCAGGAGCTCCGGTTAAGACTGTCAGGTGCGATTTCAGGTGACTTGAGTTTCTTTTTTTTGGTTTAACCGCAGATTGATGTTGTGGTTGTTTTTCAGTCTAAATTTTACTTTTAGGTATGTTCTTTTTAAATGCAGACCGGTATATGGTGGAATGATTTTCTTTGGTTCCGTGAGTTTCTACTCCACTGTTGATTAAACATGTGCATGTAGTATGCATAGGCTACTAAGATTTGATTGACGATGGTTAATGGAGATCGAAACCGCTATTGTGTTGTTGAACACCAAAAAGACAAAAACCCTAAATGAAAGGGGGAGAAGAAATCGAGGTGATTGTCACGTGGTTGGAAGAACGATGGGGCAGATGATGGCGTTTGCAGCCTATGAGTTCATCTAAGGTTTCGGCGAAGTTCTGGTAAGTCAATCCGTCTTAAATTTAAATGCTTTAGTTTGTATTTATGTAGTTTTCATTAATTTTTTGTTGTAATTTTCATTACGACAGGGTTTTAATTCTGACTGAAGGGTTAAAGCTAGACTTGTCAAATGGGTCGGGTCGGGTCATGCGTCAAAATGGGTTCGGGTCAAAATGGGTTCGGGTCAAAACGGGTTTGGGTCAAAACGGGTCAATTAAAAAAGCGGTTGTTTTGGTTCCGGTTAAAACGGGTTCGGGTCGGAACGGGTTCAGGTTAGAACACGTTTCAGGTCGGAACGGGTTTCGGGTCGGGTTGGTTAATTTTTTTTTTAATAAAATCCGAACTAAAGCCTTATGAGTATAGTTTATAATATTCCGGTTAGTACGTTATATTTGTACAGATTTGTTCTGTCATTATAAGCTAATTACCAGCAACAAAACCTTTAATAAAATTAGAACTAAAAGTATAGTTTATACTCTGAACTTATCTTGCACATTATTTAAAATTTTGGTCAATTTGTCATGTGTTTTGCTAAGATGTGTGCTTTTTAATATGATTAGAAACTTATATTGTTAAAATAATACTATACACAGTTAACAAACTTCAATACGTTGTGGTTTGAGCCACTCAACCTTCAATTTATATATATTAGTTGTAAACATATGGTTTGTTGTCTCTTTTTTTCATCTATATGTTAGGAAAAATTAGTCAACTTTACTTCATCTACTAAATGCTTGCTCTATTCTTTTAACTTATGCCTGAAATTAGGCAACAGATCTAAATTGTAGAACTGTTGGCAGAAGAACGAAGCATTGTTAACAGGTATGCATATTGCCTTTGCTTGCATTTATTTTTTTTCAATCAGGCAACTTCTATTTCTATATTTTATCCAATGGGTTTTGTGTTAGGCTAGACTCGCTTTAGCTCAATTTCGTAGATTTATTTATACATTTTCTTTGGCGTTCAGCCATTAATCATTTGCTTGAGCCTTGAGCTCGGGGCGAATTCTAAATCGAGCCGGGTATTTGAGCTAGGGCTCTGGTTGGTTCATTTATACATTTTCTTTCGAATTTCAACCGTTAATCATTTTCTTGACCCATTGTCAGTGTAAGCTCGACTCGAATTTAACCCAAGATGGGTCGACATGGCTAGAAATTCTGAACCAAGCTCGAGGCAGCTTTAGCTCGAAATCAGCTCTTAAACCAATTCTGAACTAGGATGAATATTTGAGATGCGGCTAGGCTCCCTTACAAACCAAGCCAACTCGGTTGGGCTGGTCACCTTAGCTCGAGTGCCCAGGTTCATTTATACATTTTCTTATAAATTCAACCATTAATCATATATTTGAAAAAAAAATGGGAATTCAGTTATATATTTGTAGCTATTTGATTTCAAAATAGATTTGTGATTCAAATCACAATGTGGTGTTCTGATCTGTGTTTTTAGTTTTGTAGTTCACTATGTGGGATGTTTGCTTGATGGAACTCGGTTTGATTCGAGCTACGATTGGGACACACCGTTTAAGTTCAAGCCCGGGCTCTGTATTGGGTTAGATAAAAAATTTATATCAGATTGTGTTTATAATCACTTGTGAATTATGTTCTTGATAGCATGGTTTTATGTCAATTTTTTATATAATTTTGTTATAGATTCTTATTTTCACAATATTTTAAATAATCAGTTTAGGTTGTTTATGATAATATGACATGTGTCGTACCTAAGTGAAATACTAAAGATAGAGGATACCTACCTTCGTGTCCGCATTCATTATTTGCCTGGTAAAGCCTAATTAATTTGGGTTTGATGATGTTAGTTAATTACAAAACAAACGACGTTTGGTTCAATATCAAAATATGAACATATTGCAAATTGCGTGCTTCATGATCAAAACATAAACGTATTGTAAATCGCGCAACGCGCGTTGATGAATAACACTAGTTATGCATAAATTCAAAAATTAGGATCCTGTTGACTTTTTATAAACAACTTTGACCCGACATTTGATCTAGTTAGAGCGGGAATCTGAGGGTGCCCTTTTAAGGGTTTATTGCCCACATAATTACCAACTTATAACTACCTTCAATTCGACTAATCACTGGACCATTAATGATTAATCGCTAAGTCAACCGTTAATTACGACGGTTTGACTTTTAAGCTAATAACTAAGTAAAACCCAATTAAGGAAGGTCAAGGGTACTTACCAAAGTCTAATGCACTATTAGGGATGGTTTGGGTTTGCTCTCATGCTCCAGGAAGCTCCCCAATTGCAGATGGAATGAATGATCACAAGGTTGCAACATGAGGGCCTTTTATAGTGTTCTTGGTTCATTTTGATGATGACAACTAAGTCTAAGAGGTGATCCAGATCAACAACAAGTGCTCCTAGGGTCTAAAAGTAATGTAGGGGTTGTCCAAAGATGAGGAAAATCGTTTTTAAGTCGGTTACAAGCTCAAAACAGTCAACAGCCAAACTTTCCGTCACTGGGCAACCCTTACGGACCGTAAGGGGTTGGCTTACGGTCCGTAAGCCTTTTGTAGAAGGTAAAAATCTTTGATCTTTCGAGCTTTGAAAGGGCAACCAGTGTATTTCGAATTTTAGCCTCAATTATCAGTATGGGGCCTCTTATTATGGGTCTTGAACAGTTATGTACCCTACCATTTTGAAATGTTTTCATGGACTTTAAAGGAAAACCATAAACGAAGGTCTGTCGCGCTTTTCTTCGTAGGATTCCACTCTTGCAAATAAGAGTCAATTATTGCTAGTGTTTACCGGATTTGAGTATATCAGATGTTTCTAATATAAATTAGGGTCTTGGGATTTATAACGAGGTCGTTCAGAGGTACGAATTTACATGACGACACTTTTAAATCCTGCCATACATCTTTAACTAGATCCGGGTTTATAACACTTTTTGTCTTACATGACACGTGTCGTTATTTTATTAAACACGAATTTTCGAGGTGTTACAATGAAACTGATTTCAAAGCTTCTACGGTAGGTCATCGTTGAAATATTTGTTGTCGGGGGTACTGCTTCTTGTCATGGACTGAAGTTTGGATTCACGACTAAATAATCATTGAGCCACCAACTTCCCATAAAGACTGAGGCTGCCCTACCACTCGAAACCATGTTATTATGTTTGACAAACATGCCAAAGCTACAATACCCTAATCTATACTTGTCCCCTACATGCTTCTTTTTCGGGCAAACCCGTCTTACTTTCTCCATTTGTGTATATTTATACTTCGCCCCATAGCTCTCCTCGCTATGATCAAAGCTTTGAAAATTTGCCATTCTAAACGACCCCCAAATCATCTGTTAGTTTGGTAGTCCATATTTGACCCTCTGTTGTATGTGTTTTCATGATTGAGCGAACCGCCGGGAACCACAAAGTCAACTCAATCGAGCAATCCCCAACACGAGCACTACCCAAAGGATCACTTTGGTTCAAGATACGACAAACAACAATGCACAACTCAACTTTTCTCTCATTCCAAGTCCCTTCTTCGATTAATGATATGCCAGGTCGAAAAGACTGATCATATGAAGTAAACCTTCTATCTTGAAATTCGACAAGAAAGCGGAGTTTATTGTCTTCCCGAGAACACTGAATCGCGTACAATGACATGAAAGCAGGCAAGTTACCATGGTCTTGACCAAATAAAGAACAATTCTTGCAATTATTTGGATACTTCAATTTGTACGTTATGAATACTTGCGTGAAAATAGAACATATATCTAGAGATTTCATGCTAGTTACCGAATCTTGCACGGGTTTAGTTTTAGATATAGCTACATTACACTCTTCATTAGATACCAATGTATACTTGTATTTTAACGGATCCACTATAGGGAATCCCAACATTGAAATCGGTTCAAAGTAACCGAAATCATTAGGAGAAGCTAAGCTCTCCAAGATTCCACTTACTAAACTGTTATTCAAATTTATGAAGTGAGCAAATTTAAGCTTAAGAACAGCTTTTAGGGTAAGTGGATTACCTTGTGTTGTCAACCAATGAGCCGATCCAACCATACAAAGCTTACTTGTAGACGCTGACCAGAACCCATCTAAATTAAACTCCAACAAATGGCGCGAATAGTTTGACATGATATTATTGAAGTTGGAGGGGGGGGGGGTCATATGTATATGATGAATAGATTCTTAATTGGGCCTGGATTTTGTACATGTCAACAACATTTGTCTTGAAGAGGTAACCGCTGGTTCGAAAGAGGATGGACCATTGTAATGGTGGATCTTGATCAAGAATGTTTTGGCCGCCAGTGTAATGGCTAGTTGCAGGCTCAAGAAGTGAGAAGCTGGTGAACATTGTATCAGTAGGAATGGCTTCAGGAACATAAGAGTTACATTGATCGGAGTAGGAGATTGGTAATTGTGTGGGTGAGGAAAAACAGGCTTTTGAAGTAAAGACGGTAAAGATGATGAAGAAATGGAACAAGTATAAGAGTAAAGGATTCAAGGTTGCAATGAAAGATTTTTTGATGGATATCATGTGATGTTTGCAAAGCTTTGGTTTTGCTAATATGATTCCTATGAAGTCTAGCAAAGCTTTGGTTTTGCTAATATAAGTTAATTTGTAATAGATAATCATTTACAAATATTATTGCTTGACTAAAATATTATACTTGAAATGTTTATCCTAAGTTGGAGAGACAGATATATAGCATCATATACAATTATTATTTTTTTAAATTTGAACCATTGATAGAAAAAAATAAATTATTTAGATTTGTTCTTTTTTATCTGACAACAATTTAGGATTATGTAATGATCTTCATCTATTGATGCAACAAATAATAGACCAAGGATAGTAGCTGGGCTGGTTAGGCAAAAGAGTTGAAGGGTTCAACTTTGCTTAACGCAGGTCGTGGGGTCCCCCCACGTTTGCAAGACGTGGAGAGAGGTTCACTAGTTTGTTTTTGTTGTTTGCTCGAGATCCTCCACTGAGATGTGTTCAGTTTCGGATGTTAGAACAAAGAGAATGTGTGTGTTGAATGTGTAAGAAAGTGACTTGCATGTAGCAAGTACTCGAGAACAATGACCAGAGATTCTCCAAGATTCAGAGCTGATCGGAATGTCTTGCACACTATGAAGTGTCTAATTTATAGGAAAAGACATCGCTCAAAGAGGAAGCTGTTTGACTAGTGAACGTGCTTGCAGTGGGGGTTTTACCCTTTTTGGGGGTTGAAGCCTTTGACCTGCGGATATAAGGCTGTGCTCTGTGGACTTGTGCTGCTTTTGCGGCTGGGGAGTTTGGTGAAGCAATCAGAGATGTGACTCTCTACTGTTCACGTGCTGCTTTATCTCAACTCCCGGCTTTTCAACCTTCGAACCTTTTAACCTTTTAGGCTTTAATGTGTCTAAGTCATTTTATTTAGTTTTGGGCTACCCCCGTCATCAGCCCCCCAAGTCAGAGGTTTTTGGGAGTGAGCTCAAAAACTTCTGACTTTTACACATTTGCTTTTATTGCTTAAAGGCTTGAAAGCTTGAAGGCTTGGAGGCAGTTGATAATTTTGAATTTTTAAAAAACTGACAACTGATTTGATTGTTGTGTGGCAGTTTACAGGTCGGCGGATTTTTGCAGGGAGTGGTTTAATGACCATTGTTTAATTATAACTTTTATTTAGGCATTATCTTCTTTTATTATTGAAGACAAACAACAATTTTTCATTTTCTCTTCAAGTTTTCTCTGCATTTCCTTTCCATCCTTCAGGTTAGTTTTGGTTTCTTATGTTTCCTTGTTTTCTTCTTGTTTTCTACAAAATGGGTGCTCGTAAGGATTTGGCAAAATCCTTTTCTCGATTAACCCAAGAAGAGGTAGAACTGTTTTGCATGGACTATGGTATTGGGACCAAGTTTAAACCAACTGCTCCTGCTTGTGACGTTCCGATTGACAAATATCCGGCCGGTTCGCTTGCTCTTTATTGTTGTCATTTTGAGTTTTCGAACCTCCGTCATCCATTTTCCCTCTTTGTTTTAAATCTGTTGGAGTATTACCGAGTCTCCTTTGGTCAAATACAACCGAAGGGCATGGCTAGGGTTTTACATTTCAAAGTTTTATGCCGTGCCCTTGGTTATGATCCTTCACTGTTGATTTTTCGTCGGTTTTTCTGTTTGGCCAAAAATGGTGATTGGTTCACCTTTGAAACATCCAAGGTTGATGCTTGTCTTATTTCTTCCATGGTTACCACTCTTGGTACTTGGAAAGATCGTTTTTTATGGGTCTCTGATTCTATTGTCCCCTTCAAGATGGTGTGGAGGCACCCGGATGCTGTTCTCAATGAACCGGAACCCTCTGAATCCGATTTGAATGACGCTTTTCTTAAAGCCATCCGGGAGTGCCCTTCAAGGGTTCGTCCCTTTCCTGAACATTTGCTAGTTCTGTTAGGGGTTAGTAAATTGTGGGAAAACGCCAATCGGGATCCGGTTCTAATGAGGAATGGCACGGGTATCCATTTTTCTTTTTTGCTCCTTTTGTGTTTTCTTAATTTATGTCTTATGTGCTTTTTGTTTTGTGGTTATTTGCAGTCATGTCTGCACTTGATTTCATCAAAAGTGACGATACTTCTGATGTTGCGTTTGAGGATGTCCCAGTTGTTCCTGATGAAAATGTTGTAGTTAAAGGTGCTGAGCAAAGGTTTGAGGGTACTGGGTATGTCAATGTCTCTAATGTTAAGGGTTTTTCTAAACCTGTTGCTCCCAAGGATTCAACCCGTCGATCTACTTGCCGTTTACTCAAGGGTGCTCCTCAATCCACTTCTACTGAACCAGTGGAGTTGAGTGATGATATTGAGGCTTCTGAAGATCAAGGTGTTGAAGTGGGTGCTGAGAAGGAAAAGAAGTTGGTTGTTCATGGGAAGAAGAAGACCCCGGCCAAGAAGGTTATGGCTACCCTTGTTCAAGGTTCTTCGAGCAGGGACGTTGAAGGATTTGATCCAGATGAGGTTTATGTGCCTGGTTGGTCGGTGAAGGTTGATGATAGTTTTAAGGATGCTGCTGTTTGTGAAGATGTGTTAAGCCATATTGCTCCTCCATCGGTTCATGACACCATTGCTGAGATGGATGATGACATGATGTTGTCCCGCATGATTTTGAGTACTTGCAACCTTGCTGCCATGCTTCCTCAGGGGGTTGCTCTTTTTCGTAAAAGGATGCATGAGTATGAAAAATTTTCTAGGAAGAAAGAGAAAATGAAATCTTCAATGGCTGCAATGAAGAAAGAGATAGGTGGGTTTGCTGAGAAGGAAGAGGCCTGGGTTATAAAGGTTGGTGAGTTGACCAGAAGGCATGAGATTGAGCTGGGTGATCTTAAGAAAAGGTTTGAGGCCGATCGGTTGAAGCTAAAGGCTGATAGGGAGGCTTTGTCTGTTCAGCAGAAAGCCTTTGATGAAGAGAAGGAAGGCTTGAAAGCTTTGGTTGCTCAAGCTACCAGTGATAACCAATGGTTAATTGAGCAAGGTTTTCAGCAAGTTGTTACTTACCTACTTCACTCCAATGAGTTCAATTCCGCTCTTGGTGAGGTTTACACTAAATTGCTCAACTTGGGGAAACATCAAGGTCTCATCGCTGGTTACAAGCTTCATGAATCCGGGCATCCTTTGGAAAAGTCTCCCCTATTTCGTCCTGAAGCTTCTGAGGTCTTCAAGAGTTCTGTTGAACAGATGGAGAGGCTGACTTACCCGTATGTCAACCAAGTTTCTACTTGTTTTGGTAAGCCTCTTACTGTCTTGCAGGAGCTAAAACCGGAGGGCCTTAATGAAAAAGTCTGTGCTGAAGTCCTGGGTTCCCTTTCAAGAAAGCAATCTTACTCGGGAGATAGTGATGACACCCTTTCAGGAGGTCCTGATGCTTCGAAGGATGCAAGCTTGGAGGCTTCAGCAGTAGGTGGTGATGGTGGTGTGAAAGCTAAGAAGTCAAAGAAAGCAAAGAAGGTTAAAGGTGAGAGTTCCGGGGCTTCCAAGCCTCCTACTGATGCTTAATGGACATTCGTAGCTTTCTTAGCACCTTGAAAAACAATTTGTGGTTTGTAACACTAACTTAAACAATTCTAGGTTTCACAGGAACCCTTAAGGTTCTTGTTATGTGGTTATGGTTAGGCCTTTATGGCCGTTTGAACAATTTCTCAGCTTGCAAGTCGCTAGGGCTTGCTTTTAACTTAGTTTGGATATTTGGAAGTCTGTCAAGACTTTCTTTGCTATGCTATTATGTTTAACTGTTTGCTTTGTGTTGTGTTTTTTATACTTGTGCCTATTTTGTTAAGGCAGCTTGGTTGGCTTCAAGCCTTCTGGCTATCCCGTATGTAGGTTGAAGCCTTTAAGGCTTCTGGTTGTCACATATATAGCTTGAAGCCTTTAAGGCTTCTTAGTTTTGTGACTTGGCTTGTTTTGTATCTTTGAGTTTTATAACTTTTCATTCAAGTTGTTGCATTATTCCTTAGGTTATTTCTTTTTCTTGTAGCTTTGTCTTTGTCGAGTTTGTGTTGTCTTTATGTTTTTTATACCTTAAAGGGTTCAGTGCTGCAGTCACTTAGCCTTGGTATTTTTAACAAGAAGACATAGCACCTATCCTATTTATTTATTTATTTTTTTTTTCATTTGATTTCATAAGCCTGTTTGTTGATTATTTTTCTAAGGCTTAAGGAACATTTGGTGTAGGCTGTTCAAACCCGTCTATGAGACAACTTTGTTTTCAATAATGAGTCTCATGGAGTTGTATTGATTTAGGAACTCACCCCTTATATAGGTTCATTCAACTTTTGAACCTATTAAGCGATGTGGCCTGGGAGCTCATCCCCTTACATGGCCCTTGCCATGGAGTTTTTTGTTAGGTTCTCAACCTAATCTTAGTATAGAAAGACAAATTTGATAAAACAACTTCATTCCTTCAAGAGATATTGTTTTTACAAAAGGTATTCATAGTGTCACTCTTGAAATACAACTTGTGAAATACAAACCAATCTTTCCCATTTAGACATGGAACCTTTTCAAGGTTTTTCCATTCCAGTGCCTTGGAAGCCTTTTACCCTCTGAGTCTGCTAGCTTGTAAGATCCACCCTTATGTGCAACAAATAATAGACCAAGGATAGTAGCTGGGCTGGTTAGGCAAAAGGGTTGAAGTGTTCAACTTTGCCTAACGCAGGTCGTGGGGTCCCCCCACGTTTGCAAGACGTGGAGAGAGGTTCACTAGTTTGTTTTTGTTGTTTGCTCGAGATCCTCCACTGAGATGTGTTCAGTTTCGGATGTTTGAACAAAGAGAATGTGTGTGTTGAATGTGTAAGAAAGTGACTTGCATGTAGCAAGTACTCGAGAACAATGACCAGAGATTCTCCAAGAATCAGAGCTGATCGGAATGTCTTGCACACTTAATGAAGTGTCTAATTTATAGGAAAAGACAACGCTCAAAGAGGAAGATGTTTGACTAGTGAACGTGCTTGCAGTGGGGGTTTTACCCTTTATGGGGGTTGAAGCCTTTGACCTGCGGATAAAAGGCTGTGCTCTGTGAACTTGTGCTGCTTTTGCGGCTGGGGAGTTTGGTGAAGCAATCAGAGATGTGACTCTCTACTGTTCACGTGCTGCTTTATCTCAACTCCCGTCTTTTCAACCTTCGAACCTTTTAGGCTTTAATGTGTCTAAGTCATTTTATTTTGTCTTGGACTACCCCCGTCATCATCATCCAATATATATTTTTTAGAAAGATAAAAAAAAAGAAATAAAAATAAAAGAACACTCCAACCTTATACTTAGTAATGTTTTGATGAAAAGTTGTAAGATTCTAAATTTTAGTTTCTGTCTTAGAAGTGAAAAATAAAAATAAAATAGGTAAAATGAAATTAGTTAAATAAAAAGAAGTTGAATGATGGTTTGACTTAGTTTTGATATCATGTGATGTTTATAACGGGTTTCATTGTGTGCAACTTGTCACCTTCCAAGAGAATACAATGATTCGAATCAAGTGGGGTGGTGATATTCGTCAAATGATTCATCTTAACATAATTTCCATTAAGAATGTCCGGCATAGCTTTGAATTAATCAAATTGTACTTGGATAAACATTTAGGAGATGTTTGACTTTTTTTTTTTTAATCTGTAAAATAATTATCCAAACTACTTCTTTTGTTTTAAAAACAGTTGGTTTTATGTGTCGAGGACACACAACTACTTATTTGATGATTTATTGCATTGTAGATAGAATTTACAAAGGTCTTGTATATAACATGGAGGACCGGGGATATTTCATTACCAAAAGCCTAGCAAGACGCTAACAAACAAACAACAACCAATAGCCAACCGGCCCAGCAACACTAAATTAAACACCATCAAATTAAAAGCAAAACGATACCACCGAGACTCATCAAGCGAGACTTTTAATCCATAAGCACCCTAAAACATTGACTTCCTGAATAATGTTGCTAACCACAACCTTCTTATGGTTTAACATCAAATCGTTTCTCGCCTTCCAAATAGCCCAACAGGCCAAAAGCATAACTGATTGCATCATCCTTGTCGTTGTTTTCGAAGCCCATTTTGAACATGTGCAAGCTGAGGATATCTCGGGTTCATAAAGCAAAGATGGGAGGCATGTGGCACCAAGAGGCACCCCCAGACCAGACTTCATGACAGGGGCGAAGGTTAGAAGTGGCCAGGGGCGCCCGACCTCTCGAACTTTTCGCTCAGTAATGTTATGTATGTAGCTTTCGTATAGAAATTTTTGGATATATACGTTTTCGGACCCCCCTCGGTCGGAAATCTCAAGCTTCGCCACTGCTTCATGAGACATCGAACATGAAGTAAAGATATGGTTGTGGGGCGCTCGGACTAAGGAGCATGAGAGAGAATGCTCAACTTACATGAACTGCCATGTTCACAGTTTTTTATGAAGTTTACACGGCTAAGATTTAATATTAGCAAGAACCAATGGCTGATATTGATTTTAAAGTCAGTTAGAGTGCTTGGCGTCAATAGAATATATGATTAATAAGATTTTTTTTGTTTATTTAATATACTCAACAAAAAAATCATTTTGATGTCACATTTTCATCCAGTCATGAATCATGATTATTGAATATGGGGTGTTTTCATTGGTTACCCATGTTCCCTTATTACTGCATCCACGTTTCCGATTTATCGCATGCATGAACCTCTGTTCCCTGCATATTTAAATACCTTGTACCTGCATTTGAGAAGTTAAGAAGAAAAAAAGTTGCAAATTGTTCTCTTATATTTACTTTCAATTTTAGTTTTACAATTGTTCTTCGTTCGTAATTTGGAGATCACCGATCTCGAACTCGGTACTATCACACTAAATCTTTCAGTTTTATACATTCTGGTAATCTGGTAGATTTTTTCTTGTATTCATTCAGCATTCTTTGTTTCATCCTATCAAGATGTTATGTTATTTTGTCGTGTTGGACTATGCACCCCAACTGTTTGTGAAAATGCCTGAATGATTTGAGTGCATCTGGGGCTCATCTTTGAGTGATTTTGTAGTGTAAGAGTGGGTATAATGCGGAACTTACACTGTGATTAGTAATAGAATTTCAAACTGATTATTTGACCCCTATATGCATGATCCTTTAATCGATTATCAAATAACTCATTTCAAAATGCACATCTGAACACCCTTATAAATTTTGAATTTGTATAATCATTAGCCACAACTGTTATTTCACAAGATGTCTTGTTTTACATGAATAACAAATAACTTAGAAAGACTGTAAAAAACCATACATACATTTAGGAATAGATTACTCAATGCTTGTTACAGGCATCACTTCATACTCAACATTCCCCTGGAATCGCTTTGGAAACATAAACCGACCGCCAACACGTTGCTGCAAGAAAACGATCACTGCAAATAACAGGCCTCCACAAAGAATGACAACATCCCAAGAAGGTGAGTAAAAGTTTGATCTCGGATTTGCATAAATATATAACCTATCTAACTGATGGCTCATATACTTTTGACCCCTGTAAAAATCATATGCATGAGGCAGTAAGCGAATGAATGTGGTTCCTATATAAAAGGAATGACTCAAAGCATTTTCTTTTGAAGCCTGGAAAATATTGAGTATCAACTGTGGGAATAGAAAGCCATCAATAGTTAATCCAGCAAAAGATCTCAAGTCAACCCAGATGGAACGCTGACTTTGACTTGAAATAGTGCCATTATTGTTCTTCCAGTTCAGAAGAAACATTGTTGACCCACCGATAATATACATCGGTAAACAAATGCAAAGTGTCCGTATTTCATGAATCCACCTTTTATTTTTTGCAATCCATGTTAACTGAAGAAGACGGAATTGCAAAATGAAAGCCACCATTGTCACTAACCTCACAATCACCTCGTTTGCTTCAAGCAATCCATCACTCCTAATTGGTACATTTCGCTGATTGCTAGTGTTTGAGAATATCGCCTCAAAGTTTAGCACTAGAGGCACCATGTGCCCGAGAGTAAGAATTAACATCGTCGAAACCGAAATGAAATTAACCATTTCAGCTCTCTTCTTCAGATGAAGTAACTGTCGTCTTGTAAACACACATATAAGTGTGTCCGATATCAAGACCATGATGATCTCTAAATCCATTCTCCATATTGATTCTCTTGCTTCAGTTTCGTCGAATATTTGTGAAATGATATTGAGATTCTCAAAGTACAAAGCATCGTTTTTTTCACGTAGGCTCTCGATGTTTCCCTTTATGAAACTTTCCTTACCTCGCGGGAATTGGAATTTGACAAGAATCTCACAGTCAAAAGAAGCATTTTTCAAGTTTCTACAACCAACCATACAAAGTTGCCCCGTTTTATCATCATAAACCCCTTCTGCTGATATCTCCACTTTATTATCATCAGTAGAGGATAAATTTAGTGACGAAATCCCGCTTCTTCCAATGGAACTAATGTTCAGCATAAAATTGACCTCATAGCTGACATTCACTGGACCGTTGTAGGCGGTTGTTGAAATATCCGCTGCAGGGGGTACCGCCTCCTCCCATGGCTTGAAGTTTGTGTTCTCGATAATGTAATCGTTGAACACCCGACTTTCCACAAGGATTGGGACTGCAAATCCCCTCGAAACCATGTTCTTATGTTTGACAGACATGCCAAATCCATAATACCCTAATTGATGCTCCCCTAGATACTTGTCGTCTACACGCTTCTTTTTCGGGCAAATCTGCCTTACTTTCTCCATTTGTGTATATTCATACTTCACCGCATAATTCTCCCGACTATGATCAAAGCTTTGAAACTTAGCCATTCTAAACGACCCCAAATCATCTGTTAACTTGGTAGTCCAAATTTGTCCCTCTATGATATGCGTTTTCGTGATTGACCGAACAGCGGGGAACCACAAAGTCAACCCAATCGAGCAATCTCCAACATGGGCACTGCTCAGAGGATCACTCTGGTTCAAGATATGACAGGCAACGATGGACAACTCATATTTTCTCCCATTCCAAGTTCCTTCTCCGATTAATGATATGTCAGGCCGGAAAGACTGACCATATGAAGCAAACCTTCTATCTTGAAATTCGACTAGAACACGAATTTTATTGTCTTCACGAGAACACTGAATTCCGTACAATGAAATAAATGCAGGCAATTTACCATGGTCTTCACCAAATAGAGAACAATTCTTGCAATTACTTGGATACTCCAACTTGTAAGTTATGAATCTTTGCGTGAAAATCGAACATATATCTAGATATTTTATTCTAGTCACCGAATCTTGGACGAAATTACTTTTAGATATAGTTACATTACACTCTTCATTCGATACCAATGTATAGTTGTATTTTAATGGATCCACTTGTGGGAATGCCAAGATTGAAATCGGATCAAAGTAATCAAAATCATTAGGAGAAGCTAAACTCTCCAAGATTCCACTTACTAAACTGTTTTTCATATTTATGAATCTAGCAAATTTAAGCTTAAGAACAGCGTTTAGTGTAAGTGGATTACCTTGTTTTGTAAACCGAGTCGAACCAACCATACAAAGCTTACTTGTTGACACTGACCAGAACCCATCTAAATAAAACTCCAACGATTGGTGATGTCCCCGTGAATAATTCGACATGATTTTAGTGAATTTGGAGGTGGGATCATATGTATATGATCGGTAGAATCTTAACCGGGCCTGGATTCTGTACGTGTCAACAACGTTTGTCCTGAATAGGTAACCGTTGGGTAGAAAGTTGATGGACCATGGTGATGAGGGATCTTGATCAAGAATGTCTTGACCCCCGCTGTAATGGGTATTTACAGGGTCGAGCTGCGAGAATCTGGTGAACATATTATCAGTAGGAATGGCTTCAGGAACATAAGAATTACAGTGATCAGAGTAGGAGATTGGTAATTGTGTGGGTAAGGAGAAGGCTTTTGAAGTAAAGAGGGTGAAGAACATGAAGAAGAAATGGAACAAGCTTTGGAGTGAAGGATTCATGGCTGGAATGAAAGTTTTTTGATGGATATCATTTGATGTTTACATATAATGGTTGCATTTCATGAAGTGTGGTTATTAAAATTGTTAATTTATTTTAGAAACTCTGGCAAAGCTTTGATTTGTTAATTTAACTTTAAGTCAACTTATAATCAAATAATCATTTACAGGTATGATTATATTACTTAACTAAAACTAAAATAATATATCTGAAATAGAAAAATATGAAAACACCCCGAAAAACATTTTTTCAATTATCACATCATATTTTCATTCGAGATTTAAATACATTCATTTCATCTAGATCATCGATTTTTTATATTTTGTTTCTCATAACTAAATTAGCTTTTTATTTCCATGTTAATTTGAAATAATTAAACAATAAAAAAATACATCAAAGTGTGTTGTGATATTATAAAACTGAGGAAAGTTCTGAAAATTTAATTAGAAAATTAATATTTCGTAAATTGAAATTTTTAAAAATTAAACTAGATTTGAAGGTCATATACATAGTGGTCATTTTGTCATTGGTTAGAGTACCGTATGTGCAACTTGCCACCTTACATTAGACTAAGATGATTCCATTTAAGGGGTTATTTAACTTAAAAAAATTATTTGTTTAACAGAATTCTGTTAGTAAGTCTGTCATAGATTTATTTTGCGAATATAAATCAAATTGTAATTAAATAATCATTTAGGAGATGTTTGACTATTCGCATTAACCAGCTTCTTTACTTATTTTTTTTTTTTTTAAATTCGTATAATAAGTATCCCAATTGCTTCCTTTTCTTTTAGAAACTGTTGGTTTATGTGTTGAAGAGACATAAAAGAATATAACTAATTATTTGATCTTAAATAACAAGACATTATTCTTTTATGGATTACAAACTGATTGTCAAATAACTATTTGCAGAATATAGATCCAAACACAACTTAATCTCATTGTGAACAAGTAGTTCACTATTAATTGATGTCATAATTGTCGCAGAGTGTAACGAGCCTGATTTTCATAACCAAGTTCTTAGTTGTCATTTCCTGAAAAAAAAAAAACAAGCTTAAGATGTCAACTAAACAAGTTGAGTGAGTTCGCAGGGCTTAAGATACAAAATGTTAACCGATAAATCAATCCGCGCTTATAAATGAATTACCATGAGCAACATAACCAAACCTAGTGACTATCTTGTCGCGCCAATGTTCTACCACGACATTTAATGTAAATGGAAAATATACAATAGCTTTGATCACAACCGATGTTAGCGTGACTAACCACAAAAGAGGGTGTCAATCCAAATAGTACTATCTATATAAATCTTTGGCTTTACTAAAAGCTAATGGTTATGTTTAATTGTATGGACTTTGTTTATGATAGTGAATGCATCAACTCATGAAATTATCTATACTATATTATAATGTATGAGGCAAGGACATTTTAAGATACTCAAAAAATAAGAACCCCCCCCCCCCCCCCCCTTATATATAGAAAGACCCCTAAAATGAGAGTATTTTGGTCTTTTAAACACTATTTATTTTTTAGCCGCTAAAATTATTACACTTAAATCCCTAAGGTTTTAACAAAATTATAGATAATTAGTTACAATTCACCTCTCCATAACAAACTTATAATTTTTTTACTTATTCTTGACATATTTTATAAACTATAATGTTTAAAAAAAAATCCAAAGATAGCATGACGACCTACACATTTTTGTCGACGTTTCGGTAGTTGTCTTGTTCAATATCGACGCACAGATTAAAAGGTACAAGTAGTTAATGCTTTAATGTACAAGTGATTTAAGAAAATAACAACAAATAATTTTTTTGGTACATAATGTGTAGATAGAAATAGCCACCCGTTTGTCAATTTTCTTACTTTCTACTCTATCAGTCCCCAAAGATGTAAAAGATGTAATGTTAGACTTAGCACATGGTTCAATTAAAAATGTTGGACACTGATCGAATGTCTAAAAATGTGCTTAATTGAGTACAGAATACACAAAACATGTGGAACACAATCAAATTTACAAATTCGAAGTAATGATTCCTGTAGAGCAAAAGTTATAGTACATCAACAACGGTGTTACAACCTAAAGTCCGAGCGAGGGATATTGCTTCCAAGCATGTTCCAGCATCAACTTAGCCAGTAGTTCCGCAGATACGCCTTTCAACACTGTACAAAAAACATGTGGAACACAATCAACTTTACAAATTCGAAGTAATGATTCCTGTAGAGCAAAAGTTACAGTACATCAACAACGGTGTTACAACCTAAAGTCCGAGCGAGGGATATTGCTTCCAAGCATGTTCCGGCATCAACTTAGCCGGTAGTTCCGCCGATACGCCTTTCAACACTGTGTGTAAAGTTTTCATTAAGGTCACGAGTGCGTTTCAGCAATAAAAACTGACAAAAATAACATATGTAAAATATAAAACTGACATATTGAGTGATTAATTTAACATAAATGAAAAACCGTTTTTACCCGTTACACTATAGCGCGCTACATAACGACATGCATTTGAGATCCTGTTCACAAGCTCTAATCCCAGCCCATCACTCTCCTTGAAACTCTTAAGCCCAGCTACCAAAACTTGAACTCCTGAGCCCATCTAGCCCAAGCGTTTAGCCCAACTCACAAACAAATAGAACAATTTTATGAGAACAATAAAAAATAACATATGTAAAATATAAAACTGGCATATTGAGTGATTATTTTAACACAAATAAAAAACCGTTTTTACCCATTACATTATAGCGCGCTACATAACGACTAACATAAATAACATATGTAAAATATAAAACTGACATATTGAGTGATTATCTATACTATATTATAATGTATGAGGCAATGACATTTTTGTTGATGCACTACATCTGTCGACTTCGTCTTGTTTCGAGTCTTACACTAGTTAGAAAAGATCAGGGCACGTAAAATGAGAAAATGTGATAGATTTAGTGAGATTTCGCTTGAACAATAGTTTAAGTTGAAGGTTTCGCTTGAAGCATCTCAAGCGAAATCATTTCATCAGATTTCGCTTGAGACATGCTGATGTCCATCCCAAGCGAAACCTTGAAGTCTATATATAGGAGGTTAGTGTCAAGCGAAATCATAAGTTGTTTTTGTGTGATTTCCATACCGAGGTGCTGCCGGTGTGAGAACTGATTGTAATTGCTTTCTAATCAATACAAATCAGTGTTAAAGTGAAGATTCAGCTGTTTATAGGTCAAATACTTGTTTTCCGCACCTGTATTTGATGGGATTCCTTTGAATCGACTCGTTTAGGTCGTGAACACGATCCTTTCAATTGGTATCAGAGCCAAGAGGAGGAGTTCTGCAAAATTCAGCTGAAATTGATCTAAATCTCTTACTTCTACATCTTCTTTCATCAGTTCAGAAATTTTTCACGGTCAAAAACTATTCAATTTCTCACGGATTGTTTAAAAGTACAAGATAACAAACCCTTGAAAGTTTCATAGCAAAATTCGACTTAAAAGTGATCAAAATCGACCTTCGAATGGATTTCGCTTGAAGAACAAAGCTTCATTGGACGATTTCGCTTGAACTTTCAAGCGACACTTAACATCTCGCTTCAACGTTTTCGCTTCAGTGTTTCGCTTCAAGGTTTTCGCTTCAGGATTCTCACTTCAGACAGTTTCGCTTGAACGATTTCGCTTCAAAGAATTGATTAGTCTCGCTTCAACCAGTTTGACAGATTATTTCGCTTGAAGAAAGTCCAGTTGACTAGTTCGCTTGAAAGCTACAAATTGACTATTTCGCTTGAAAGAATCTGTTATTGAAAATCGTGCTATTGAAACATGGATAATGATTTTCACAACGCGTTTGCAACATCGTCTAATTCATCTTCCATTGCTCAGAACATGAATTCAGAAAATGAAACGGGGACTACTCAGAAACCCCCGAAGCTAATGTGCATTGAGGAATACTATGGATGGAAAAATCGTTTCGAAAACTGGGTGCAAGCAAATCATCTAAGATCATGGGAATGTATTCTAAAAAAATATATGCTACCACGTACTGAAATGGAGACAGTAAAACAAATTTCAGAGTTTGGTAATGAAGAACGGGAAATGTATCGAGCTGAAAAAATGATGATCAGTTTGCTTCAACAAGCTATCAAAGAAGACATCTTTATATTACTTCAACATGACAAAACATCAAAGTCAATCTGGGATGCTTTGAAAGTCAAAGTTGAAGGTAGTGCAAACATGATTAAAAGCAAAAAGGCGTTGATTAAAAAGGAGTTTGACTTGTTCACAAGTTTGCCTGGAGAAGATACAAAGAAACTCATTGAACGATATTGTCACTTAGTTCGAACAATGTCAATGATGAACATTAACAAAGAAGATGAGGAATGGGTGGATAAGCTTGCTGATGCGTTACCTCAGAAAGAGTGGGGAACTTATTTGATGATACTGAAGAATACCGGAGTTTATGAAGGGTTGTCAATCTCTCAGTTTATTGAAAAGATTGAAAGTCAGGATTTGGAACAGCAGAAGATCGCAAGGATGAATAATCCAAGTGGTCAACAAGATGTTAAGATGAATTACAAGGGTAGTGTTCCGACTTCAGAAGCTGAGAGAAGTCCAAAAATTCAGACTGCTTATAGTGTTGGGGATTCTACAGAAAAGACTGATCAAAACTCAAACAAAAGCAACAGTGGTTTCTCATTGTATCCAAGTGTAAATCCGAAAAGCTCATCAGAAAGTTTTCAGTCTCAAAGCACAAAGATGGGAAATGGTTGTGTGATTCAATGCAATATAGCTCTAAATCTTCCAGAAGGTCAAAGTTTTTCTGAAGACATTGCAAAAGATCATATGGCATTACTTGGTTCCGTGCTTATATCATATGAAGGTTTAGTTGCTGGTAGAATTGGAAATCCTATGCTTACCAAAGAGGATTACGACCAAATAGATGCCGAAGAGATGGAACTAATGGATATCAAATGGTGTCTTGCAAGTGTTCTTAGACGTGCTGAAAAGTTCAAAACAATTACCGGGAGAAATGACTTTCTTGATGCTTGTGTTTCTACTTTAGGTTTTGATAAATCTAAAGTTACTTGTTTCAGGTGCAGGGAAAAAGGTCATTTTAAGAGGGAGTGCAAGAACAGAGAAGTTAGTGGTGCTCAAAATCCATTTGGAAAAGATGATTACTACCGGAAAGCCATTTATCAGCAAGTTGGTCAGACACAAGACTCACAGACGGCTCATGGTAGAAAGATTGAAGATTCAAAGAAAGGATGTTTGGTAGATTTCAACTGGAGCAACTACATTTCTTCTAACAGCACAGCATGTTTAGTGGACCAAAATGATGAACAACTACCTGAAGGATTCAGCTGGGATATGTTTGTTGATGAAAAAGGGGATTTCAAAGCTTTCATTGCAAAGATTGTTAGAGAACCAAATTTGTTTGCTACTTGGATGAGATCAATTGGTGAAACAGTGAAAGATCAATCGATTACATCTGAAGAAAGTTCAGAAAGTGCTGATTCTGAGTCATTAACTACAGATGAGAGTGTACAAAATGATGATACTTCAGAAAAAGAAGTTATTTTTGATCAAACACCATCTGATTCTGGTATTTCAGATGATGATTCTGAAAAATCTGTAGAGTTTGATCAAACACCGATCGAGAGTAGCAGTGATGATGAGGAAGAGAAACATATTAATATTGCTAAAAATCATCTTTCTCCTGAAAGTTTTCATTTTTATTTTGCAGATCGCATGGAGAAACTGAAGGAGAAACAAGCTGCAAAAGAAAAACAACAAGATGTGAAGGTTGAAACTGTTGTTCAAACTGAAGAAGTTAAAATTGTGAATGAAGAAAAGATGACTGAAACTGAGAAGGTAATTAGTGAAGAAAAAGTAATTGAAGTAGTAAAAACAATCGAGATTGAGAAGATTGTTGAAGTTGAAAAGCCTTGCAAGAAGTGTTTGGAAGCTTGCAAAAATTGCGAAGAAAAAGATGTGACTCTGTTTGATAGAGAAAGACTGATAGAAAAGTTACTATCTGACATCAGCTATGTGAAAGAATCTTATAGCGTGTTGAACAGAACAGTGACAGGTCTTCAAACAACGAACTCTGAAAGAGAAAAGGCTTTAACGATGACGAATTCTACGCTGATGACAAAACAAAAGGCAATTAATCATTACATCGAAGAAAATGCTAATCTAAAGCAAGAGTTGGAGAAAGAAAAGATCGAGAATGAAAGGATCAGAAGGTTATTACTGAGTTATTCTTGTTCTGATTATGTTATTGATCGAGTTTATCCTACTGTTGCAGGTTTTGAAGCATTTCAGGATGAGAAGCTAAAGAATGAGACTGGTAAGAAATCGACTGTTAAATACAACAAGTGTCCGCCTCCTATCTGGGAAGGGTATTCTCCTAGAAAACCAAATGAGGAGCAAGTCGAAAAAGCAGTCAATATAAAGTTAAAATCAGAGACAACTGACGTTTTACCAGATAACATTGACATCACATTTACCGCGTCTGATACTGATCATGAGTCTGAGTTAATCAAAAGGGTGGTTGATCAGGTGTTGGATACTGAGGAGGTGTCTGAGTCAAAATTTGAGTCTGGGTGTTCAAGTTCGTCAGTCAACAGTTCAAAGTCGTCGGAAAAACGGTCTTACAGTAAAGAATTTTTGTTATCAAAAGCAAATTTGGATGATGAAACATTTAAAGTTGCATATACTTTAAATGATTCTGACAAATTATATTCTGATGAAGAGTTTCCGATGGATAGTGTTAGATTTGACAAGATCAAAAAGGTTTTCAAAATGACAGAAATTAATATTTCTGACACTAAAAATTTAAATCTTAATGAAAAACCTAAAAAATACACTTCAAGAGTTCAACAACGGTTAAACAAGAAAAAAGGGAAAAAGGATTACAATTTTAGTTCTGGTTTTCAAAAGAAAACAAATCAAAATTGTAGTTACAAAAGAAAAGGTTTAGGTTTTATTCAGCAAGAAAGTTACAGAAATGTAAACAATTCTAAACTAAAAACAGAATTTGTTTCAGGTGGAAGTGTTGAAGATGAACAGAAGAAACCTTTCTGGAGACAAACAAACCAGGAGTTTCTTGTTGAAAGAAAAAGAACAGGAACTGGAGTTTTTCATTCAAGAGACATTCCAAGAGATACAAGAACTTGTTTTCAATGTCAAGTTGTTGGACACATTGCTCACAATTGTCCAAACAAAGTCAACAGAAAACAGGGAGTCTCTGAAAAACTTAAAGAAAAAATGGTTGAAAGGAATGAATCACCAACTACAAACTTTAAAATTTTGACAATTCAAAAAATGAAGTTGGTGAAAATTATAAAAAATTGTACAAAAAGAAGGCAAAAGACAACCAAAAATGGATTGTTAAAAAATCAGATGAAAAATCTGACTATGAATCTGATTTCACAAAATCAGAGGAGTCACAAGATGAGATCAAAGATTTGATGAATGATGTTGACATTAAATCACTGAGTGTGGAAGAGATTAAACAAATGGTTGGTAAAGTAGAAATCTCAGATTTTGATATTGAAAAAACATTTAATGAAAATGTTAAGAAAATTTTTAAGAAAATGCTTGATGGGAAAGTAAAGGGGGTTAAAGATTTTTATGCAACTAAAAAGGCAACTTACAACCCTACTGCTCAGGAATTGGAAGCCACCAAGTCAAATAAGACTTGGGTGGAAGTTTGCTTTCCTTAAAGTCTTAGGACTTGCCGGAGATCCCAAGTTTATATCGTGGATCAGGAATCGGCATTTTTCTAATTTTTGAAGTTTTTGGTTGAAAGTTTTTGATAGTGTTTGAATGTTTACAGGTTGTATGACTACGCCGGAGCTTCCAGGATGGTAAGTGTGAAGCAGGAATCGGCATTTTGATTGGTAAAATGGTGATGTAGACGTAACATTCCTACAAGTGGTATTGTGTTCTACATGTGATAATTCTTACAATTGGTATAGTAGGTGCATACATGCAAGTGGTAAATCAGGGACATTAATTTGTACTTGATCTGCTACAAATAGTTAAGTAGACAATGTGATGAACCACACCCCGAATCTTCAAATGATTATATCATCAAAACTTATTTTCCGGAAAAATCATTTTGATTAAAAAAAACTTAAGTGTTTTGAAATCTAAATGAGAAAATAGTTTTGTGATAGGGGGAGTTCTGATTGTTTATGCCGAGTGAATGACGATTTGATGCGATTTGATATCAGTTGTCAAGTTTTTGTATAGTTTGTATGTTTTTTTTAATTGTGTCAAGAGTTTTAGTTTTCAAATTTCCTAAAATGTGTTTGCATTTTAGGGGGAGTAAATTTTTTTTCAGAAAATCCAAAAACATTTGAAAATTTGAAAAAGACAAAAACATGATAAAATTCAAAAATGAGTTTTTGTTGCATAAAAGAGGAAATGATAGTACATCAGTGGACTATCACAACATGCTAAAGAATTGGAAAGAAAAATGTGATAAACAATCTTACTGTGGATATGTCAGTAGGTTTTTGCACATTTAGTAGATTGTGACGAGATATAAACATAAATTTCAAACTTGCTTGTTCTGTGGGTTAACACAAACTTGGATATATAGGTAACCCCTGAAATCTTGTTTGAAAGGTCCCTTATTCTGAGATACTAGGTCTTTATGCTCAGTGATATCTGGGGTATTATCCCGGGACTTCTGATTTTGCGGAAGCAATGGCCTAGTCCCCGGAGAATACTTTATATTTGCTTGAAATATAGCTCACCCTCAGCTAAAAAATGATGAAACATTGAAAAATGCTAATCATGGCTGTTGAAACAAAAGATCCTCTAAAGGGGACACACCAAAAGTCGAAGCCGTCATCTCTCTGCGTATACGGGAGTATCGACCTGAGCTCTCACGGCCCTCGTACTATAATTTATTCCCCTGACAGATATCATCTGTGGTATATTCACCTGTAAGACTGAATATTGGGATCTGGATACGGGAGTATATTCAAGTAGTGGGACACACGGATAAGTTTAAGTTGCTTAAAACATTAACTATGTATCTCGGATCAGTTGAACTTTGTGTGAAAATTTAAGTGGACAAATATACTGACAATCTAGGTAAATTGTTTAGAACTTAAAATGAAATGAAGCTTAACGGTGTTAGTGATATGTTTCATAAACTGATATGATCCTCTTGCACGAACTCACAAAAATATTGTTTGTATATATTTCTTTATTGCATTCCTTTACAATAACAAAATTACAAAAAGATTTTCAGTGTGTTTTAGCATAAATTTTTTAAAAAATATCAAAAAGATTTTTGGCAACTGATATTGGAAAGCTGATTGTCAAAATTTCAAGTGCTAAACATGATGACTTGGTTGTGAGGGGGAGTGAATCTTAAAATGTCAAAAGGTTTGTTAAAATCCTACAATTGGTATTTTTAAAAACCTACATTTGGTTCATCATTGGTTTGTGATATGAGAAAGAGTTATCTGATTATATCAGATTGTTGGTGCATTTAAATTGTTAAATTTTAGAAAATTTATTTCTGGGTTAAGATTGTTACAGGTGAGCCAGGTTGATTCATTCAAAGTTTACAAAAGTCAGAATCTGATTATGAATCTAAAAGTTTGTTAGCAGCTGATGCTGATGAACTTAAGGAATCAAGAGATCTGATCAAGAGAATTAGATAAAAGTCAGGCAATGATCTTGTAGACAAAATTTGAGTCAGACATCGATCCTGATACAGATTTTGCTGAAGAACGAATGAATGCCAGCAAATCGTGAGGGGGAGTCTGATAGAGCCAGGTGATTCTGGAGAAGAAGATAGAGAGAGAAAAGCCCAGAGACTGATCAAGAATGAAGATGTGAAGATACAGTGTTGTTGTGACTCGATAGTCGACTCGTCAACATCTGAGGGGGAGTCTGTTGATGCACTACATCTGTCGACTTCGTCTTGTTTCGAGTCTTACACTAGTTAGAAAAGATCAGGGCACGTAAAATGAGAAAATGTGATAGATTTAGTGAGATTTCGCTTGAACAATAGTTTAAGTTGAAGGTTTTGCTTGAAGCATCTCAAGCGAAATCATTTCATCAGATTTCGCTTGAGACATGCTAATGTCCATCCCAAGCGAAACCTTGAAGTCTATATATAGGAGGTTAGTGTCAAGCGAAATCATAAGTTGTTTTTGTGTGATTTCCATACCGAGGTGCTGCCGGTGTGAGAACTGATTGTAATTGCTTTCTAATCAATACAAATCAGTGTTAAAGTGAAGATTCAGTTGTTTATAGGTCAAATACTTGTTTTCCGCACCTGTATTTGATGGGATTCCTTTGAATCGACTCGTTTAGGTCGTGAACACGATCCTTTCAATTTTAAGATACCCAAAAAATAAGAACTCCCCCCCTTTATTTATAGAAAGACCCCTAAAATGAGGGTATTTTGGTCTTTTAAACACTATTTATTTTTTAGCCCCTAAACATATTACACTTAAATCCCTAAGGTTTTAACAAAATTATAGATAATTAGTTACAATTCACCCCCCCCCCCATAACAAACTTATAATTTTTTACTTATTCTTGACATATCTTATAAACTATATTGTTTAAAAAAATCCAAAGATACCATGACAACCTACACATTTTTGTCGACGTTTCGGTAGTTGTCTTGTTCAATATTGACGCACGGATTAAAAGGTACAAGTAGTTAATGCTTTAATGTACAAGTGATTTAAGAAAATAACAACAAACAATCTTTTTCGTACATAATGTGTAAATAGAAATAGCCACCCGTTTGTCAATTTTCTTACTTTCTACTCTATGAGTCCCCAAAGATGTAAAAGATGTAATGTTAGACTCAGCACATGGTTCAATTAAAAATGTTGGACACTGATCGAATGTCTAAAAATGTGCTTAATTGAGTACAGAATACACAAAACATGTGGAACACTATCAAATTTACAAATTCGAAGTAATGATTCCTGTAGAGCAAAAGTTACAGTACATCAACAACGGTGTTACAACCTAAAGTCCGAGCAAGGGATATTGCTTCCAAGCATGTTCCAGCATCAACTTAGCCAGTAGTTCCGCGGATACGCCTTTCAACACTGTACAAAAAACATGTGGAACACAATCAACTTTACACATTCGAAAGTAAGGATTCCTGTAGAGAAAAAGTTACAGTACATCAACAACGGTGTTACAACCTAAAGTCCGAGAGAGGGATATTGCTTCCAAGCATGTTCCGGCATCAACTTAGCCGGTAGTTCCACCGATACACCTTTCAACACTGTGTGTAAAGTTTTCATTAAGATCACGAGTGTGGTTCAGTAATAAAAACTGACAAAAATAACATATGTAAAATATAAAACTGACATATTGAGTGATTAATTTAACATAAATGAAAAACCGTTTTTACCCGTTACACTATAGCGCGCTACATAACGACGTGCATATGAGGTCCTGTTCACAAGCTCTAATCCCAACCCATCACTCTCCTTGAAACTCTTAAGCCCAGCTACCAAAACTTGAACTCCTGAGCCCATCTAGCCCATGCGTTTAGCCCAACTCACATACAAATAGAACAATTTTATGAGAACAATAAAAAATAACATATGTAAAATATAAAACTGACATATTGAGTGATTATTTTAACACAAATAAAAAACTTTTTTTACCCGTTACACTATAGCGCGCTACATAACGACTGGCATAAATAACATATGTAAAATATAAAACTGACATATTGAGTAATTATTTTAACATAAATGAAAAACCGTTTTTATCCGTTACACTATAACGCGCTACATAATGACGTGCATATGAGATCCTGTTCACAAGCTCCAATCCCAGCCCATCACTCTCCTTGAAACTCTTAAGCCCAGCTACCAAAACTTGAACTCCTGAGCCCATCTAGCCCATGCGTTTAGCCCAACTCACATACAAATAGAACAATTTTATGAGAACAATAAAAAATAACATATGTAAAATATAAAACTGACATATTGAGTGGTTATTTTAACATAAATGAAGATATTATGCGTCACATTTTAAATTATTAATATATCTTATAAAAACTAAAAAATAACCACAACAAACTTCCAAAATAAAAGGGTGACAAATCTAAAATTAGACCCTAATGCTTACTACTATAAATACACAGCAGATTACCCCTATATCAATTACTAAACAAGTTCAGAAATGGATCCAGTTCTGAATTCAAATTTTGTGAAAAACCAAGCATGCAAGATTGAAAATTCTAAGGTTAGTTTTTTTATATCGCAGCTGTGAATAATTGTTTTCTTTTATTTACGTTTATGTGAATGTTTAACTTATTTGGATCAGAATCAGTTGCATGTCGAACAAGCTTCAAAGGTATTGATTTTGCTGGTTTTTAACTATTATTTTTGCATATATCTTTCATATTAATATGTTCGTTATATTATTATATGTGTGTTTTTATTGCAGGATCATGGTGATAAAAGTGTCAAAATAATTTCTCATGGTGCAATGTTTAGTCCTTACAAGTCTAATCTTCAACGTGAATTTAGTGAAGAGGTATTTTTAAGGTTTATTTGATTTTTTTTAACTTTTGTATTCAATTTTTTGTCCTTTTTAAGGATCGAAAGTATGAGTCTCAAAGGAAGAGATCCAAGAGACTCTCTGAATGGAAATTGAGTGAGGTTATCAATTTAGATGATTCTGGGGAAGATGACAAAGAAGAGGAACTAGAAGACACAGCCGATTCAAGTACAAAGAAGAAAACCGAATTAAAAATTCCTCAAATGTCAATTCAAAAGCGAAACAGATTTCGTTCAGCATAATATGAAATCTTTCAAGTGTTTTTTTTTTCATTTTCAGTTATGTTTGATCTAGACAATTTCATTTTCAGTTGTCATTTTCAGTGTTTTTAGATTTAATGTAGTCTAATAAAGTTTATTTTATATTTTAATTTTAGTTTTGGTGTTAATATAATGCACTATTGACCATATTAATAAAGATATAAACTCTTAACATCCTATTTTTTATATCTGTAAAAAAATGAAATTTAAGAATTTAAGTTAAAGGTCTAGAACATACTTACAAGTCAATGAAAATTTTATACTTAAAGTTTATTGGATGAGTACTATATGGATATTTAAAAAAAGTAATGAACTTTAAAGAAATGATTATACTTTATAACTTAACCAATAAAATAAACATACTTTGCAATTATAACAACTTACCTTTTACTTTTTGTCTTTGGATTATTAATTTTTATAAAAAAAACAAAACTTTATTCTTAAAAGAAAAGACTTTAAAAAAAAAGTTTGTAACAAGTAAAATAAATAATAATTTACGATCTTTACTATATAAATACTAAATTTTGTTGCAAGGTTTTAGGGATTATAAGTTAACTATGTTCTTATAGATTATATTAGTCAATTTCAAAAAAACTCTTATATGTTGACTAGATACATCTTTTATGGATTCTAAGTTATAACTAGATTGTGTGTACATTTTTTCAGGGATTATTAGTTAAAATTAAACTCGTATAGATAAGATTAGTTAGTTGAAACAAACTACAGGTTATTAAGAATTCGTTGGTTTAAAAGTGCTATATATACAACTCATTTTCATTAGTTTTTTTTACTTCAAAAAATCTTGTTCTTCAGAATTCGTTGGTTTAGCAGGTAATCTTTATTTAAGTTTTTCTACAACAGTGACCTTTATTTAAGTTTCTATACATCAATGACTTTTGTAAAAAAAATAATAATTTAAAAGTTCACCCTTTCAGTGGTTTTGGTTGATCGGTACATCCATTCAGATCTTACACAGGTATGGATTCTTCCAAAACATGAATATGATGTTTGTTTTTGTTTTCATAATATTATGTTTTTAATATCATCTTTCTGTGTTCTGATAAAAATGTATGATGTTTATATTGTCTTACTTATGTTTAGTCTAACATATGTTGTAGCAAAGGAATCCTAGCTAATCTACACGTTTAACACATAAGTGAACTCAATAAAATATTTATTAAAATTAATGAAATGATTATAACCTCAAAATTAAACAACAGTGGAGCTTTGTAAAACAAATTATGCAATCAAATAAGTAACAATCCTATCTAATCCACATAAATAAACACAAAACTGAACTCAAACAATGATTCTATAAACCCAACCAAAAATTAGACAAATTGATATAAACATGGAAGAAATAAACCCATTTTCTTTACTTACATGAGCCGTAGGAACAAATGCAAATTCTCCTTTTAAGAAAGAAGATGATGAGCTTGAACCAAACGGGAGGCCTTTGAAATCCCCAAACAAATTGAAACTAACAGCTGTCGCCATAATTCTGCAAAACAAATGTTGTTTTAAGATTCAATTACTGGTAGATTAGGTTAGGGTTAGGGTTTGGTGTTCTTACTGGGCGAGAATGAAGAAAAGTTATTCGGACAAAAACCTAAAAACTTTTGCCGTCTGAATCAAAGAAAAAGATGAAACCCTAGATTTCGCCGTGTGAAGCGAAGAAAAGATGAAACCCTAACATTATTCAGACAAAAGCCTAAAAACTCTGCCTTTATCTGTGTGAGCATGTGAAACCCATTTGTGTTAATAACAATTCGATGTGCAACATAAAAAAACAAAGTGGGGTAGCTGAACTAATTAGGTCCTCCAAGTTAATCATATGGGATGAGGCATCGATGGCAAAACGTCAGGCGATAGAGGCAGTCGATCGAACATTGCAAGACATTATAGGTGTTAGTCTCCCATTTGGTGGAAAGATAATGGTTATGGGGGGAGATTTTAGACAAGTTTTTCCGGTTATTAAACGCGAAACTAGAGCACAGATTGTAGACTCCAGCCTGCGGATGTTGCCTCTTTGGCATTTGACTAAAAAGATGCGGTTGACGATAAACATGAGAGCGCTAAATGATCCATGGTATTCTGATTTTCTTTTAAGAGTCGGTGATGGGTCTGAAGAATCGATCGAAGGAAGCTATATCCGCATACCAGACGACATGACAATTCCTTTCAGTAATCCAGAAAACTCTATAATAAAAATTGATCAATGCAGTCTTTCCGTCAATTCAAAGTAATGTATATTCTTCTGATTATATAATCTCTAGAGCAATATTGTCCACTAAAAATGACAATGTTGACGAGATCAATGATCAAATGATTGACATGTTTCAAGGGGATGAAAAGGTTTACTATAGTTTCGATGAAGTCGAAGACGATCGCCACAACTTCTATCCGGTCGAGTTCTAAAACTCACTAACTGTTAGTGGTTTGCCGCCTCATAGACTTCGTTTAAAAATAGGTTGCCCTATAATATTGTTGCGGAATATCGATCCATCACATGGTTTGGGTAATGGCACAAGATTGATATGTAAAGGCTTCCAGCGTAATGTTATTGATGCAGAGATAGATGTCGGGCAACATGCCGGAAAAAGAGTATTTTTGCCAAGAATCCCTTTGTGTCTTTCTGAAGACGACATGTTCCTGTTCAAGCTAAAAAGAAAACAATTGCCCATTCGACTTAGCTTTTCCATGACAATCAACAAAGCTCAAGGTCAAACAATTCCGCATGTTGGTGTTTCTCTTCCGGATTCAGTATTTTCGCATGGACAACTTTATGTCGCTTTATCAGGAGGGATATCACGTGCTAATACAAAGGTATTAGTACATCATGCCAAAGACTTCAGACAAGACGGGGTATACACCTCAAATGTTGTCTATCGAGAGGTGTTACGCGACGAATTAAATACTTGTGAGTGAGAATGTGATGATTTTTTATGCATTTAGTGGTTTACGCAATTACATTCTAAATATAGTATAGATGATGTTATTATTTTACACACTTTGGTCTCTTTTACTCACTTATTTATTTTTCTCTTGCAGATTGATTAAGAATTTGTTAGTGCATACGTCTGTCGACTTCGACTTGTATCAAGTCTTGTATTGTATTAGATAGATCTGGGCACGTTATATGAGGAAACTGTCAAAAATAGGTTAGAAGGTAATTTTGCAAGAAATTGTAATTTCGTGTGAATGTGATTTCGCTTGAGCATGTTCATGCGAAATTAGCTAGCCTATATATAGGTGCCTTGTGATTTCGTTTGAAGTAGTTGTAACTTTCCGGTTTGAGAGCCGAAGTGCTGCCGAAGTGTCTACTCGCTGTAAAACTTTGTCAAATCAATCTAAAGACAGTTTAAAGTGAATATCTAGCTGAATTACCACGATACGTCTGTTTCCGCCTTTTGTATTGAGCAAAAACTCTTCTGAACGACTCGTTTGGTCGTGCAAACGATCCTACAAGTGGTATTAGAGCTCAGGAGGAAGAGTTCATACCAATTCAGCTGCAAATTCTGACTTCTACACCTTCTTTTCAAAATTAAACTTGATTTCACGGTCAAAATGTCTTGAATTTCACACATTATACGGCCAACAGTGTTTTAACAAAGCCTTGAAAGAATTGGACCTAAAATCGGACTAAAACCTGATCAATTTTGGCAAAAACAGCTCGAGATGATGACATCAGCAATATTTCATACGAAATAAGCCTTATTTCGCATCAGATTGTAATTTCGTTTGAGATTTCCACATGAAATCAGTTATTTCGCACCAGATTGTAATTTCGTTTGAGTATTTCACGCGAAATCACATATTTCGTTTGAAAGTGTGTTATTTCACACGAAATCAGTATTTCGCTTGAAATTGTTATTCCGCACCAAAGGGTATTTCGCTTGAACTGGGTATTTCGTGTGAAAAGGTTATTTCATTTGAAATCTAATTTCGTTTGAAAGTGACTGTTTTGTGAAAAAGTTTATCGAATCATGGAAGAGGAATTTTATAACGCTTTTGCTACTGCCCCGACTACTCCAGCTACCATTGCTCAAAACATCAACATGGAAAATGAAACTGGAACCATGCAAAAACCCCCGAAACTAATGGGAATTGAAGAGTATTATGGATGGAAAGATCGATTTGAAAACTGGGTTCAAGCAAATCATTTGAGGTCTTAGGAATGTGTTGAGAAAAAGTATGTACTACCACGTACAAACTTGGGAGTTGAAAAGAAAATTTTTGAATTTACAGACAAAGAACGAGACATGTATAAAGAAGAAAAAATGATGATCAGTTTACTCCAGCAAGCTATTAAAGAAGACATATTCATATTGCTTCAACATGATAAGACTTCACGTTCAATTTGGGAAGCACTTCGAATAAAGTTTGAGGGAAGTGAGAAGATGATCAAGAGTAAAAAAATCATTATTAAAGAAAGAATTTGATTTATTCACAAGTTTGCCTGGAGAAGATACAAAGAAAGTAATTGAAAGATATTGTCACTTAGTACGGTCAATGTCATTGTTAAACATCAACAAAGATCGTGAGGAATGGGTTGACAAATTAGCCGATGCTTTACCTCAGAAAGAATGGGGTACATTTTTGATGATATTAAAGAATACTGGAGAATATAATGGTTTGACAATCTCTCAGTTCATTGAAAAGATTGAAGGACAAGATCTTGAGCAACAAAAGATTGCTAGAATGAGCAATCCAAGTGCACAACAAGATGTTAAAATGTATTTCAAAGGAAGTGTTCAGAATGTCGAAACAAGTCCGAAAATCCAAACTGCTTTCAGTGCAGAAAATTCATCTGGATCAGTGAATCAAAGTCCAAATATTAGCAGGGGATTTTCTTCATACCCAAGTGTTAATCCGAAAGAATCAATTTCTAGTCATCAGTTTCAAAGTTCAAACAACAGTAATGGTCAAATTTTACATTGCAACATCGCATTGCATCTTTAGAATGGTCAAAATTTCTCTGAAGAAGTGGCTAAAAGTCATATGTCATTACTTGCTACAGTGTTGGAATCATATGAAGGGTTGGTTGCAGGAAGAATCAGAAATCCTATGTTGACAAAAGAGGATTACGATCAGATTGATGCTGAGGAAATGGAGCTGATGGATATCAAATGGTGTTTAGCTAGTGTTTTGAGAAGAGCTGAAAAGTTTAAAATGATTACAGGAAGAGATGATTTTCTGGATGCTAACATTTCTACTTTGGGTTTTGATAAATCTAAAGTTACTTGTTTTCGATGCAGGGAGAAAGGACATTTCAAGAGGGAATGTACTAATCGAGAAGCAAGTGGAGCAAAGAATCCGTTTGGTGGAAATGATTACTATCAGAAAGCCATTTATCAACAAGTTGCTCATCAACCTTATCAACAAAAAGAACCACAAACTGCACATGCTAAAATGATCGAAGAAGCAAATAAAAAAGCTTATTATGGCATCATTGATCAAAATGATGAAAAAGTGGCAGAAGGTTTCAGTTGGGACAAATATATTCCGAACTGATTCAAAAGTAGTTGCTCTCATTGCACAAATAGTTCAAGAGCCAGATTTGATGACAGAATGGATGAAAGTATTTGCAAGTGATGAGAAGCATAAAGATGATGAATCTAGTTCTTCAGATGATAGTTCAAAACAGACACAAGTGTTTAATCAATCATCAACTGATGACAGTGATGATGAGGAAGAAATGCATATTAATATTGCAAAAACTCATTTATCTCCTGAAAGTTTTCAATTTTATTTTGCAGATAGAGTGGAGAAGCTAAAAGAGAAACGTACAGCAAAGAATCAGAAACAGGTAAAAAGAGAGATTGTTGCACAGGAAGAGAGATTGTTTGCTGCAAAAGAAGTTGAAGTTGCTGAAAAGATAATTGAAGTTGAGAAAGTAGTTGAAGTTGAAAAAGTAGTTGAAGTTGAAAAGATTATTGAAGTAGAAAAGATTGTTGAAGTTACAAAACCATGCTTGAAGTGTTTGGAGTCGTGCAAGCAGTGTGAAGAGAAAGATGAGAAATTGAGAGAACAGGATAAGATGAAAGAAAGCTTATTGTTCAATCTCAATTATGTGAAGGAATCGTATGATGTTTTGAATAGAACAGTAACTGGTCTACAAAAGACAAATTCTGAAAGAGAAGATGCATTAACAATGATGAATGCAGTGATGATGACAAAGCCAGAAGGCTATTAATCATTATATTGAAGAATGTGCAAAGCTGAAGCAGGAGTTGGAGACAGAAAGAATTGAAAATGAAAGAATTAGAAGATTGTTGCAAAGTTATTCTAGTTCTGATTATTTTATTGATCGAATTTATCCAACTGTTGCAGGTTTTGAAGCATTTCAAGACAAGAAGCCTGAAGAAAAGGATACTGGTAAGAAACAAAGTGCAGATTATAACAAGTGTCCGCCTCCGATTTGGGAAGGTTATTCTCCCAGAAAACCAAATGAGGAGCAAGTCAAAAAGGCTGTCAATATAAAGTTAAAGTCTGAAACAACTGATGATTTACCAGAAAACATTGACGTCACGTTCACATCGTCTGACACTGATCATGAGTCTGAGTTAATAAAGAAAGTGGTCGATCAGGTGTTGGATAAAGATGAGGAGTCAAAGTCAAAGTCTGAATCCAAGAGTTCGAGTTCATCAGTTGATAGTCCAAAATCGCCAGTCAAAAGGGTTTAGAATAAAGAATTCATGTTATCAAAATCTAATTTGAATGACGAACTATTCAAAGTGGCATATACTTTGAATGATTCAGACAAATTATATTCTGATGAGGAATTTCCAATAAGAGGTGTTAAACCAGAAATGATAAAAAAGGTTTTCAAATAAACAGAAATTAATATTTCTGAAATAAAAGATGTAAATCTTTCTGAAAAACCAAAACATTACACCTCAAGAGTTCAACAAAGGTTAAACAAGAAAAAGGGTTACAGTTCTGGTTCAGGTTATCGAAAGAAACCAAACCATAACAGTAATTTCAAAAAGAATGGGTTGGGTTTTATTCCACCGAAAAATCATAAAAATGAGAAAACTTATAAACCAAAAACTGTATTTGATTCAGGGTTAAGTTCAGAGGAAGAAGAAAAGAGCTCATTCTGGAAGCAATCAAACAAAGAGTTCTTTGCTGAAAAACAAAAATATGAGAAGAATGGAGCTTATCATAGAAAAGAGACAAGAACCTGTTACCGATGTCAAGAAGTTGGTCACATCGCCTGGAACTGTCCAATGGCAACCAACATCAAACAGGAAGTTGTTTCTAAACTTAAAGAAAAGATAAAGATTTTACAAGAGAAGAGTTAATCTTGACAACCAGAAGAGGGTTGTTAAGAAATATGATGTGAAATCTGGCGATGAATCTGATTCCACAAAATCAGAGGAGCCACATGTTGAGCTAAAAATTGAAACATCAGTACCTCCAATGGATGATGTTAATTTTCCACCATTGAGGGCTGAAAATTTTAGAAAAATTGGAAATGTTGAGATTTCGAATCAATTCTATTCTGAGAAGAAAGAATTTGATGTCGAAAAAGTTTTTAATGGAAATGTGAAAAAGATTTTTGAGAAAATGGTCGATGGGAAAGTAAAAGGGGTTAAAGAATTTTATGAAACAAAGAAGGCAACTTACACCCCGAGTGAAGATGAGGAGGTAACATCCAAGTTTGGTCAGGCTTGGATGTCTGTATTTCATATGTGAAAAAGTCTGACTTGCCGGAGCTTCCAGGTTGGTAAGTGTGAAGCTGGTATCGGCATCTTTCTTGAGAAATTCACGTCAGTGATATTTCGACTTACAAGTGGTAAATCAGGGACACTAAGTTGTACTTGTTTTTCTACAAGTGGTATTTGTTGTTTGAAATTTAAAACTGTTAAAAATTTTCAAGTGGTTGAATAAACAAGGTGATGAATTGATCTCCTAATCTACATTTGGGTTTATGAAATCAACAAAACTTATTTTTCGGAAAAACCATTTGATTAAAACAAACTTAAGTGTTTTGAAATCATAATGGGAAAATAGTTTGTTGTCAGGGAGAGTTCTGATTGTTTATGCCAAGTGGATGGCGAATTGAAGCTTGAAAATAGTTGTCACTTTATTTGTAAAGTTTGTTTTCAAATTTCCTTTAAATAATTTTGAATTTTAGGGGGAGTAAGAATTTCAGAAAATCCAAAAACATTTGAAAATTTGAAAAGTAAAAAACATGATAGAATTCAAAATGAGTTTTGTTGAAAAAAGAGGAAATGATAGTACATCAGTGGACTATCACAGCACGCTAAAGAATTGGAAAGTCAAATGTGATAAACGGTCTCACTGATGATGTGCCAGTAGGTTTTTACACATTTAGTAGATTGTGTCGAGATATAAACCTAAATTTCAAACTTACTTATATCGGGGGAACATCTCTCGGATATATGGGTAACCCCCGAAATCTTGTTTGAAAGGTCCCTTTTTCTGAGATACTAGGTCTTTATACTCAGTGATATCTGGGGTATTATCCCGGGACTTCTGATTTTGCGGAAGCAATGGCCTAGTCCCCGTATAGTACTTTTCGCATGCTTGAAATATAGCAACACCCTCATCATAAAAAATGATGAAACATTGCAAAATGCTAATCATGTGTTGTTGAAGAAAAGATTCTCTAAAGGGAACACACCAAAAGTCGAAGCCATCATCTCTCTGATTTTGCGGAAGCAATAGCCTGAGCTCTCATGGCCCTCACATTTAACCCTTTACAAATATCATCTAGGTATACTCACCTATAAGACTGAATATTGGGATCTGGATACGAGAGTATATTCTGAGGTGGGACACGCGAATAAGTTTAAGTGTTTAAAACATTAATCTCGTATCTCGAATCAGTTGAAATTTGTGTGAAAATTTAAAGTGGATCAGTATACTGACAATCTAAGTGAATCGTTTAGAACTGAAAATGTTTAAAGCTTAACGGTGATAGTGATTTGTCTCAAAAACTGATATGATCCTCTTACACAAACTCACAAAAATATTGTTTGTAAATTTTTCTTTACTGCATTTTCTTTCAAGCTCAAAAGTCCAAAAAGATTTTCAGTGTGTTTTAGCTTAAATTTTGAAAATACAAAAAGATTTTTGACAACTGATGTTGGAGAGCTGTTTTTCAAAATTCCGAGTGCTAAACATGATGACAAAAGGTTTGGGAGAATTTGTTTGAGATGAAAAATTGTTTGAAAAAGAAATATGGTATGTTTTTTTAAGTGGTTTATCAGAGTTTAAAAATGTTAATTCATTTTATACGATACTTGCAAATGATGGGTTAAATTTGTGTCTACAAGTAGAAAGCAGAGAATAAATTTGTCAAATTTTAAATTTGTGAAATTTATTGTTAGGTAGAGATTGTGCAGGTTAACCAGGTTTTGATCTTGAGCAGGATGTGAGCCAGGTCACGATTTTGAATATGTGGAAGCCAGACTACGATCCCAAGTACAACTTAAGGGGGAGTCTGAAGATAGTAGAGCCAGATTCAGATCCTGAAGATCACGTAATCTGCTGATGCTGATAAACTTAAGGAATCAAGAGATCTGATCAAGAGAAGATAGAGTCAGATGAGATCCTGAAAAAGAAGAGAAGGGAAAGATTGAGGATGTTTTACATTGTCAGATACTTTGGAAGAGTTCGAGAAGACTGATAAAGACTGAAGATGTTGAAGATATGTATTGAAGACTCGTCGACATCCGAGGGGGAGTCTGTTAGTGCATACGTCTGTCGACTTCGTCTTGTATCAAGTCTTGTATTGTATTAGATAGATCAGGGCACGTTATACGAGGAAACTGTCAAAAATAGGTTAGAAGGTAATTTCGCATGGAATTGTAATTTCGTGTGAATGTGATTTCGCTTGAGCATGTTCATGCGAAATTAGCTAGGCTATATATAGGTGCCTTGTGATTTCGTTTGAAGTAGTTGTAAGTTTCATGTTTGAGAGCCGAAGTGCTGCCGAAGTGTCTACTCGCTGTAAAACTTTGTCAAATCAATCTAAAGACAGTTTAAAGCGAATATCTAGCTGAATTACCCTGATACGTCTGTTTCCGCCTTTTGTATTGAGCAAAAACTCTTCTAAACGACTCGTTTGGTCGTGCAAACGATCCTACAGAATTTGTTATGGATAAGACAGAGAGCAAAATGGAAGATGTGTCAGGTATCTACCTATCTATCATATCTTATAACTAACAATTACATGATAAAACATATGTAACTAAAATACTTAACATTTCTTTCAATTCCCCAAAATGCTCCAGCAGCTACTACTGATGTATCAGTAAAAGAGGAGATCAAAGAAGCAACTCATCCTCCAAAAGATTTAACAATCAAACAGGAAGAGATACAAGAAATTCTAGAGGACGTTGATCTCGATGATGAGAAATGGTGGCGTGACAATATGGATGAGGTCCTTGAGATGTTTAAGCCATATGATTACTAAATTTTTAACCCCGTGATGCAAGTACTTGACATTTGAGCTTTTAGTTTTCAACATTTATGTTTAATACTTATCTTTCTTTATTTGTGTGATACTTTATATAACTTTTAATTATGTTTAAGATGACTTTTTCTTATTCGTGTGTTACTTTATTACACCAATGGTTTCTTGAATTACTTGATAATTAAAATTCTAGACATGTGTAACACTTATGACATATATCCACCACAATAATAATAAAAGTACCAGAAATGAGTGCCACAATGCAAAGTGTCGCCCCCTCCGCATCGCGCGGGCACCATACAAGTATCATATGATGTGGAAGGTACGTATCAAAATAGTTTTAGCATGTTTTGCCGCCAAATGTATAAGTCAAGTAAAACACAGGCCACAAGACTCACGTACAATACGTTGTAAGAAGCAAAGTCTGTGCAAGTAAAACACGACCTACTTGTGCCCTTGATGTGTGCTAAACAGAGTATAAAAATTAACTAAATTAGACTCTCTAAGCTAGACACTAAAAAGCTTTAATTCTAGACTCGACCTAAAACCACACAATCGGCAAGTGTACCGATCAATGTAGTATAACCCTAGGAAGTCCGGATATCGAACCACGAGACTCTATGTATCACGTAAACTAGACTCTAACAGACTCTGACAGACGCGACTTAAACTTGTTTAATTGTTTTAAGGGGGGGGGGGGGTTACGGAAAATATAAGAAATCTATTTAAACTAAAAAAATAAACTAGATCTAAACTAAATACGAAAGAAAACAAAGACGATTCTTATATGAGAAACGAGACCACCTAGACTAGAATCCTGGATTGATTTTAAGAATTACCGATTAAGTTAAGTGCATGAATTATGGAACCGGGATCATAAAGTACTAAACCTATTAAACACCAACTAAGCCCCTCAACCCTTCTCGAGGTGAAACTTATGGCGTTACCTAGGCCGTTAATCCTACCGGTTATTAGACGTCTTTCCAGTTGTCTAATTATTGTGTAAGTACCCTAATGTTGACCTACTCTTTTCCAATCATAGATCTAGGGTAGTTTGAATTATTTAACTTGACTCGATAGACTAATAAACCGACGGGGAAACTAATTTTCCAAGGACTGTCTAAAGCAATTAGTCGGGTAAGACCTATCAATATGTGACAACCCTCAAATTTACATGTAACCGTACAGTTTATTAATAATAATTAATGTGCTTGACGACTGGGTGGAATTACTTAACTGATATCTGTGTTATGCTTACACGTATTTGTTAATAAACTAATAGTGTACAGAAAGGTCACTAAATAGTCCGTTATATTTTCCTAAGTGTTAGAAAGTAAAAAAAAAAAAAACGTTACAAAATATATAAATAGGACGCCTTACGAATTAATTTAGCACTTTAACGGAGTAATATCCAACCGAACAACCGGACTCTACACGGAACCTAAAAATATTGTCAATAACATTGTTTTCTTTTCTGAGCCAGTTAGGGTACCCGAATACCCTAACACCCGTTATAAATTACCACACACATAATAAACTAATTAAACTCCCTAACTAAATCAACTAACATTATCCTTCTAGTTCAAAATCAACCATTAACCCCCTTTGATTTGAACGAGTTCGGTTCCCATGAGGGGACACCCTCTAGCACATTTTAATATTTTAATTCACTTGTGCCTTAAATCTAGAGGACACTTTATCTTTTGGTTAATCAAGTCTTATGGATTATAAATTAGACTCTTGGATCACACTTCATCCATTCTATCACTTTACAAAAAAATTGACACTCCTCTCTTTCCCACTTTGGAACTCACGGCCGAAACCATAGCCACACACCCACCCACTTTTCCACTTTGATCTTACCATTCCAAGTGCACTCAAGTGTGGAGGATCGCATACGAGGGAGCCCGGTGCTTGCGGATTGCCAAGGACCTCTCTACGGCGCTTTTAACCACCCGTTTTTCGACTAGTTTCTTCCCTAGCCTCGAGCTAGTAGTAAGTGACTCTAAACGCCTTCTTGATCTATTCTAAAGTGGTTAATAAGAGTTTCGTCGGTTGAAAATCACTAACATATAAGATCACCAACTAAAAGTCTACTAAAGTGATGAACAAGGTGGTTAATGGATGAATATTAGTGTAAATCATGTAGATCTTGTGTGATTATGATTATTGGTTGATTATCTGATGTTTTGCTGAGTAATATTAATATGTGATGTTGTTGTGGTCACTAAACATGATTAACGGAATCAATCGAACAAAAGTTAGTAAGTCAGAAAGTGAAAACAGAATCTGTCCCGGTTTTACAGCCAACTTCAGTTGGCTGTAAACAGGTCGTAAATTCTGCGAAAAACCGATATTTTGAATCTAAAATATGTTATTATAAAATACGGTTCTAATGGCACCGGAATCGTAATTTTTGGACTTCGTTTACTATTTTTAATGTGTCGATTTGTAACAACAGCTTAAGCTGAATTTTGACAGCAATAAATGGGTGTCATACTTTCAGTCATAACCTGAGTTTTGTGATGAATCGGACCATGAAATTTGTACAGTAGATGACAACCGATGCATTTGTAATTACCCCACTGGAATTTCGTAAATCGGACACTCGATGAATTTTTAATAAATTGTTCCGTGGACCGTGGTCAGAAATACATAACTCTGAGTTCAGTCCGGAATATGAATTTTTATAAAATATTGGTAATGAACCGGACCCCGATATTTTTACACAATAAAATATGGAACGTTTAAGACATCCTGTAAAAATTTGGGAATTTTTGGAATAATTTAACCATTTTATTAAAATGTCCGAAAACAACCAGTTTTGAATATAAATGCTGAAATGACATAAGTTGTGACTCGCGTGTCTAAATGTCGAGTATGCTATCTGTGAATGATCTAACATGTTATATGTGTTACGTGCATTATCGTATGTTTGCTTATGAGTGGGGAATGGATGGGAAGTATATATGGGCATAAACCGTTAAAGTGATGCATGTTATGTGATAGATACGTGTAGGAACTTTGTGCTCTATTTGAAAGTCACTAAATGACTAACTGGTAATCATATTAGGACGTGATTGACCGACCTTGACCGTTAGCTATATTTGAGAATCTAACCGAGCAAACCGAGGTGAGTTCACACACTTTTTAAGGCATGGGATTCTCGGTGGTTTGGGAATGGGTTAAGAAATTAAAATTGGAATCTACATATCCTCCTTGGGTAGGATATGTACGGCCATCCTCCATAGGTAGGATGCCATTATTAAACCTACGAATTCTCCTGGTGCAGAATACGTACGTTCGTCCTCCTTGGGTAGGACAACAACCTTAAAACTAGCTAGACAAAACTCTATCATGAAGTCCCTCAATTTATATCGACTTAATCACCGAGGCCAATGGCGAGCGGGTCATTAGTTAATAGCGCTATTAGGTTTAACAAACCTCACACCGTGCCAGTCGGACGGGCGTGTACTAATGGACTATGGCAAACTGTCAGTGATGATAGACACTGATGTAGGGCACAACTATTGTTCGTCAGTTGTCGATATGTATGGTCTAGTAGTTCACACGGGGAAAGCCCCCACTAATCATGGATACGGTTTGGGTAAAGAAAAAGGAAATGGTTAAACATACTTTCAACTTCGGGGTAACCCCCACGGAAAATAAGCCAACGAAAGTCAAACCACGTTTTTCAGAAACAACTTAAAACCAAACAACCAAACGTGAACTCACTCAACTTTGTTGTTGACTCGTTGTTACATGCCTTACAGGTCGCTAGATGGAGCTTGCACGCGAAAGGAGTCGTTGTGGCGTACGGACTGTTATGTTCCGTGCTTATTATTTAAATCCTCATGAACTTATTAAACTTGTGTTTTGAGACTTTAAACTTATAAACTGTGAACTTATGTTTTGAACTTACTTTTATGCTTCCGCTGTTTAAACTAAACATGGTTAACTGACTTTGGTCACCAATCGTATTGTGGTTGGTCTTATTTACTTAATTACGATGTTCAATATGATTGGTGGCTCGATCCTGGTCACGTCACGCCTCCAAGCGGTGGTACTCCGCAGGGTGGATTTTTGGGGTGTGACAGATTGGTATCAGAGCCATTGGTTATAGTGAACTTGGTTTTAAAAAGGGAAAGGCTTTTTGATAAATCCAGACTATAACCTGTACAGTGCTCAACGATCCACAACGACGCTTCGCTCCACGTGCAAGACTCGACACCAAAAGTGGTATGATTTATGTTATATTGTCGGTTAGATAGTTTTCACTGTGCATTAGATAATGTGATGATTGCTATTGAACCTTGTGTGCTTACGCTCTACTATCGTCCCACACTTACGTACTTTCGCGACACTTTTCTCACTTACGTCACTTCATTATGAAGATCATGAGCGGACGCGAAGGACGTGTCAACCTCACTCAAGCCCAGTTGACGGCTTTGATCAACGAACGAGTTGCGGAGGCACTCGCAGCAAATCCAGCAGGAGGTATAACCTGCTATATCAACCCACCTTAGGACGTTTAGATCCTACCTTCACAAACCAACCCTCATGCTTAATCTTGTCCTTTATTCTCGCGCAACAGGTCAACATGCTCAACCTCCTGTGTGCACGTTCAAAACGTTCATGGACTGCCGACCTACTACTTTCAGTGGCACCGAAGGAGCAGTGGGCCTTCTACACTGGTTTGAGAAGCTTGAGTCTGTTTTCGAGATGTGCGAATGCCCCGAAGACCGTAGGGTGAAATATGCTACCGGGACACTTGAAGGAGCTGCGTTAACCTGGTGGAAGGCGCAGGTTCAACTACTAGGACTGGCAGTTGCTAATGCCACACCCTGGAATGGTTTCAAAGAGCTGATCAAGGAGGAGTACTGTAGTCGGGATGACATCCACAAGCTAGAAGTGGAATTTTTCAATCTGAAGATGACGGGGTCTGAGATTGAGGCGTATACCAAGAGGTCGAATGAACTGGCCATCCTGTGCCCTACTATGGTGGACCCTCCCATCAAACGTATTGAGCTTTACCTCAAGGGCCTTGTACCCGAGATTCAGAGTCACGTGACTTCGGCTAACCTAGGTACCATTCAGCAGATCATTAAGTTAGCCCATCGTCTCACCGACCAAGCTGTGGAACAAAACAAACTGCCCAAGCGTATTGGTGTTGCTACTGCTGACACACCCAATGATAACAAGCGAAAATGGGATGGGAATTCAGGCAAAGGTTCTACTTCAGCTCAGTCCTAGCAGCGAAAGACAGATGAGTACATGAGCCCCAGTCAGCAGTCTTCTGGGAATCAAGGTCAGGGTGGATACAAGGGAAATCACCCCAAATGTAATTGCTGTAACTTGCACCACAGTGGGCCATGTGGTAAAGGCAACTGTCATCGATGCAACAAGCCTGGTCACATGGCAAGGGATTGCAGGAGTCAGCATCCGGCGAATCAGAACCGGCAGCAACAGCAAGCCCCACCCAATCAACGCCAGCAGCGGCAACAACAAGGTAACAACAAAGGGTGCTTTCAATGTGGTGCTGAGGGCCATTTCAAGAAAGACTGCCCCCAGCTAAATCAGAACCAGAACAACAACAATCAGGGGAATGGAAACGGCAATGGGGGAAACAACAATGGTAATGGAGCAAGGGGTCGTGTGTTCGTGATTGGTCAGGGAGAAGCAAGAAACGATCCCAACGTTGTGATGGGTAAGTTTCTTCTGGATGACTTCTTTGTTACTGTTTTATTCGATTCGGGTGCCGATACTAGTTATGTGTCCGTAAAAGTTAGCCAAATGCTTAAGCGCACTCCAACACTCCTGAACACCAAACACACGGTAGAACTAGCTAATGGTAAAAGTCTTGAAGCCACACACATAGTTAAAGGTTGTAACCTCGTCTTAGCTGGTCAGACTTTCTCTATCGATCTTATTCCTATCACACTGGGTAGTTTCGACGTCGTTATTGGGATGGATTGGCTATCTCATCATCAAGCGGAGATTGTTTGCAAGGAGAAAATCGTCCGCATTCCTCGTTCTGGTGAAGAACCTCTCATGATTTGTGGCGACAAGAGTGGTGTTGTCGAAGGCATCATCTCTTTCCTTAAGGCCCATAAGTGTTTGCGAAAGGGCCACACTGTCATTTTAGCACTCGTTACTGACACATCAACGGAAGAGAAGAGAATTGAAGACATTCCTATAGTGCGCGATTTTCCCGAGGTATTTCCTGAGGAATTACATGGTCTTCCGCCTCATCGCCAAGTTGAGTTTCAAATCGAGCTAGCTCCTGGAGCAGCTCCCGTAGCTCGAGCACCATATCGTCTAGCTCCATCAGAACTCGAAGAACTGTCTACGCAACTACAAGAACTCTTGGAAAAGGGTTTCATACGTCCTAGCTCTTCGCCCTGGGGAGCTCCAGTACTATTCGTGAAGAAGAAAGACGGTACCTTCAGAATGTGTATTGACTATCGCGAGCTTAACAAGGTGACTGTGAAGAATCGTTATCCTCTTCCACGTATTGACGACCTATTTGACCAGCTGCAAGGGTCGAGCTATTACTCCAAGATTGACTTGAGATCGGGATACCATCAGCTGAGGGTCCGAGATGAGGACGTCTCCAAAACAGCATTCAGAACTCGTTACGGCCATTACGAGTTTCTGGTTATGCCATTTGGGCTGACGAATGCACCAGCGGTCTTCATGGATCTCATGAACCGAGTGTGCAAGCCTTACCTGGATAAGTTCGTTATTGTGTTCATTGACGATATCCTGATCTATTCTAAGAGTCAGGAGGAACACGAGCAGCATCTACGACTTATGCTGGAACTTCTTCGAAAAGAGCAGTTGTATGCCAAGTTTTCAAAATGTGACTTCTGGCTTCGCGAAGTCCACTTTTTAGGCCATGTGGTAAACAAGGATGGAATTCATGTGGATCCATCTAAGGTTGAATCGATCAAGAACTGGCCTGCACCCCGAACACCAACAGAGATCCGCCAATTCTTGGGTTTGGCAGGATATTACAGAAGGTTTATCAAAGATTTCTCCAAGATTGCGCAACCTATCACTTCACTGACTCAGAAGGGTGTCACCTATCGTTGGGGTGATGCACAGGAGTCCGCATTTCAGCACTTGAAAGATAGACTTTGTAGCGCGCCTATCCTCTCATTGCCTGAGGGCACAGATGATTTTGTGGTTTACTGCGATGCTTCCATCCAAGGACTTGGTTGCGTATTGATGCAACGTGACAAGGTCATTGCCTACGCATCGCGCCAACTTAAAGTTCACGAAAGGAACTACACCACACACGACTTGGAACTGGGAGCAGTTGTTTTCGCGCTTAAGATATGGAGACATTACCTGTACGGTACCAAGTGCACCATTTACACCGATCACAGGAGTCTCGAGCATATCTTCAAGCAAAAAGGAGTTAGACATGCGTCAACGCCGATGGGTTGAGCTCTTGAATGATTATGAATGCGCAATCAAGTATCATCCGGGCAAAGCCAATGTTGTGGCCGACGCCCTCAGTCGAAAGGATACCATACCTAGGCGTGTACGTGCTCTACAGCTTACTATCCAATCTAACCTTCCTGCTCAGATTCGCGATGCTCAGGTTGAAGCATTGAAAGCAGAGAACTTCAGGGCTGAATCCCTACGAGGATCGAGGCAGCGGCTAGAACAAAAGGAAGACGGTGCCTACTATGTAAACGGACGCATCTGGGTTCCACTTTATGGCAACTTACGCGAACTTGTGATGGATGAAGCACACAAGTCTCGTTATTCGGTACACCCTGGTTCGGACAAGATGTACCACGACCTCAAGACTACGTATTGGTGGCCTGGCATGAAAGCCCACATAGCAACCTACGTCAGCAAGTGCTTGACTTGTGCGAGAGTCAAGTCTGAATATCAGAAACCATCAGGCCTACTTCAACAACCGGAGATCCCGAAATGGAAATGGGAGCAAATTTCCATGGATTTTGTTACCGGCCTGCCCAGATCTCAACGCGGAAACGATACCATTTGGGTGATCGTAGATCGACTGACCAAGTCTGCACATTTTCTGGCTATCAAAGAAACGGATAAGTTTTCTACTCTTGCAGACATTTACCTAAAGGAAGTAGTGTCAAGGCACGGAGTGCCAACCTCTATTATATCTGATCGTGACGCGTGTTTTACTTCTGAACTGTGGCAAGCAATGCACAAGTCTTTTGGCTCACGTTTAGATATGAGCCACAGACGGATGGGCAATCTGAACGCACCATCCAAACCCTTGAAGACATGCTTAGGGCATGTGTAATTGATTTTGGTAATGGCTGGGAAAAGCACCTCCCGCTAGTGGAGTTTTTGTATAACAACAGCTACCACACCAGCATTCAGGCCGCTCCGTTTGAGGCATTGTACGGACGCAAATGCCGATCACCTCTCTGTTGGGCAGAAGTTGGTGACAGCCAAATCACTGGCCCAGAACTTGTGGTAGATACCACCGAGAGAATTGCTCAGATACGACAGCGAATGGCGGCAGCTCGTAACCGTCAGAAAAGCTATGCTGATAAGGGAAGAAAACCACTCGAGCTCCAGGTTGGGGATCGAGTGCTACTCAAAGTCTCACCTTGGAAAGGTGTAGTCCGCTTTGGCAAACGAGGAAAACTCAATCCGCGTTATGTCGGACCATTCGAAGTCACCGAGAAAATTGGCAAAGTCGCCTACAGGTTGAATCTACCTGAAGAACTCAGCGGAGTTCACAATGTTTTCCATGTATCGAATCTGAAGAAGTGTCTGTCAGATGAGACCCTCATAGTTCCTCTCAAGGAACTCACAATCGACGACCAGCTGCGATTCGTCGAGGAACCAGTAGAGATTACGGATCAAGATGTTAAGATCCTCAAGCATACCAAGATACCTCTGGTCCGAGTTCCTTGGAATGCTCGTCGTGGCCCAGAGTATACCTGGGAACGAGAAGACCAAATGAAAGTCAAGTATCCCCAGCTGTTTAAGAAAAACGCAACCACTACTGAGGCTGAAGCTACTGCAGAATTTCGGTACGAAATTCCAAATCAACGGGGGGATGATGTGACACCCCAGGAAAATCAGGAAAACAACGCAACTTAACTAGCTTCCTCAGTAACCACGCGCTAAATTTCGGGACGAAATTCTCTTAACAGGGGGAGAATGTGACAACCCTCAAATTTACATGTAATCGTACAGTTTATTAATAATAATTAATGTGCTTGACGACTGGGTGGAATTACTTAACTGATATCTGTGTTATGCTTACACGTATTTGTTAATATACTAATAGTGTACAGAAAGGTCACTAAATAGTCCGTTATATTTTCCTAAGTGTTAGAAAGTAAAAAAAAAAACGTTACAAAATATATAAATAGGACGCCTTACGAATTAATTTAGCACTTTAACAGAGTAACATCCAACCGAACAACCGGACTCTACACGGAACCTAAAAATATTGTCAATAACATTGTTTTCTTTTCTGAGCCAGTTAGGGTACCCGAATACCCTAACACCCGTTATAAATTACCACACACATAATAAACTAATTAAACTCCCTAACTAAATCAACTAACATTATCCTTCTAGTTCAAAATCAACCATTAACCCCCTTTGATTTGAACGAGTTCGGTTCCCATGAGGGGACACCCTCTAGCACATTTTAATATTTTAATTCACTTGTGCCTTAAATCTAGAGGACACTTTATCTTTTGGTTAATCAAGTCTTATGGATTATAAATTAGACTCTTGGATCACACTTCATCCATTCTATCACTTTACAAAAAAATTGACACTCCTCTCTTTCCCACTTTGGAACTCACGGCCGAAACCATAGCCACACACCCACCCACTTTTCCACTTTGATCTTACCATTCCAAGTGCACTCAAGTGTGGAGGATCGCATACGAGGGAGCCCGGTGCTTGCGGATTGCCAAGGACCTCTCTACGGCGCTTTTAACCACCCGTTTTTCGACTAGTTTCTTCCCTAGCCTCGAGCTAGTAGTAAGTGACTCTAAACGCCTTCTTGATCTATTCTAAAGTGGTTAATAAGAGTTTCGTCGGTTGAAAATCACTAACATATAAGATCACCAACTAAAAGTCTACTAAAGTGATGAACAAGGTGGTTAATGGATGAATATTAGTGTAAATCATGTAGATCTTGTGTGATTATGATTATTGGTTGATTATCTGATGTTTTGCTGAGTAATATTAATATGTGATGTTGTTGTGGTCACTAAACATGATTAACGGAATCAATCGAACACAAGTTAGTAAGTCAGAAAGTGAAAACAGAATCTGTCCCGGTTTTACAGCCAACTTCAGTTGGCTGTAAACAGGTCGTAAATTCTGCGAAAAACCGATATTTTGAATCTAAAATATGTTATTATAAAATACGGTTCTAATGGAACCGGAATCGTAATTTTTGGACTTCGTTTACTATTTTTAATGTGTCGATTTGTAACAACAGCTTAAGCTGAATTTTGACAGCAATAAATGGGTGTCATACTTTCAGTCATAACCTGAGTTTTGTGATGAATCGGACCATGAAATTTGTACAGTAGATGACAACCGATGCATTTGTAATTACCCCACTGGAATTTCGTAAATCGGACACTCGATGAATTTTTAATAAATTGTTCCGTGGACTGTGGTCAGAAATACATAAATCTGAGTTCAGTCCGGAATATGAATTTTTATAAAATATTGGTAATGAACCGGACCCCGATATTTTTACACAATAAAATATGGAACGTTTAAGACATCCTGTAAAAATTTGGGAATTTTTGGAATAATTTAACCATTTTATTAAAATGTCCGAAAACAGCCGGTTTTGAATATAAATGCTGAAATGACATAAGTTGTGACTCGCGTGTCTAAATGTCGAGTATGCTATCTGTGAATGATCTAACATGTTATATGTGTTACGTGCATTATCGTATGTTTGCTTATGAGTGGGGAATGGATGGGAAGTATATATGGGCATAAACCGTTAAAGTGATGCATGTTATGTGATAGATACGTGTAGGAACTTTGTGCTCTATTTGAAAGTCACTAAATGACTAACTGGTAATCATATTAGGACGTGATTGACCGACCTTGACCGTTAGCTATATTTGAGAATCTAACCGAGCAAACCGAGGTGAGTTCACACACTTTCTAAGGCATGGGATTCCCGGTGGTTTGGGAATGGGTTAAGAAATTAAAATTGGAATCTACATATCCTCCTTGGGTAGGATATGTATGGCCATCCTCCATAGGTAGGATGCCATTATTAAACCTACGAATTCTCCTGGTGCAGAATACGTACGTTCGTCCTCCTTGGGTAGGACAACAACCTTAAAACTAGCTAGACAAAACTCTTTCATGAAGTCCCTCAATTTATATCGACTTAATCGCCGAGGCCAATGGCGAGCGGGTCATTAGTTAATAGCGCTATTAGGTTTAACAAACCTCACACCGTGCCAGTCGGACGGGTGTGTACTAATGGACTATGGCAAACTGTCAGTGATGATAGACACTGATGTAGGGCACAACTATTGTTCGTCAGTTGTCGATATGTATGGTCTAGTAGTTCACACGGGGAAAGCCCCCACTAATCATGGATACGGTTTGGGTAAAGAAAAAGGAAATGGTTAAACATACTTTCAACTTCGGGGTAACCCCCACGGCAAATAAGCCAACGAAAGTCAAACCACGTTTTTCAGAAACAACTTAAAACCAAACAACCAAACGTGAACTCACTCAACTTTGTTGTTGACTCGTTGTTACATGCCTTACAGGTCGCTAGATGGAGCTTGCACGCGGAAGGAGTCGTTGTGGCGTACAGACTGTTATGTTACGTGCTTATTATTTAAATCCTCATGAACTTATTAAACTTGTGTTTTGAGACTTTAAACTTATGAACTGTGAACTTATGTTTTGAACTTACTTTTATGCTTCCGCTGTTTAAACTAAACATGGTTAACTGACTTTGGTCACCAATCGTATTGTGGTTGGTCTTATTTACTTAATTACGATGTTCAATATGATTGGTGGCTCGATCCTGGTCACGTGACGCCTCCAAGCGGTGGTACTCCGCAGGGTGGATTTTGGGGGTGTGACAAATAGCCCCTCAATTTCCAGGTATTAGGACTAGCAGAACACTAAAACCTAGCAAATTACTAACAATTACTTCTAGGGGTTATCGGCCGATTCTCCCTAAAGAGTTAAGATTTCTTACGTGATATAGACACTCACCAAAATCTAAAACCCTAGTATGACCCTATGTTGTGATAAAGACCATCACTAAGAATCATACGAAGCAAATGACAATAATAAACCAAATTAAAGTACGCATGTGCATCAAATCAATAAAACAAACTCTTTACTACACACAATCAATCCATACTATTCATGCAAATAACGAAAACGGTAAAAACTTTATATCAATCCATTCATCAAGTCTAGGTGGCTTAAATGTTAAGCCGAGCATGTTAATAAACGAAAACAAATCAAAGATGTCTAACAAAGAATTCATGATAACAAGTTTCAAGAAAGAAATCGACAAAACAATGGATTGGAAAACCTGAGAAAGTCTTCGATTCTTCTTCCCGAACTCGTACCACTGATTTGTATGCTTCAAGATCTTCAAATCGGCTCCAAGAATGCTCCAAGATCGCCCAAGTTGCTCTCCAATTCGTAATTCGGGTTAATGAATGATTTTCTTGGGTTTTTATAACAAACCCTAATTAGCAGCAAATTTTGACCGTCAACTACCCCCTTCGCGTCGCACGACGGGGTTCTCCTTTCAGCGTCGCGTGGCGCGATGATTTAAATATTCCAAAATTCATTTTTTTATTGTAGCGTTACGCGACGGGACTCCAGTTTAGCCGTGGCGCGACGCCACGACACTTTTTTCACAGCCTGTTGCTTAATTTTTCCAGCATAAGCTCTCCAAAAACTTCACAAATAATTCTAACTCTTTTGAACTCGTTCCGGGACTTGGTGTTTCAGCATTTTGACTCGTTTCCACTCAATTTTTAGCAACTTAAAGTACCAAGACCTGGAAAACACAATTTTATCAATAGTATGCACTTTCTAACTAAAACGGAACTAAAAAGTACGAGAAATTATACAAACTATACACGAATAAAGGATGTATTTTGCAATACATCAAATATCCCCACACTTACTCTTTTTTCGTCCTCGAAAAAGAATTATGCAACGGAATCATAGATAAATAATTACTCGGGTCAAAAGCATATGTATATTTTATTTAAAACCAAAACTTGCATTAGCTGCGATTGAGAATATACTTGTCCCTTTAAACCCAAGTCCGGTCCTAAGCCCTTATCATGTGAATTTAATTTAAGTGCGGTCAATCTACCTAGGGCCTCACACCAGAATCTACAGTCCACCTACTCCCGCCTCAAGCTTATAGAACTAAAGGAACGATCACTGGACCAATTCCCAACCGTCTTATATCAAAACCAAGAGAGTTTACAATCCATTTTTTTTTCTTTTCTTTTTCCATTTTTTTTCATTGCTTTTTTTTTTCTAATGACCGTAGACGTTGCTTTCCCTAACCAAGAGGCAATCTGGCTGTAGAGTCGCTATCCCCAACCCAGATTACTTAAGCTTCGGTACTTTTTTTCTTTTCTTTGCAATGTTGATTTCACACACCCTAGCGGTAATCCGGTTGTAAAGTCACTATCCCCAACCCAGACTACATAGAAATGCGCTACTTTCATTCAATTTCTAGCTCATTATTTTCTATTTTTTTTCGCATGATCACAAACTCTTACGGTTTTAACTTATAACGGTGTCCCTTATACTATTATTGGCAGTTTCAATTTCCCATATTTCCCAGGCGAAAACCCACTAGCAGACCGACAATTAAGGTATATGAACTCAAAGGGACTTAAAACCAAACCCGGGTCTATCCACATATCCCTAACTAGACGCAAGCTCGATTTATTTAATCTCTTATTATTATTATTCGAACCCGAGCAAAAATTCACCTTTTCTATCATTTTCCGTGTAAATTTGCAAACTTCTTTTTTATTCGAAAGACATTTTCTGATTTTTCAATTTTTTTTGGATTTTTAAAATTTTCTAATTTTTTTTGTATTTTTTTCAATTTTTTAATTTTTTTTGTGTTTTTCATATTTAAGACTCGATTATTTACATGTATCCCGTCCCCACACTTAGAGATTGCATTGTCCCTAATGCAAGAACGAAAATACGACTCAACTACTACCTAAAAATAAAGACTGCAAACGAAATAGATAAATAAATACAACAACAAAAAGGGAAACGACTTAGCTGAGTATGTGAGACTGTCAAAGTGCCAGTCTGTCACACCCCGATATTTCCACGTATTACCGGTGGGCCCGGTGGGGGGTATCATGACGTAGTTGATATCATCATAGACAATTTATCAAAGTTTAATACACAGCGGAAGTCGAAAGATAAAATCATTACAAACCGATGAAAGGTAATATCAATTATTACAAATGGTTGTAAAAGGGATCTACAGGCGGATCAAAGATAAAAGCAACATTGTTCAACAGATTCTTTAACATCTAAGCTTGCAAGACTCTTTATTGATGCTAGGAGTAGCCAGCCTATTTCGATTAGTACCAGCACTTAACCTTTTTGGAAAATACGTCAGTTTTCACTGGTAAATACAATTAACCGACTCATTTTGAAAATGTTTAAGAAAATTGATTTGAATGCACAAGGAACAAAATATCTTTTATAACTTGGGATAATTATTTAAATATAAACTTGTTAAAGAATTACATGTTCGTTATACGTTCAGTAGCCCGGGCTGAATACCGGGTTAAAGATTAATTGACACACCACATAATATAATCCCGCGACGAGTTATTCTCGAACAGGCGGTTATATCTTTTTATATACGCACCGGCAGGTGTATGCCTACACCCCGTGCTTAGGCCGTGGCCATTTCAATGAATGATGCCAATGATATCCGGGACATGGTCATTAACCCCCCAAAGGCTTTAAGCAAACAAAACAGATTAAACAGGTCATCTCAATAAATTAACCTTCATACGATTAACAATTCAATGCCCGACCAAGCGGTATTTTATATACCGTACCCCAAGCCCGTATAAGGGAAAATAAGTTAAAAGTATTTACCTGAGCAAATTATACAATTTATCCCAGCCGTACAAATCAGCAAGTGCAAGTATCTTTTACTGGGCTCCTAAATCTGGAACGAAGGTTTTAATTAACCTATTAGATTCCTAACGGTCTTACTTTAGACCGGTTAGTTTTAAAGAAAGGTATACGGTACAAACGCAAGATTAAGCGAAGACCGGAATAGGATGTGATTTAGACCCGACAAGTTTGAAGACTTGTGTAATATGGGTAAACTAAACACATTCTGGAATTTGAGATAAAAATGATAAGGTTTGACCTGTTTCGGTTAATTTATGCAAACTAGTTACATAAACCGTACCGAATGCGATAATTGCATAACGGGTAACCAAATGAGTCATGAACAGGTTTCCTAAGTTAATATGCATTAAATATGTTGTGATGTCAGTAGGATACCTTCCATTATGCCCAAAACGAATTTAAACTCAAATTAAGCCCCGTAGGGGTATTTTGGTCATTTTAAAGGTTATAAAAGAGATTAAATGTTAATTCTGAGGTTCAGGTCTGAAATGATTAGTAAAAATATTTATTTTTATAAGTCATAATAGTAGGGTATTGCATATATGTGAAATTTATCCTTTATAACCAAACTATGCACCGTAGGGGCATTTTGGTAATTTCACATAAGCTTTAAAGGTCAAAATTAGAATTCTGAGTTCAAAACTTTTGCTTGCTATTTAATTATAAAAATTTACTTAAAACATCAGTAGGTATTAAGTTTTATATGCTAAAAATAGTTTTGACCCATACTATGCGCTTAAAACGCGTAAAAGTCGGTTTTAAGCGATTTTCGGTTTAAAATAGGAAATCTGAGTTTTTGATCAGTTTATAAAGTTCAAAATTTTTTATTTATGTTATAAAATCAGTAGCAAAAAGTTGGGTATCAATATGTTATGTAAAATCATTTTATCCAAGAAAAGGGTATAACCGACAATTACCGAATTGAAGCAAGTACTCTATGTTATGCTCAGCTTAAAAATAAATAAAAATATTCAAAAATCCCAAAATATTATTTTACATCAGTGGGTAAAAAGTTTGGTGTCAAAATTTGGGTTTAGATAGGCTTTATGCTTATTACGCCGTTTAATTAATAAAAAGCTTCTTAATTACGATACTGAGCATAACTCCTAATCTAGACCTCAAACTGATGTTAAATTTTTAGGACAAGTTTATAAATCAGTAATAAAGGTTTTTGTCCTCTCACATTTTCAAAAATTTCGTTTTAAGGTCAAAAGGGCATAATGGTCAACATTTAGGCATATAACGGAAACATGCACATGAATCGGATAACTAAGGAACCAAGTTGTATAACCTCAGAGGGTTACACTATCCTATAAGTTGGTCCTAATAGAGCTTTAAGGCATTTCTAAAATATGCTACATTGGGTCAGAACTAAAAGTCAAAGCAAAAGTCTACTTTTGCGACTATCGGTCCCGAACCGAGCCTAAACTGAAAATTGTCGGGTTGAACATGCTTAGACATGTTTAGACATGTTCTTATATTAATTAACAAGTTATACAAGTGATAAAACAAGTTTCATGGCTTCTACATTGCTAATTATGCGTTTATTTGAAAATTAGCTTTATGTTGACTTTTTTATAATTAAGTTTGACCCGACAATTGACCTAGTTAGAGTGGGAATCAGAGGGTGCCCTTTTAAGGGTTTATTAGCCACATAATTACCAACTCAAAGCTACTTTCAATTCGAGAATTGACTGGACCATTAGTGATTAATCACTAAGTCAAACCTTAATTACGACGGGTTTGACTTTAGGCCATTAAACTAATAAAACATGAATTAGAGAGGTCAAGGACACTTACAAAGGTCCTAAGCACGATTTTGGAACTTAAGAAAACTTGCTTGAGGATCAGGAAGTTCCAGAGAAGTCTTGAAGTGATATTGAAACGAGCAAATAAAAATGGTTGCAACTAAGTTCTTTATATAGCCAAGAACAAGTCACAAGATCATTCCTCAATAGTCTACAGATGTTCCCTGATCATTTAGAAGTGTCCCTATGCATGAAAAACCACTGGTGCAGCCCCTGAATTCGAATACAAGGCTTCTAAGGCGGTGCAACCTACTGTACTCGCAGCTGTGCATGAAATCTGCCCAGATCAGGCCATCGCGCCACGCGACGGCAGAGGACTTCAGTGGTGGCGCAACGCCAGCATGTAGGTAACCAACCAAACAAGTTTAAAACTTGGCAGTTTTGAACCGTGGACCTTTAAAACCTCAAATCTTTCATTTTGAGCACAATTAACCCATGAAATTTATATTTTTATGATCCATGATATATAACCAAACATCGTTAGGTCCGGTTTCGTTAAACGATAACCGAAAACACAAGTTTTGACTCGTTGACGCTTTTAATCCCTTAATTACGAAAGTTAACGTATCTTCCTCATACGATATCGAAACCTTGTGAAATTTTTATTACTTATTCTTGGGAGTATAATTAATCGTTACAAGGATTCGGGTTCGCTAAAAGGTCACTCAGAGGTATAACTTAAACATGTTGACACTTTTAACCCTCGCGTCTTATAAACTTTCACTTTCTTCCACAAACGGTTTCATACGCTTCATGATTCATTCGTTTAAGGGTATAAACATCGTGTAGGGTTGTTGAAAGGTATAAGTATCCAATGTCGACACTTTGAATCTTTTTACACACATACTTTCTTTGTTTGTCAACTTTAGTCCCTCATATTCAATCCGTTACACGTTTAAAATCCATGACACGTGTCTTTACATCATTGGACGTGATTTTACGAGGTGTTACACAGTCGTTTCCACATAAGCCCTCCAATTCGATACGCGCTCAGCAAACAACTCCTAACCTCGGGCACGCGAACGAAAGCGGCTAAACAATCAACCTATCAATCATCAACACAAACTACCAAAACATAATAATATATATATCATCAAAAGATCATCAGTTTCAACATCAACCAACCCAACCTCCCTAACCAACCTATTCACAGTATATCAGTATAAGTACAGACCAACTAACGAGGATCAAAAACAGCATAAAAGAAAAATAATCAAATAAAAGATATAGTAAGCTGCTGCTCCTGCATCCTTATACCATCCCCACACTAGTCCTCTTCATGCTCATTGCTAGTCTCATGACTGCTCTCCTCTCGCCCCCCTGCACCTGAACTGCTCTCTCCAAATACACGAATCAGGGGTATCGGATCAAACCTCTCAGCAATACCAGCCGAGCTACCCTGCTGTCTCGGCTGGAAGAAGTCTGGAATCCCCATGCTGTGCCTACTCATAATATATCGGAGGGCATCCTCCTGCCTATCCTAACCTGTCAAAATAAGGTGCTCCAGCCTGTCGAACCTCTGCTCCACAAACACAGAGAATGACTCCAAGGTAAGACGTACAGGTGGTGGCTGCCTGCGAGGGTACTGGTGTGCTAGCAACTCGTGTCGCTGTGGTGGCCACTGTCGGTGTGTAGGATCAACCTGAAGCATCACATCCTCCACTGGTTGTCCCTCTGGCGGCTGCACCTGCGGGCCCTACCTGATCGGCTCCCAGCCGATGGGCTCAGTCCAAGACACTATGCCTGCCTGCTGCTGCTCTCTAATCCCAAATGTCACTGCCTTGGGCCCCTCGTGTAGAAATTCGGGGACATACTTGGTAAACACCCCCAAATTTCGTGCAATCCGAGTAATATAGGGGCCCATATCCAAACCAGCCCGAGGACCACCTCGAAGTCCTCTACTAAAAGAATCTGCTAAGACCGTAGCCAGATTCATCTCCCTATTCTCCACACGGCACATCAAGATAAACAACTCTATCCAATTCGCTTTGTTTTCCCCCGACTTCCGACCCACCAGTGTAGTAGACAAAATTTTCAGCACATACCTGTAAACCGGGTTACGAACCGAAGTGATCAGGTTTGTAGTAGTGAACGGGTGGTCGGAAATCGTATTCCAAAAGTTCCGCAGCTCAGTCACACTAACACCATAATCCCTAGGCGTAGAATAAGCACCCCTCAAACTAGTAACAAACTCCTGCCGCTTCACTTCCTCCTCAGTATAGAACCCCGACACTATGGCAAACCTCGCCATATTCATCTCATAAACTTGCCTACCTAAGCTGAACGACACAGCTGTGTCGTTATCAAACTTCCCTTCCTTATGTATCCAAGTGCTATGAAACTCTAGCACCAGCTCCTCATATTGCAGCTGTGTACACTCCAACGCGTCTATCAACTTCGGACCCAAAAGGTCCAACACCTCCTGCTTCGATCCTATTTCACTCAACCATAACCAATCTATCACCCTGTGCTGAAGCAAATCAGTTTTCTTCAGTTTATCATATTTATTCCATTATGCTGTACTTGGTTCAAACTTCAATATCGGGTGATCAACTCTATGAGTTTTCCTATCCGGAATAAAATTATAAGACCTTTGATACTCGATTTTTCTCAACTTAGGATCATCGGCAGCTATTTGAATGATCAGAGTCTCCTGCGGAACCGGGTCTTGTTGGGGTGGATCCTGTTGCGGTGCCGACTGACCCACACCTGTCTTTCTCGACCTTCCTCGGCGCGAACTGCTTGCCATGTCTGCAAAATAGATACAATCAAGACAAAAAAAGCAGAACGTCAGTAATAACAAACTATTTTTGGTATTTTTAATTTTTTGAATTTTTTTGAAATTTTTATATTTTTTTGGATTTTTATAAATTTTTTCGAAAAAGAATGAATAGCCGTATAGCATTTCATTCGCGGCTAAATCTGAAATAAACGGGTTACCTTTTACAATTGCTAAGTGATAGTTAAACTCGCCCGAATGGAGATTGAGTACGGGCGAGCTTAAATCACTTGTACGTGCAAGTAAACCCAAACACAACTAACTACAACTCAAACTAGACTAAAACTAACTAAAAACGACATAAAGACTCTAACTTGGACTCAATGTACACTACCCCCCTCCGCACTTTAATTGTCCACAATTAAAACGAGTGCCTAAACAAAACATTGAAGTCCAGGCTTGCTTAAAAATCAGCGATTTATTAGTTTGAAAAACAAATTTAGCATTGAAAAATTCCGCCTAGTTAAAGGAGGTTTTGATCTTTGCAAAATTTCCGTTTCAATGCACAAGCTTGGAACTTTATGCGTCAATATCCCCAAACCATTCAATCATCAAGCAAATTCAGTTCATAACCAACCCGTGCCAGCCGCAACCCACAAATACTCAAATGCCCAAACCAATCCCATACCGCAACCTACATTAATACTAGCATATCTATACTAGGCGCGAACTAAATCGGCGCAACATTAGACTACAAAAATGACTTTCAGCAAAACTCGACACAACTGACCACTAACGACTCAAACAAGACTGACCTAACATGCCAAATCACAAGACCAACTTGACTTGACAAGACTTCAACTGGACCAACTAATATTGACTCGACTAACCCGACACATCAAACCACAAAATTACTTAAAGAAAATAAGACACAACTGATTCGATACGCCTAAGGAAATGACTCAACAAGGACTCACCATCGACTCAACTGAAGGGGTCAAATAACCGACTCAACATGAACCGACAAAAGACGACTCGATTAACCCGACTAACATCATCAACAACAGACTCGACTTATATCCTAAGGCCCCCAAAAACAAAGTGTAAAAGATAATAATGAAGAAACCGTACCTGAATCACTTGAAGTTTGCAAGAAAACTTGAAATTTTCGCTAATGGTGGGTAGCCGAATCGGAGAGGTGTAGCGGATGCATGGTGAAAATTATTAGGGGGTTTTGTTCGGTGTTGAAAACCAGTCGCAGGGGTGTAAAGAAGGGTGAAAATGGTGGCTTAACGGAGGAGCTATGGTGGTGAAGGTGGTGTTCGGCGGTGAAGAGTATAAGAGAAGGGTTAGGTTGTTTTGGGGAAAACTGATGGGTTAAGAGGTTTTAAACGACATTTAATGTCGTCGCGTGCCGCCACCAGAAAGTGGAACAGCCATGGTGTAGTGCCACGACACAGTTCAACTATGGGGGTTCAAGTTCATGGCGGTTCAGAGTAGTTTTGGTGACCCTAGGGGTCGCGCTGCGCCACCCTAGAAGTGAGTTTGTGGTGGCGCGACGCGACGGCGCTTTTTTCACAGAAGGTTGCGTAAAATTTAGCATTTTGTGCCTTAGAAAAAAAATTCTAACTCTTACCAATCCTTCCCAAAACCATCCCAATTTTTTTTCGAAGTATTGGGACTTACCTGGAACGTCGTTTTCTTCGCAAATTCAGCTCTTTAATGGTATGTTTCCTGCAAAATTACTCAAACACACAAAACACAAACACGAAAAACTACGAAATAGAAAGAAATTACAAATGGTACATACTCTACACTTGGGATTTCATCCCAAAACACTAATTGGCGGCTTTAGATGGGATTTCGAGAGGAGTTTCCTCCATCTCGTTCTTGTTTATCGCTCCTCCAATGTAATGCTTCAAACGGTGTCCATTCACCTTCCAACTTCGGCCATCCAACTCATCCATGATCTCCACCGCTCCATACGGAAACACATAGTGAACCATATAAGGTCCCGACCACTTTGATTTCAATTTACCCGCAAATAGCTTCAACCTTGAGTTGTAAAAAAGCACTTTATCCCCCTTGCTAAACTCCTTTACCTTCCTTAGCTTCGTATCGTGCAGAACCTTCATTTTCTCCTTGATTCCCAACGATCTAGCATAGGCCGCATCCCTAAGCTCCTCTAGCTCATGGATTTGAAAGAACCGCTTCCTAGCGGCTTCGGTCATATCAAGTGTTTTGGTCAAAAATTACCGAAGCAATTAAGTGATCAAATTAGTTAAGTGAGGTAGTGTGCTAATAAAATGTGTGGAAAATATACTAATTAAATTGTTTGCAAAAACAGTTCTCAGGATACGGCTCAGGATATTGAGCTATATCTACGATCAAACAATGAGCAAAAATATAAAGGGTGACACGGGATGTACGAGGAAAGCCCTTGATCAATCTAGATCGCCGGCACAAAACCTCGGGAGCTGACAATCGCAGCTGCCTTGTTCTTCTTATTGCTTCAAATGTCAGGATACATTGCAGGATATGATGCGGATCAACTAAGTGTTACAATATAATTTGAATACAAGTGTAAGTGCGTAGTGATTGTTTGCAACTAGAAAGAAAGAGTGTATGAGAGATTGTGTGCCTTAATCTGATCCGATCAATCCTTTTTATAGTAAAAAGAAACCAACTAACTATCCTACTATTTCGGGATTCGGCGAATATTCCATATGTGGACGTTATAGTCCGCGTCTTCCGGCTTCAACGTTCATAATCTAACTGATTTTCCCGAGTCTTGAGGAGAAGAAGTCCAGCTGAACGTTAGAGACTTGCACTCCTTAATCTGCACGTGGTTAATTAGTTACTACCAGGATATCGTATCAAGATGTTACCAATATCCTGATTCAGTATCCTGGTCACAAATAAACAAACAAAGTCAGAATATCAATCGGGATATATGAGCAGGAAATCACCCATAACAATTGTCCCCAAAATATATATGTTGGTATACCAATTCCAACGGATATATTTTAAATCTTATCTCTTAAATCGAGGTTATTAAGTTGAAACGACATTCAAGGTAGCATTGTACAACTTCCAACGCGGTTTTCACTCGATGGATATCTACCATGCCCCTATATCTTCTATCTTTCTGTTTGAAAACCAAATATCATTAACAGAATCACCAGGTAATTATCCATTCTTCTTTACTTCCCTGATAATTCCTTCATCTTTCTTCCAATGGCCACTAGAACCTACTCTCAAACCGGCGAGTCGACGGAGACCTTCGTCCAGCAAAATCTTCTTAAGAACCCCGAGAAGGAGATCTGTGCCTTTGATAACGCAGACATCGCAGCGTTGAGAGCCTCCGGTGCTTTCCCAGATAGCGCGATTATTAGACCATTTGACCGGTCAATTCGATCGGATGTTTCTTCTGCCGATTGGGTCTATTTTCCGGCATATCCTTTCTCGCTAGGCCTTCGGTATCCTTTTCCTGAATTCATGATGCAGTTTTTCCAAACCATTGGCATTTCCTTTGCCCAAACAATGCCCATGGTTTGGAAGGTACTGATCGTACTTAACCAAATAAAAAACCTTCACTGTCCTGACCTCTGCATTGAGGATATTCCGATCGCCTACGACCTCCGATCACACGGTTCCAGTCGGTTTTTACTCTTTTCGACTTCCAGTAAACCTCTCATTCTCAAAGCCACCAAGAACGAGGATGGATGGCAATGGAAATTCTTCTTCGTTAAGCGAGATTCCATCTATGAGGGTGCTAGCCTCCCGGTGGAGTGGTTAACCACCGGTAGGGTTTGGGGTTTCGAGAATATCCCCAAATACTTACAGGCCTATATCCTGTGCTAATATTTTCTTATTTGGCCTTTATGCAGTGAACTTTAAAGAAGTAGCCCCTCCTACTGCAGAATCTGAAAAAAGAATCAAAGCAATTTACCAGTTACCGGAAAGTGATAGGAGCTTTTCCACACACCTCCCAAGTTCCAGTCAATATTCATCATCTAATATGTCTGGTAAGAGTCATTTTGTAAATAATTGATTAGCGTAATATAATGAAAGAGTAATAAGGATTTAGAACTTCCCCTTTATGCAGCACCAGCCAAAATCCCAGAAGTTTTCGATCTTGAGGAGTTGGACAGTTACTCCGATTATGTCCAGGTTAAGAAGGAGCCAAGTCCCAAACCTATTACCTCATCCAAGCCCAGCAGCTCCAAAGCCATCATCATTCCTAAGCCCTTTCCAGCTACTAAGCCCCGGAGCTCAAGTTCTCGTAAGAGGAAAGAGACTGATTAACCTGCGACTCCCGAGACGTTTCCCTATGAGAATCACGGGTTTATTAAGGCAAGCGGGTTCATGACTTCCTTTCTTAACCAGGTACAGATCCTCATTCCATATCCTGCTCATATATACCAAACCAATATCTTGGTTATTATACAATAATACCTGTGTTTTTCGATGTAGGGCCTCGAACGTCTGGTTCATCTGTATGAAGAATCCTGTGGACTCAACAAAATGATTGAATCTAAATTGAAGAAAGCCGAGGTTACCATTTCCGACCAAGGTATGATTGCTGCTGCTAAATCTCGACATTACGAGGACAAGTTCAAGGCCATGTCCTAGGAGCATCAAGCTGCCCTCAAGAAAGCCAATCATGAAGCCTAGGCCCATCTCGACGCCACCCAGGCCCAATATGAATAGGATATGGCCACTTACCGGGAAGGCCTCAAAAGCTCCGTTGTCATCTCTCTTCTTCAGGCTAGGCTAAAAATGGCTTACGAAGCCAAGGCCCTGGGCTTCGAATTCCCTTCTTGGAACGTCGACGCCTGGGAGACGAAGCTAAGGGGTCTTGGCGGTAATCCTGTGGAGCATCCTGTTAAATCTGCGGCTGAGGGGTCTTCAAAAGCGATTGAAAAGCTAACTGGTGCTGGTGGTGAGGCTGAGAAGGATGTTCAAGCTAATCCTGAAGCGGATGCTGGTGAAGACACGGTGAATGAAGAAGGCGCTGCCCCTTAAAAGCAACGAAGCGGGCAGTGATGGATGTTCATGCCTGAGCCCATTTTTTAAATTTGATGGTTGTGTTTGTTTGAACAATTTTATTTCTTGTCCTTTAAACAATTTTCTTTTCCTGCTTTGAAACAATATGATGGCCAAAGGTGGATGGGTCCTGGGTTTCAGGATGAAGCCCTTGGTCATCAATTAGTATAACCTATTTTGAACTATATAACAGTTGGAGGCGGATGGGTCTCAGTTTGAGATGAAACCTTCAACTGTTAAGTAAGTATGGTAAGGAACTAATCGTGCTTTTGGTGGAGGGATCTCGGTTTGAGATGAAACCAAAAGCACAACTTTTGACATGTTAATAATATAACCTCCTTTTGACTTATTCACTGTTGTCTTTTAATTTTTTGTTATGCATTCCTTAGTTTAAATTTCAATGTTCCAAAATTAGTGCAATTATTTCCAATGTCTTATCCAAATATTATGAAAATATCCTGATAAGTATATTCGGCAATATCCTATAAAGACTCTCGTCTAATAGGGTCTTTTTTAAATTCTAACAATTCAGATAAAGTTTTTAAAGAAAAAAGGACAGTTTATTTTCATTTTACAATGTTGGTTTTGACAACACTGGTTTAACTAGAATACAATTTTAGTTTTTAACCCAAGTACTATATCCCAAATAATCCAACCAAATATCCTGAAAAATATTCCGAAAATACATTTTGAGAATATATCCTGAGAATATATCCTAATCAGGATATTTAAGCCTTTTTCAAACATAGTTTCAAAAGTTTAAATGATTCATACAAGGTTTACAAAGGAAAGATCATACCAGAAATAGAGTGTAACCCTATTTTTGAGCTTCAATCCTTTTGTAATTTTTTCCACTAAAATGTCCCCAGTCCGAGATACGTAGTGTTAGGGATAGATTTTCAATACCTAAGGATCACGGATCCACAAGTGCAGCCAGGATCACGGATCCTCAATTCTGTTTGAGTTAAGGATCCTCAGAAGACGTTGCAGATTTAAGGATCCAGGATCCTCATTGTTATCCTAACGCTAACGGTTGTTTCCATTATATTTAAACTTGTTTTGCTGGAATGAACGAGTGGGACTTGGTCTTGCCGATATTCCTGGGGAATATGCTTTAATATTCTGCACGTGCATAGCTGGAATGACCGTTATGGAAGTCGTGGGTAGCTTGCACAATTTGCGGGTTGTTTGTTACTTAGATTATTTCTATTTTTAAAAAGGGATAACAAGTCTTGATAGTAAGAACGATTAGCAAACACACACTCTCGAAAGCTCTTTGCTACTTATTGGCGATTACACACACATTGCACACTAGTGATCCTTGTGACAAGCTTGTTATCATCCCGATTTGTAAACTTTACTTATTTAATATAGTTGGTGATCAGTAGTTTCCATCACCCGATGTTTTTTATTCCGGAGATCAACTCTTGATCAAGGGCTTTTTCCTCGTATAAATCCTTGCGTCGCTTGTTCATTTCACTTACAAGTTGTTCATACGTTTGTTCATTGATTCAAGCATCACACCTCACAAAAGAAGATTTGGTTACATTATCCTAGTCTGATTTTTGACCAAAACAGTTTGGCGCCCACCGTGGGGCAATTGGTGCTTCATTTCTGAGAAATTTTGTTCATTGTGATCATTTCGGTTCACCACCTTCAACCATATGGCTTCTTCAGCGAAGAACACTTCAAGCTCTATGCCGGCAGTCACTTCTTCACAGGGCATTCCACCTTTGCCTCCACCACCTTTTGGATCCTAGAAGAATGCTGAAAATGTTGTGAAGAAACAAAGCCCCGTTTTCTCAAAACCACCAACTTCTGTCGTTTCTTCTAGTCCTTCGAACAGTGATCTTTATTCTTTGATTTTGCAGATGAGGGATTACATGCAGCAGCAGGACAAAACTAATGACAGGATCCTTCGAGAGATTGATGACATCAAAAAATTGAAGAGATCAGCGGAGAATCACTCTCCATTGGTGCCTAGATCACTGAATTTCGACACTCCAGTCATAACTACCCAACACTCTGCTCCAGCTGATGTCCAGTTTCAAGGTGGATCATTGGGAATGCGTTTTGGATCATCAGCAATAACGCATGCTCAAGGATCCTGCTTTCAGCCTTTAGGATCATCGTCTCAGTATCAGGGATCCTTCTTCAATTCCGGAGGATATGTGGGAGCACAGACGGTTCAAGGATCCTCATCTCAGGGTCAAGGATCCTCCCAGGGTCTGGGACCCTTCCAGGTTCAAGGATCCTCCTTTTAGGTTCAAGGATCCTCATCTCATGTTTACGGATCCATGGATTATCCTCCAAGACCCCCAGTCACAGCACATCAAGGATCCAACATCTTTCAGGATCAAGAATTCTTAACGAGTGTGCAACCTGGAGGTTCAGATGTTCATCTAGGAGACTTCATTCCTATGCAAACTATTGCTTCATCTGGCCCCTCAATTGTACCAGAATCCCGTCAATATGGATTCAAATCCGGAATTCCAAACTTAAATCCTTCAGGAGGTAACACTATGAATAATTCTCATAATGCTAACCATGGCTTTGTGCAGGATACAGGTATCAATCAAGCTATGGCTAGGGAATTACAGAAACTGAAGGATATGATATCCAGCGTTCCAAGAGTGGTTAAACCCATTCCTGAAATTGCAGATGGAAACCACAGGATATCTCGTTTTGCACCACCTATTTGTGATGCTGAAATACCGAAAAGGTTTCAAATACCAACTATGAAGCTATATGATGGTTCAACAGATCTAGAGGAACATGTAGCTCAGTATAGAGAAAGGATGGAGATCAATCCCATCCCAGAGAGGTTAAAAGAAGCATGTTTATGCAAAGGTTTTGGATCCACGTTAACTGGACTGATGTGCTGAAAGTGGTCTAATTAAACTAACTAATTTTAACCCTAAATTAGACACTCTAAGTTTTAAATTTATAAAAACAGACTCTCTAAAACCTAGACCACACCACCGGCAAGTGTACCGGTCAATGCAGTATAGCCTAAGTAAGTCCGAGTATCGAACCCACGAGACTCTCTGATTACGCTAATTAGACTCAATCTAGACTATGACTGACACGACTTAACTAATTGTTTATTGATTGGGGGGTTTCTAAAAATACTAAATAAAATATTAAATTAATACTAAATAACTAGACACGTACTTGGACGAAGACTTTGACCAGTGGCGATGAAGACTACCTAGGCTAGACGCAAGTTTAACTCATAATAGATTTCTATTCGATAGTTTTGTGGTATGGAACCGGGATCTTTGGATACTAAACCTATTAAGACACCACTAAGCCCCTCAAACACTCTCAAGGCGATTCTTGTGGCACTACCTAGGCTGTTACGCTTACCGATTTTCTAGATATCCTCACAGTCCTCTAGTTTCTTGAAAATGCCTAATTAAGACAATCTACCTCACAGCGCGAAAGTCTAAGGCAACTATGGGTTTTAATCTTGGTTTAATAGACAAGAGAATGTTTAAGGACTAGACCAATTCTTAGACCTAGCTATAAACCAAACCAAGACCTATTAATAACCACGAGCCTCACAGCGACAAGATTAGTAGAACACTTGATTTTATTAAATTACCGAATATTACTTCTAAGGTTACTTACGCGTTTTTCACCCTAAAGGATTAATGATCTATTACGTGATATAGACACTCACCTAAATCAAGAACCCTAGCACAACCCTATTATGTGATAAAGACCGTCACCAAGGATTATACGAAGCAATAAACAGTGATAAAACAAATATCAAGCATGCATATACACCAAGTTAAAATTCCATAGCTTTTACAATACAAGAAAATCCATAAACCATGCCAAAAACCGAATAAAAATCCAAACTTTATTTAAACTATTGTCATGCCTAGGTAGTTAAAGAAATCTAGCCAATAAACATAGTTTTGAAAATCAACACACAAAGTTCATAAACTGAATTCATTGAATTAAAATAAGAAAAATAGTAAACAAGAAGAATCGGTGAAGATGGAACCCGTAAATTCCTTGCTCTCTAAGTTTCCCACTTGAATCAATGATTCCCCAGCCTTGTTCCTTGCCAAATAATGCTCCAAAACCCTTCTATAATCGCCTCCTCTGATCTCCTTTTTTTCGTTCGTCCGTCCCTGTTGTGCGGCCCCTTGATGTCTATATATAATAAAATTGTGCCTCTAAATAATTTGCGTCCCTAATGGGCTTCTCGTGACCCTTGCATCTGAAGTACCATTCAATTAATGGATCCCCCTTTTATTTTTCGTAAATATGTATATATATATGCAGCCCATCAACACTAGCCGCCTCCCTCTTTAATTCTGGATCACATCCTTCAAAATTCACGTCCAAGAATGAATGTCTTGATGTTGACTTGTTTTTTTGAATTTCTAATATTAATACTAATAGTAATATTAATGGCAGTAGCATTTGTCTAATGGGTATTTTAGCAGCCCAAACTTCATGTGGCCCAACACCAATCACAGAAAATAGTGGCGAATTTCCTTCGGTCACTGGCTGTCTACACTACTCAACTGGATGGTTATTTAATTAATACTCGTTTTCGCTCCATCTGCACCAGAACCTGCCAAAACACAAAATAATATAATAATACTAAAACTAAATAAAAACAAATTAAAACTATACAAAAATTATACAATCTACACGGGACAAATATGTGTATTTTACCACTTATCATGGACCGGCTCTTAAATGGCTGCTAAGTCTTCCCCCTTACTCTGTTACTTCATTTGCTAATCTAGTTAATGTGTTTAATAGCCAATTCTCATGTAGCAGAAAATTTGAACGTTTAACTAGTGATCTATATAGGGTAACACAAGGTCAAAATGAATCAGTTAGAGATTATATCACTAAGTTTAGTAAAGAATCCTTAGATATCCCTAATCTGGATATAGCTACGGCTGTAGAAGCCTTTAAAATGGGTTTACTTAGGGATTCATTGTTCTATGATGATCTTGTCATGACCCCTTGCAGGAATCTTGATGAAGTAAGAACCAGGGCCCTTAGATTCATCCGTTTAGAGGATGATAAAAGGATCCAAGAAAGACTGGCAGGATCCTCGAAACAGGAAAAGCAAGGATCCTACTTCAGGAACAACAAGTCAAAGTCTTATAATAAGTCTGATAACCAGAATGTGCATGTAGTGGAACAGGAAGAGGATGATGAGGATTATCCTCCAATTTCTGAATATTTTTTTTCTGTTGATAACAATGAACTAATCCTTGCAATGCAGAATTTAGGTGAGAAAGCGAGATGGCCTAGAAAGAGTGATAAACCGGCTGCAACGAAAGACAAATCCAAATGGTGTGCATACCATGAAGATTTCGGTCATCTCACTGAAGAATGTATTGCACTCAGAAAAGAGATTGGTTACCTGTTAAGCAAAGGACACTTGAAGGAGCCGTTGGGAAGAAAAAAGTCAAGGATCCAGGATCCTGAAAAAGTTCCAGAAAGAGCTCCTGCTCCTCCTGCTGATGCACAAATTATTAACTTCATATCCGGTGGATCAGATATATGTGGCACTTCCTTTTCAGCAGCCAAGAGGCATGCCAGGGAGACCAAGATGGATAATGGGGATAGACCCATCCGAACCTCTACTGTTACACAGGAAAAAAATATAACTTTTGATGAGGATGATCGTGTTGATGTTCAGGATCCTCGTCATGATGGTCTTGTTATTACCTTGTTTATATCTGATCATTTTGTTCGCAGGATCTTGATCAATGTAGGAAGCTCAGTGAACATCATTCAGCTTGATGTCCTCAAGAATATGAACATTCCTGAATCGGATATTGTCCCAAGATCCTCAGTTCTTGTGGGATTCAGTGGAGAAACCAAGAACACATTGGGGGACATTAAACTTCCCATCTACATAGAAGGACTTCATTCTTATCAGAAATTTTGTGTTATAGATTGCTTATCCTGTTGCAATGTTATCCTTGGTAGGCCATGGATACATGGCATGAAGGTAGTCCCATCTACATATCATCAATGCGTAAAGCTTCCTAGCCCGTGGGGGGTGGTGAAGATTGAGAGTGATCAACAAGAAGCCAAGAATTGCTACACATCATCAATGAAACCAGCCTCAAGACCCAGGGAGCAATAGCAATTAAAGCATCCTGCGAGAGACGTCTTGGAGGTAAGAGAACAAGATCTGAAAGATATCCTTATGGATCCTCAGGATCCTAAATCCAAGATCTTCATAGGATCAGGGATCCTCAACAACATTGAACAGGATCTAGTATCCTTCCTCAAGAAGAGAAAAACTACCTTTGCCTGGAAGCATGAAGACATGACAGGTATCTCTAAAGATATAATTACTCATAAGCTTGGCATTGACAGGTCATTCAAGCCCATACATCAAAAAAGGAGAAAATTTGCACCTGAGAGGAATGCCATTATCCAGGAGGAGGTAGATAAGCTACTCCGAGCAGGTATGATAAGAGAGATCAAGTATCCAAGGTGGTTAGCCAATGTGGTTGTTGTTCAAAAGAAAAATGGAAAGTGGAGGGTATGTGTCGATTTTACCGATTTAAACAAGGCATGTCCCAAGGATCCTTTCCCATTACCCCACATTGACTCCATGGTGGATGCTACCGTGGGTCATGAATTGTTGACTTTTATGGATGCTTCATCTGGATTCCAACAAATTCAGATGGAACCCTCTGATCAAGAGGATACAGCCTTTATGACCCCAACTGGTATATATTGTTATATTGATATGCCATTTGGACTAAGAAATGCAGGTGCTACTTATCAAAGGCTAGTCAAGATGATGTTTAAGGAACAAATTGGACACACTATGGAAGTCTACATAGATGACATGGTGGTTAAGTCCAAAAAAGTTGAGGATCACCTTAGAGACTTGGAGGAAGCATTTGATATCCTTGATAAATTCAATATGAAATTAAACCCTTCAAAGTGTCACTTTGGTGTTAAAGCAGGCAAGTTCCTAGGCTACATGGTAACAAAAAGAGGCATAGAAGCAAGTCCAGAGCAAATCAAGGCAATTGTGAATATCAAATCTCCTGCCAATGCTAAGGATGTGCAAAGGTTGACAGGGAGAATCGCAGCCTTGAACAGGTTCATATCAAAGTCATCAGAAAAGTGCAAGGAGTTCTATGACATTCTGAGAAAGAACAAGAAATTTGAGTGGACTGAGAAGCATGAGAATGCTCTCAAAGCCCTTAAGGATTACCTATCCTCGGCTCCTGCCTTGATGAAACCAGAAAAGGGGGACATATTATCCTTGTATCTAGCGGTATCTTCTAAAGCGGTAAGTGCAGTACTTGTTAAGGATCACGAAGGAAGGATGGCTAAATGGGCAGTGAAGCTTAGTGCTTATGATATAAGATATGAACCAAGGACTGCCATCAAATCCTAAGCCTTAGCTGACTTTGTGTCAGATTTTAGTAGTGACTTACAAAGAGAAGCTGAGTTAGAAGTTCAGCAGCTCGAAGAGACTAAGGATCCTTGGATACTCTTCACTGATGGAGCCTCTAATGTCAAAGGAACATGACTTGAAATACTACTAAAATCGCCACAGGGGGACATAATACCCCACTCAATAGCTTGTGAGTTTCAAACTACTAATAATGAGGCTGAATATGAAGCCTTAATAGCTGGTTTGCAAATTGCCAAGCATATGAGGATCAGGTATCTTGAGGTACATGTAGAGTCATTATTAATCACCAATCACTTTAATGGATCCTATGCTGTTAAAGGTGAAAAGCTAATTAAATATTTAGAGATAGTCAAAGAATTGGCACTCTCTTTTGTTTCTTTTAGTTTGACACAGGTACCCAGAGAAGAAAATGCAGAAGCTGATGCATTGGCCAACCTTGGATCATCCTTGAAGATTCCAGAGAATATTAAAATTCCCATTATTCATATCCTAACCCCTGCTATCGAGGATCATATAGCTATGGAGATAGGAGAGGATTCTGCAATCATCCCTAGTGATGATACACAATCTCATTCAGGATCATGGATCCTTCCAATCATGAGATATATACAACATGGAGAGATCCCTATAGAACAAAATCCTAGAGCTTTCAAAGTCAAGGTATCTCAATTCACAATATTAAATAACATGTTATATAAACGTTCTCTTGCAGGTCCATATCTAATATGCATTGAGGATCCTGAAGTTCAAGAAGTCCTAAAGGATTTTCATGAAGGAGATTGTGGAAACCATACGGGGGCATAACACTGTTCTCAAGGATCCTTAGGACAGGATACTATTGGCCTACCATGAAGAAGGATACTGTGGATTATGCCAAGAGATGTGATGCTTGTCAGAGACATAGCAATATCCTTCATCAACCAGCAGAGCTCCTGCATCATATATCCTCTTCTTGGCCATTCATGAGATGGGGAATGGATATAGTTGGAAAACTTTCCAAAGCACCAGGAGGAAAAGTGCTTATGCTTGCCATGATTGATTACTTTTCCAAGTGGATAGAAGTTGAAGCCTTTGCTCAAGTCAGAGAAAAAGAAGTGATATCCTTTATCAAAAGAAATATTATTACCAGATTTGGTATTCCTTCTGAAATTGTTTGTGATAATGGATCCCAATTTATTGGGAGTAAAACTACTAACTTTTGTGACAGCTGGGGGATTAAGATGATAACATCAACACCAGTCCACCCACAAGCTAATGGTCAAGCAGAATCATCCAACAAGATCAACATCAACAATTTGAAGAAGAAGCTTGGATCCAAGAAAGGAAAATGGGCAGAAGAGTTACCTTATGTGCTATGGGCTGATAGAACAACTCCCAAGAATGCTACTGGTCAAACTCCATTTTCTTTAGTGTTTGGAGCAGAATCAGTAATCCTTACAGAGATGGTGGTTCCTACTGCAAGAACAAGCATCCGTGATCTTGAGGGAAATGCTGAAAACTTGGTTCAAGACTTGGATACCATAGAAGAACTCAGGGATTTGGCAAGGATAAGAATGGCTAGTTATCAACAAAGGATGGCTGGAGCCTACAATAAGAATGTCAGGATCAGAAAGTTCCAAGTTGGTGATATGGTATTAAGGAAAGCATTTCAGAATACCACAAATCCTGCTGATGGAAAGTTGGTACCAAAGTGGGAAGGCCCCTATCTTATTGAAGCAGAAGCAGGAAAGGGGGCATATCGATTACTAACAATGGAAGGTGATTTACTACCAAGAGCTTGGAATGATGTCCACTTAAAGAGATACTTCATGTAATAAGGATCCAGAATCCTTGGCTATTTACGTGCCCGATGTCCATGAAGGATCCTTAGAGGATAGATGATCCTCACTCTGGTAATAATCTAACCTCAATTTATCCACTTCTTTAATTAACTTATTTACAAGGAAAAGGATCCTGGATCCTTTATCCTCCTTTCACTTAATTCTGAGTTTTGCAGAAGATTGATATATCCTTGACAAACGATCAAGTGTCCACAGAGGTCTCCTAAGTTATTGGCTTGTCCCCAGTTTTTTTGGGTTTATCCCCAGTTATTTGGGCCTGTCCCCAGTTTCGCCAGTAGCGCACGATGATCCTGATGCAGTTCAAGGCAATGGGACCAGTACCCGATTTAGGGGCTGACAATTTCATTGTACTGGCTGTATTTAGGATCCTACGTATAATGGTAGACGTACCATACATCTGTTCCTAAGGTTTCTAACATTTTCACGTTAGCTAAGGTTTTGGCATTTTCATGTCACTAAGTTTGGATAGTCGCCAGTGAGGGCCATACTCCAGTTTACACAAGATCCTTTGGGCTTGTCCCCAGTTTTTTGGGCTTGTCCCCAGTTTTTTTGGGCTTGTCCCCAGTTTATTGGGCTTGTCCCCAGGATTGTTGGGCTTGTCCCCAGTTACTAACTCTTCTCTTATATTGGCTTAGTCCCAAGTTATGTTCCATTTCAGGTTTTTGAAGCTAAACAACCAAGGATCCTTGATCCTAACCTTTTACTAAGGTCTGTCTTTTGGTTATACTGATTGTAGTATTAAAGGTTTAGGATCCTGACTTGGATTCTCAGGTATGATCCTTATTTACCTTCATTTTATTCTTAATTTATTTGAGTTACCCTTATTCTTTGACAACAGGATATATGATCCTCTATATACATCACTTTTTGAATTTTTCGATTAAAGGATATTTGATCCTTGATCATATCCTAAGCTTTTTTAACGAAATCTAATATACTTTTGTCCTAAACCTACAAATTCAAAGAAATAAACAATAACAACTAAAAAAGACATAACATATACAACATGAGATAGCCAAAAGAATAAGGTTTTATTTATTTATCAAAAGTTAAACCCTTTAAGGTTGTCAAAATTGCCAACCCAGGTTTCTACCAGCAAAACGTGGCCCGTCCACTTGGGTTGGCAAAGGGTGTCCATACTAAGTGTTTAATAAGTGCAGGAAATGAAAGCGAGGGGCACCAAAGGCTTCATCCTCCACAAACAGAAGGATCTACCCACCTTTGTTACCCCCTATTGTTCGAAGGATCAGTGATCCTTAAACCTAGATACTATTGTTCACCATTACAAACCAACCATTGTTCTAAAAACATCAACAACCAAAAAACTACCAAACCATAAAAAATGGGCTTCGGCCACGTCTAGAAATTTCCATCATCGCCCGTTGTTGCAGCCTACACCTTCGCTGCATCACCACCAGCCGCTGCATCCTCAGCTTGATCCTTCACCCCGCTGCCACTGGCTTCAATCATCAGGACCTCTTCAGTCTCCTCCTCATCATCCAGCTCTTCAAGCCTCTTCTTCCAGCCTTCTTGGTCCCAGGCAGTCCTATCAAAGTTAGGATCCTCAGCTTCCTTTGCCATCTGCAGTTTAATCTTGAGCATGGCAATTGTGGCAGAAAGCTTAGCACCCTCCATCACTTCAGCCTTCTCTTGATCAGCTATGATGTGGGCCAAGACCAGTTCCCTCTTCGCCAGGTTGACTTCATTCTCGAGGGAGGTGATCTTTTGATCCTTTGCCAGGTACAGCTTCTGGAAGTCCAACTGCTTTTGTTCAGCCTCTTCAGCATAGGAATCCATAAGCATATGGATCTCAGCAAATTTCTGCAAAAGAATAAGACCTGTCAGGATCCGTTATCCTCAGTATGGGTAAATCAGACCTAAGGATCCGGGATCCTTACCTCAGAGACGTATTCCTCGAACTGGTGCTGAATGAGAGGCAGACCTTCAAGAGTTTCAGCAGTCTTCCTTTTCTTTCCACCCTTGCCCTTTGTGCTGGCACCCCTAGGATTTGGGATACTGGGACTAGAAGCAGCTTGTTTCTTGGCATACTTGGGGGGAACGTATGCATCAAGGTCACTGACGCTGAACCGAGTAGCTGATTTTGAAGATTTTCCAGCACCTACAAATGACAAACAACAGATAAGTATCCTTATTCTACATCTATTTAAATATTTAATCATACATAAATGTGAATACTTACTTGACATGGTGACTGAACCAGATGATGCTTCTTATGAATCTTTTGTTTTGGCCTGGAATGTTCTAATAGCATGATCAAGGTTCCAAAAGGCAGCGATTCTTTCCTTTGTTGCAGGGGACTCAATGAGATGAGAAACTGAAATAGCTGCACAACAGAAACAGATAAGGATCAGTTATCCTGAATGGAAACAGAGTCATCCTATGATCCTTCTATAAGGATCCTATATCCTACCATGGGTGGCCCACTTTTTGGGGAGATCTTTCCCGTCTGGGATAGAATCCCTCCTAAGAAAGAAGAATCGGTTTTTCCAGTGGGTATCATTTTTTGTGGTCTTGAGGATTGGGTGAGGATCACCAGGTTTGTGCTTAAACAAGAAACGGTGTGAACCATGGCTGACAAGATTATACAACTCGACCAACTCAGACATTCCTATCTCTATACCCTCTTACTCAATGATATTCTCTATGGTGTACAGGACCATCCACATCATCGGCATGGCCTGGATATAGCACATGCCGGTGAGTGCAAAGAAAGATTGAGTGAAGGCAGGGAAAGGATAGGAGAATCCTATCAAGAATGGGGTGGCCGGAAAAGCAATCCAGGTGTCGGAGACATAATCACTTTTCACAGAAGGGTCGAAAGGTTTGAAGCGGTATCCTCCGGGAAGCAATGGCGAATCCGGTCAATTTCTGGGTCGGTAAAGCGGCAGAGTTCCGATGAAGGATTTTTTATAATCCCTTGGCTTTTTAGGGGACTATCCTTCTTTAGATCCTTAGCCGGTGAGGATCGAAGAACCATTTTCGCCATGGATGTTAGGAGAAAAGAAATCAGAATAAGCAAATGAAGAGAGAAAGAGAAGAGAGATACCTGATCGGTCTCCGGATGAGGATTTAAAGGGAAGTAACGCACGAATTTAAATGCCTCTTGATCCTTATCTGTAATTTCGAATTTATAATGATGATTTTGTAGGTTGTCATGTCGCTGACGTATGATCTGCAACGGCAAGTTCTATTTTAACGGCTATATTTATGATAATTGGTTCGTTGCAGATAAGGCACAAAAATATGACTCGTTAAGTTATATTTTATTCCTCATATTTTGGGGGCAATTGTTAGGGATATATTTTCAATACCTAAGGATCACGGATCCACAAGTGCAGCTGTTTGAATTAAGGATCCTCAGAAGACGTTGCGGATTTAAGGATCCAGGATCCTCATTGTTATCCTAACGCTAACAATTGTTTCCATTATATTTAAACTTGTTTTGCAGGAATGAATGAGTGGGACTTGGTCTTGCCGATATTCCTGGGGAATATGCTTTAATATTCTGCACGTGCATAGCTGGAATGACCGTTATGGAAGTCGTGGGTAGCTTGCACAATTTGCGGGTTGTTTGTTACTTAGCTTATTTCTATTTTTAAAAGGGGATAACAAGTCTTGATAGTAAGAACAATTAGCAAACACACACTCTCGAAAGCTCTCTGCTACTTATTGGCGATTACACACACATTGCACACTAGTGATCCTTGTGACAAGCTTGTTATCATCCCGATTTGTAAACTTTACTTATTTAATATAGTTGGTGATCGGTAGTTTCCATCACCCGAGGTTTTTTATGCCGGAGTTCAACTCTTGATCAAGGGTTTTTTCCTCGTATAAATCCTTGCGTCGCTTGTTCATTTCAATTACAAGTTGTTCATACGTTTGTTCATTGATTCAAGCATCACACCTTAACGAATACTTGTAAACCCTTGATATTCATGCTCTTAGCTAATTCTAATCCTGCAATTAAAGCTTCGTATTCTGCTTCATTATTAGTGGCAGGAAACTCACATCTAATAGCCTGGGGTAATATGTCCCCATGTGGCGATTTTAGTAGTATACCCAAACCTACACCTCTTACATTAGATGCACCATCAGTATATAGTGTCCAAGATTCTATATTTTCTCCTTGTTGTTGCACTTCTAGGTCTACTTCATTTTGAATATCACTACTGAAATCAGCCACAAAGTCAGCTAAAGCCTGAGACTTTATGGCATTTCTAGGTTCATATACTAGATCATATGCACTTAATTTCACTGACCACTTAGCCATCCTACCTGACATCTCAGGTTTCCTAAGCACATTTTTAACAGGATAGTTGGTTTTAACATGAATCCTATGTGTTTCAAAATAATGTCTAAATTTCGTTGACGCCATAACTAGGGCTAATATCAATTTTTCTAAATGAGAATATCTAGTTTCAGCATCTAATAAACTTTTACTAAAATAATAGACAGGATACTGCTGACCTTCATGATCCTTTACAAGGACAGCACTTACTGCATTCCCTGAGACTGCAAGATATAGGGATAATGGTTCACCATCCTCAGTCTTCATTAACAGAGGTGCTGTTGAAAGATACTACTTCAAATCCTGCAAGGCTGCTTCATGCTTCTCTCCCCATTCGAATTTCTTATTCTTCTTTAGGATATCATAAAATTCCTTGCATTTTTTCGAGAATCTTGAGATAAATCTGTTTAATGCCGCAACTCGCCCCGTTAGTCTTTGTACATCTTTCATGTTAGAAGGTGATTTGATATCCAAGATGACTTTGATCTGTTCTGGGCTCGCTTCTATCCCTCTTTTAGTCACCATATATCCTAAAAACTTTCATGCCCCCACTCCGAAATGGCACTTAGCAGGATTCAGCTTCATGTTATACTGATCCAGGATATCAAATGCTCCCTTAATATCCTGGAGGTGATCCTCAGCTTTCCTAGATTTTACTACCATGTCATCGATGTACACCTCCATAGTGTCCCCCAGTTTTTCTTTGAACATCATGTTCAGCAATCTTTGATATGTTGCACCTGCATTTTTCAAACCAAAGGGCATAGCAGTATAACAATAAATACCTATTGGTGTCATGAAGGTAGTATCCTCCTGATCCGAGGGTTCCATCTGGATCTGTTGGAATCCTGAGGAGGCATCCATGAAGGTCAACATCTCGTGGCCAGTAGTTGCATCCACCATTGAATCAATATGAGGTAGAGGAAACGGGTCTTTGGGACAAGCTTTGTTCAAGTCTGTGTAATCTACACAGACTCTCCATTTCCCGTTTTTCTTTTGCACCATAACTACATTTGCCAGCCATTTGGGAAACTTCACTTCCCTAATCATCTTGCTCTTTAATAATCTTTCAACTTCCTCCTGAATGATTGTGTTCCGTTCTGGAGCAAATTTCCTTCGTTCCTGCTGGACAGGCTTGAAAGACCTATCAATTCCGAGCTTGTGAGTTATAATATCTTTGGAAATCCCTGTCATATCCTCGTGTTTCCACGCGAATGTTGACATCCTGTATTTCAAAAAGTTAGTCAATTGGTTTTCAATATCCTGAGGGATATTACTTCCTACGAGCACCGAGATATCCGGATTATCCTCATCCAGGATAACTTTCTTCACATCCTGTTCTGAAGCCTCCATGATATCCTGGCCTTGCATCTTTAATTGCTATGCTGCACTAGGCTTTGTTGAGGATTTCATCGAAGAAGAATAACACTCCTTCGCTTTCTGTTGATCACTTTCCACCTTGACTACTCCCCAAGGGGTAGGGATCTTGATACATTGATGATAAGTTGACGGCACAACTTTCATATCATGGATCCAAGGCCTACCTAATTTAATATTATAGCAGGATAAGGAGTCCGGGACACAAAAGCGCTGCATTGAGTTGACCCCTTCAACATACACGGGGAATTTATCTCTCCTACTGTATTCCTGGCTTCTCCATTAAAACCAACAAGCACAGTGGATTTCGAAGTAATATCCATCGGGGATACATTCATCCTCTTCAACGTTTCCAGCTGAATTATGTTGACTGAGCTGCCATTATCCACCAGTATCATGCGCACAAAATGGTTAGCAACATATAATGTTATTACCAAAGCATCATGGTGAGGATCCTGGACAGTATCCCTGTCATCGCTATCGAACGTGATCACTTTGTCAGTCGTGAGGGTTGACATCCTAGTTGGCTTATCTCCCCTCTCTGCTTTGGCTTCTTACGCTTGCCTTTTCGCCACAGAATATGATGTGCCGCAGATGTCGGATCCTCCTGATATAAAGTTAATTATTTTGGCATCCGCAGGAGGTGATGCCGCTCGTTCAGGATCCTTCTCAGGATCCTGACCTTTATTCTTCTTTCTTCCCAGGAGATCCTTCAGATACCCCTTGCTCAAAAGATAGCTTATTTCTTTCCTTAGAGCAATGCAATCCTCAGTAACATGTCCGAAATCCTCGTGGAAGGCACACCATTTGGACTTATCCTTCCAATCAGCTTTTTGTTGATTCTTCCGGGGCCATCTTGCTTTATCTCCTAAACCCTGCATAGCATACATCAGTTTAGGTATATTAACGGAGAAACAATATTCAGACAACTCAGGATACTCCTCAGGATCCTCGTCTTCAACAGCATTCACTTTTTTGCCGTCATTTCTGCCATACGGCTTAGAGCGATATGGTTTATACGAGGATTCTGATTTCCTGTTGGTCGACTTATAGGTTGTTGACGAATTCATCCTCTCTTGCATCTTTTTGTCATCTTCCAACCGAATATATCTTAAAGCCCTGTTACGAGCTTCATTCAGATTCCTGCAGGGATTCATTACATGGTCCTGGTAAAATTGAGAATCCTTTTGCAACCCCATCTTGAAAGCCTGCACAGCTGTTGCAACATCAAGATGCGGGATATCTAAGGATTCACGGCTAAATTTGTTCACATAATCCCTCAAGGATTCCTGAGGTCCTTGAGTTATCCTGTAAAGATCACTGGTCAGTTTCTCAAAACTTCGGCTGCAAGAAAATTGACTATTAAATAAATTAACCAAATAAGCAAATGAAGTAATCGAGTGAGGAGGAACGTTTAAGAGCCATTTTGAAGGCTGATCCTGTTAAGGTAGAACCAAAACCCTTGTAGAGGCATGCTTCTTTGAGATCCGGAGGGATAGGGTTAATTTCCATCCTTTCCCTATACTGAGCAATATGCTCTTCTGGATCCGTAGTTCCGTCATAGAGCTTCATGTTGGGGGTTTGAAATCTTTTCGGGATTTCCGCATCACAAATAGGATATGCAAACCGTGATATCCTGTGGCTGTCCTGGGACACTTCTGGAATTGGCTGGACCACCCCAGGTACAGTGGATAATTTCTGAAGCTCCCTAGAAAATGCTGATGTCACACCTGCATCCTGCAAAGATCCAACACCGTTAGTAGCAACAGTATTATTATTATTAGATACGTTACCAGTTTGAGGATTCTGGCCATATCCTGAAGCATATCCTGAGCTTCTCACAGTTGACACCCTGACCGAAGAGGGTATCTCAGGAGTATGATTCTGGGAATGGCTAGTGTTATGGGTCATTTTCTGAGTATACATATCCTGACTAATATCCCGCTTTTAATTGTTTATTTGTGACCAGGATACTGGACGGGGATATTGTTAACATCCTGGGCGATATCCTAAGGTTGAGTGAATTAAACACGTGCAGGTTAATGGCTGTAAGTTACTAACGATCATCAGGACTTCTTCTCCTCAAGACTCGGGCGTATTTGTTATGAGGAAGCCGTTGAACCCGAAAGACTTGGTCCTCAACGTTCGAGTGGGAATATTCGCTGGATCCCGGAAGTTTAGGATAGTTTGTTATATTATCTTTACTATAAATAGATGGGGGCGGATCAGTTTAAGGCACACAATTTTACACTTACACTCTCGAACACTTTTACTCTCTAGCTCACCGCAAACACCACACTCAAACACTTGTATTCAAATTACATTGTAACACATAGTCGATCCACACCACATCCTGCACTGTATCCTGATATTTGAAGCAATAGAAGAACAAGGCAGCTGCGATTGTCAGCTCCCGAGGTTTTATGCCGGCGATCTAGATTGATCAAGGGCTTTCCTCGTACATCACGTGTCAACCTTTACATTTTTGCTCATTGTTTGATCATAGATACAGCTCTATATCCTGAGCCGTATCCTGAAACTGTTTTCATATCTAATTCGGCCAATATATTTTTTACACATAACTCTAGCACACTACCTCACTTTACTAATTTGATCACTAAATTGCTTAGGTAATTTTTGACCAAAACAATTTGGCGCCCACCGTGGGGCAAGTGGTGCTACTTTTACTAAAAATATTTGTAAAATCATTAATCGGTTTTCTATTTTCAAAACTTTTTGCCACATTGTTTACAATGGCCTCCAGATCAAACATGAGCTCTTCCACTATGTCTGCTACGACCTCTGCTACTACTGGTTCGGTGCTTCCACCACCTCCTCCAAGGATGCCGTTTTCTTCACAATCTCAAGATGTTATCCCTACTCGGAGTGTCCAGGGATCTGCTCCCGTTTTAGCCTCTAACGATGAAATTTTGACTTTATTTGGAAGTGTGCAGGAACAAATGAGGCAGCAACAGGAGACTAATCAAATGCTCTTAAGAGAAATACAACTCTTAAAAGCTAGCTCGAGTAGACCCGCTGAAGAAACTGTCACTCCTATACAGCCCAGGGCTTTGAATTTCAGTTCCGTAGTTTACACTGAGGACAACAGGGGGAATATCGTCCCAAGCCATTCTCAGAATCATACCCCTGAGATACCCTCTTCGGTCAGGATATCGACTGTGAGAAGTTCAGGATATGCTTCAGGATATGGCCAAAATCCTCAGAACGGTAATGTGTCAAATAATAATATTCTTGCTACTAACAACAATGGCTCTTTGCAGGATGCAGGTATGACGTCAACATTTACCAGGGAGCTCCAGAAATTGAAAGACATGATATCCAGTGTACCTGGAGTGGTCCAGCCAATTCCGGAAGTATCCCAAGACAGCCACAGGATATCCCGCTTTGCATATCCTATCTGTGATGCTGAAATCCCAAAAAGATTTCAAACTCCCAACATGAAGCTGTATGATGGGACTACGGATCCTGAAGAGCATATTGCCCAGTATAGGGAAAGAATGGAGATTAACCATATCCCTCCGGAGCTCAAGGAAGCATGCTTATGCAAGGGATTTGGTTCTACTCTGACAGGATCAGCCTTAAAATGGCTGTTAAACGTTCCTCCTCACTCAATTACTTCGTTTGCTCATTTGGTTAATTTATTTAACAGTCAATTTTCTTGTAGTCGGAGTTTTGAGAAACTAACCAGTGATCTTTACAGGATAACTCAAGGGCCTCAGGAATCCTTGAGGGATTATGTGAACAAATTCAGTCGAGAATCCTTGGATATCCCACATCTTGATGTTGCAACAGCTGTGCAAGCTTTTAAGATGGGGTTACAAAAGGATTCTCAGTTTTATCAGGATCTTGTAATGAATCCCTGCAGGAATCTCGACGAAGCTCGTAACAGGGCTTTGAGGTATATCCGTTTGGAAGATGACAAGAAGATGCAGGAGAGGATGAATTCTACCTCAACCTATGAATCAACTAACAGGAAATCAGAAACCTCATATAAACCATATCGCTCTAAGCCATATGGCAGAAATGATAACAAAAAAGTGAATGCTGTTGAAGACGAGGATCCTGAAGAATATCCTGACTTATCTGAGTACTGCTTTTCTGTTAATATACCTGAGTTAATGTATGCTATGCAGGGTTTAGGGGACAAAGCTAGGTGGCCTCGAAAGAACCAGCAGAAAGCTGATTAGAAGGATAAATCCAAATGGTGTGCCTTCCACAAAGACTTCGGACATATGACCGAGGATTGCATTGCTCTAAGGAAAGAAATAAGTTACCTGTTAAGCAAGGGGTATCTGAAGGACTTGCTGGGAAAAAGGAAGAATAAAGGGCAGGATCCCGAGAAGGATCCTGAACGAGCAGCATCACCCCCAGCAGATGCCAAGATAATTAACTTTATTTCAGGAGGATCCGATATTTGTGGAACTTCGTATTCGGCGGCCAAGAGGCATGCAAAGGAAGCTAAGAGTGAGAGGGGAGACAGACCAGTCAGGATGACTACCCTCACAACTGATAAAATGATCACTTTCGATAGTGATGACATGGATACTGTTCAGGATCCTCACCATGATGCTTTGGTAATAACATTATATGTGGCTAACCATTTTGTACGCAGGATACTGGTGGACAACGGTAGTTCTGTCAATATAATTCAGCTGGAAACATTGAAGAGGATGAATGTATCTCCGATGGACATTACTTCGAAGTCCACTGTGCTCGTTGGTTTCAGTGGAGAAGCTAGGAATACCGTAGGGGAGATAAAGTTACCAGTATATGTGGAAGGGGTCAACTCCATACAACGCTTCTGTGTGATGGACTCCTTATCCTGCTATAACATCATACTGGGAAGACCATGGATTCATGATATGAAGGCTGTGCCATCAACATATCATCAATGCATCAAGATCCCTACCCCTTGGGGAGTTGTCAAGGTTGAAAGCGATCAGCAAGAAGCAAAAGAATGCTACTCATCCTCAATGAAATCCTCAACTAAGCCTAGTACAGCATAGCAATTAAAGATGCGGGCCCAGGATATCGTGGAGGATTCGGAGCAGGATGTGAAGAGAATTATCCTGGATCAGGATAATCCTGATATCTCGATGCTCGTAGGAACCAATATCCCTCAGGATAGTGAAGAGCAGTTAACTAACTTTTTGAAATGCAGGATGTCAACGTTTGCCTGGAAGCATCAGGATATGACAGGCATATCCAAAGACATTATCACTCACAAGCTTGGAATTGACAAATCATTCAAGCCTGTTCAGCAAAAAAGAAGAAAATTTGCTCCTGAGCGGAATGCGATTATCCAAGAGGAAGTTGAAAGATTGTTGAAGTCCAGGATGATCAGAGAAGTCAAGTTTCCAAGATGGCTAGCAAACGTAGTTGTGGTACAGAAGAAAAATGGGAAGTGGAGAGTCTGTGTAGACTACACGGACTTGAACAAGGCTTGTCCTAAAGACCCATTTCCTCTCCCTCATATCGATGCAATGGTGGATGCTACTGCTGGACATGAAATGTTAACGTTCATGGACGCATCCTCAGGATTTCAACAGATTCAAATGGAGCCTTCGGACCAGGAGGATACTGCTTTCATGACACCAACAGGTATATATTGCTATACTGCTATGCCTTTCAGTTTGAAAAATGCAGGTGCAACATACCAGAGATTAGTAAACATGATGTTCAAAGATAAGCTGGGGGACACCACGGAGGTATATATCGATGATATGGTGGTGAAATCTAAAAAGGCTGAGGATCACCTCCAGGATATCAAGGGAGCATTTGATATCCTGGATCAGTATAACATGAAGCTGAATCCTGCTAAGTGCCATTTCGGAGTGGGGGCAGGAAAGTTTCTTGGGTATATGGTGACGAAAAGTGGGATAGAGGCAAGCCCGGAGCAGATTAAAGCTATCCTGGATATAAAATCACCCTCGAATATGAAGGACGTACAACGGTTAACAGGCCGAGTAGCAGCTTTGAATAGATTTATTTCAAGATCCTCGGAAAAATGCAAGGAATTCTATGATATCCTCAAGAAGAATAAGAAATTTGAATGGGGAGCAAAGCATGAAGCAGCCTTGCAGGATTTGAAGCAATATCTCTCAACTGCACCTCTATTGATGAAGCCTGAAAATGGTGAACCACTATCCCTATACCTCACTGTATCAGGGAATGCTGTAAGTGCTGTTCTTACAAAAGACCATGAAGGTCAGCAATATCCTGTTTATTATGTTAGTAAAAGTTTGTTAGATGCTAAAACTAGGTATTCTCATTTAGAAAAATTGATATTAGCTCTAGTCATGGCATCGACAAAGCTTAGACATTATTTTGAGACACATAGGATCCATGTTAAAACGAATTATCCAGTCAAAAATGTGCTTAGGAAACCAGAGATGTCAGGCAGGATGGCCAAGTGGTCAGTAAAGTTAAGTGCTTAAGATTTAGTATATGAACCTAGAAATGCCATAAAGTCTCAGGCTTTAGCTGACTTTGTGGCTGATTTCAGTAGTGACATTCAGGACGAGGCAGACCTAGAAGTTCAGCAGTTAGTAGAATCTTCAGGATCCTGGACGTTGTATACTGATGGTGCATCCAATATAAGAGGTGTAGGTTTAGGTATACTACTAAAATCGCCACAGGGGGACATATTACCCCAGGCTATTAGGTGTGAATTTCCTGCTACTAATAATGAGGCAGAATATGAAGCTTTAATTGCAGGATTAGAATTGGCTAAGAATATGAGTATCAAGAATTTGCAAGTATATGTCGACTCCTTGTTAATTACTAACCATTTTAATGGATCCTATGCAGTTAAGGGCGAGAAATTAATCGAATACCTCGATATTCTCAAAAAATTAGCAGAATATTTCGATGTTTTTACACTTGAACAGGTACCAAGAGAGGATAATGCTGAAGCAGATGCCTTAGCAAATCTGGGATCATCGATCAGGATACCAGAAGGAACCCAAATACCAATAATACATGTCTTGTATCCTGCAACGAATCCTCGGGATAAAGAAGTAGCGGGTATTCAGGACCCTGGAGCGGAGTATCCTGAAGAGGATCCTGAATCTTGGACGGCTCCAATCATGAGATATCTCAAGGAAGGACACATCCCCGAAAATGAAAATCCTAAGGCATTTAGGATGAAGGTATCACGATTCACTATTATAAATAATGTTTTATACAAGAAATCTCTTGCAGGACCGTATTTGAGGTGCTTGGGGGATCCTGAAGCCAAAGAAGTACTTCAGGATATACATGAAGGGGATTGTGGTAACCATACTGGGGGCAGGTCGTTATTCTCAAAAGTGTTAAGGACAGGATATTATTGGCCAACAATGAGAAAAGATGCCGCAGAATATGCTCGAAGATGTGACGCATGTCAAAGACATAGTAACATATTGCATCAGCCTGCTGAACCATTATATCCTATTGTTTCCCCTTGGCCATTTATGAAGTGGGGTATGGATATAGTGGGAAAGCTTCCAAAGGCTCCAGGGGGGAAGGTTTTTATGTTGGCAATGACAGATTATTTCTCCAAATGGGTTGAAGCCGAGGCATTTGTTCAAGTTAGGGATCAAGAAGTAGTATCCTTCATAAAGAGAAATATCCTGACCAGATTTGGAGTACCAGCCGAGATAATCTGTGATAATGGTTCTCAATTTATAAGTAAGAGAACTACTGACTTTTGCAAGATTTGAGGGATCAAAATGATAACATCTACTCCAGTACATCCTCAAGCGAATGGACAAGCAGAATCCTCAACAAGATAATTGTCAATAACTTAAAGAAGAGGCTTGGAACTAAAAAAGGAAGATGGGCAGAAGAATTACCCTTTGTTCTGTGGGCTGATAGGACAACGGTAAAGAACGCAACAGGCCAAACCCCATTTTCCTTGGTATTTGGAGCAGAGGCAATGATTCCAACGGAAATGACAATACCTACTGCAAGATCTACCCTAAGTGATCCTAAACAGAATCCTGAAGCCTTGAGTCAAGATTTGGATACTATAGATGAAAACAGAGATGCAGCAAGACTAAGGATGGCAGCATATCAACAGAGAATATCCAGAGCATATAACAAGAATATTAGGACCAGAAGATTTAAGGTTGGAGATTGGGTGTTAAGAAAGGCTTTTCAGAATACTACTAATCCTACCGATGGCAAGCTAGCTCCAAAATGGGAAGGACCATATGAAATTGAATCAGAAGCAGGGAAAGGAGCATATAGACTCAAGAATATGGAAGGGGATATGCTACCGAGATCTTGGAATGCTATACACCTTAAGCTTTATTTCAAGTGAGTTTAGAATTTAATTTCTAACTCAGGATGGTATGAATTCTATCTTTTTTAAATATGTTTGGTTTAATTTATTCTTTGAAGCCCAATACTAACTTAAGCATCGGAGGGGTGTTAGCAAAGCTAACACCCACCTTAATTTAAGAATGTTTTGCGGTATATGCTCCAGGATATAGCTCCAGGATGCTCACTCAAGATACTTCGGAAGATTAGAGGATTGGCCCCCTCTCTCGCGTATAAGGGATCCCAATCCCTTCACAGGTTTAAAGGTATTCACCTTTCTTCCGAATTGGGTTTAAACACCCCGCCTGGAGCGCAAGTTATTCAGGGATAGTTCAAGGTGGCGGGACCAGTCCATGTAAAAGTGGCTGACAATTTCGTTACTGTTGGCTATATCCTGAATCCTAAAGGTATATGAGGATTGATCACCCTCTCTCACGAAAGGGTATTTTCATACTCTCTAAGGTTTAAAGGTTTTCACCTTTCTAAGTCTTGGAGTTTATACACTCTCGCCTGTAGCGCATGAAAATTTGGGATTTTCCCCCAGGATACAAGGAATTTATCTCCAGTACATTCTTGGGTTTTACCCTTGTAACATGAAAAATTGTCTATACGATGGGAACTGATATCCAGAAGATTTCTAAGTATTTGAAGACATTGTACACAGGGGACATTCCTACCAAAGCAGTGGTGTAAAGCTCAAAGGATGAGCCTCAGAATTAATGCACTAAGTGTCTCAGACAGGGGACATCCTCATTGAAAAAGTTGCAAAGGGATTGAGGTTTGATAATGGGGTTGTACCCTATCCCTGGTATGATCTTTCCTTTGTAAAACATAGTTTAACTCTTTGGCAATACTAGGTTGGGTAAAAGGTTAAATATCCTGATTAGGATCAATTCTCGGGATATATTCTCAAAATATATTTTCAAAATACTTCTCAAAATATTTGAAACTAATACTAGTTTGAAACTTTGATCACCTAGGTATTATCAAAACAGGTTTTGGAAAGTGGACTGTTTTTCACTCTTTAAAAAGCTTTCTACAAAGTTGAAGGAATTATCTAATAACAGTTTTTATAATATATTGCTAAGCATATTGATCAGGATATTTCCATAAGATAACAATACAAAATTTTTATAGAGCTAAGAGTTACGTTAAGTAGTGCAAGGCAATAACAAATAGGTCAAAAGATAGTTATATTATTAACAAGTCAAAAGATGTGCTTTTGGTTTCACCTTAAACCAAGGCCCATCCGCCAAAAGCACAATTAGTTTCTACCATACTTGTGTAACGGTTGGAGGATCTATCTCAAAACATGACCTGTCCACCTACAACCGTTACCACATTCAAAACAGATTATACTAACTGATGACCAAGGGCTTCATCCTAAAACCTAGGACCCATCCACCTTTGGTCATCGTATTGTTCTAATGCAGGAAATATAAATTGTTCGAAGATGGGAAATGCAAATTGTTTTACAGACCATAACCATGAAATTTTAAAAAAAGTGGGCTCCGGCCTCAGCATGTATATCCATCATCGCTCACTCTGCTGCCTAAGGGGCAGCACCTTCTTGAACGGAAACCTCTTTCCCGGCATTTGTACCACCATCACCCTCGGGATTCTTCTCAGCATCTGCAGCAGTATCCTCTCCACCAGCATTCTTTCCAGCATTTTCCCCAGCATTCTCGGAAACATCCTTTGAAGCGCTAGCATCCATTATCTTGGCGGACTCTTCCATAGCAGATTTGGCAGGAGGCTCCACAGGATTTCCCCCAAGATCTTTTAACTTCGCCTCCCAGGCCTTGATGTTCCAAGAAGGGCATTGTAAACCCAAAGCCATCGCCTCGTAAGCCATTTTCAGCCTGGCCTGAAGAAGGGAGATCACGACGGAATTCTTGAGGTTCTCTCGGTATGAAGCCATGGCCTGCTCGTGTTGAACCTGGGCCGCGTCAAATTTAGCCTGAGCCTCCTGAGTGATCTTTTGGATGGTGGCTTGGTGATCCTGAGTCATAGCCTTATACTTAGCTTCATAGTGTTTCGATTTAGCGGTGGCAATTGCTGCTTGATCTGCAATAGTGGCCTTGGCCTTTTTCAGCTGGCTTTCAAGCATGACGTTGGAGCCACATGCGTCCTCATAAAGGAAGACCAGGCGTTCAAGGCCCTACAAGGTAATAAAACAGGCATTATTCTAAATGAACATTTCTATTAAGCATATGATGCAGGATACAGGTCAGGATATTAACCTGGTTAAGGAAGCCGGTCATAAATGTGCTGGATTCTGTGAACCCGTGGTTCTCGAATGGGAATACATGAGGTGGAGCAGAGGGCTCGACTTCCTTTCTTTTCCGGGAGCTGGAGGCCCGGGTCCGGGATGCTGGGGGAGCTTTGGGAACAGTGGAGGTCTTTGAACTGGTGAGTTTTGGTGTAACGGATGATTTCGGGTTAGGTTCTTGCTTGACAGGTTCAAGGCTGGAATAACTGTCCAGCTCATCGAGTTGGAAGCCTTCGAGGTTAATAACTGGCACTGCACGAGGGAAGATGTTTTAAACTTATTATATCATTATACAATAAAATAATAATCAATTTAATATGAAGATAATCCTTGAAAATATGTTTACCAGACATGTTGGAGCTTGATCTCTGACTAGAGCTTGTGAGTAACAGGTTAAAGGTTCTTTCACCCTCTGGAAGCTTGTAGATCTCTTTTATTCTTCCTTCTGATTCAGCACTAGGGGGAGCTAGTTCCTTGAAGTTTGCTGCAAGAAAAAGAATAAACACATCAGGATATTGGTTCAGGATTGAGGTTCGGGATATGATTGGGGATAGTCCTAAAACCCTGAGTCCTACCAGAAGTCAACCATCTTTTAGGGAGGTCAAAACCCTTATCAATGGAGTCTCTTTTCACAAAGAAGAATTTTCTTGTCCATTTATCCTCATTCTTAGTGGCCTTAAGAATGAGAGGATCGCTGGAAATAGAAAAAAGGAGAAACCGGCTAGAACCATGTGACCTTAGATGGTAGGCCATCGGAAGGTCTTCGATGCATAGATCAGGCATATGATGAGCCTTAATCTGCTCCAGGGTGATTAACACGCGCCATACCATGGGCATGGTTTGGGCAAAACTAAGACCGGTAAGCTCAAAGAAGCGAGAAATGAAGGGAGAAAATGGATACCGAAGCCCTAATGAAAAAGGATATGCAAAAAAGCAAACCCATTCATCGGAACAAAAATCCGATCGGACCTCTCGGTCGAATGAACGGAAGATTGTTCCGGCGGGAAAAGCACCGGAAGCTCGTAGGGCTGCGATGTCGGAATTATCAAAAGAACACACCTCTTTTGAAGGTTTCTGAAGTAAGTTTTGTTTATGGAAGGGAGAATCAGAATCCGCCATTTGCGATCTAGTGCGGGTCGCCATGAAGGATAACAGTCGGAGAAAAGGAAATGTAAACAATGGAAATAGATAAGAGAGAGGGAGAAAGTACCTGATATTCTCTTGAAGATAAAGATAACCATAATGTGAAGTCCCTCGGTTAATATAGGCTAAATGTAGGGGGTAAAAAGTAAATAATGCCTTGGAAGTTGCACATTGTCATTTCAAGGGTCTCGTCACATTGATTGCCTTAATTGATGAAATGAAACTTTTAAAATATATCCGTTGGATTGGTATACCAACCGATATATTTGGGGACAATTGTTATGGGTCATTTTCTGAGTATACATATCCTGACTAATATCCCGCTTTTAATTGTTTATTTGTGACCAGGTTACTGGACGGGGATATTGTTAACATCCTGGGCGATATCCTAAGGTTGAGTGAATTAAACACATGCAGGTTAATGGCTGTAAGTTACTAACGATCATCAGGACTTCTTCTCCTCAAGACTCGGGCGTATTTGTTATGAGGAAGCCGTTGAACCCGAAAGACTTGGTCCTCAACGTTCGAGTGGGAATATTCGCTGGATCCCGGAAGTTTAGGATAGTTTGTTATATTATCTTTACTATAAATAGATGGGGGCAGATCAGTTTAAGGCACACAATTTTACACTTACACTCTCGAACACTTTTACTCTCTAGCTCACCGCAAACACCACACTCAAACACTTGTATTCAAATTACATTGTAACATATAGTCGATCCACACCACATCCTGCACTGTATCCTGATATTTGAAGCAATAGAAGAACAAGGCAGCTGCGATTGTCAGCTCCCGAGGTTTTATGCCGGCGATCTAGATTGATCAAGGGCTTTCCTCGTACATCACGTGTCAACCTTTACATTTTTGCTCATTGTTTGATCATAGATACAGCTCTATATCCTGAGCCGTATCCTGAAACTGTTTTCATATCTAATTCGGCCAATATATTTTTTACACATAACTCTAGCACACTACCTCACTTTACTAATTTGATCACTAAATTGCTTAGGTAATTTTTGACCAAAACAGCTAGGCACAATATTCCCCCTGTTATCTTCAGTATATACCGCAGAACTGAATTTCAAAGCTCTGGGTTGCAAGGGAGTGACAGTATCCTCAGCAGGTTTGCTTGAGCTAGATTTCAAGAGTTGTATCTCTCTCATCAGCATCTGGTTGGTCTCCTGCTGCTGCCTCATCAATTCCTGTACACTACCAAACAGATTTAGAATTTCTTCATTAGAGGCCAAAAAAGGACCGGATCCCTGAATATTGCGAGCGGGGATAACATCCCGAGCCACATGAATTTCAGTTCCTTGAGAAGAGGCTTGCGATCTCGGAGGTGGTGGTGGAAGCACCGAACCAATTGTTGCAGAGATTGTAGCAGACACGGTGGAAGAGCTCATGTTTGATCTCGAGGCCATTGAAAATAGTGTAGCAAAAAGTTTTGAAAATAGAAAACCAAGTAACGATTTTGCAAAAGCTTGTAGTAGAAATATCACCACTTGCCCCACGGTGGGCGCCAAATTGTTTTAGTCAAAAATTACCGAAGCAATTAAGTGATCAAATTAGTTAAGTGAGGTTGTGTGCTAATAAAATGGGTGGAAAATATACTAATTAAATTGTTTGCAAAAACAATTCTCAGGATATGGCTCAGGATATTGAGCTGTATTTACGATCAAACAATGAGCAAAAAAATAAAGGGTGACACGGGATGTACGAGGAAAGCCCTTGATCAATCTAGATCGCCGGCACAAAACCTCGAGAGCTGACAATCGCAGCTGTCTTGTTCTTCTTATTGCTTCAAATGTCAGGATACAGTGAAGGATATGATGCGGATCAACTAAGTGTTACAATGTAATTTGAATACAAGTGTAAGTGCGTAGTGATTGTTTGCAACTAGAAAGAAAGAGTGTATGAGAGATTGTATGCCTTAATCTGACCCGATCAATCCTTTTTATAGTAAAAAGAAACCAACTAACTGTCCTACTATTCCGGGATTCGGCGAATATTCCATATGTGGACGTTATAGTCCACGTCTTCCGGCTTCAACGTTCATAATCTAACTGATTTGCCCGAGTCTTGAGGAGAAGAAGTCCAGCTGAACGTTAGAGACTTGCACTCCTTAATCTGCACGTGGTTAATTATTTACTACCAGGATATCGTATCAGGATGTTACCAATATCCTGATTTAGTATCCTGGTCACAAATAAACAAACAAAGTCAGAATATCAATCGGGATATATGAGCAGGAAATCACCCATAACATCAAGATTCACGGTTTTCAATGCCTAAAGCGCTTTATACTCTAGCTCTACGGGAAGGTGACAAGCTTTTCCATAGACGAACATAAATGGTGTGGTTCCTAAAGGTGTCTTGTAGGCGGTTCTAAATGCCCACAATGCATCATCTAGCTTGTCGGACCAATCCTTCCTATTTTTACCCATTGTTTTCTCTAAGATTCGTTTAATACCATGATTTGCATTCTCCACTTGTCCACTTGTTTGTGGATGATATGCGATAGACAAACGATGAGTGACTCCGTAGCATGCAAGCAATTTTTCCATCAATGCGTAACAAAAGTGAGTACCACGGTCACTAATTAAGGCTTTAGGAGTCCCAAATCGGGAAAAGAGCTTCTTGAGGAATTTCAAAACTACTCGGGCTTCATTTGTGGGAAGAGCTTGAGCCTCAACCCATTTAGACACGTAGTCGATCGCCACGAGTATGTAACGGTTTCCTTTGGAGTTTGGGAAGGGTCCCATGAAATCGATGCCCCAAACGTCAAAAACCTCTACTACTTGTATGGGGTTTTGAGGCATCTCATCTTTGGAGGAAATATTGCCGGTTCGTTGACACGCATCACATGTCTTCACGAACTCAACGGCATCTCTAAGTACGGTAGGCCAATAAAAACCACAATAAAATACCTTTTGAGCGGTGGCATGTGCTCCATGGTGTCCTCCCGTGAGGCCCTCATGCACATGTTTAATGATGTTCCACCCCTCCTCTCTTGACACACAACGTCTAAGAATCCTATCTCCCCCTATCCTAAAGAGAAAAGGATCGTCCCAAACATACTTTCTCGACTCACTAATGAATTTCCTACGTTGTTATGTAGTCATTCCTCTCACAATGTTGCCACTAGAAAGATAGTTTGCTAAGTCACAAAACCATGGCAATCCCTCTTTTTCGGCCTCAATAAACTCAATGGACTCGTGAAGGAACGTGTCTCTAATCTCCTCCTCACGAATCTCTTCTTTCTTGGGGTCCTCTAGACGTGATAGATGATCGGCCGCAACGTTTTCGTCCCCTCTCTTGTCTCTAATCTCAATATCAAACTCACTAAGTAATAGAATCCACCGAGTGAGTCAGGGTTTAGCGTCTTTCTTTTGAAAAAGAAAACGTAATGCGGAATGGTCGGTGAAGACTATGGTCTTGGATAACACGAGGTACGAGCGGAATTTGTCAAAAGCAAATACTACGGCTAAGAGTTCTTTTTCCATGGTGGTATAGTTCTCTTGAGCATCATTTAATGTTTTACTCGCGTAGTATATGGGATGGAAGTGCTTATCCTTTCTTTGTCCTAATACCGCTCCAACGGCATAGTCACTCGCATCGTACATGAGCTCAAACGGTAAGCTCCAGTCGGGCGAGATAAGAATAGGTGCACTAACAAGCTGTTTCTTCAAGAAGTTGAAGGCTTTAAGACATTCTTCGTCAAAGACGAATGGAACATCTTTCTCTAGCAAACGGGTCATGGGGCGAGTAATTTTTGAGAAATCCCTAATAAAGCGTCTATAGAAGCCCGCATGCCCTAGAAAACTCCTAATCAACTTAACACTCGTGGGTGGAGGTAACCTACGAATGGTATCTATTTTCGCACGATCTACCTCAATACCCTCCCTAGAGATCTTATATCCTAGCACAATACCTTCCGTCACCATGAAGTGACACTTCTCCCAATTTAGCATAAGCTTCGTTTCCACGCACCGCTTCAACATCCTCTCTAGGTTCTTCAAACACGCATCAAATGAGTCACCATTAACTGAAAAATCGTCCATGAAAACCTCCATGGAACTCTTTATCATGTCCTGAAATATGGCGACCATGCACCGCTGAAAAGTAGCTGGGGCGTTGCACAACCCAAATGGCATGCGTCTGTACGCATAGGTGCCATAGGGGCATGTGAAGGTGGTCTTATCCTGATCCTCCGGTGCTATGGGGATCTGGAAGTAACCGGAAAATCCGTCAAGAAAACAATAGAACTGTTAACCAGCCAGACGTTCCAACATTTGATCGATGAAGGGCAATGGGAAATGGTCTTTTCGGGTGGCATCATTCAACTTTCGGTAGTCGATGCACACGCGCCACCCCGTGACCGTACGAGAAAGGATACGCTCATTCTTTTCGTTCATGACAACGGTCATCCCTCCCTTCTTAGGGACAACCTGAGTGGGACTAACCTAAGGTGAATCGGAAATGGGATATATCATCCCGGCATCTAGGAGTTTAAGAACCTCCTTCTTCACAACATCTTGCATATTGGGGTTAACCCTCCTTTGGGGTTGCACCACCGATTTATAATCATCCTCCATGAGTATCCGGTGGGTGCAATAAGAAGGGCTAATGCCGTTGATGTCGGACAACCTCCATGCAATGGCCTCTTTGTTGGCCCTCAACACCTCTAACAACCTCACTTTCTCACATTCCTCCAACTTTGATGAGATGATGACGGGTAGCTCGGAACCCTCCCCTAAGAAAGCATACTCTAAATGCGATGGAAGTACCTTAAGCTCTAAGGGTGGGGGTTGGGTGGTGTCCTCACTAACGGCTAAGACTTCGGGAATTAAAGGAATTCCCTCAACTTCAACTTCCTCTACCCTCTTCAACTCCTCGTCTACCTTCTCTCCTACCACTAAGTCCGCACCACTAATATACTCTAAGCAATGATCGACACATGAGATAAACGAATTCAAGAAGTAGACGGAATGGCAAGGACCACTATAGTCATCCGAACCACTCGGGTGGTTCATGAAACGCTCAATCTCAAAGGTGACTCTCTCCTCACCGACCCTAAGGGTGATCTTACCATCATGAACGTCTATTAGTGCTTTCTCGGTACGTAAGAAAGGACGACCAAGTATAATGGGGACTCTCTCATCCGCTTCCATATCAAGAATTGCGAAATTGGCGGGAAACACAAATTTGTCTACCTTAACCAACAAATTCTCAACTATGCTCCTAGGGTATTTAACGGACCGATCGGCTAAGGATAATGTCATTCGGGTAGGTGCAAGCTCTCCTAGGTCTAGCTTCTCATAAAGAGAAAAGGGCATCAAATTGATGCTAGCACCTAAGTCTGCTAAAGCTCTAGTGTTAGTATTACTACCGAATAGACAAGGAATAGTGAAAATACCGAGATCGGTAAGCTTTTCGGGAAGCTTATTTAACACCACTGCTGAACACCCTCCATTCAATGGCACATTGGACAACTCCCCTAGCTTCTCTTTATTCCTAAGAAGATCTTTCAAGAATTTTGCATACTTAGGCATCGACTGAAGTGCCTAGATGAAAGTAAGATTTATCTTCAATTGCTTGAAGATGTCTAAAAATTGCCCGTATTCCCTTGAATATTTTTGGTTCCTAAGACGTGAAGGGAACGGGACTCTCGAATGGTCAACTAGGGGTGAAGGTCTAACATCTACGGGCGTTTTCTCAACTTGAGACTCACCAGGCTATGCGGTACTTGCTGGGCTTAGACTCGTTTGCACTTTGCCGGGAGCCTCCATCTCTATCTCCTCGTCTACAATATCCCCATCCTCATCAACTACTCTCTCCTCAACTATAGGGTTCCCTAAGGTTTTACCACTACGAGTGGTAATAGCTTTTGCATGAGCATTAGGGTTTTGTAGGGTGTTACCCGCAAACTGACCAGGTAATCTCTTCTAGCTTCCTAGACATATCACCTACGACCCTTTGGAGGTCTTGAAAAGAGGCTTGATGGTTCTTAAGCATAAGGTCATGTTCACTAAGTGTCTTTTGGGTGGTTTGGTCCCTAACAACTAGTTGGCTCATCATAGACTCCATTCTCTCTAAACTACCCCCTAGATCATAACTTGGACCTTGACCTGGTTGAACATGATTAGTTGACACCCCTTCTTTGACCTGCCCATTGAACCCTTTGTTGAACTGCCCATTTGAACCCCCACCAAAAAGTGAACCTTGACCCCTATTTGGATTTTGAGTTATTTGAAAGCCAGGGGGTCCATTTGAGCGAAAATTGTTATTATTAAAGTTATTATTATTATTATTATTATTATTATTATTATTATTTCGCCAACCCGAACCAAAATTGTTATTATTACCAAACCCGCTAGGTTGACCTCTACCGAAACCTCATCCTACGAAATCAACTTGCTCCTCACCGACTAGCAATGGACACGCACTCGTATCGTGACCCCCTCGGCAAAAATCACACTTATCTACCTTAGCCTTAATCTCCTTAAGTTCCCTAGTCACGTTTTCCAAAACAGCGGCTAGACTAGGATCCATTGTGACATAGTTCACCCCTCGGGCGGGTGCACTAGTAGTGGTATTAGAATTACCACTTTGATATCGCTGATCGGCTCGCGATTGAGATTGAGACTGGGCAAATGCCTCAAAACGCTCTAAACACTTAGCAACAGTAAGAATACCCATCATATGCCCCCCACATTAGTATCAAACCTATCACGAGTCTCTTGGGTTAGACCGTTATAGAATTTCTCACATAGGGCCCAATCGGAAAGACCATGCTGGGAGCAACGAGCACAAAGTTTTTGGAAACGCTCCCAAGCAAGGTAATAAGGCTCGTCGGGCTCCATGCGGAAAGAGTGAATCTGATCACGAAGACGTGAGGCCTTCGCGGGTGGAACGTTACCCGATATCCCTCCCCGGGATGCATGCTTGGAAAAGAGCAGTGAACTCACCTTTGGTTTGCTCGGTAAGATTAAGGCACGTATTCCAAATTGGTCAATTAGTTCCTAATGTAATTACCAACAATAATCAGTTTATATTCACATTGCATCAAGTAGACTGTCACGTATTATACAAGTAACCAACAAGTACGACACATATCCCTACCACTTATCATAACAAGTGTACGAATCCCAAACGCTCTCATGCCACAAGTTCGTATTTTCCAATGTCATGCAATCAAACAGTTAAGTTCGCTAGCTAGACTACATATTACATAATGACCATTCGAGTCACCAGTTACTTGGTTTCACAAGTATAACCGACTAACCACTCATAACAGTTTAATACGTCAGTCCACTTAAAATACGGCCCACTGGGCCTTACCAATGTAAAACGTGTGTGGCCCGAGTTAACTTGACCACAATTAGTTCAATGCCTATAATTCAAACCATAATATGTACTAGACATTTGGGCCCTCGTGCAACCCCCTTGAATACCCGGCCCACTGATGTGAGTCAATTAAAGATTACCCCCCTTGAATACCCGGCCCAGAGATCATGTTAACAGTTTGTTATCATCCATATATATCAACACCACACAATATTAAATCACGAAGCCAGAATATGCATAAAGTGGGAGTTAATTCGGTGCCGATTATACTAACCAAGTGTCCGTAAGAAAGAGAGAGGGCCGAGTCGAGAGGAGGATGGCTTCAAGTGCTTCAGGCGACGCCTTCATTCCTTCGGCAGGTCATGCCGCGTTGCGGCCGTGAATAGGGTGCGACCAGAGGTTCCATTGATGGCTGCCACTGTGAAGGGACGATGGGGAGAGGGCAACTGTTGCTATTTGCATGAGGCTAGGGTTAACAAGAATTGTCTAAGAGAATGTGCACCCCTCGTAATAGTTTGTGCCCCGCACAATGATCATGGATTGGGCCGATGATTAAGAGGAGTTGGAGTTGGCTCACCTTGGGCTAACCGGCCCATGAATACACAGCGCACATCCACTCGTGTGCGTGGCTGGTTGTGTAGTGTGAAATTATGAATCGACACCTAGCGTTTAACAATTATAATTATCCATGCATTAGCATCTACGTATACTTAGGTCGTGAATAATCAAATCATGAGCTAAATGTTACGAGTTTAAACGATGCTAAACTTGAAAGTTCAGGTTATCACATCATCCCCAACTTGAAAGAAATTTCGTCCCGAAATTTGATAAGTACTCCAAAAGCGGCGAAGTGTTATCAGAATGACTGTGGATTTTCCGCGGGTGCCACATCATCCCCAACTTGAAAGAGAATTTCGTCCCGAAATTTGCCATTGATATCAGAGGTTGATACAACCGTTCGAACAACTGAGGATACTAGAGCTTCATCTGATCTTTGCGTTCCCACATGAACTTCAGTCCACGACTTGAGTTCCTACGAACTCCCACGATTTGAAATTCGACTAAGTCAACGAACCTTGATTTCCTGGTCCATGATTTCAATAGGTTCCTCGACAACTGCAACTCGTCGTTAACCTTAGGTGCTAGTACGGGTACCACAAGTGTTTCATCGGATAAACACTTCTGTAAATTTGAGACATAAATGACATCGCGAACGTTACCCAATTCGTCAGGTAACTCGGGTTTGTAAGTCACGTTACCAATCCCTTCAGAATTTTTTATTTATTTTTTTTTTTTTTTGGCTGGCCCCAACGTAATGTAAGTTAAGCCTGCCACGCCTCCCAAAGCGTACCACACCCTCCCAGGGTGAAAATTTCAACATGGCTCGCTCGCCTACAGCGAACTCCCGGTGTTTTCTAGACTTATTAGCTTTCCTGACGGTTACGGGTTGCCGCCAAACAATTTCCGATCCAAGCAGTCTTCCCAAGAGTTTCGAGTACAAGTCTTGCAGCTGTGATTAATTCGTCACCCACCATAATCCATCAAGGAGACCGGCATTATCATCCCTGCAATGCCTCATACGGAGCTGTCTGATTACTCTGACCGTTTGTCCTACGGTATTCCTAGACGTGAGCCGAGGGTGTTGTGTAGTGCCTGTCATAAATCAAGGATAGATCAAAATTAGTGGTAATAGGAGTTGGCACATCGTGCCTAAAAGCCGCCTCTCTCAGAGGAATGTTCATAAGCTCGTGAAGACTCGTCAGTTTCCTTGATTACAAAAGAGTGTACTGGTTGCATGCGACAATCAACGATCACCCAGGTGATATAGTTTTCGTTCTGAGTTTTAGGTAGACCAGTACAAAAATCCGTGGCAGTCTGTTCTCATTTCCAAGTGGTTGTTTCTGGTTGCTAACACAAACCAGAAGGTTCTTGATATTCCACCTTGACCTCCGCACAAGCCAAACATCGTTCACATATTCCACTATATGGACCTTCATGCCCGGTTGCCAGCACCAGATCTATAGATCTTGATATCTCCTATAAAAATCCAGACAATTAGAATAACGAGGCTGGTGTGTTTTGCTCAATACAAGTTCCGTACGGTTGCCGTATAGTGGGACCCACATTCGTTCCATGAGGTAGCGAATATCGTTTGACTTGCCAAAAGTTGCTCCTCCATGCCCCGCATGGACTCAACTTGAAAATTCTATTCCTTTAGTGCTTCGATGTAAACTGGGTGAATCTGATCAGGTAGGCTAGAGTCGATGGTGAGTTGCAAGTTCATACGTGTTTAGATTCCATAATCGTATTCGCTCGAAAGTTTCATCCAGCGATGCCATCACATAATTAGCTCTCTTAAAACAAAGGTACACGGGAGGCCCTTGTGATCGGTCTAAATAATGCAATTGGTACCGTCCAAGTAATGCCTCCATCTTAATTCCAAGGACCATGGCTTCCACCGCAGATTATGACTCGTGCAATTCTTCATGTAAACCCACTACTTAAACCGTCACCTTCAGGCGCCGCATTGGCGTGTAACTGAGTCTCCGATTCAAACCATCATGGTATACCACTAGATCACTCGTACGCTTGGGTAAAGACGATGCTCAGTGCATTGCAGTGTTGGGTTCTGAATGCTGATAAGACGTTCTCCTATTTTGCTTCCCACGAATACACAACACCTTGCTGTGATAAGAAGATTAAAGTTGCGCAATCTTTGAAAATCCTGTGATGAATCTACGATAGTATCTAGTTAGACCAAGAAATTACTGTATCCCCGATGGACTCTCTGGTGCCGATCGATATCTAATAAAATGGATCTTTAGCGAGATCTGTATGTATCCCCACTTCGTTGGTTACGTGACCAAGAAAGTATACCTCCCAAATCCTGAAGTCACACTTAGGTAGACTTCACGTGGGATTGCTCCTCCCTTGGGAGCTCTAGGACGGACTACAAGTGTCGTTCATGGTGTTCCTTTCTCCTGGTAGTGATTCTAAACATCACAGATACATGCGGTCGACAAACCTGGCGAAACGAGGTTGACGCATACTACTCATGCGATCCCTGAGGCTGCCGGTGTGTTGGATATCTTAAATAATTTTGAGCAGAAAATCGTAGTGGCTATACTGGATCTGTAACGCCGTGTCAGAAAGCATCCTCTCCATGGTCTTCCATCAGATGATAGTTCGTTCGTTAGTCAACCCTCGAATAGGAGCTTGACCCTCGCAACTGGTCAACAGGTTGTCAATACATGGTCAGGGAAAACGGTTCTTGACTGTCACCTTGTTGAGTTCTCGATAATCAGTACACATACGAAAAGGCTTATCTTTACGGATATAACTGGGGCTCTCCAAAGCGAAAATCTAGGTCCGACAAAACTTCTTTTCAACAGTTACTGTAGTTGATTAGACAGCTCTTGCAACTTTCCAGGCGCCAGACGATAAAGAGTACGAGTAACCAAGGCTGCCTCTGGTCGTGAGATTAATCTGAGACTCTACCTAATCAGTTGTGGAAGTAACCTAAAAGTTCCTCAAGTGGCACGCTTAGAGGAATAACGAATAATCGGTGGATCCTCGATCCTCTTTCCTTAGCCCTAAACATTAGTAACGGTTGCCGACATAACGGGGTAGTCTCTCTGTAGACGCTCCTGGCCTTCATTGCTGAAATGATACTAACTTTTACACCACACTGATGTTCTAGGACAGACGAAGATTCGCTACTAGGGAGAGGGATACTCAAAATTTTCTCCTCATAAGGTATATCCACGCGTTACTGGATAACTAATCCACACTAACTACTACAACAAAACTTATCAAGGGTAGATGTCGAACACTTATACCACAAGGTTGAGTTTGCATCCCAATGAACATAGGAGGTTTCCATTAACTTGCCATCGGTCGGTTCCACAACAGGTTTGGTTTCCAGAAGCATCAGCGTTAAGCAGAACAGAGACGAAGCGATCAGTAACCAAGAACGTGCAGGCCACCATGTTGCTATATTCTTGGCATCGTCCATGCCAATCCTAAATGCTCTTCCACGGGCGTCATTTCTAGTGTTGTTTCGGTCACGTGGATTTCCAACATTGTCATTGTTCCCTTGGTTGTTGATATTTTGACTTAACAATAGTCAATCCCTATCGAAGTCACCTTCGTTTCCATACTGTAGGCTACGATTACGAGCACCTCGATGTCACCGTGACTGTTACCCCTAATGTCACTGCTTGTAACGGAGCCCTGTGATCTTTCACTAACAGGGTCCATCTTTCCACATTCCGTGCTGGTAGTTACACATTCCACCTTATAGTCAATTGTCATCGTTTATGTCCTGATTGATTCGTAGGAGTTGATTCCCATAAGTCGCTGGCTAGGGTAAAGGATTCGATTGAAGTCGATTCGCTGGCTCTCATTGCCGGTAATCAGGTTCGTCCAATTACTGAGGTTGGTAAAGTACTATGCTCATCCTCTTGTCCATCGATCTAGTTAGTTAATTGAGTAGCACATGGTACGTTACGAGAGGGTTGCAGAAGTGATCGTACTTCGGGATCTAAGACGTCAATACATTGAGTTCCAACAAAAAAAGAGGAGTGAGAGGGGTATAGACTAATCCTTCGACACTGCGACATCCAACTCAGGGACGTTCGTACTAGCACCTAACATTCTACACAGTTCGCTAGACGTTCAGATGAGTGTTCAGTTATCATTCGATAACATCGAGGTGCGTAAGGATTCAGAGAGGAGTGAAAAGATCACGTTCGAGTAGGAGACAATCACTGCTATGACTCCTATAGATTTGTTACGTTCACATTGTTCGAATAACGGAACAGAACCCCTTTTTCACTTGTTAAGTCTCACTGGGACTCACATGCACCCCACATTATTATTATGTGTGCACCCACAATAATACTGTGTTTTGCATGCTCATCTCAGTTCCTCCTAACTCATGTCAAATGGTTTCTCAAATTCAAGTGTCAAACGGAGGTTGTCAAGGTAATAAGATCACAGAAATCTAAAGACTATGACATACTATCAACGCACCACGATATTGTCCGATTTGGCAGCCAGCACGCTCTCAGTGCCCGCCCCTCACAGTTTTAATATGCATCATAACGTAAGCAAGAAATTCATGCAATCATGCTATAGTGACGAGTGTGTGTTCGTATGTTGCGTCATAAGCAAATGTGTACTAGTCATGTAATGTATGCAACAAGTGAGAAAGATGAACCTTGCAATCTGGAGCTGAGTGTCATGGTCGTATTCACGTGTTCAGAACTGTTCGGTTATAGTCTGGTTTTTACAGAAACGTTTTAAAACCAAGTTCACTATAACCAGTGGCTCTGATACTAAACTGTCACACCCCCAAAATACCACCTAGGGAATGTCCCTGTTAGGCATGTGACGTACCAATAACGAGCCCCAAATTACATTGAACGCGTACAAGTTGCAAAATAAAATCCTTAATTATTAATGTAAAATACTATCAACGAGTTTAAATGAAAACCAACATGTATAGCGGAAGCAAATAGTAAACCAATGTTAAACTGTTTCAAAAACCAATGTATGATATCAATAGTTCAATCACATGAATCCCTCTAGTCGACCCATGACCACTCTAGCTACTCCAGACAGCAAGTTCCAATCCAAGACATCTAACGATCTACAAGCATGCAGACAAGTGTGTCAGACGACGCTGGTGAGTTCAAAGTTTTGTTAACGCGTTTAGTTACCAGGTATGTGTATAAAACAGTTCAACCGTTTAATAGTTCAATAATTTGATTTGATGTTGTTATTAACTCGATTGCCGCAGATGGCTACAAGATGTATTTGCCCAACCCCAATGTCTCTATCAAAACATTGGTCATGCTTTAAGGAAATTAGTTCACGCCCGTCCTCCCCGGTTCGATGTGAGGGTGCCAATCCTAATAGCGCTATCAACTAATAACCTCGTTGCCTCCCCGGCAAATATCGGTAGATGTAAGGGGTCTTATGTGATAGACAATGAGTGTAATAACAAACATCCCATTAACCTGGCGTTCCTCCCCGGAACGTTACCCGATATCCCTCCCCGGGATGCATGCTTGGAAAAGAGCAGTGAACTCACATTTGGTTTGTTCGGTAAGATTAAGGCACGTATTCCAAATTGGTCAATTAGTTCCTAATGTAATTACCAACAATAATCAGTTTATATTCACATTGCATCACGTAGACTGTCACGTATTATACAAGTAACCAACAAGTACGACACATATCCCTACCGCTTATCATAACAAGTGTACGAATCCCAAACGCTCTCATGTCACAAGTTTGTATTTTCCAATGTCATGCAATCAAACAGTTAAGTTCGCAAGCTAGACTACATATTACATAATGACCATTCGAGTCACCAGTTACTTGGTTTCACAAGTATAACCGACTAACCACTCATAACAGTTTAATACGTCAGTCCACTTAAAATACGGCCCACTGGGCCTTACCAATGTAAAACGTGTGTGGCCCGAGTTAACTTGACCACAATTAGTTCAATGCCTATAATTCAAACCATAATATGTACTAGACGTTTGGGCCCTCGTGCAACCCCCTTGAATACCCGGCCCACTGATGTGAGTCAATTAAAGATTACGGCCCAATTATTTGTAATTCATTAACATTATGTGGCCCATTAGCTGCTGTTGTGCGGCCCCAAAACCAGTGGCCCACTAACCTGATGTGCGTTTGACCCTTACTAACTTTTCCGTAGCTACCCGCCCTTTACTCCACAACTTTCGATCATGTCACTAATAAAAATCATAATCCACAACTCTAATAATTTCAAACAGTTTCACAGTCATCAATCATGATCCAATGAATTCATTTATTACCATGTTTATTATGAATCCTCCTTACACAATCATCCTAGTTTTCATGCATTCACCAATCAACAACAATCATTAATTTACTCAAGATAATCACTAACAGCTGTAGTGTTCACATGCAATTCCTCAAATTAATTACATGCATTCCCAATTCTTTTGTTTATTGTAATAGAGATTATCAAAACCTTGACAACGTGGAACCCGAATTCATCCATTAACAATGATTATTTCTACTCAAACAGTCTTTCTCGTCCGAATTGTCCATACTGATTCTTATGTAACTTCTAGTTCATCGGTTCATATTACATCACTACCAACATACTTAATTAATACAAATCATTAGCATGATACCCAACCCGGTTTACCGATCAGTAATTCGTTAATATTATATCGCAACATATTCATCATCACACTAATAATCACAACTGATCCTAAATTTCATAACATATGGTCACTAACAGGATCTAGTATACAAGCAACCAGAGATCATGTTAACAGTTTGTTATCATCCATATATATCAACACCACACAATATTAAATCACGAAGCCAGAATATGCATAAAGTGGGAGTTAATTTGGTGCCGATTATACTAACCAAGTGTCCGTAAGAAAGAGAGAGAGCCGAGTCGAGAGGAGGATGGCTTCATGTGCTTCCGGCGACGCCTTCATTCCTTTGGCAGGTCATGCCGCGTTGCGGCCGTGAATAGGGTGCGACCAGAGGTTCCATTGATGGCTGCCGCTGTGAAGGGACGATGGGGAGAGGGCAACTGTCGCTATTTGCATGAGGCTAGGGTTAACAAGAATTGTCTAAGAGAATGTGCCCCCTCGTAATAGTTTGTGCCCCACACAATGATCATGGATTGGGCCGATGATTAAGAGGAGTTGGAGTTGGCTCACCTTGGGCTAACCGGCCCATGAATACACAGCGCACATCCACTCGTGTGCGCGGCTGGTTGTGTAGTGTGAAATTATGAATCGACACCTAGCGTTTAACAATTATAATTATCCATGCATTAGCATCTACGTATACTTAGGTCGTGTATAATCAAATCATGAGCTAAATGTTACGAGTTTAAACGATGCTAAACTTGAAAGTTCGGGTTATCACACGATGACTCGGTGACTGGCGGCTTCGGCGGTCCATGCGAGCGCAGATGTGGCATCCACTACAAGCAAAAACCTGAATGTGAGAAAAGCAAACACTAGTCACTAAGACTCAAACTAAAAATAAAAGACAAAGACTCGAAAATAAAACAAGCAGATAGCACGTATATGTCAAACAAGTCTATCAAAGCTAATGAACGCGATTGCCAAGAGTCCCTGGCAACGGCGCCCAAACTTGATGTGTGCTAAACATACTATAAAAATTAACTAAATTAGACTCTCTAAGCTAGACACTAAAAAGCTTTAATTCTAGACTCGACCTAAAACCACACAATCGGCAAGTGTACCGATCAATGTAGTATAACCCTAGGAAGTCCGGATATTGAACCACGAGACTCTATGTATCACGTAAACTAGACTCTAACAGACTCTGACAGACGCGACTTAAACTTATTTAATTGTTTTAAGGGGGGGGGGGGGTTACGGAAAATATAAGAAATCTATTTAAACTAAAAAAATAAACTAGATCTAAACTAAATACGAAAGAAAACAAAGACGATTCTTATATGAGAAACGAGACCACCTAGACTAGAATCCTGGATTGATTTTAAGAATTACCGATTAAGTTAAGTGCATGAATTATGGAACCGGGATCTTAAAGTACTAAACCTATTAAACACCAACTAAGCCCCTCAACCCTTCTCGAGGTGAAACTTATGGCGTTACCTAGGCCGTTAATCCTACCGGTTATTAGACGTCTTTCCAGTTGTCTAATTATTGTATAAGTACCCTAATGTTGACCTACTCTTTTCCAATCATAGATCTAGGGTAGTTTGAATTATTTAACTTGACTCGATAGACTAATAAACTGACGGGGAAACTAATTTTCCAAGGACTGTCTAAAGCAATTCGTCGGGTAAGACCTATCAATAGCCCCTCACTTTCCAGGTATTAGGACTAGCAGAACACTAAAACCTAGCAAATTACTAACAATTACTTCTAGGGGTTATCGGCTGATTCTCCCTAAAGAGTTAAGATTTCTTACGTGATATAGACACTCACCAAAATCTAAAACCCTAGTATGACCCTATGTTGTGATAAAGACCATCACTAAGAATCATACAAAGCAATTGACAATAATAAACCAAATTAAAGTACGCATGTGCATCAAATCAATAAAACAAACTCTTTACTAAACACAATCAATCCATAATATTCATGCAAATAACGAAAACGGTAAAAACTTTATATCAATCCATTCATCAAGTCTAGGTGGCTTAAATGTTTAGCCGAGCATGTTAATAAACGAAAACAAATCAAAGATGTCTAACAAAGAATTCATGATAACAAGTTCAAGAAAGAAATCGACAAAACAAGGGATTGGAAAACCCGAGAATGTCTCCGATTCTTCTTCCCGAACTCATACCACTGATTCATATGCTTCAAGATCTTCAAATTGGCTCCAAGAATGCTCCAAGATCGCCCAAGTTGCTCTCCAATTCGTAATTCGGGTTAATGAATGATTTTCTTGGGTTTTTATAACAAACCCTAATTAGCAGTGAATTTTGACCGTCAACTACCCCCGTCGCGTCACGCGACGGGGTTCTCCTTTCAGCGTCGCGTGGCGCGACGATTTAAATATTCCGAAATTCATTTGTTTATTGTAGCGTTACGCGACGGGACTCCAGTTTAGCCGTGGCGCGACGCCACGGCACTATTTTCACAGCCTGTTGCTTAATTTTTCCCGAATAAGCTCTCCAAAAACTTCACAAATAATTCTAACTCTTTTGAACTTGTTTCGGGACTTGGTGTTTCAGCATTTTGACTCGTTTCCACTCAATTTTCAGCAACTTAAAGTACCAAGACCTGGAAAACACAATTTTATCAATAGTATGCACTTTCTAACTAAAACGGAACTAAAAAGTACGAGAAATTATACAAACTATACACGAATAAAGGATGTATTTTGCAATACATCAGCCCTAAAGTATAGTTAAGACACTATGAGATCTATGTTATGTGTCTAGCATACACGTTGGTGAGTATCACCCATTAGCTAGATGTTATACTTGTTAACTTTGATGATGTAACTTTGAAGCATGACGAACCGTTGGTGATTCGTATAAGTTTATAGAAAATATATTTATAAAATAAATATATATTTATTGTGGGTGTAAATGAAACTCATCATTGTATTCCAACCTTGGAATCCATGTCCGGGATTGTAAAATGCCAACTTATTCTTACCCGAAAACCGACATGATTGTCTTGTAAATATATATATATATATACACACACACATTTATGTTTAGGTAAATAATCCCGTGAGTTTTATCATGTCTGTGTCTTTGTTTTGAAAATCGAAAGTGGTTTTTGTGACAACCGTCACCAAATTGGAAGCATCGGGGATGATTTGGGACAATTCTTATCAAGGACAGATGATTAGAGCTGCCAGGATCGATTAGAATTGTTTATTCGGTTTGTTTTGATCTTTTGTTTTAAAGAATTAAACAATGTTAGACGTGATTCTTTTCTTTATTTTTCTGGGTTCATTGGATTTAATGAGTAGCTAAACTTCTAAAGCTACATAGGTTAGGATGATTGTTAATTGAATTGATTGTTCTTAGGTTTGATTATGCGTATGTTTGATTACTATTGAAAGATCTTGTCTTTTATGCTTGCTTAATGGTGATGCGTTCTAATAGCTTGATTTTATCTTTCTTGATTCCTGTGAATTTGTTGATCTGAGTGAGTTGTAAATCATTTAGGTTAATGTTGATTCATGCTAGATTTGATTACCGTGTGTGGTAGAGTTTAGACGGTTGGGATAGGAATAGCGGCGGAGGGATTGAGTTTGATAATTGACAAAGACTAGAATTCTACCTAGTCTTGAGACCGGGAGGTAATAGATTAACTGGACTCCCCCTGTTCTATTGGATTCCCCCTGGTTCCATTGGTTGTTAGGTTTAGATAGTCAGAAATTACGTTTATCCTTTCACTCGTGGTTTAGTGTTTCTAGGTTAGTAATTGGTTTAGACGATGTTGACTCGTGTTCTGGGGTTATAGGTCCCAATCTTTCACAAGACTATAGTTGGTAGATTCAAAAGATGAACCTTCTTTAGAGTACTTTAGTGATCCGTATTGTGGTGAGACCGGAAGGAGATCCACTTTATATTCTTGTGAGCTTTATTAGCCTTTAGGATCCGTTTGAGAGCTAAGTGAGACCAGGAGGTGATCCAGATTTTCCTTAGTCATGAGGGTGTTATCATTAGAGCCGACTTCATACGTTAGTCATTCATAAAAGCGGTTTTGTCAGTTGATAGGATTTTGAGCCTTGGTAGTCATCTTACACATATATGATATCTTTCGTGTCCAATCGTGTTTAGTTTGCTTGCTTGTCTTCGTATTTATTTACTGCTTTCTTAATTAGTTAACCCCCCCCCCCCCCCATGCCAACAAATCAATTATAAAAGTTTGTTAGTTAGTAGTCAGAGTCTAGTTAGGTGACACTAGTGTTTTGTAGAGTACTTTTGGTCTTGTAGGGTAATTATCAAAATTACACTAACCCACCCCCCCCCCCCAACCCCCCCAAAAAACCTAAAAAAACCTAACCCCCCCACCCCACCCAAACTAAAAGCTAAAAACTAAACCATAAAGCTAAACCCTATAACTAAATGCTAACAAAATTACTCTGTAAGATCAAAATTACTCTATAAAAGATCAAAATTACTCTACAAGATCAAAATTACTCTACAGGATCATCTATAAAGTAATTTTGAATTGTATGTTTTTTTTATAAACTTGCAGGGTAATTTTGATTCACTTGTAAAAGTAATTTTGTTGCAGAGTAATTTTACAAAATTACTCTACAAAAGATCAAAATTACTCTACAAGAGTAATTTTGATAGTTACTCATAATTACAAAAATGACACCGTGTTTTTTTTATATTTTCCTTCAGTTCGTATGTTTAGTACGTTAAGTTTATTTGTATTTGTATTTGATATTTATCCTAAATATAAAAGCTGCAAAGTTACATACAAATATATTTTAAAGATATGGGTATCCTATTGGGTATGAAAAAAACATTTATCGGGTATAGGCTATAACGGGTTCCGGGTATTTTTGGTATAAATCGGGTACGGTTTTGCGTACATGTATTAAGCTTAAAATTTATACCCTCTCTATACCCTACGGGTAGGATCGGATTCAGTTACAGATATAAAATACCCTGATACAAAAATAATTGGTTTTGGTTTTTTTCTTAAGTCCATTCTGGGTAGAGGTGGGCAAATAAACCGGTTTTTTAACCGTAACCGGTTTTTAACCGGTACCAAAATAACCGGTTTAGGTTAATAAATAACCGCCGGTTCGTAACCGGTTTTCGTTCAACATATCCATAACCGGTTTCTAACCGGTTAATTAAAAACCGGTTTTTTGCGTATTAATAACCGGTTAACCGATCTCATCTTCAATAGAAAAACCACAGCAGCACCTGCAGGTTGTGTTTGTTACCGTTGGAAGTGAAAAATGGTAATACTACCGTTTTGTGACCTGTTTGGATGTGTTTTAGACCAACATAACATCTATAAATAAGATTTCAATGCATATGTTTAATCCCACTTCAATTCTAGCTCAAAAACACACTTACAAAATACGTTTCAAACGGCGAGTTCGAGTGTCGATGCTTCGGCCGGTGTTGGTTCTTCTAGCGAGTTGTTTGTCAAGAGGATCTTGACCACGAATAGGGACCCAACACTATGGGTGAATTTTGATTTATGCGAGATGTCGATTGGAAAAGAAAAGGCGAGGTGCAAAAATTGCGGGGCGTTTCTTGCGGCGTCATCGAACTCTACTTTGAGAGCACATTTGGCGTCGCATTGCAAGATATTAAAAAAAATCCCGCCAATGATCAAGCCCAAATATCACGGGGTATGGGTGTTTGGAATTTCGACCCGGAGGCGGTTCGTTTAAGGATGGCTCAATTTGTTATTCAACAATCGTTGCCGTTCGATCACTTTGACAATCCGCGCTTGACTAAGTTGATTCAAGAGACGCTTCAACCACGTTATGTTCACGTAAGTCGTTCAACTCTTAGACGCGGTTGTTTAATGATGTGGTCAAAAGCTAAAAAAGAAATGATTTTAGGCTTTGAAAAATTAAACACCGGTGTTAATTTAACAACCAACGTATGGTTGGCTCCATTTGGTTTACCGGATTCTTACATTTGTGTTACCGCGCATTGGATCGATCCCAATTCGTGGAACATGATGAAACGTACAATCGCGTTCGATATATTTGGTTATCCACACACGGGGGAAAATATATTTCATGTCTTAGAGGATGTTATCAAAACTTATAAATTAGAAAATAAAATAGTTTCTATTGCTTTTGATAATGCGTCGAACAACACAACCGCGGTGCAAATGTTAAAAATAAAATACAATCCGATTTGCGATGGAGAATTTTATCATAGCCGATGTGTTGCGCACATCATTAACTTGGTTGTGCAAGACGGGCTAAATGTTGAGTCCGTTAAAGAAGTTAAAGAAACTTTTAAAGATATGTTACATGACGTTTTTCAAGGTAGTCGAAAAAGATATGCGGATTATAGAAAATGGTGTAAAGCTTTAAATAAGAAATGCTATAGCGCACATTTTGACATGGTCGTCCGTTGGAACTTTACGGGGAAAATGTTTGATAGCGCGATAATGCAAAAAGAAACCTTAAAATCTTTCCACGATAGTCTTGCAACGTCCGGGTTGGTGGAACCATTTGATGACGATGGTTGGAAGTGTATTGAAACGTTAACACAATTACTTGAAGTTTTTAGAACCGCGACAAAGATTTTATCGGGAGTTTATTATCCCACTAGTTCTTTGGTGCTTAAACAACTATTTTTGATGTGTCAAAATGTAAACGACTTTGAATTCAAAGGTGACATTTACTAACAAATGATTGTTCCAATGAGATAAAAGTTTAAAAAATATTTTCAAGAAATGCCACCGGTTTTTACATGTGCCGCCGCCTTGAACCCGACTATAAATATTCCGGGTGTTGAGATGATGATTTCGGATATTTGTTCGGATTTGGAGTTAAATGAAGACGACCCAAATTTTACAAGAAATGCACTAAAACGTTTTGACGTTTCTTTAAACAATCTTTTTGATCATTACTTTCAAAGATATGGTAACGTGTCACCGTTACACCAAAAAATGGCGGCGAGCTCGAAGGCGTCGAGAAAAGATGCGGAGTTAAATTTGTATAATTCGTTAAGAAATGAAAATAGTAAACGTTCTCAAGGTGATGCATCAAATAGTGAACTCGGGAGGTATAAATATACCGATTTTTTAGCAACCATGTCACCCGACGAGTTTCACAACTTTGATATTTTGGCTTGGTGGAAAATACAAGAACCGCATTATCCCGTTTTAGCCGCCATGGCACGTGATCTACAAAGCTCCCAAGCTTCTACGGTAGCTTCGGAGTCGGTTTTTTCTCTTAGTGGAAGGGTACTATCTATTTGACGAACAAGACTTACACCGGAGGCGATGGAAATGTGCATTTGTTTGAAGGATTACTTGGATGGCGTGGAACGTATACAACATATTTCAAGTCTTGAGGGCGAGCTTGCGGTGGAAGAACAATTACATGATGTTGAAGTTTTTCAAGGACGGGCGCAACCACTTTCCGATGACGAACTCATGTACGATGAATCCGTACGCTCTACTAGCCCCCGAAGCGACTAAACGAAGAAACGAAGAAATGACGAAACAAAACTACAAGACGACAACTTCATTCTAGACTAGTTAAGAAAATTGTATTGGATATTTTCATGTTTATTAATGTAATGTTACTTGAAAAACTAATATAATTATAAAAAAAAACGTATTTTATTTGGTTTATTTGTGTGTTTAAACATTTTTGTAATTTTTGCAGCTTTTTTTTTAATTCTGCAGGTTTTTTTTAATTCTGCAACATTTTTTTTAACTTTCTGCAGGTTTTTATATGTTTCTGCAGGTTTTGTTTTAATTCTGCAGCATTGTTTTTAACTTTCTGCAGGTATTTATATGTTTCTACAGGGTTTTTATTAATTCTGCAGCATTTCTGCAGGTTTGTTTAAAATAACCGGAAAAACCGGTTTTTATTAACCGGTTCACATGTTAACCGGTTTATTATAACCGGTCGGTTATTAGCGGGCATTGATGTTCAGGGTGAATAACCGGTTATTAACCGGTCGGTTATTAACCGTAACCGGTTTTTTTTGGCCCATTAACAGCCTCAACCGGTTAACCGGTTTCGGTTAGGAAAATAACCGATTTGAGCATGTCTAATTCTGGGTATGGGTTTTTTTGTGCACCTCTTAAAAAGGTATGCTATTGATGGGCCTGTTTCAATGATCTTCATGGGCCTATGGGAATCAAGAAACCGATTCACATATTCTTCCCCAAACGGGGTTTCGTTTTTGGCTATTTTCGTTGAATTCTTACGAAGATCTAACTTCAGTCAACAACTACTGAAGTGATCTTTGAGTATCAAATTCTGTTTATTTATGGAAGTAATTGATAACACAACAACAGCGGCACTTTGATTAACTTGTAATTTAACTAATTGTTTGACCCCTAAACAGTAAGATATAATTAACACTTAACCACTTACAAACTGATTATTAGACAAATGTTTACATAATACACTTAACTAGTGCGCACACAAAGCAGGAACATACAAATTTAGGCTTTCGTATCATCATCGTTGGTTAATCTGGCTGCGTCTTTGTTCGGCTCATCTGGATTACTCACAGGCACCATTTCATACTCAACATGCTCCTGGAATCTCTTTGGTAACATAAACCGACCGCCAAAAAGTTGTTGCAAGAAAACGATCACTGCAAACACTAGTCCTCCACAAACAATGACAATATCCCATAAAGGTGAGTAAAAGTCTGATCTCGGATTTGCGTAAACATATAACCCATCTAACTGATGGCTCATGTACATTTGACCCCTGTAAAGATCATATGCATGAGGCATTAGTCGGACGAATGTGGTTCCTATATAAAACCAATGGCTCAAAACATTTCCTTTTGAAATCTGGAAAATGTTGAGTATTAGTTGTGGGAATAGGAAGCCATCAATAGTTAATCCAGCACAAGACCTCAAATCACCCCAGATGGAAAGTTGACTTAGAATATCATCATCATCGCCGTTCTTCCAGTTCACTAACAACATTACTGACCCGCCGATAATATACACAGGTAAACATATGACAAGTGTCCTTATCTCGTGAATCCAATGATTCTTTTTTGCAATCCATGTTAATTGAAGAAGGCGGAACTGCAAAATGAAAGCCACCATTGTCACTATCCTCACGATCACCTCATTCACTTCAAGCAATCCGTTAATCCTAACCGGTACATTTTGCTGGTTCCTAGTGTTTGAGAATATCGCCTCAAAGTTTAGCACTAGAGGAACCATGTGCCCAAGAGTAAGAACCAGCATCATCAACAGCGAGATAGAATTAACCATTTCAGCCCTTTTCTTCAAATGGAATAACTGTCGTCCAGTAAACACACACATAAGTGTGTTCGAGATCAGGACCATTACAGTTTCTAAATCCATTCTCTGTAACCATTCTCTTGCTGAGAGTGAAACAATGTCGAGTTTCTCAAAGTAGAGAGGATCGTTTTTTTCACGTAGGCTCTCGATATTTCCCTTTATTAAAATTTCCCTACCTCGTGGGGATTGGAATTTCACTAGAATCTCACAGTCAAATGAAGCGTTTTTCAAGTTTCTACAACCAACCATACAAACTTGTTTAGTTTCATAATCATAAATCCCTTCTGCTGATATCTCCACTCTATCTTTATCAGTAGAGGATAGATTTAGTGATGAAATCCCGCTTCCGGAATCAGAATCCATGCTGAGCATAAAACTGATTTCAAAGCTGATGTTCGCTGGGTCGCTGTTGGTGGTGGTCGTTGAAATATCTACCTCCTGCCATGGACTGAAGTTTGGATTTCTGATTGCGTAATCATTCAACGCCCGAGTTCCCCTGAAAACCGGGACTGCAAAACCACTCATGACCTTGTTCTTGTGTTTAATAGACAACTCAAAGCCATAAAACCATGACAGATACTCGTCCGCTAGATACTTGTTCCCTGCTTTCTTCTTTTTCGGGCAAATCCGTCTTACTTTCTCCATTTGTGTATATTCATACTTCGACCCGTAACTCTGCTCGCTATGATCAAAGCTTTGAAACTTGGCTGTTCGAAACGACCCCAAGTCATCTGTAAATTTGGTAGTCCAAATTTGACCCTCGGTGGTATGCGTTTTTGTGATTGACCGAACCGCAGGGAACCACAAAGTCAACCCAATCGAGCAATCCCCAACACGGGCACTACCCAGAGGATCACTCTGGTTCAAGACACGACAGGCGGTGACGCACAACTCATCTTTTCCCCCATTCCATGTTCCTTCTCCGATTAGTGATATTTCTGGTTGGAAAGACTGATCATATGGAGTAGTTCTTCTATCTTGAAATTCGATTAGAAAACGAAGTTTGTAGTCTTCATCAGAACACTGGATCATGTACAATGACATGAAACCAGGCAAATTACCATGGTCTTGACCAAATAAAGAACAATTTTTGCAATTACTAGGATACTCCAACTTGTAAGTTGTGAATCTTCGTCTGAAAATCGAACATATATCGAGAGACTTCATACTGGCTACTGAATCTTGAACGGTTTTGGTTTTAGCTACATTACACTCTTTATTCGATTCCAATGTATAGTTGTATTTTAATGGATCCACTCGTGGGAATCCCAACATTGAAATCGGGTCAAAGTAATCAAAATCATTAGGAGAAGCTAAGCTCTCCAAGATTCCACTTACTAAACTGTTGTTCATATTTATGAATCTAGCGATTTTAAGCTTAAGAACAGCGTTTAGTGTAAGTGGATTACCTTCTTTTGTAAACCAACGAGCGGATCCAACCATACAAAGCTTACTTGTAGACACTGACCAGAACCCATCTAGATAAAACACCAACGGACTGCGATATTTCCACCCAACCCGTGAATAGTTATTACTGAAGTTGTCCGGGAAATAATATATAGCCGATGGAAAGAAACTTAATTGGGCCTGGATTTTGTATGTGTCAACGACGTTTGTCTTGTATAGGTTACGGGTGGCTTCAAAGAGGATGGATCGTTGTGGTAGGAGATCTTGATCAAGAATGTTTTGACCGCCTGTGTAATGGGTAGTTACAGTATCGAAAACGGGGAATCTGGTGAACATTGTATCAGTTGGAATGGCTTCAGGAGCATAAGAATTACAGTGATCGGAGTAGGAAATTGGTTGAATGGGTGAGGAGAAAGCTTTTGAAGTAAAGAGAGTGAAGAAGATGAAGAAGAAATGGAACAAGTTTTGGAGTGAAGGATTCATGGCTGCAAATGCAATGAAAGATTTTTTTTATGGATAACATGTGATGTTTATATATAATGGGATTCATTGCCACCTTCCAAGAAAATAAGATGGCTCCTGTGAAGTGTGAAGTGGGGTTACTAACAGTTAGAAAGTCTGGCAAAGCTTGGATTTGCTAATATAAGTCAATTTGTAAATATTATTTACTCAACAAAAATAATACAAGTGAAATGTTTAGTTTTAAGTTTGCTGTGTAGATAAATACGGACATGTAATACATTAGTATTTTTTTCTGATGTTAAACATTTTGCCATTGATGGACTAGGTTGCCCCTGATCTTCGGTCACTTTTAAGGATCAAATTTGATCGAAATTTTCACCAGCCCCCGAACCCCACGCAAGGGCAGCTCCTATGCATGGTAGTACCGAGTACGACTAAAACTTATTATCATACTAATTTTCTACAAAGACTATGCGACTAAAGACTTCCGAAAGTGACAATTAGGCCATTATTTTCCACACACTCCATAATGGGAGACTTGCTATTTTCCAAGTCAACACTTGGAAAACCGACTCAATCCATACCACCATCTTCATCATTGAAAATTTCAAATGTTAATAAACACTTCTCACGCAAACGAGGTACTCGTGGAGTGGTTAGGGAAAGACTTGGTGTTCCTTGTGACCCATGTTCGACTCCCACTCTCCCCATTATTTTCTGCGGCATCCAGATGAAGGGCGAATACGGGTGGCACCGGGCCACCGGTTCGTCTTGGATGTCAAATATATTTAGAATATATTTGAAAATTATAATTGAATATAGAATATATTTGAAAATTATAAATTTTAGAAAAGTTATATTCTGTATTTAAATAAATACATACACTTATAATTTAGAGTTACATAACCTTAAAGTTATAAATTCACAAAATATAAGATTTAAAACTACATAAATATAATAATTAAATTATTACAAATCATAAATGTAACTAGTCTTGAAGAGACGATATATGGTCCACTAGATCGGCTCGAAGCGCATAATGAGCTTCACTGTTGCATAAATTTTGTAACCTAACCAGGTGAACGTCAAAACCTGTTGTGAGATTGTGTTAGTAGCTTGGTTGTTCTATCCCCATAGTCCTCATTTTCTAACCACTCAATTATGGCATGACATTCGTCTTATAATGTGTATATACGTCACATTTTGGCAGGGCCGGCCCTGAGAATTCGGGTACCCTGTTTGAGCTCGAAAAATTGTGCCCTTGATGGAGAGTGTGAAACCCGAGTGTTAACGCGTGTTATATTACGTATTTGAGTGTGTTTCAAGTGATTATATGACATGAATGTGATAACTACTAGAGTTTATGGTTTTTCAGGTTAATCATTTAATCCAGTGAAGTTAAGATGTTTAGAAGGGAAGTTGAACAACCGGGGATAATAATCAAGTGAATGACATTAACCGGGACTTGTTTAGATCGAAAAGCACAATTTAGGGTTGACAACAGAGATGGTTATGATTACTTTTCCACATCCTAAATTAAATCTTATCCCTATACACACACTGAATATTGGCAGAAGGATTCATGTGAACAAGAGAAAAAAGGTGCTTGACTTTTTGTATGGCTAAATTCAGCACAACATCATCACATCTTCATCAATATAGGCATCATTAAAAGTCACGTGAATTGGACTTTGGGGAGAAAGCATTACATGCAGCCATAATCAAAAGATATTGGGCCACTATCACGATTTCTTGGGCTTGACTAACGAAATGGGCAGCCATAATTAATATTTATGGGCTCTCCTACTGGATCGAAATATTAGCAGCCAATAACACAATTTGGTGGGCCTCATCATGTACGAAACATGGGCTTCTTCTCGGTGGACTATTGTCAGCACCTCACGAACTACTGGATCAATTTGACAACACTTTCTGGTGGGCTTCTGTTAGATATTTTAGTGTAATCGGGGGATTGACTTGGTGATCAAAGCGAATAATAATACACATCAAGCAAGTTAGGAGGTGCGGGAGTGCACGCTTGTTTGAGTTATTATTATTCGAAGTGTACGGGCGGAGCCCGTACTATACGGGGGTTACAAGGGGGCAGCGCCCCCTTGGCGGGGGTCCGGGGGCAGCGCCCCTGGGAGCAGGGTCCAAGGGGCGGCAGCCCCTGGCGGGGTCCAAGGGGCAGAGCCCCTGGCTGGGGTCGAGCTATTAAAATTGGCAGTTTTCAAAGGGCAATTTGTCTTAAAATTAAATTAACTGCCATTAGGCAGTTGTCCATCCCTAACCCCAATTTTCGTATACAGCTTTTGGACACATTTTTTCTGGTTCAGACAATTTTGCAGCAACATACACTGGTTCATTTCTCAAATCAGAGTTGTATCCGATTAAATTTTTCGGGTGAACCACCGAAATAATTTGATCTGAGAGTGATTACACGCCTCTCTGATCATCCGGCAAACCGAAATTCCCCAACAAAGATCAAATTAATTTATGTGAAGATGGCAAGCGGATCGATGAAGGATATGATAATCAAGGAAAACAAACTGGAGAAGTTCGAAGGGGTGGACTTCCGAAGATGGCAGAAGAAGATGCATTTTCTTCTGACTTCGTTGAAGGTTGTGTACGTGTTGACTACTCCAATCCCGGAGATACAGGAAGAGGGAAATCTGGAGCAAATCAGGAAGAGGTCGAAGTGGGAGAACGACAATTATATATGTCTTGGCCACATCCTGAACGGTATGTCTGATCCCTTATTTGACGTTTATCAAAATGTTGAAACTGCAAAGTTACTGTGGGACACGTTGGAAGCCAAATACATGGCAGAAGATTCTTCTAGTAAGAAGTTTCTTGTCAGTAATTTCAATAATTACATAATGGTTGATGAACGGCCTGTGATGGAACAATATCATGAATTGTTACGAATTCTGGGGCAGTTTGCCCAACATGATATGAAGATGGATGAATCCATCTCTGTTTCGAGTATCATTGACAAGTTACCTCCTTCCTGGAGAGATGTTAAACATAATCTGAAACATCAGAAAGGAGAGTTAACTTTGGTTGAACTTGGAAGCCACTTCAGAATTGAAGAAGGCTTGAGAGCACAAGAAAATGTGATGGTCAATGATGATAAGAAACGGGCTGGTTCAAGTTCTGTGAACATGGTTGAAACTGGTGAATCATCCAAAGGAAATAGTAAGTTCAAAGGGAAACGAAAGTTTCAAGGAAACACCAATTCGGGTTCAAACAAAAAGCCGAATTACCCTTGTTGGAAATGTGGTAAGGTTGGTCACTTAAAGAGGGACTGTAAAATGATGAAGAATAACAAGAAGTCCGGTTCAAAGAACAAGAATGAGGATGGTTCTGGCGGGTCCAAGGACCCGGGCAAGCAAGGTCAGAATTTAGTACAATTTAATAATTCGGTTCAGAATTATGTGTCACTAATTTCTGAGGCATTTTATGTGCAGGATGATGACATTGCTTGGTGGGTTGATTCGGGTGCAACGAGTCATGTATGCAAGGATCTTCGTTGGTTTAAAGACTTTCAACCAATCGAAGACGGATCTATCATCAAGATGGGGAACTTTGCAACTGAACCAATCAAGGGAATAGGAACTGTGAATCTTGTTTTTACTTCTGGAAAATGTTTACTTTTGAACCATGTTTTGTATGTGCCCGGAATTCGAAAGAATCTGTTAAGTGGCATTGTGTTGAATAATTGTGGGTACAAACAAGTATTGGAAAGTGACAAGTATATCTTGTCAAGACATGGTACCTTTGTTGGTTTTGGTTATCTATGTAATGGTATGTTTATGTTGAATGTTGATGTCTCGTTTATGAATGAATCTGTTTGTGTTGCTTCAACTAGTAATGTAAATGATGTAACTTCAACTAGTAATGCAAATTGCATAGCTTCAACTAGTAGTAGAAACAACTTGACTGAATCGGAATTATGACATGCTAGACTAGGACATGTACATTATAAAAGAGTTAAAGAAATGTCTAAAATGAGCTTAATTCCGCCTATTAACATAAACAATGATAAATGCCATGTTTGCAAGTTGAATAAGATAACCAAAAAGCCTTTCATGCAACATGTTCATAGGGAAACTAAAGTGTTAGAGTTGATACATAGTGATCTATGTGATTTTCATGCTACACCATCTCTAGGTAATAAAAAGTATGTAGTAACATTTATAGATGATGCTACTAGATTTTGTTACGTTTATTTGTTGCATGCTAAGGATGAAGCTCTTGAAAAGTTTAAGAATTATAAACAAGAAGTAGAGCTTCATCTGAGTGGGTTGATCAAAACCCTACATACGGACAGAGGTGGTGAGTATTTTGATCCGGTGTATTTCCAATCTACTGGAATAATACACCATATCACAGCTCCTTACACACCGGAACAAAATGGTGTGGCGGAAAGGAAAAATAGGACTTTAAAGGAAATGGTTAATACCATGTTGTCCTATTCGGGCCTAAGTGAGGGCTTTTGGGGTGAGGCTATGTTGACAGCCTGCTATTTGCTAAATAGGGTTCCAAATAAAAGGAACAAGAACACCCCTTTTGAGCTTTGGTATAAAAAACCACCTGAGCTGCATAAGCTGAGAGTTTGGGGTTGTAGAGCCGTGGTGAGGCTCACTGATCCTAAAATAAGGAACATAGGGGAAAGAGGTATAGACTGCATTTTCATTGGGTATGCGGAGCATTCATTTGCTCACAGGTTCTATGTTATAAAACCAAATGACTACGTGTCAGTGCATACGGTTATTGAGGCAAGAACTGCAGAGTATGATGAGAATAGATTCTCTTCAATGCCTAGACCTAGAGACATGATTCCAAGCTCTAGTAACTCTCATGTGGCTGATCAAGTGATTGATACTCCTCCGGAACTTAGGAGGAGTGGTAGAGCAAGAAAAGCTAAATCATTTGGTGATGATTTTCAGCTATATTTGGTTGAAGGATCTAGAGGTGAAATTAAAATTCAATATCAATATTGCTTCAATATTGAGGAAGATCCTAAAACCTATAATGAAGCCATGGCATCTCGAGATGTAGCTTTCTGGAAAGAAGCTATAAATGATGAGATGGACTCTATTATGCAGAATAACACTTGGAAACTGTCTGATCTACCCCCTGGGTGTAAACCACTTGGTTGTAAATGGATCTTCAAGAAGAAGATGAAAGTAGATGGTTCAATTGAAAAGTTTAAAGCCCGATTGGTTATCCAAGGCTTTAGATAAAAGGAAGGAATTGACTACTTTGATACATATGCTCCTGTAGCAAGAATATCCACTATTAGATTGTTGGTTGCCTTGGCTGCAATACACAATCTTGTAATTCACCAAATGGATGTGAAAACTGCTTTCCTGAATGGTGATTTGGATGAGGAGATATATATGAAACAACCAGAGGGTTTTGTTATGCCTGGCAATGAGCACAAGGTGTGTAAGCTAGTTAAGTCATTATATGGCATCAAAAGTTTGATGAAGTGGTTTTGTCTAATGGTTTTGTATTAAACCAAGCAGACAAGTGTGTATATAGCAAATTTGATGATTCTAGGAAAGGAGTCATAATTTGTCTATATGTAGATGACATGTTGATCTTCGGTACTGACCAGGATCAAGTTGATAAAACAAAGAAATTTTTGTCATCTTGTTTTGATATGAAAGACTTGGGGGAGGCGGAAGTGATCCTTGGTATAAGGATCAAAAGGGAGAACAATGGCATATCTATCTCTCAATCTCATTATATTGAGAAGATATTGAAAAAGTTTAATTTTCATGATAGTTCTCCGGTTAGCACTCCAATGGATCCTGCTTTTAAGCTCTCACCTAATGAAGGTGTAGCTGTAAGCCAACTTGAATATTCAAGGGCCATTGGATCTCTCATGTACGCCATGATTAGCACTAGACCGGATATAGCTTATGCTGTTGGAAAGCTTAGTAGGTATACTAGCAATCCAGGTGCAAGTCATTGGCAAGCAATGAATCGAGTATTTAGGTACTTGAAAGGAACCATGAAATATGGTTTGACATATACTGGATTTCCTTCGGTTTTAGAAGGTTATTCGGATGCAAGCTGGATTAAAAACAAGGAAGATCATTCTTCCACGAGTGGATGGACTTTTCAGCTCGGAGGAGGTGCCATATCTTGGGCATCTAAGAAACAGACTTGCATAACTGATTCAACAATGGAGTCTGAGTTTGTAGCATTAGCCGCAGCTGGCAAAGAAGCTGAGTGGCTAAGAAACTTGATTTATGAAATTCCATTATGGCCTAAACCTATATCACCTATATCTATTAGATGTGATAGTGCTGCTACCTTGGCTAAGGCATATAGCCAAGTGTATAATGGGAAGTCTAGACACTTAGGTGTTAGACACAGCATGATTCGTGAGCTCATCACGCAAGGGGTGATATCGGTGGAGTTTGTGAGAACTCAACAGAATTTAGCCGACCACTTAACCAAAGAGTTATGTAGAGATCTTGTGCACAAGGCGGCTGTAGGGATGGGATTAAAGTCCACCTGAGATTTCTCGTGTTAAGATACCCAATTCCCACCTAATATGACGTTAGGTGCTGAATTCAATGTGGAAAGCTTAACATCTAGAAATTGGAACACATTAGTAGCATCATCCCAAGGTATGTGTTCAGACCTGCAAGTTAAAGGAGGTTGAAGGTTTTCTTCTTAATAGTTCTTTGAAAAATTGCATATGCGGGTGCAAGAATAAAGAACTACCTATATGAGCATGAAGTTTAGCCACTTCAAGAAGCTAGGACTTGGCTTTGATATGTTCATTGAAGGATGGGACACAGGCTAGTAAAAATAGTGTCAAGAAAGAACATTAGAGTATGTAAACTTGTGTGTATATTATCTTCATGTATTCACTGAATAGAAAGGGTTCAATCCTTAGCGACACCCCTATATTCGAATATTTGGAATGTGTAATATACTAATGTGAAATTTAATCGTCGCGATATTTCATTTATGCATAAGTTTGATTGTTGTGAACTTGTTTAAGTTAATCAAGGATTACGCTAAAATGGGGGAGGAATGTTAGATATTTTAGTGTAATCGGGGATTGACTTGGTGATCAAAGCGAATAATAATACACATCAAGCAAGTTAGGAGGTGCGGGAGTGCACGCTTGTTTGAGTTATTATTATTCGAAGTGTACGGGCGGAGCCCGTACTATACGGGGGTTCCAAGGGGGCAGCGCCCCTGGGAGCAGGGTCCAAGGGGCAGAGCCCCTGGCTGGGGTCGAGCTATTAAAATTGGCAGGTTTCAAAGGGCAATTTGTCTTAAAATTAAATTAACTGCCATTAGGCAGTTGTCCATCCCTAACCCCAATTTTCGTATACAGCTTTTGGACACATTTTTTCTGGTTCAGACAATTTTGCAGCAACATACACTGGTTCATTTCTCAAATCAGAGTTGTATCTGATTAAATTTTTCGGGTGAACCACCGAAATAATTTGATCTGAGAGTGATTACACGCCTCTCTGATCATCCGGCAAACCGAAATTCCCCAACAGCTTCATCATCGAAGTGGGGGGCCACTATATACAATTTGGAATCTCAAAATATAGCAACGGGATTATTATCGATTTTTTTTAGGAGGCAGCCGGCTCTCAACAGAGGACTCATCATCATCATCATCAGAGACACCACTAAAACCGAACCAATCATGTCTTCATCACTCTCTCAAGCCGGTGATCGCGTCCACCCAACCATGAGCGGCTAGTCTTTTCGGTTTCACCCCGGTGTAGGTAGTTGTATTTTCTAGGGTTTATGCATTTGTTCTTTGATTCGACTTTGTGACAACTTGTATTGATTTTTGAAACCATTGACAATAGTTTACATTTGTTTCGTATTCGTAAATTGTCGAACGATGTTAAAAGTTATGACTTTGCGAAATGGTTATGTGTAGTTATGCGTTGTCGTGGTTAGGATTTACTTGTGTTGATTACAAAGTGCATTCTTGTCCGTTCTTTGGGACGTTGATAGTTATTGGCACCTAAGTCACGGTACACTAAATCCGCTAATCGTATGCAATTGAGTTGAATTAAAACATGTAGGAACCCTAGGACTTACAATTACCGAAACCGGGTGTGATCCGTATTCTTAATTCCTGTTTTCAATTAAGTATTTTAGTTTGCAATCTTAGTTAATCAACCGTGGTTTTAGATAACATCAATTTGTCGGTTCATTCCGATTTATTTTAAAAACCAAACAAATAAATATAAATATCAATCTTCATAATCATCTTGTACATTATTTGTAAACAGTCTAACTAATCGAACGGGTCGTGCGATACTAACCACATGCTCTTCGTGGATACGATACCCGACTTACCCTAGCTACCTAGGTTTAATTGGGTTTTTGACTGATCGGGACGACACGGTCACGTCAGAATGGCGCCGTTGCCGGGGAGCTAGTGCGCTTAGTATTTCATTGCTTGTTCGATTTTAGTTTAGTTTATTTTATTATTTTTTTTATTTTTTTTTTATTTTTTTTTTCTTTTATTTTTTTTTTTTTGTATATTTGTGATTTTACTTCGGGTGGTCGAGCTTGTCTGTGCAGGTACATGTTTTGCAGGCACATCTTTCAATATGAATTGGGTAGATGATGATCCGTGTGAGTGTTGCGGAAGCGGAGAGCATTATTTAGAAGATTGCTCTGTTTTCCACGCAAAAGTTCAAGCCAACAGGGAGCGGGAAGACTACCTTAGCGGATTATATGATTATAGGAAGGCGGACTATGAAGATTTCAGTGGTCCATCCTCATATTATCCATATGATAATCCACCACCACCACATTATCAAGAATACTACTATGAGCCCGAATTGCCACACTTCTCAAGTTACCGGGAGGAGTATGATGATTATGATAATGAATACCCTCAACCGGTATACGAGGAACCTCAAGAGTCGGTGCATTCCAAGCTCGAAGCCATCATGAATGCTATGAATGCCCTTACTAATTCACATCAAGCTCTTACTAATTCACATCAAGAATTCAAAGCCGAAATAAAGAAAGAGTTTGAAGTAAGGGATAAAGCCCATGAAGCATTGGTGGTGCAAGTGGGTCAATTAGCGGAGGAATTAGCCCAATTTAAACGCGAGCGGGAGGTTTTGGCTAATGGTACAATGGTGGATGGTGATGTGGTGGAAGAGGTTATGGAACTTCCGGAGCAAGTAATTGAATGTTTGAACCGACCGGAAGACATGACACCGCAAGACGAATCGGATTCGAAAGAAGCTCACATTCATATTCATCCTTCTCCCAAACTTATCACTCCAACCAACAAAGTTGGGGATGCGGGTTCGGGCATAAGGATTCGAAAAGTGGCGTTGAAAGACATTGGCCATGTTGTTAAGAGACGACCCCGAAGTTGTACATTGTGTATGCCGAATATAATAAAAAGAGTATGGATTCGGCATGCCAAATACCGAGCGTATGTAGGCAACTCGGTAGGAAAATGTGCACTTCGACCACCATGAGAAGCAAATCAGGTATAATTGTTGTAGAGTTTGTACTATTATTCGTTTTTTTTTCTTTGCCTAGCTAAATGAACGTTGTGGGTGTGTTCCCTATATAACCCTCACGAGACCTCTCGTCCTCCCAAGCTATTGGGGGGCTTAAAAGGGCTTGTTGCATAAGCTAAATGCAACCGTGATTCCTACGAAAGTGAGTTAGGTTTGTTGTTGTTGTAAATTATTTTCCACATAAATCAAAGTGAAATAACGCATGGCTTGGTAATACTTTCATAAAAATGGTAGAACTTGGTAACTAACAAATTTTGATGGTTGTGAGAAGCATGCTTCTACACAAGGGTTAGAATTTGTAGGTACATGATGTTCGAGAGACAACCGTTTTTATGAAGAGAAGAGGAAGATGTGAGCATCAAGCGAAAAAAATCAGGTGCATGCGTTTCCTTTTTACTTTGATTATTAGTTTAATAATAAGTGGATTGTATTTTGTATTTTATTTTTTCCGGGGTGAAATTTTGAGAAGGTTAGCCGTGTCACGTCCCTTATGCGTTTTAAAACTCTAGTTCTTACACATTGAGGACAATGTTTACCTCAAGTGTGGGGATGGGGGAGTAGTAAAAGTTTTCGATTTTGACCCGTTCATTTAAATACTACACATTGAGGACAATGTTTACCTCAAGTGTGGGGATGGGGGAAAATTTCAAAAAATTTTCAAAAATATCTTGTTTCAAAAGCGATCTTAAAGCATAAGTAACTAAGTCAACGAGGGATGTCACAACCCATTTGGTCTTTTGTCATGGTCAAGTTCAAATTAATAACATGACGGGTATTTAACGAGTGGTTATTTGGGAATAATCTGCCTAAGAAACTAGCATATCATGCATGTCACATACCATACCCTTCATATATGTGAGGTTTTGAGTCACTTTTACATCATAGAATTACATATTTATGTTTCTTTGTTTGAGTGGACCATTAGTCATGTATTGTAGAACTTGCATCTTTTGATACGTTTGAGACCATAGACCGAATACAAGCGCGAGAATGATTAAGGCATTAGGTAAACCTTTTCCTTTTACACCATTTGCTTACCTTTACCAAATAAATCCCCTAGTCGCCCACTTTGAGCCTAAACCTTTCGTTTGACCAACCCAATTAGCCCATAACCGTAAACCTTTTCCTTTTAAGCCCGTGTGATGAAAATTTGATTGTAGGAGTATATGTTCGTATAGTTGTGATTTATTTATTTATTGAAAAAAAATCAGAAATGTTACGAAAAAAAAAAAGAGAAAAGTTGTTGAAAAAAATACAAAAATATGTGTTTTAGTTTGTTGAATAAAAGGCGAAAAGTATTGCCCTCTAGCTCAATGTTTGTAGATAGTTGTGTTAGCATAGTGATTTTGAAATAAAAATCGAATTTTTTATCACCGTAGCCACTTAAAAAAAATATATCATATTCCATACCCTTAACCTAGCCCCGTTACAACCCTCCAAAGACCTTATGACTTGTTCTTAGTATTCGTGTTCGGTGGTGGAGAACGATTGAGTTGCAAGCCTATGCGGGTACGTGTTCTAATCGGTTTGAGTGATTATTTCAAAAGCGCTAATGCATCAACTATTAGCCAATTTTAAACCGAGTGGAGAGAACATTGTGAGGGATGTGCATGACTTGTTAGTTTTACGGGCGGGATAATCTTGGATAACCATTTTATATGGGATTATTCACTTTTTCATTAAATATTTCGTAAATTGTAAAAAAGTTTGAACCGGGTATGACATTAGACCTTAACCTTTGTCTCGGGAATGGGAAGTGTGTTTCTCGTTCGACCAACGTGAAAGTGAAAGACAGATTTGCTTGAGGGCAAGCAAACGACAAGTGTGGGGATGTGATGGAGAGTGTGAAACCCGAGTGTTAACGCGTGTTGTATTACGTATTTGAGTGTGTTTCAAGTGATTATATGACATGAATGTGATAACTACTAGAGTTTATGGTTTTTCAGGTTAATCATTTAATCCAGTGAAGTTAAGATGTTTAGAAGGGAAGTTGAACAACCGGGGATAATAATCAAGTGAATGACATTAACCGGGACTTGTTTAGATCGAAAAGCACAATTTAGGGTTGACAACAAAGATGGTTATGATTACTTTTCCACATCCTAAATTAAATCTTATCCCTATACACACACTGAATATTGGCAGAAGGATTCATGTGAACAAGAGAAAAAAGGTGCTTGACTTTTTGTATGGCTAAATTCAGCACAACATCATCACATCTTCATCAATATAGGCATCATTAAAAGTCACGTGAATTGGACTTTGGGGAGAAAGCATTACATGCAGCCATAATCAAAAGATATTGGGCCACTATCACGATTTCTTGGGCTTGACTAACGAAATGGGCAGCCATAATTAATATTTATGGGCTCTCCTACTGGATCGAAATATTAGCAGCCAATAACACAATTTGGTGGGCCTCATCATGTACGAAACATGGGCTTCTTCTCGGTGGACTATTGTCAGCACCTCACGAAGTATTGGATCAATTTGACAACACTTTCTGGTGGGCTTCATCATCGAAGTGGGGGGCCACTATATACAATTTGGAATCTCAAAATATAGCAACGGGATTATTATCGATTTTTTTTAGGAGGCAGCCGGCTCTCAACAGAGGACTCATCATCATCATCATCATCAAAGACACCACTAAAACCGAACCAATCATGTCTTCATCAGTCTCTCAAGCCGGTGATCGCGTCCACCCAACCATGAGCGGCTAGTCTCTTCGATTTCACCCCGGTGTAGGTAGTTGTATTTTCTAGGGTTTATGCATTTGTTCTTTGATTCGACTTTGTGACAACTTGTATTGATTTTTGAAACCATTGACAATAGTTTACATTTGTTTCGTATTCGTAAATTGTCGAACGATGTTAAAAGTTATGACTTTGCCAAATGGTTATGTGTAGTTATGCGTTGTCGGGGTTAGGATTTACTTGTGTTGATTACAAAGTGCATTCTTGTCCGTTCTTTGGGACGTTGATAGTTATTGGCACCTAAGTCACGGTACACTAAATCCGCTAATCGTATGCAATTGAGTTGAATTAAAACATGTAGGAACCCTAGGACTTACAATTACCGAAACCGTGTGTGATCCGTATTCTTAATTCCTGTTTTCAATTAAGTATTTTAGTTTGCAATCTTAGTTAATCAACCGTGGTTTTAGATAACAACAATTTGTCGGTTCATTCCGATTTATTTTAAAAACCAAACAAATAAATATAAATAGCAATCTTCATAATCATCTTGTACATTATTTGTAAACAGTCTAACTAATCGAACGGGTCGTGCGATACTAACCACATGCTCTTCGTGGATACGATACCTGACTTACCCTAGCTACCTAGGTTTAATTGGGTTTTTGACTGATCGGGACGACACGGTCACGTCAGCCCTTAGGCCTTAACGAAATTGGGTATTGGGCCCACTAAAGTTCTAAACCTAATGCCAAAGGGGTTAATAACTAATCTAAACCATAAGAATAGTTTTGTAAGGGGGGCTATGTTGGTGTTTGCATGTGTGTACCATATTAAAAAAAAAATTTACATATACATATCGCTTTTTTCTTAAAAAAAACGTGCCCCTCAAAATATCGGCCCTGGCCGGTGGTCCTCTCCGCCCACCTCCAGAGCCGGCCATGCATTTTGGATGCGGCATCTTTGACGGTTCCCTTTAGGAAAGCGGAGATTAAACGTGTGGTGTTCGAGTGTGGTTCCGACAAAGCTCCAGGGCCGGACGGTTTTAACTTCCAATTCATCAGAAGGTACTGGAATGTTTTTTAAAACGATTTCTATAACTTGTTAGTTTCTTTTTACAGCAAAGGTACTATAGCAGCCAGATGCAGTTCTTCCTTCATAACTCTCATTCCGAAAAACAAAGACCTGATGGGGCTGAGAGAATATAGACCAATTAATCTGATTGGGGTGATAAGCAAAACTATTTCCAAGATTTTGGCTAATCTTCTTAAGATGGTTATTGGGACTATCATCTCGGAGAATCAAACAGCTTTCCTAAAGGGGAGGTACATTCTTGACAGTCCATTAATGTTAAATGAACTCATGGCTTGGATTAAAAAAAATACAATAAAAAGACCTTTCTGTTAAAAATTGATTTTGAAAAGGCTTATAATAACGTCTGTTGGAACTTTCTTTTGGACATCATGAGGCAAATGGGATTTCCAGATTTATGGTCTAAATGGATTAAAGGGATCCTAGCGTCGGCTAGATCCTCGGTTCTTGTAAATGGGTCCCATACTTTTGAATTTAACTGTTCCAAAGGGGTCAGATAGGGCGATCCCCTTTCCCCGTTTATGTTCCTTCTGGTTATGGAAGCACTGTCTAGCATTTTGTGCAAAGCTAGGATGGAAGGTTTATTCAAAGGTATTCAAACTCCTAATCACGGTCCGGTAATTTCTCACCTTTTTTAGGTTGATGATGTTCTAATGTTGGGAGAGTGGGATAGGGAAAATTTAAAGAATGTGGCGAGATGCTTGAGAATTTTTTACTTATGTTCAGGCTTAAAAATTAATCTTTAAAAATCAAATATATACGGGTTGGGGGTTGACAGTGGGGCAGTGTCAGATATGGCTAATGAACTGGGTGGCTTGGGATTGGGTTACTTAGCCCAAGACAAAAGTTGGGTTGGGTATTAGCAGGCTTAAAGAGGTCAATGAAGCCCTTGTTGTTAAATGGGGGTGGAGATACAGGGTGGGTAATCATAAACTTTGGTGTAAAGTGGTGAAAGCGTGTCATACGAAGTATAATCAAAGGAGTTTCCTTCCTCTTAACAAAAATATATCGGGTTGTTGGAAAAACATTGTAAATTTGAAATCCAAAATAAAACTAAATGGGAAGGGTTTAAATCGTCTTATCATTGGTAAAGTGGGGAATGGGGTCGATATTCGATTTTGGATTGTAACACCCAAAAAACGGGTTTGTTAATTATATTAAAGTAACCGAAAATAAACGGGTAAAATACCGTCAGTGGTAAAAGTAAACCCGGTGAATATTAGGATTTAAATAAAAAATAAACCTAATATTGAATAAAAAGAGAATAAAAGCTTTTGAGGAAACAAAGCTTATAAGAAGCCCCGAGTTAACGGAACTCAAAATAAAACGGGTTATAACTTCCAAAACCCACTAAGTTAACTAGGAATAATTAACCTAGTTAATAATGTTTAGAAAAACAATAAAGGAACATGGACAAGTAAACCTTTTTATAAAAATGTTAGAACTATAGGGACTAAAAGGGTTAAGTGTGGAAAGAGTTTTGATTAAAACAAAAATTAAAAACCAAAATACACACAAAGTGTGTTCTAGTCGACGATTCCACAGAGCCAAGGAAAGGGTTCTTCTTTTGAACCCTAAATCACCAAAAATTAACCAAATTCATAGGGCAAATCAAGTCTAAATGGAAAATCAAGCTGAAATTAGAGATCACCCAAGTGAAGGGATCACAAGGTATGTCAAATTTTATCATATGATTTCATCTCGAATTCTTGGTGAACACTTGAAAACGAAATTATTGCTAGAATATTGAATGTATGAATGATGCTATGTTAAATCCGTGTTTAGGAACAAACCATAGTTGAGAAACTTGATGAATTGGTGATATAAATTATGAAATTTATAATCATCCACATAGGTGCTAAATGGGTTTTGTAAGAGGATGATGAACACTAGAATTATGGTAATTAATTTAGTGTTATTTGATTTTCGTAAAGCAAGTCTAGGTGTTATTATGCATACTAGACATATGAGTTTGTGAATGATGTTTAATAATGGTTAAATAACTAATCAATAACTTGAATTTAGATGTATAAAAATTATGCTCACAAGGTGTTTGTTAAAATGCCTAAATGAATGTAGATATAATGAAATTAAGAAAGAAACACGTAATTGGCTAACTTGACTAATTACGTGTGATGTGGGATAATACAAATTCGAAACGTGATGTCGATTGAACTTAATTGTGTATATCATGTGATCAAAGGTAGTTAACTTTGGAACGTTAAACTAGCCATTGATGAAGTCAAATAGTAGTTTCGACGTAGAGAATAGGTAATGCGGAATAGTTGTGATTGTTAATGACTAATCTAACCACCTTGTAAATGATGACAGCAGTTTGACGCTTAACGAGCTAGGTGGAGGCTTGGGAAAGAATCGGGTTAAACGAATTAAGTAGGAAGAAAAGCGTGAATTGGATGCAAGGTAAGTAAACTTACACCCATTCGTAGTATACATATCTATTTTATAATTTATATACACAACAACGGATTGTATCCGACATGTGAGTTACGACACGAAATGATATGAGTCGGAACGAATAAAATGATGAAAACCATGTTAATGGTAAAAAGGGAGTCGAAACGGTAAATTAGTCACGAGATGATATATATAAAAGAGTTTTTGGAATGGCTACTTTATAAGGTAAGCCTAATCGAACAATAAGGGTTAAATAATGAAATGGTAAATATATACCATTCCAACATAAGCGCAAGTTTGTTTGGTCGTTTAGACCAAACGGGTCAAATGGTGATTTCAACACCATTTGACAAATAACGACTAACAAGTATTTGTTGAGTACAATGCTCACAGGGTAAATCGGCTTATGGAAAATTTAATTGCTACGAATTAGCAAATCATTAAGGCAAGGTATTAAAATGGGTCAATACTTTGACCCGAGCCAGGTACGCATAAACAAGTTTTTAGTTAAACATACGATTCTTGGTCAAATAATTAGCGAAAGTCCTTCTTCGTAAAATGAGGGACTAAAGTTGACCAAACGCTCTTGAAGGGTAAATTGGGCAAACGACCCATAAAGGTTGTTTAGGAACTTGTATTTTGATTATGGAATCAATAAATTTGAATAAAAGTTATTGACATACACATTCGTGGGTCAAATGCCTATAAATGGGTCATTTGCGTAAAATGACCAACCAAAGGGTAAATTTGGGATAATAAGTTAGTTATGCTAAATCCACCACAAAAATAGCTGTGGTGGAATGCAGATTTTTTTAGATGTGGAATTACGAAGTGTAAAAAGAAAAGAGCTAGTTTTAGACTAAATTGCTTAAATCCCCAAAACAGGTCGAAACGGATCTTGCACATAGCTTGCGTACTAGTCGCATAATTCATAAAAAAAAATATTATGAACCCGAGCTAAAGATTTTGTGTTAAATACATTGGAGCATGTATTTTGATTAGTTACAAACAAGTTGGTGTTTTTAAACTTAAATGGGTCAAAAGTCTTAGTAAACCAATTTCAAGCCGAGGGCTTGAAATCCTATATTTTATAAATTTGGATATCGGGTTATAACTCCATATAATGGAGAATCAAATTATGAACACCTAGGAAAAAGAATCGTGTAAAACGGACATCTAGATCAAAAGTTATGGCAATTATAAGTTCGAAAATTGGTTAAAAATGGAGCTGGGCGTTTGCATCAGCAAGAAACCCAACCTTACTTTCAAAAAGAGGGTGTCGCGTCGCGCGGCCACGACTCAGGAACACCGTCGCGTAGCGCGGCAGGTGTCGCGGCCTGCGACATATATGCACTCAGTCTCTCGCGGCCCGTGAGAGATGTTAGACCTGGGGAAAATGTTTTTCTTTCGTCGTTTGATGCTTGGAACTTGTTTAAACTATTATTTAAGATATCAAAACTAACTTTTAAGTTGGTTTTGATCATAGGTAATTGTCAAGGGTTCCCGGATGAATATCAAGCTCAACGAAGAACCGAACACGATGCAGTTACAAGCTTCTGCACATAGTTTCGTCGTTATTTTTAAACGACGAATTTTTACCAATCATGATGTAACGTTTTAAAATTTAGAAAAGATTTAATTAACCTGTATTTTCATTGTATATGTAAATATAATTACATGTTTATTTTCGTAATCTATACGAAAACCTTCAATTAATAGTAAGGGTCTTACAAGTTGGTAATCAGAGCTCATGGTTAAAGAGTAAAGTGTGTTCGGTTCAAGACTTGATCGCAAATCCAGTAAGTACATGTATATTAATGGTTTAGTATGATTAAAGTGTTTGAACAACACATAGGGTTATCGTGTAATACACGTTACCCCAATTAAATCGATAAAGAATCGATATAGTCAACAAAATTACGTGTGTTGACACATATAGTGGAAAAGCCTTGTATTATAATAACGGCCTTTATTAATGTCGAAATTACTAACCTTTACAAATGTTTTAGTTAAAGGACACTCGCATCCGAGGATAGCGGGAGTTTAACAAATTGCGGATCTGACAAGGAATGGTCCAAAGTATGACAAGCAGAGCATGCTCAACAAGGACCTAAACCGCGTAACGATCGCGAACAAGGTTAATGGCATGGAAATCCCGTTAGGGCAAGCATTATCAGGTGCACGTTTCTTTTTTTATTTAATCGCACGAGTAGTAATATGCAACAAACAAGTAGAGAATGACGGTTGCATATATATGATAAAACTTGGAAAACCTGAATAGGATATCTATTCAGAATGATGTTTCCAAGAGAAATTTAATAGAAACATGTGTTATTCACGAGGATGAATAACAAAGAAATAACATGATTAGTTCATATGGAAACTTGGACGGGAGTAATTATCCAAGTGAATAATTCTCAACATAATACTATTGAGAAAAGTAGCGATCACATTAACGAATGTGATTATATAATAGTTCTATAAAAAGGAAAACATTTTATATGTTCAAGAATAAAACGGGTAAAACTAATGATTGTTAAATAACAATTAAATAAAGTTTTACCAACTGAAATCATGAATATGGAAATTATTAGAGGAGTTACTTACATGGGGCGTGATGCGAAAATTATAAAAAAGGTCATATGTGTCATGTGTTGATCGCTTACTCTGGCCAAGTAAGTAGTGAACACATGATACCATGAACTTCTTATGATGGACACATTTACGTTCGATGTAGTATGGACGGGGTGTATGGTACGAACTAAAAAGATACCCAAATGAATCAAATAAGCAAGATGTTTGATAATAAACATAAACGCAAGCCTGATGACGGAAGGTATTGCATTAGAATAACGAGCCCGAGAGAAGGGACAAAGATCAAAGTAAACGAAAATACAGACCGACTAATGAGAATGTTAAGGTATAGGTGTCACACCCCGATATTTCCACGTATTACCGGTGGGCCCGGTGGGGAGTATCGTGACGTAGTTGATATCATCATAGTCAAACAACACAATTTAAATGCACAGCGGAAGCAAAAGATAAATATATTACAAACCGATAAAGAGTAATATCAAAGTATTACAAACGGAATGTAAAGGATCCACAGTCGGATCAAATAAAAGATAACTGTTCAACAGATTTTGACATCTAATCTTGCGAGACTCTTTAGTGATGCTAGGAGTAGCCAGCCTATTCCGATTAGTACCTGCACTTAGCCTTTTTGGGAAAATACGTCAGTTTACACTGGTAAATATAATTTAACTGACTCATTTTGAAAATGTTTTAGAAAATTGATTTGAATGCACGTTGGCACAAAACTTTTTATAACTTGGGATAATTATTTATATATAAACTTGTAAAAGAATTACATGTTCGTTATACGTTCAGTAGCCCGGATTGAAACCGGGTTAAAGATTAATAGACACACCACATGATATAGTCCCGTGGCGGGTTATTCCCGTAACCGGCGGTTATACCTCATTATTTATATATGCACTAGCGGGTGTACGCCTACACCCGCGTGCTAAGGTCGTGGCCATTTCTTGAATGATGCCAAGGATATCCGGGACATGGTCATTAACCCCCCAAAGGCTTTAAGCAAACAAAACAATTTAAACGGGACATTTCAATAAATTAATCTTCATACAATTAAAAATTCAATGCCGGACCAAGCGGTATTTTATATACCGTACCCCAAGCCCGTATAGGGAAAATAAGTTAAAAGTATTTACCTGAGCTAAATATAAATTCAATCCCAGCCGTATATCAAATCAGCAAGTACAGATAGCTTTTACTGGGCTCCTAAATCTGGAACGAAGGTTTTTAATAACCTATTAGATTCCTAACGGGTCTTAATTAAGCCTAAACTTAGACCGGTTAGTTTTAAAAGAAGATACGGTTCAAAACGCATGATTAAGCGAGAACCGGATTAGAATGTGGTTTAGACCCGACAAGCTTGTATACTTGTGTAATAAGGGTAAGCTAAACACATTCTGGAATTTGAGATAAGAATGATAAGGTTTGACCCGTTTCAGCTAATTTATGCAAACTAGTTACATAAGTCGATCCGAACGCGAAAAGTGTGTAACGGGTTACCAAAATAGTCATGAACAGGTTTCCTAAGTTAATATGCCTTAAATATGTTGTGATTTCAGTAGGATACCTTCCATTATGCCCAAAACGAATTTAAAACCAATTTATGCCCCGTAGGGGTATTTTGGTCATTTTAAAGGTTATAAGAGAGGTTAAATATTAATCTGAGTTACAGATCTGATATAAACAGTAAACATACTTAAATTAATAGGTTATATCAGTAGGGTATTACATATATGTGAAATTTATTAATTATAATCAAACTAGGCACCGAAGGGGCATTTTGGTAATTTCACTTAAGCTTTAAAGGTCAAAATTAGAATTCTGAGTTTAAAACTTTTGCCTACTGTTTAATTATGAAAATTTACTTAAAACATCAGTAGGTATTAAGTTTCATATGCCAAAAATAGTTTTAACTCATACTATGCGCTTAAAACGCGTAAAAGTCGGTTTTAAGCGATTTTCGGGTTTAAATAGGAAATCTGAGTTTTTGATCAGTTTATAAAGTTCAAAATATTTTATTTATGATATAAAATCAGTAGCAAAAAGTTTGGTATCAAAATATTATGTAAAACTCATTTTATGGGCCAAAAGGGCAAAATCGACAATTACCGAATTAAGCTTAGAACCCTATGTTATGCTCAGCCTAAAAATAAATAAAAATCTTCAAAAATCCCAAAATATTATTTTATATCAGTAGGTAAAAAGTTTGGTATCAAAATTTTGGTTTTGATAGGATATACGCTAATTATGCCGTTTAATTAATAAAAAGCTTTTCATTTACGCTAATGAGCATAACTCCTAATCTAGACCTCAAACTGATGTCAAATTTTAGGGACAAGTTTATAAATCAGTAATAAATATTATTGTCCTCTCACATTTTCAAAATTCTTGTTTTAGGGTCAAAGGGCATAATGGTCAACATTTAAGCATATAACGGAAACATGCAATGAATAGGATAACTAAGGATCCAAGTTGTATAACCTCAGAGGGTTACACTAACCTATAACCTGGTCCTAAAGGAATCCTAAGGCATATCTAAACTAAGCTAAATCGGGTCAGAACTGAAAGTCAAAGCAAAAGTCAACTTTTGCGACTTTCGATTCCAAACCGAGCCTATACTTAGAATTGTCGGGTTGAATCATGCTTAGGCATGTTCAACTAATATTTACCAAGTTATTAAAGTGAGAAAACTGATTTTATGGTTTTTATATTAATAGTTATGAATTTTATTTAAAACTAACCCGATTGACTTTTATTTGACCCGACAATTTAACTAAGTAAACGTGGTAATTAGGAGGTGCCCTTTTGAGGGTTTAACACCTACCTAATTACGGTCACGTAGCCATGTTCGTTACGAACAATGGCTCAACCGTTTAAAAGTCAAAGCGTTTATCAAAACGCTTGACTTTTCGGCTATAAACGCTAAACAATAAACTAAGCACGAAAGGACACTTACAAAGGGTCCAAGCAAGGAGGTTTTGATCCTAAATTCTCTGGTATGAAGAGCAAGGTCTCCAACTTAGAGAATTCAGAAATCAAGTGTGGGTTTGGCAAGAATGAAGTGGGGTATTTATAGGTTTTTGAGAATCGTTAAGATCATTCCTTGATAACCGAGCCTTGATCTGGACCGTACACTTCATACCTACTGATTTCTAATACTATGGGTGCCCAAGGATTGAAGAAATACCATTTGCAAGTGCTGGATCAAGCTGGAACAGGCTGTACAAGGCTGTAAATCACATTCTGCATATCTGGCAGGTTCACATGCCCCACGTAAGACCCAAGGAGGGTCTACGCGGCCCGCCTGGGCTGCTCAGCCCAGCAATTAAGTTCCAGAAATGGCAGATTTGGTCCCTGTGTGCATATAAGCCCTTTTTTGGCACGTTTAAGGCCCGTTAGGCCATTTTCAAGGCTCTAAAATGATGCCTAAATATGAGGGACATGAAACATGCTCAAAAACATGTCGGATGTCGGTTCGTTTGGCCGTATGGTCACGTTGTTCGTCTAATTACGGCAAAACACGAACGGACGCGAAAAACGATCCAAATTACGCGACGAATGAAATTTTATCATGCCAAACACTAAAATAAAATATTTTAATGCTTACATAAATTTTTGGGTGCCCGGGTGTATTCAGAATGTGAGATATGCGCGAAAATGCAAACTTGTGCACTTTTTGACACTTTTAGTCCCTGCATGACGTAAAAGTTTATTTTTGCGCACCAAACACCTCTAAGCCTATATCTAAGCTATATAAAGAATAAATAGGGAATGTTTTTAACTCATGGTCATTTTCCGGAAGGTCCGTTACCATACGAATCGGCATACTTTAGCAGTTTGACGCAATTAGTCCTTTAATTGCGCAAAGTAGCGCGGAATGTTGTTTAATGATATCCAAGACTTCCATGGCCCAAAATGATCATTCCCAAGCATATAATTAAATATTACTACGCTCCCGTTTGCTTAACTGGTCACCAAGAGGCGTAGATTCAAAAGTTGACGCTTTAGGTCCCTCTATTGCGCAAACTTGCGCATCTCATCATTTAATAGCATTGAAGCCTCGCCTAATCCATATTAGGCATTCTTGAAAGTATTATTAAACATCACGATGATTCGGGTTCGTTAAAAGGTCATCCAGAGGTATAATTAAACATATTGACACTTTTAGTCCCTCTAACTTGCAAAGTTGCGCGTAACCTTACTTATAAGCATAAAGACTTTAGACGGCCAATGTTTGGCATTCCCGAGAGTATAATTAAATATCATGAAGCTCCCGGTTTGTTAAAAGGTCACTCAGAGGTAAGAATGAACATGTTGACGCTTTTAACCTTTCGTTGCGCAAATTTTTAATTAATTCCGCAAATGGCTACACTCGATCGCCAAGTGGCTCATTTGTGAACATAAATATCGTGAGAGGTTATTTAGAACTTATTTTAGGTATACTAACACTTCCAGTCCTTTCATAATCAAGGTTTTTGATTTTTCAAAAAATTAGTTCCTTAAATTTTCTATTTGACTTCATTAGGGTTTATTACACGTGTCAATACATCATTGGACGTGATTTTACGAGGTGTTACATCCTCACCCCCTTAAAAGAAATCTCGACCTCGAGATTTGCTAAAATGCTGGAAGTACTTATGTCGCATAATGGTCTTAACTTCTATAGCATATCTGGAGTCTCTCCAAGCTCCCAAAGTGACCTTTATATTAGGTACATGTATCCTTTTGGAGTTTCTTAACCTGCCGATCCTCAATCGATACAGGTTTCTCATCATATCATAAATCTGCATATCATTATGTGATAATGCTCCTCGACTTATTGGTGAAACGTATCCTTAAATCATTAGTGTGTAATGTATTGCGAGCTCCGCTAAGCTCCTTAAATAGGTTTTAGTTTATAAGTTAATTGATCTTGATACATTCGATTCTCTCGAATGATTCTATATATTCAGCGTTCAACTAGTCTGATAATTTAACAAATTGGCACACCCTTCCTGGGTGATATCTTTTGTTGAACCTTATTCCTTAACAAGAACTTAGGAGGGTTTCTACTCTCATTAATCCTTGATTTTCTGCCGAATACTGGCATCTTACAGATGATTATGGATTAGTATGGTCTTATTCGTTGTTTCCAAGGCAACTTTCAGATCCTGATAATTGGACTTGCCAAACTTTTGTCTAACAATAATTGTTTAACATTCCATCTATACAAGGTCTCCAAAGGAGCAGCCTTGATACTTATATGACAACTATTATAGAAAAACTTATTTTAAGGTGAGATGGTTATTCCAACCACTGCTTAAAACTAATCTTAAGGAATAGCTAACCCTCGCCGTTAGTCGAACAAATCGACGATCCTGGGCAGCTGATGGCAATTCTTAATTGTTGCCTAATTAGGGTTGCGGTAATCAATGCATAAGCAAAATGAATCGTCTTTCTTAATTAACTATACCAAATTCTCAGAATATTGAGTTTAGCTATATGAACCTCTATATCTTAAAACTTACCTAATCAGGGTTTTGATCCTTCCAGTGATGGCACTAGCCGTCTTGGAGATTTCATAATAATACAGCCCTAAATGGGGTGTTAATCTTAACTCTACTTGCCTCTCAGAAGGTAAACAGGGCAATCTTAGGAGAATATGATCAAAACACAAGGAGGTTACAGAGATTTTCCAAATCTCAGGCTTCAGTTCATCAATCATATTCTGTGTCAGATAAGTGACACATTTACTTTATGAGTCCACGAATTCCTTAATCGAAGACATTTACTTGGACAATTCCATTCAGGATATCTTCTTTGAATACCATTAGCTGACTTTTAGTACCATATAACCATTAGAATATCCTTGTGGTTCCATGCATTAAACCTCCATACTGATCAGGCATGGAAGCAATCTATGGAACTTATTAAGATACATCAATCCTCATATGGCGCTTTTATCATACTGTCTGGTTTTCGCAATCGATAGAGATTAAAGAGATATCAACTATATATGCTGATGCACTTCCTCTAGAGAGGGAATACTTCTAAAATTCTATGCCTGAAGGCTTCTGACAGGAACATAAGAAATGGTTCTTATGCTTTCGCCTGTAAGTTTTACCTTACACTTAATATCTGGGGTTCTTACGGGAGAGTTTCTAAAGGTTTGCTAAACTTATGGTCTTATGAGAGACTTAGCAGCACCTGAAACCAAACGTAACTCCTAGTAATAAAATTACAATAAGGGATTTATCTGGTGTCATTAATGTGAGCTGCCTCTAATCCTTCATCAGGACGGTTAAACGCCTCCATTCTTAATCTTTTTAAACTTAGCTTCGAAATCTTTGACAAATTTTAGGACAGTCTTAGCTTTGACTGATTATTTCTTAATCTATATAACGCGAGTAGCTGAGGTAGATTCATAATGGATTTATAATGAGCAGGCTTTGAAACCTTAATGTGCCCTCTTATTGCCGTTACTAACCACCAATGGTTATTTGCATTAAAGCTCTTCTCATGAGCAGCGACATGTGTTTTAGAGCGAGCAGCATCCGGCTTCTTGAACCTTCTCATGACTTTTCTCATAGCCTTTCTAATAGCTGCGTTAATTACAGCTTTGGAGATTAACTCCATTAACATTGAGGTTCACATTGGATGCACCATTAACATTTGTCGCATCTCCAGCATCGCGACTATTGTTTGTCTCTTCTGAGTTTTCCATACTCGAATCTTTGGTATTAAATACCATATTCAAAAAGTGCTAAGGCAATCCATACCCAGTGTCTCCTTGAATTGTCAAAGGCTCACCATAAGGAGTCTTGATAACTACTTGCTTCTTATCACACACAATTTGGGCTTGAATTTTTAAGACGACCAATTCATTCCTATCACTATATCGAGTCCCTCTTATTTTAATGGAAATAAGGACAACGGAAAAAGAATGATTCCTAATGGATATAAAACATCCATCTAATATTGTTGAAACAGTTTCTGAGGTACTATCAGCCAATTCTACTTTATACTTAACGCATAGAGTTTTAACAGGCAGATTTAATGATTTACAAAATCTATTGTCTACGAAAGACTTATCTGAACCTGAATCAACTAATACTCTAGCATGAGCGTTATTGATAAAGAAAGTACCTGTTGTGACATTGTCATCCTGAATAGCCTCTTGAGCATCCATTTGAGAGCTTCCAGCTTTGGTCTTCTTAGCCTCCCCAGGCTTCTTGGTTTTATTTGGGTAATTTGTCTTGATGTGCCCTTTTTCATTGCAACCATAGCAGGTTGCGTCTTCCAACTTCTTGCAATCCAAGGTCTTATGCTCCTTGGACTTGCAGATTCCACAGGATAGAGGCTGAGGTTCAAATCTGCATTTCCCGATGTGGCATTTCCTACAGGTTTTGCATCTGGTCTTTTCACCTGACTGCTGGTTGTCCTTCAAGTCCTTGCATTCATGGGTCTTATGATCCATCTCTTTACAAATGACACATCCCCTGGTCTGATCATAGAAACATTTTCCGAAGTGCTTCTTCCCGCAGGTTTTACATTCGGGTTTTGCCTCCTTTGGCTTGGACTGGTTATAGCTTGAACCGGTCTTACCCTTTTTGAATCCCTTATTCGGGGTATTATCGCACTTTCGCTTATGATCCCTTAACGCTCGGTCCACGGCCTTGTTTACGGTTGTATCTAACATAGCCTGTAACTCGGCGCCCGTTAAGTTCAGTCTTGCATTATCATTCTGATCAACTGGATGATTGTGAGCTTCAGATGAGTCAGCCATGGTGAAGCTTTAAAGGCTACAAACCAAGTAGTAATAATTTATTTAATTATATAGGGAATCGTCGAGTGTGATGATTAAATAGCCATGGTGCAAATAAACCATATAGGCCAATAGATAGTGTTAAATTTATTTGATTATGTTTTGCCTAGGTTTTTAAATAAGCCATCTTTGGCATTTAAACGGAATATAATCCTTCATATTTATTAGACAGGGGACATAAGTCACGACTGTCAATGTCGTACCGACATTTTATATAGCACAAGGGTTTGTTCCAAAGGACTTTTTGATGGCACAGATGCCTTGTCACAAGGGAATTTTTAAAACATAATCAATGATTCCTTTGGATCGGAAAATTTCATAGTTCATTGTCTTGACAAGAAGTTATGAAATAAAACTATCTTTTTCATGTATACATCTTTGCCCGAAGGTATTCATCCAAATGGATGTTTTGATGTGTACATCATGTTCGACGTTTATTAGCCATGATTCCTCTTGATCATTTACGCTAAATAAGGGGTTTGGAAAATTCCTAATATAAAGATGACAACTGTGATTTTATCGCATCACTGTTGCCAGGAGTGTTAACATATTTTCAGATGTTAACAAGGATCTGAATTTCTTTTAAACAGGTCTTACCATCATAGCTAGGTCTTTAATGACATTCAAGCTAGGTTATACCTTTTACAATTTTCTTTTAACATGTATACTGGCAGGCTTCCTACAAATGCAACATCATGAACTGGAGAGGCAATCTGGATAGGCTTCCTACAAGAATAGATTTAAAAAGAAGGAATGTGGTCATAACATCGGTTATGTGCCCTTTTTGCAATGAATTCGAGGAATCGGTGGAGCACTTGTTCACCACTTGCTCGGTAGCTTTGAGGGTGTGGACGGCTTTCAGCGTTTGGTGCAACATTCTACCGCTTTACTTTTTTGAGTTCAAAGGCATTTTAGAAATCCACAAATTCATTAAGTGTAGCAAGAAGGAGGAGAAGATCATTTACGGGTTGGCTATGATAGCGTGCTGGTGCATATGGAAAGAAATGAATGATGTGGTCTTTAATTAGAAAAGATGTAGCCCACAAGATATCATAGGGGATGTAAAATCTAGAGGTTATGCTTGGGTTAAAAATAGATCTACATGTAATTACATTAGGTGGACGGAATGGTGTAAATACCCTTTGTACATGTTGTAATTTCTTTGCCCTTTGGCCGGTTGGGTCGGGGGTTCTGTTGTTTGTTTGGCCTTTTGCCCATTTGGGTAGGAGGTTTGTTTTAATGAAGTTTAATTTTCAATATATATATATATATATATATATATATATATACATACATACATACATACATACATACATCACATTCATTATTGCTTTTATGCTCCCCATTCTTGATGAACCTCGTATAATTTCTCATTGAGCTTAGAGGACACCGAAGGCTCCCTCAACATCCTTTCTTGTAGACTCATGATGAACTTTAAATTGCTTCATCTTCGTATATGTGGATATATGAAACTTTCTACTAGTATGACCTATTCATGATATATAGTACTCTTTTGTGTATCGTGTGCCACTCACAGAAAAAAATTCATGGATGCACATACCTTCTAAGACTTTGTTGAATATTGGCGATTGATTGATCATATTTATGTCACTATTTGTGCCAGCGACTCTAAACTCCAAAGTATGCATGCCAAATTGAGAGGTCACATGATGCAAGTGCCTCAAGCATAATGGTGGGATGTCCATGATCACCTCGCATACTGTCACGGCCCCCGACCCAGTTTGACCCGGTTCAAGAGCCGCGGGACAGAAATCCTGTGGTATTTAATTAATTGAGTTTAACAGCGGAAGTTTTCATCAGGATCTTTTTAATTAAAAATATTTCCCGATTATTTTATTTCACAATTCGGGATAAAACCCGATAATTTACAATAGTTTAATTTCACGAAGAAATCTTTTATTTTTACAAAACATGTTTCTTTATTTTATACTGAGCCACTTCCTTGTAGTGCTATATGTCACTTTTCCTGATTCATAACAGGTCACCTGAAACATGTTTGAAAAAGGTTTTGTCAGCGGGAAATACTGAGTGAATCATTCTATTTTGCATAATGATGCATAGTTATCAATTACAGCATAAGAGCGATTACAATGGCTTCTATCTTATTTTTATCTGGCGGCCTGTCACAATGGTGACATGTCACAATGGTGACGATAGTCATACCACTATTAGATCAATGAACCTAAATAGTGATGATTATCTCGGTAGGTCAATGAACCTAACAGTGATTATCCCGAGTAGGTCAATGAACCTAACTGGGAGAAAATTAGTAATGTGCACAATACCCCACTAACCAGTAATTCAAGATATCCACGACTTAGTCCCTGTAATTATAACCTTGAAAAATAAATTGAGGTATTGTAAAATAGTTGATAAAAAGAGAATGACTCACATTGCATATTTAATTTGAGCAGAGTTTAGCCTACTGATTAGCCTTTTTAACCTAAATTTAATAACAGGCACACAATTCTAGGTTAGTAATCAATACAGCATTTACGATAACTCACGAGATCAAATTCTCACAACGAACGACAAAGTGCGATACTTAAACATCCATCGAATTAACGACGAACGACAAAGTATAACCCTAATGTGGGCAGCACTTAAACATCCATTTGATATATTGATCGATCGGACAATGAATCGTAATAGCGATTGAGCTAATACCCTGATTGCGGCGTCGATTAGTGAATCGTGTGTGTTAATTGTGATAAACAGAGCATAACTCCATGTAGAATTGGAATTTCTTCGTCGTTCTGAAGCCAGAAATCAAGTCCCAAGCCCCTGTATTTATAGGTGAATTTTGACCTTCACGCGGCCCGCGTGACATTAAGCTTATCCTTACGCGGCCCGCGTAGACACTATTTTTATGCATAGGGTTGCCACGTGTGGAACTAGCTCAGCTGAGTCGACGATTTCTGAAAATTCGAATTGGACAGCTATTTATGTGGATAAACGTAACTAGGAAATACCCCCCCTGAGTTTTAGGGGCCCTGATCCTGATTCTGATTTTTCTGGAAATCTTAGGTTTTGTGCAGAATCACTTGGGTTTCTTAATTAGGGTTTCCTATTGGGCAATTAAAATAATAAATATGACTTTTTGATGAGAGTTGTTACATTCTCCCTACCTTAATAAAAATCTCGTCCTCGAGATTTACTGGAATAAATGAGGATACTTTCACTTCATTTCTGATTCCAGCTCCCAAGTGTATTTAGCTCTTTTCTTTGAATCCCATCTAATTTTGACTAAAACTAGTCGTTTATATTTGAGAAACTTGATCTTTCGATCCTCAAAATTTAAGTGGTTTCTCAAAAAAAAATCAGCTTTTTGTTTACCTCTATATCTCGAAGAGATACTACCAATGATTCGTCTGATAAACATTTCTTGAGATTGGATACATGAAATACATCATGTATTCCAGCTAACTTTCATTGTAGTTGTAAACTTATAAGCAACTAGTCCTATACGTTGGATCACTGGAAATAGTCCTACTTACTTTGTACTTAGCTCTCCTTTCTTACCAAATCTACTAATTCGGTTCCAAGGAAATATTTTCAATAACATTTTGTCTCCAACTCGAACTCCAACGGCTTTCATTTATTATCTATATAACTTTTCTGACTATCTCTAGCCGTTTTCAGCCTTTCCCTCGTGATACTGAATATCACAGTCGTAGTCACTTAGGATTTTCATCCATCTCCTTTGCTTCATGTTTAACTCTTTTTGCCTAAATATATATCTTAAATTTTTATGATCTATATAAACAGTAGCTTACTTCCATACAGATAATGTCTCCAAATCTTAAGGGAAAAAATTATGACTCCTAATTCTAAGTTATGAGTGGTCTAGTTTCTTCGTTCTTTTACCTTGATGCATACGCAATTTACCTTTTTGCGTTGCAATAATACTTATCCAAATCCTAGCTTTGAAGCATCACCGTATACTTTAAAATCTTCTGTTTCTTCTGGTAAGGCTAGTATTTTGTTAATTTATGCTTTAAGATCCTAAAGACTTTTTCTTGTTTTTTATCCCTATTCAAACTTAACTGTTTTACAGATTAACTTAATTAATGATATAATTATCTTAGAAAATCTTTAATAAACTGTCTGTAGTATCCAGCTAACCTACAAAACTCCTAATTTCCTTTGCGGATTGCGGAACCTTTCATTTGGTAATTGCTGCTATCTTAGCAGAATCTATGTAAATACCTTCATGATTCATCATATGACTTATACTTCTGACAGCCAAAATTCATACTTCGAAAATTTGGCGTAAAGCTTTTCTTTTCTTAATAGAGTTAAGAGTATATGCAAATGCTGACAATGTTCGTCCTGACTTTTTGAATAAATAAGTATATCATCTATGAAGATAATTACAAATTTATCCAAATACGGTTTACAGGTCATATTCATTATGTCCATGAATGCTGCAGGTGCATTCGTTAATCCGAAGGGCATGACTGTAAACTCGTAATGACCATACCTAGTCCTGAAAGCAGTTTTAGGTATGTCTTACTCTTGTACTTTCAATTGATGATATCCGGAACATAAGTCGATCTTAGGAAAATATCTATTTCCCCGGAATTTGATTGAATAGATCATCAATTCTAGGTAATAGGTATTGATTCTTAATTGTAACCTTATTCAATTCCCTATAATCAATACACTTTCTCATTGAACCATCCTTTTTCTTAACAAACAACACTGGTGCCCCCTCCCAGGGGAATAAACTAGGTTATATGAAACCTTTAGTTAATAATTCATCTAATTGCTTTTTCAGTTTTGACATTTCTGTGGGTGCGAACCGATAAGGTGCCTTGGTTATCTGTATAGTTCCTGAAATTAGATGAATCCTAAATTCTATTTTCCTATCTGGTGGTAATCCTGGTAACTCTTCTGGGAATACATCTGGGTATTCTGAAGCTACAGAAATTTCCTTAAGTTCTTTATCTTTAGTATTAATGATTACTGAAATCATATATACTGTTCCTTGCTTCCATTCATACTTAGCAACCTTCATTACTGATATGAACTTTATGGTTTTATATGGCTTATCTCCTCTAATCATTATTACTTCTCCAGTGGGTGCACAAATTTTCTATGAAATTCTTATTACAGAAAATTCGAGCATGGTTGTTTACTAACCAATCCTAACATCAAATTTAACTAATTTCATAGATAATGGGGTTGCAGAAAATTTATGACTTAAAAGTTCTATTTCTACGTTTTGCAGAACCTTATTTATTTTAACTGAATTCTCATTTGCCGTTTCTACTGTAGAAATTTATCTAATGCTGGTTATCGGTAAGTTAAGAGTTTGGCAAAATAAAGTATTTATAAAACTTTGGTTTGCACCAGAGTCAAATAATACTTTTGTGTAAACATTGTAAACTAAGAACGTACCGGCTATCACATCTGGAATCATCTCAGCTTCTTGAGTAGTCAGCTGGAAGGCTCTTATATTCCTTTTTGCTCCTTCTGCAGGTTTGGCTTTATTGTCAGATGGTTTGTTCAGTTTTGGACAATCTGGCCTAAGATGTCCAGCTTCTCCACAGTTGTAGCATACTGAAAATTTCTTCCTCCTGCAGTCTTCTTCTTTATGTCCTGGAATTTTGCAAAAATTGCAATATCCTTTGCATCTTCCAAAATGCTTCCTTTTGCAAAAATTGCAAAATGAACTAGTAGAAGATTGCCCATTCCCTCCTTTCTTGAAATTGTTACGGTTACCTGAACGGAATTCTTGGGTAATCTTTTGGGCTACTTCCTTCCTTCTATTTTCTTCTCTTGTACGTACTAGTTCGTCAGTCAGAGTATTGGCTAAATCCACCGCATCATCAATTGTGCGAGGTTTCACAGCCTTGACGATATTACGGATTTCAGAAATTAATCCCCAAATATAACGAGAAATAAGTACCGGCTCTGGCGAAGCCAGCGTTGGTACCACTCGAGCATATTCGAAGAATGTCGTAGTATACCCTCGACAATCTACATCCACCATCCGATGTGTTAAAAACTTATTTGTCATTTGATCTTTTTCATATTCGGGACAAAATTTTCTTTCTACAAGACTCTTAAATTCTTCCTAGTTCATAGCATACGCCATCCTTCTTCCTTTTGCCTGTAATACCGTGTTCCACCATTCTAGTGCCCCTTCTTTGAAAAGGTTTGACGCATACATGACCTGGTCATCCTGAGCACATTTACTTATGGCAATTACTGCTTCGGTTTTCTCTAACCAACGCAGTGCCGCAGTCGCTCCTTCATTGCCTGCAAACTCAGTGGGTTTACACGCAAGAAATTCTTTGTAAGTGCAACCAGGCGTTGCAGCTTTCATTTTCTTAGGAGGAGGAACTTGCCGTAGTTCATTATCATGATTAACATGATTACCGCCTCCATTTACGCTATTACTGAAATTATCTTCAGAAATGCGTTTGCTAGGAACGATTTGTTGAGGTTCGATTGGATTTTTAATAGCAGCAACAATTGCTGGAATAGTGTTGGCTATCCCTTGAGTAACTATTGCTGGAATAGCGTTGGCTATCCCTTGAGCAACTATATTTTCTATATCTTGCCTAGTCACATATTGGTCCCCCGGTTGTTGCTCAGATTGATTAACCTCATTAACTGGTTCATTATTAGCGTTTTCCATCTGATATCTAATTTATAGATAAATAATTAGTATAAAAGAAATAATCCAAGGTCACAATTAATTGCACATAATCACGTAAACGAATATACAACAAAATTGTAAATTTTCTAATATTTCATTTGTTTTATAGATTATATCATGCTTCTATATACAACCGTTTTATTATTTATTTTACACATACTGATTTTACTATTACTATTACACAACCACAGTTTCATAATCCCCTATCCTTTGTCAGGTGATATTCTAGTAACGGCGTTCCTTCTCATCGTAATTCCAGGAGATCTGTCCCAAAATCTCTTGGATCCTATTCCCAACATCCATTAGTTCTTCGTCACAGTGGCGGAGTTCAGCCATATTCTTGTTACTCATTGGTGGATTTGGTAAAGGTTCTGGATTGAATTGAGGAAAAAGCTTATAGGGATGGTTTTGTAACAGTATTTCATTATTCAACCATTCGTCTATTTGTGAGTGGATTGAAAGGTTTGGAATAGCTGGTTCTAAGTTCATTGGTAGTTGTGTTTCAAGAGAATGAATAAAATCATTTTCATTAATAGGCTCAATAGTATCATCATTTGCCATTATAAAATCTAGTTCTTCTTGAGATGGTAACTCCTCAATTTGTCTAGAGCTTTCCCCAATTTCCATTTTCTTAGGCTTGGGTTTCTCGAGAGGTAAAACGTTGAATTCTATAGGTTCTTCTATGTCTGGAATATATCTATTGAAATCTCTGGAAACCTCTATTCTTACTGGATAGAGATTTAATTTCTGAAGGGCTTTCGACAGATCACTCATGCTGTTATGCAAAATACGCACAATTATAAATTTTCATAGAAAACCTTTAAATATTATTTCATACTGGGTAACTATTAAAACAACTGAAACTTAAAACACACTAGGTTTTATTTGTAAATTTATTTACTGAATAAGGTTTCTAAACTGTAAATAAATAAAGGTGCTAAACTTTGAGTCATATTATTTTAAAAATTTATACTTACTGCTACAGTGGTTAGCATATAAAAAATCTGCTCATACTGTATTAGTCAGATAATAAAACACATAATCACAAAATAGCAATTAATAAAAATTATTAAGTATTTCTAAATACTTAATTGGCTTAAATCAATGGCTCGATAAGTGGCTCTGATACCACCTTTTTCTGTCACGGCCCCCGACCCGGTTTGACCCGGTTCAAGAGCCGCGGGACAGAAATCCCGTGGTATTTAATTAATTGAGTTTAACAGCGGAAGTTTTCATCAGGATCTTTTTAATTAAAAATATTTCCCGATTATTTTATTTCACAATTCGGGATAAAACCCGATAATTTACAATAGTTTGATTTCACGAAGAAATCTTTTATTTTTACAAAACATGTTTCTTTATTTTATACTGAGCCACTTCCTTGAGCTTGTAGTGCTATATGGCACTTTTCCTGATTCATAACAGGTCACCTGAAACATGTTTGAAAAAGGTTTTGTCAGCGGGAAATACTGAGTGAGTCATTCTATTTTGCATAATGATGCATAGTTATCAATTACAGCATAAGAGCGATTACAATGGCTTCTATCTTATTTTTATCTGGCGGCCTGTCACAATGGTGACAAGTCACAATGGTGACGATGGTCATACCACTATTAGATCAATGAACCTAAATAGTGATGATTATCTTGGTAGGTCAATGAACCTAACAGTGATTATCCCGAGTAGGTCAATGAACCTGACTGGGAGAAAATTAGTAATGTGCACAATACCCCACTAACCAGTAATTCAAGATATCCACGACTTAGTCCCTGTAATTATAACCTTGAAAAATAAATTGAGGTATTGTAAAATAGTTGATAAAAAGAGAATGACTCACATTGCAGATTTAATTTGAGCAGAGTTTAGCCTACTGATTAGCCTTTTTAACCTAAATTTAATAACAGACACACAATTCTAGGTTAGTAATCAATACAGCATTTACGATAACTCACGAGATCAAATTCTCACAACGAACGACAAAGTGCGATACTTAAACATCCATCGAATTAACGACGAACGACAAAGTATAACCCTAATGTGGGCAGCACTTAAACATCCATTGGATATATTGATCGATCGGACAATGAATCGTAATAGCGATTGAGCTAATACCCTGATTGCGGCGTCGATTAGTGAATCGTGTGTGTTAATTGTGATAAACAGAGCATAACTCCGTGTAGAATTGGAATTTCTTCGTCGTTCTGAAGCCAGAAATCAAGTCCCAAGCCCCTGTATTTATAGGTGAATTTTGACCTTCACGCGGCCCGCGTGACATTAAGCTTATCCTTACGCGGCCCGCGTAGACACTATTTTTATGCATAGGGTTGCCACGTGTGGAACTAGCTCAGCTGAGTCGACGATTTCTGAAAATTCGAATTGGACAGCTATTTATGTGGATAAACGTAACTAGGAAATACCCCCCCTGAGTTTTAGGGGCCCTGATCCTGATTCTGATTTTTCTGGAAATCTTAGGTTTTGTGCAGAATCACTTGGGTTTCTTAATTAGGGTTTCCTATTGGGCAATTAAAATAATAAATATGACTTTTTGATGAGAGTTGTTACACATACATTGACATTTCTATTTAATTAGACGGTTTTTCCAAGCCTAATGCATATAATCAATGCTTCCTAACATTCTAGGAAACTTGCTCCTAGTAGAATGTTTCTCTAGTAACCATTGTATGTCACTTTGGTAAGGCCTTCTTATATGTTCTTCTGAGAAAAAACTCAATGACACATCTATAAAACTCTTGTAGACGTTCCATGGTAGTACCTTCACCAATGCGTATGCATTTTTCCCATTGGTCAACATTAGTGACATGCCAACTGACGTATGGCACAAGTGCATTTCTGTAATAGGGACCCACCACACACTTTCTAATTTTCTTGGTCTAAAGTAGGAAGAATGGTTAGACATACCTTTAACGATTCGATTTAAAAGTCGGCCACTGATTTGGAACCGACGTCTAAAGTAACTCTCACGTTACACCAAATATAGAGCAAAGTAATCATTCCAAAGATGGTCGACCTCTTTTTCACGTTTCCTTTTTATATTTTTATGTATCCCCTTTTGATCGGCTACAAATTAACCTCTCTTTGAGATGGTGCTCCATCAATTGCAATACATGTTTTTGAAACCCATCAAGCATTGTTCTTCATACTACTAAATAGCTAATTGCATAAACATATCTTTAGCATTAGAAGGTAAAGTAGGAGGTGAAGTTGGCAGAATTTCACTATCGTTAGAAATCATTGTTGTAACAACCCTCGGTAAAACCAACACCCTCATTATATTTTGTATACCCTATTATATCTTAAAATATCTGTATATGTCTTATATTATGCCCCATATGTGAAAACCGAGCCCAAAATAGATTATAACATATAAAAGAAATTAAAAATCTGAAATTGTAAGTTGAGGCGGGCCGCGTAAGACCTCACCTCAACCTTACGCGGGCCGCGACAGATCATCACACGCGATTACACCAGAGGCCGACACGTGTCGACATCGTGGCGGACCTACTAGCTGACCCAGCTAAGCTACTGAGTTGACCGATGTTGACGCGGGCCGCGTAAGGGTCCCTTGTCTTTTACGCGGGCCGCGACAGGACCAAATTACACAACTATAAATAGCAGGCATCAGTTTTCACTTTCCGTCGTTCATTCACACTTCTCAAACTCGAATTCTGAAAGTATTAAGCATTATAGTCGGGTACTATACCCCTTATTAGCGAAGTTCTGCTCCGTTGTAATTATTATAACCCCGGTTTCATAATAGTTACGCTGCCCGATTGATTTAGGGTTCCGTAATAACTGTCGTGGTTCTGCCCGACGTAGTTGTTGGAATGCTGTCTCGGGGAGGGTATTATTAATATTTTCAAAGGGTTATGATACTAACCAATGTACATTTGTATAAATTATAGATTATATCCAGGAAACCCTTACGAAAAGCCTAAGATAGCAAAGTGAGTAATCTCCTTTTTATTTACAGTTTTTACAAAACCTTAAATGTTTTACAATGTAATTAAGCAGTGATTGAGTCTTTGTAGTCTTCAATTACTGTCCGGTATGTTGGGGTTTTGTATACAAAATTTGTACTACTTGTGAGTAGTAAGTCGAGTATGACAGTACGTTACCATTGGACAATGTGTTAGCCAATGTGTAATATGACCCACAAGTCAGTGGATTGATAGTACCAAATGGAGTAATTGTGTAGACATAAACATTGTAATCGTCCTTGATACTGTCTTAATTAATAAAATGTTTCTTGATTAAACGGGGATTCACTCACCAGTAATTCCGACTGACAAATGTTTTTAAAACGCGTTTCAGGTAACCCAATGTGACAGCCAATTAATAAAAAGCCAGCTGGAGAGCACTGAAGGCTTGGGGATAATGTGGCTATAAAAGTTACCTAATAAACGATGTTTTAAATTCAATAAAATAGGGTTTGTCCCTATAATGTATTATAATAAGAAACTTGGGTTTTGCCCATGTTATGATTAATATAAAAGAAGGTGGTTTTACTCTGATAAACATTCCCTAACTACGGTCCTGATGAAAATTCCGCTGCAAGATTAAATAAACTGATACCACCAAACTCTGAGATCGCGTCCACCCGTTCCCGGGGATCAGGGATCGGGGGTTACGACAATTGTCATGTGAGAATTAAAACTGAGAGTTGGAAAGTGTTTTAGGGTGTGAGGAAAAATGAAATAAAGGCTGTACTTTTTAGAATTTTTTTGTTTTTTTAGAATTTTTTTTTATTTTTTTATATATTTTTTAAAACACCTATCCTGACCTATACCCATTCTAACCGAAACCCATCTTGACCCATTACCCATCCAACATTTTTTTTAAAATACCCATCTTGACCTATACCCATCCTAACCCAAACCCATCTTGACCCATTACCTAAACCCATCCAACTTACCCACTTTGTCATCACTAAGTTTATATATCTATACTATATAATAAAAGAAACTAATGGAGTGACACTTGTCATTATTCTAGACCATCATTAACTGTATATAATTATTATTTAATTTAAATTATTAAATTTAATATGTTTCAAACATTTAAGCAATTACGGATAAAGTTCCATAAAATATCTTATTATTTATTTATATTAATTAATAGGTTAGAAATTATATGTTAATTCCTTAATTGTAGATAATTAATATTTAATTCAAATTATTAAATGGGAAAAGTGAATATGGAGCTGTTAAGCACCCAACATTACATGTGAAACCATCAAAACTACGTAGTTTTGATCATAAGTTAAAAAAAAAAATTCTTTCTGTTTTTTTTTTCTATTTTCCCTCCATTAATTTAGCAAACTTTGATTTCCCTGATTCACCACTCACATCATCCAAACCACGTCCAGACTTCCATTCAAGAAATTCTTCCTCAATTTACAATCGATCAAAATCCGAAAAGTTGTCCATCATTCGATCAAACAGTAAAGATTGAGATGTTTTGATAGAAATCTTCAAGTTCAACACTATCCATCACGTTTTGATTGTCATTAATTATATGTAGAAAATACGTACTCTGAGCAAATTGATCAGCCTATCACAAGTTGATCGGATTAAGATTGTTACATCTCAAGATCTTTACCTCTCGAACAATTTAATGGCTTCAGTTGATTCTCATCAATCCGGTTACCAGGTTAGTATGAATCCGATCCTAAAACATTTCCCAAATTAGTCAATGAGTAAAAATTGATCTATTTTTTTGTGTTGAAAAAGGATATACAAAACACGACGGATTTACAACATCTATTTGATAAGGAAGCTGTTGAAACAAAAGAAATTAATTGTTCAGATGTTGAAATAGAGGATCATAATGATGTGAACATCGATCTTGGGTTTGGGAAAGATGAAGATAATAATGTAGTGGGAACGGTTTTCGCTAGCCCTGATGATGCATATGAGTTCTACAACCGTTATGCCTTTTTACATGGATTTGGAATACGCATTTATACAGCTTTTAAAAATAAGACAACAAATGGTCCTTATCGAAAGAAATATGTATGCAACAAAAAATGTTTTAAAGATTTAAAGTCTAATAGTTCTAGTGGGGATGTTAAGAAACGTCCCAGGGATTTAAGGACTGGATGTGAGGCATTTCTTCGAATTTCTAAAAGTAAAGACGGGACATGGTTTGTGGATATGTTTAATGATGTACACAATCATGAGCTAACTGTTACTCCGATCAAAGTAATGAAACACCGTTCTCATGCGAAGTTTCATCGCTCAATGGCCTACAAATCTCTAGCGACATAACTCAGTCAATCCGGGTTGAAACCTTGCCAAATCAAGAAGGTCATAAATACGATGAAAAGTCCACAGGAAAATGATGTTACATCCAAACAATGTACTGACATCTTAGCTGAGCAACGAAAAAAGTACAAAGGTAAGGAGTTTTATGGGCTCATTAAACATTTCCAAGATAAACTATTAGAAGATCGTAACCTTTATTTTATTGTGGATTTGTCTAATGATGGGTCTCCAAGAAATATTTTCTGGGCTGACGGGAGATCAAGAGACTTGTATGTAAAATTTGGGGACGTTGTTGTGTTCGATGTCACGTACATGATGTAACACCCCTTGTTCTGAAAGTCAAAGTACAAGTCAAAGTCAAAGGAAGAAAAGATTGCTAATTGCGATCTGTCACTCCTTGCTTAACTATTAATTGTACACTTTGACTTGTAATCGAATCTTTTATTTTATTGACTTTAGTTGTATTATGTGGAGTATTTATTAACAATCGAGGTTTAATCGCATGTTTATCGCTTTATCGCTAATCGCATCGCAACTCGATTTATGCATTCTGGATATTGTTTTACGTGTGTGTGTGCTATTTATGTGTACTTGTGCATGTTTATTTATGTTTTATGGTGATTATTCGAAAACGCAATCGCAAATCTATCGCAACGCAATCTAATCGCAAACACTAAACGCAAGTTATTTATGATGATTGTATGTTAGATATAGTATTTGTGTAACTATTATCAAACTATCGCATCAGCATTCGCTTAAACACATCGCAACGCTCAACACGCAAAACGAAATGCCGAAACCTAACTCGCAGGACCACTTCGATCGAATGACCATTCGATCGAATGGTCATCCGTTCGGATGACCATCCGATCGATGTGTCGTCCGATCCATTACTTGTGCTCCCCTTTCCTCTTTTGGCAACCTATAAATACCCCCTGTCACATCACAACAGTGATGTGACAGCTCTCTCACTCGACCAAGCGCCTCCAGCCCACTTTTCCTTCGATTTCTTGCGATTCTTGTAAGTTTCTTCCCCAAATCTTGTACTTCTATGATCTAAACACACTTCTTCATCATTTTCACCTTTGAATATTCACTTTTAACCGTGAAATCAGCGGATTTGAGGTGTTATAGGATGATGTCATCATGGAGTTCTTATGAACTACAAGATTTGGCTTCATTCCACCAAGAACAACTCAGATCTAAAGGATTTCAACATGTTTAAACACTGATTTCGCAATAAAACTAAACATTTTCAAGATTTGAAGGATTGAAAGATGGTTTCTAACTTTCTTTCAACTCTTTTACACTCAATGCACTCAAAACCGATAGAATCGGAGCTCGTTCAGGCCTTCTACTCGTTTTCTAGTGAAGTGTTGGTCCAAGATCTGATTCCTGTCAAAGAGATAACCGATTTTGGGTTGAACATGAACAACCGTCACGAACAGTTAACTGGTCGGATTTGGGTGATTCATGTTCGATCGGATGACATGGGCCTGATGGAGTTCCTGTTGTTTAACACATCGTCATACCGTCTCGATCAAACCACAAAACCTTCAAACTTAACGAGTTTCAAACGAACCAGTCGCCCAAGCGAATTTTCGTCCGATCGGATTGCCATCCGATCGAATGACAATCCGATCGGATGACATAGGGTCCACAACACTTATATTTTTATAAATTTTCAAAGATAATAAGTTCATAAACGGATTGCCATCCAATCGGTAGACCATCCAATCGAATGACAATCCTGCTGTGAACTTGTTCTCTGAGAAATGCCTCGCCGGACGGATCGCCATCCGATCAAACGACCGTTCGACCGGACGACCTGAAAGGTAGATATACTTCTCTGTTTTCAAAATGCTACAACGAAAACTTCAAATCCATCATACACAAACACAAACACATCCATCCTAAACGAGTGGCAATCCAACCGAATGGCCATCCGACAGAATGACCATCCGAACGGATTGCCATCCAATCGAATGACCATCCGTTCGGATTGTCATCCGATCGGATGACCCTTTGTCACTTATCTCACTTGCATCGTTTTACGCGCCGCTCTTCGCTTATGCTATCGTTAACTGTTCAGGCTAATCTCTCAGTGCTCCCTTCAATCCAAGAGAGTGTTTACTTGTTAAACGCTATCTGTGAGTATACTCGATCCCTTTTTGCTTTACGCACTTTTGGGTGTTACATACGTTACCTATATTCAAATCACAATCGACACACAACGCAAACACTCTATACGCTAACCGTTACTGCATGTTATACGTGTTACTCGATGAATGCGTGTATGTTCTGTGTACAGAGTGATTGTTGCCTAACGCCTTAGCAACGATAGTACTATAGTTTGGACTCAGCACCTGTCGTGGACAGGGGTTGTTAAGGTTATTTCTTCACGTGTCACAGTGGTGATATGTGTTGCGCATTCTATAACTCGCAGTCATGTGTGTGCATATTTCATTGTCGATAACCTACTAGCTTCACTTTGCTACATGTTACATGCTGGTTATGCGTAAACGTTTTCGCTATATATATTACTATTAAACTTGTATGCTCACCTTTACACTATATGTATTGACCTCTATTTTAATGTATGTGACAGGTGCTTAAGATGCTAGGAATGCTGTGCTTTGGTGAATCAAGCTAGGGGTCTAGTTATGTCACGCTAAATCTGAGTTGTCGGAACAGTGTTTGTTTTATAGACAATTATTTGTAATAACTGTTTTAATTGGATATGTTATGGTATGGGACATGACGTTTAAGTATCTGGTAATTAATAGTTGTTATGGATACTCATGGACAATCTGTTTTGCTCAGTGTCATGCCCCGATGTTTCCGCCATCGGTTGGGGTGTGACAGATTGGTACCAAGTGTACGGTCTTCACAGACTATAAGAGCCTGCAACACATCTTGAGTCAAAAGGAACTGAATATGCGACAACGCCGATGGGTTGAACTTCTTAATGATTACGATTGTGAGATACGTTATCATCCTGGCAAAGCAAATGCCATTGCCGACGCTCTAAGCCGACGAAGCTATTTGCATAGCGTTCGTAATATCCAAACCCAGCACCAACTCGAAACTCTTATCCGTGACGCTCAACATGCTTGTTTTACCGAACACACTTTGAAGAAGGAAAGGATTCTCAACGATGGCGCCCAGCTAGAGAATAAATCGAATGGGATATTCCATTATCTAGACCGAATTTGGATCCCCAAGCGCACCAACTTACGACAAATTATGTTGGATGAAGCCCACAAATCTCGATATTATATTCATCCAGGTGCCGATACGATGTACCAGGACCTTCGCTATAAGTACTGGTGGCCGGGCATGAAGAAGGATATCGCTCTCTATGTTTCGAAGTGCCAAACTTGCTCGAAAGTCAAGGCCGAGCACCAAAGACCCTCTGGCTTACTCGTCCAACCCGAGATTCCTATGTGGAAATGGGAGAGTATAGCTATGGACTTCATAACGAAACTTCCGTGCACGCCATCAGGTCACGACAGCATCTGGGTTGTCGTTGACCGTTTGACTAAATCTGCTCATTTTCTGCCGATACGAGAAGACTTTAAGGTAGAAAAATTAGCCCGAATCTACACCGACGAGATCATTTATCGACATGGGACGCCTCGCGACATCATCTCTAACCGCGATGGTCGGTTTACCTTGCGCCTTTGGGAAACGTTTCAATCTGCTCTCGGTACTACTCTTAATCTAAGTACAGCTTTCCATCCCCAAACCGACGGTCAGACTGAAAGAACGATTCATACCCTTGAAGATATGCTTCGCTCGTGTGTCATAGATTTCGGTGGTAATTGGGACGCACACTTACCTTTAGTCAAATTATCGTACAATAACAGTTATCATTCTAGCATTCAAATGGCACCGTTTGAGGCATTATACGGAAGAAAATGTCGATCGCCTATTGTATGGCACGAGATCGGAGATGCGCAAATAACCGGTCCTGAGCTGCTGCAAGAAACGACTGACAAAATCCTCCAAATTCGAGACAATCTGCTGAAAACTCGGAGTCGTCAGAAAAGTTACACCGATAGACGCCGCAAGCCCCTTGAATTTGACGTTGGCGATCACGTACTCCTAAAGGTATCACCTTGGAAGGGTGTGATCAGATTCTGCAAGAAAGGAAAGCTCGCGCCTCGATATGTTGGACCCTTTAAGATTCTAGAAAGGATCGGCAAAGTGGCCTACAGACTCGAACTACCGGAGGAACTTAGCAACGTCCACAGGACTTTCCACGTTTTGAACCTCAGAAAGTGTCTGGCCGAGCAGGATTTACAATTGCCACTTGAGGATCTACAAGTGGACGAAACATTACACTTCGTGGAGAAGCCTGTCGAGATCATGGACCGAGAAACCAAGAAGCTCAGGTGCTCACGCATTCCCATTGTGAAGGTTAACTGGGAAGGCAAACGCGGCGCAGACTTCACCTAGGAACTCGAAAGTGACATGAAGGCAAAGTATCCACAGCTCTTTGTTACGCCTGTGCCTTAATTTCGGGACGAAATTCCCTTAAGAGGGGGAGGCTGTAACACCCCGTGTTCTAAAAGTCAAAGTACATGTCAAAGTCAAAGTCAAAGGAAGAAAAGATTGCTAATTGCGATCTGTCACTCCTTGGTTAACTATTAATTGTACACTTTGACTTGTAATCGAATCTTTTATTTTATTGACTTTAGTTGTATTATGTGGAGTATTTATTAACAATCGAGGGTTAATCGCATGTTTATCGCTTTATCGCTAATCGCATCACAATCGCATCGCAACTCGAATTAGGCGTTCTGGATATTATTTTACGTGTGTGTGTGTGTTATTTATGTGTACTTGTGCATGTTTATTTATCTTTTATGGTGACTATTCGAAAACGCAATCGCAACTCTATCGCAACGCAACCTAATCGCAAACGCTAAACGCAAGTTATTTATGATGATTGTATGTTAGATATAGTATATGTGTAACTATTATCAAACTATCGCATCGGCACTCGCTTAAATGCATCGCAACGCTCAACACGCAAAACGAAACGCCGAAACCTAACTCGCCAGACCACTTCGATCGAATGGTCATCCGTTCGGATGACCATCCGATCGGATGGCCATCCGATCGATGTGCCGTCCAATCCGTTACTTGTGCTCCCCTTTCCTCTTTTGGCAACCTATAAATACCCCCTGTCACATCACAACAACTCTCTCACTCGACCAAGCGCCTCCAGCCCACTTTTCCTTCGATTTCTCGCGATTCTTGTAAGTTTCTTCCCCAAATATTGTACTTCTATAATCTAAACACACTTCTTCATCATTTTCACCTTTGAATCTTCACTTTTAACCGTGAAATCAGCGGATTTAAGGTGTTCTAGGATGATGTCATCATGGAGTTCTTATGAACTACAAGACTTGGCTTCATTCCACCAAGAACAACTCAGATCTAAAGGATTTCAACATGTTTAAACACTGATTTCGCAATAAAACTAAACATTTTCAAGATTTGAAGGATTGAAAGATGGTTTCTAACTTTCTTTCAACTCTTTTACACTCAATGCACTCAAAACCGATAGAATCGGAGTACGTTCAGACCTTCTACTCGTTTTTTAGTGAAGTGTCGGTCCAAGATCTAACTCCTGTCAAAGAGACAACCGATTTCGGGTTGAACATGAACAACCGTCATGAACAGTTAACTGGTCGGATTAGGGTGATTCCTGTTCGATCGGATGACTTGGGCCTGATGGATTTCCCATTGTTTAACACGTTGTCATACCGTCTCGATCAAACCGCAAAACCTTCAAACTTAATGAGTTTCAAACGAACCAGTCGCCCAAGCGGATTGCCGTCCGATCGGATTGCCATCAGATCGAACGACAATCCAATCAGATGACATAGGGTCCACAACACTTAAATTTTTGTAAATTTTCAAAGATAATCAGTTCATAAACGGATTGCCATCCGATCGGTAGACCATCCGATCGAATGAAAATCCTGTTGTGAACTTGTTCTCTAAGAAATGCCTCGCCGGACGGATCGCCATCCGATCGAACGACCGTTCGACCGGACGACCTGAAAGGTAGTGATACTTCTATGTTTTCAAAATGCTACAACGAAAACTTCAAAGCCATCATACACAAACATATCCATCCCAAACGAGTGGCAATCCAACCGAATGACCATCCGAACGGATTGCCATCCGATCGAATGACCATCCGTTCGGATTGTCATTCGATCGGATGACCCTTCGTCACTTGTCTCACTTGCATCGTTTTACGCGCCGCTCTTCGCCTATGCTATCGTTAACTGTTCAGGCTAATCTCTCAGCGCTTCCTTCAATCCAAGAGAGTGTTTACTTGTCAAACGCTATCTGCGAGTATACTCGATCCCTTTTTGCTTTACGCACTTTTGGGTGTTACATACGTTACCTATATTCAAATCACAATCGACACACAACGCAAACGCTCTATACGCTAACCGTTACTGCATGTTATACGTGTTACTCGATGAATGCTTGTATGTTATGTTTACACCGTGATTGTTGCCTGACGCCTTAGCAATGATAGTACTATAGTTTGGACTTAGCACCTGTCGTGGACAGGGGTTTTTAAGGTTATTTTTTCACGTGTCACAGTGGTGATATGTGTTGCGCATTCTACAACTCGCAGTCATGTCTGTGCATATTTCATTGTCGATAACCTACTAGCTTCACTTTGCTACATGTTACATGCTGGTTATGCGTAAACGTTTTCGCTATATATATTACTATTAAACTTGTATGCTCACCTTTACACTATGTGTATTGATCTCTATTTTAACGTATGTGACAGGTGCTTAAGATGCTAGGAATGCTGTGCTTTGGTGAATCAAGCTAGGGGTCTAGTTATGTCACGCTAAATCTGAATTGTCGGAACAGTGTTTGTTTTTTAGACAATTATTTGTAATAACTGTTTTAATTGGATATGTTATGGTATGGAACATGACGTTTAAGTATCTTGTAATTAATAGTTGTTATGGATACTCATGGATAATCTGTTTCGCTCAGTGCCATGCCCCGATGTTTCCGTCATCGGTTGGGGTGTGACACATGACCAACAAGTTTAAGATGCCATTTGCAGATAGAGGAGAGAGAGAGAGGGGGGGGGGGGAGGAAAAGGGGAAGAGGGTTTGTTTGTATGAGTTGATTTATTTATATATATTTTCTTTAAATTGTGTTTTTAAATAATGAGGTAAAAAGACAATTATACCCTCATGTGCCTTGCACATGATTTGATTTAACAGAAAAAATTAACTAGGTTAGGTCTAAAGGACATACCATGCAAGATTTTAAAACAATAAGTACAAAACTCGTCAATTTTAAAGACAAAGAACACCGCCTGAAATATGATATATAGATAAAGGACAAAATTTGTTATTCACTCAAACAACCATCCTTTTAAGATGCAACTCACGTCCAGATATTTAAATTTTAAAGTTAAATATTTTAATAATTACCGATAATTTATACTTATCTAATTATTTTAAATTTAAATATTATTTTTTATATAAGTGTATCTAATTGGCTAATTGCTATATGCCTAATCGGGACATTTCAACATTTTTTTACAACTAATAAATTAAGACCACTATTATTTAGATAAAACTTGGGTTATTAAATGTAGGGTAAAGTTCTTGTACAAATAATCTTAACATACTAAACATACAAATTGAAGGAAAACTCAAAAAGACAAGGTGGCATTTTTGTAATTATCAATAACTATCAAAGTTACTCTACAAATATACCTAAAAAAAAACTAACCCCCCCCCCCCCCAAAAAAAAAAAACCTAAACCCCCAGCCCCCAAAAACCTAAAAAAAAAACCTAAAACCCCCCACCCCCAAAAACCTAAAAAAACCCTACCCCCCCCCCCCAAGCTAAAATGCTAAAAAAACTAAACCCCCAAAAAATCTAAAAAAATAAAAAAAACACAATTTTTTATTAAAAAATCGCTACTTTTAGTAGCAGCAAAAAAAAAAAAAAAAAAAAAACTTTTTTTTTGCTAACAAAATGTAGCGATTTTTTAATAAAAAATGTTAAATTTTTTTTTGAGTTTTTTAGGTATTTTTGGTTGAGTTCACATTTGTATAGTAACTTTGATAGTTGGTGGTAATTCCAAAAATGTCACCTTGTCTTTTTTAGTTTTCCTTCAATTTGTATGTTTAGTATGTTAAGATTATTTGTATTTGATCTTTTGTCATTAAATGTATGTTCACATGACTGTTAAAACTCGTGAGAAAGTCGATGATATAGTTTGTCTTCTAATCGATGTTCAAATGCTTTCATATTTATAAACTTGACAAACATCACAAGTTTTGATCATACATGACACAAGTTTTTGTTTGGATATCAGAAAAACACTTAAAAATATCGTTTTATAATTGTTAAATCTTCATTATTAACTATTTGAATTTTTATTTACTTAAACCGTGTAAGACACGGGGTTATAACCTAGGGCATGTTTGGCAAAGCTTATTTTAACAACTTATTGACTTATTTGCTTTTTGAAAAATTAAAAGGTGTTTGGGTTAGCTTATTATATGAGGGGAAAAGGTAAATAAGTCACTCCATCCTAACTTATTTACTTTTCCAAAAAGTCAATAAGTTATAAGTTGCTCCAAAATAAGCTTAGCCAAACATGCCCCTAGTTTAGACCATAAAAAGCATGAATAAAATAACATCCAGTATTTTTCGATTATGCTTTTATCATCCGATTTATGTTTTGATGTCCTTAATTTATTGTATAACTATCTTCATCGATACAACACCTTAATTTATTTTATTTTAATTGGATTGGTGCAATTTCATATATTTGTTTTTAGGGTAAATTACTTTTTGAGTCCCTGTGTTTTATAGGTTTTAACTAGTTGAGTTCAAAAGCAAAAAGTTTAACGACCTGAGTCCCCATAAGCATTTTCTTTAACCATTTGAGTCCAAATTTCTAACTCTGTTTAAATTTTCTGTTAGTTTTTAATTAAAATACTAAAATACCCCTGCATTATATTATTATTATCATTAAAAAGTAAATAAATACACATCTTCACCACCGAACAGATCTTCATCTTCAAATCCCTAATAAATTACCTCTGTATATTTCAACAATCTTCAAATCCCTAATAAATTACCATACGAATAGATGAACATCTTCAAATCCCTAATAAATTACCAGCTTCAACAATTTTCAAATCCCTAATAAATTACCATTTGATCTGCAAAAGACATTATATATCAAATTGAATAAATAGAAATCCCTAATAAATTACCTGAGAACATCTAACACAGTCATCTGTATCAGCCAACAATTCAACACCATGTAAATAGCATCATTCAATCATACCATGATCTTCAACAACAATGCAACTCTCCTCACATACAGATATGGATCCTGCGGATCTTTAGGGGAGTTTGGTATTGACTGGAAACCATGAGCGTCGCCGAGTACCCCGTGGCGGCGTTGCGATGGGTCTGGGTGCGAGATGGGGGTGGGTGGAGGTGGTGGTGTGGGGTGTAGGTGTGGTGGGAGGGGGGTAGTGGGTTTGGTTGAGATTGAAGTGGGGGGTTTCCGGCGAGAGAGATGGAGTGGTGGTGGAGATGAAGGGGGGGTTTGAGGCGGCGGAGGTGGTGGGGTTTGGGGTGGAGTTACAGACGTTGATGGAGTTTACAGAGATGGGGTGGTGGTGGTGGAGATCAGGAGATGAAGGGAGGGTTTGAGAGAGTTTGTGATGGTGGTTGGTTGTTTGAAGCGGAGATAAGGGTAAAGGAGATAAGGTTATTTATTTTTTTTAACTATAAGGTATTTTAGTCATTCAATAATATTTAATAAAAAAATTCTAACAGAGTTAGAAATTTGGACTCAAATGGTTAACGAAAATGCTTATAGGGACTCAGGTCGTTAAACTTTTTGCTTTTGGACTCAACTAGTTAAAACCCATAAAACACAGGGACTCAAAAAGTAATTTACCCTTGTTTTTATTGATATAAAAAATTATTATTAATTTTTCTATTTCTAACAAGTAAATCATGAATATAATGATTATTAACTAGTTGGCGTTTCAAATTTCACGGGCCACTCCATGAATCCATGATTATTGTCTTATCGATGGGCCTGCTTGAATGATCTTCTTGGGCCTATGGAGATCGAGAGCACGTAATCTGTCAGTTTCTACAACCCCGGTGAAACCTTCCGGTTCACCGTAACCGAAATCAGTATAAGATGACATGATCTTCAGGTATCAAATTCTGCCTTCTGCAGTTAAATTGTTCAGTAACCTATACATACAATGGTGGATCCATGGAGTTAATTATATTATATGCCTTTTGCCTTGAATGTATCTAGGGCTTATAGTCTTATACAATGTTTGGGGAAAAAAGTGCCAAACTCAGTTAATAATAAACTATTTAATAGCCTGATTGGATCTGTTTGCTTGCTTGAATTTTTAATAATTACTTATTGTTTGAAAAAATCTGATTACTTATGGAAGTAATTGATGACACAAAAGCAACCACACTTTAATTAACTTGTTTTGTTGCCACTTTAATCAAACTTATTATCAGTTAACTAGTATTAGGGGCTTTTGGCAACTTCTGAATGGTTAAGTGCTGAACCAGTAAGAGGTCTGAATCATTAAGAGCCAGTATAATGCTTAACCGTTCAGGGGAATATGTCTGACCAATTCAGATTAGATGTCTTAACCATTCAGACTTAGTATAATGCTTAACCATTCAGAGACAAATGTCTGAACCATTCAGACATCTGCTCGCGAAACAAACAGTCTGAACCATTAAGTGTTGAACCAGTAAGAGCTCTGAACTATTAAGAGCCTCATTAAGAGGCAAACAAACAGCCCCTTAGACTGCACATCTCATACTGAACATGTATTCTGCTGTTAGGTGATTAGAGGGAAAATTACCACTTAAAAAGTTAAAAATATATAGGAAACGTCTACACAGCCTGAGCTGCCTAAGCCCAAGGAAACGGCTAGGGCTCAGCCGTTTTCACTGACCCTAGCCGTTTCAGTGGTAGCAGCTAGGGCTTAGACTTTTTCCCCTAACAGCCCGGCTACAAAGCCGTTTCTCTGAAAATGCCACGTGTCAGCAAGTAGTAGGTCCGTCTGTGGGTCCCGCCACCAGAGAAAACCTCTACATCACAGCCTTTTAAGCCAAGTATCACTTTCTGAAGACACTCGTTTTCGATGAAACCCCTACAACAAAAACGTTTTCGATTTTCATTTTTGCGTTTTCGATTTGGTCAATGTTTAAAATGGTGATTTTCCCATTAGATAATGTTATTGCTTTGTTCCCTAGTAAATGTAACTTGTATACAACACAGAGGCCTAATGCCAAAAACTCAAGACGGGGGTGGCTTTCGATCTTTCGTTGACCTTGAATAGAATAGTGCATGTATTATTGATTATCTAGTAAGCAGAAAAGCAAGTAGATACAAGTTAAGGCTTTGATGTTATCATTGATGAATCCGGCTGCCTTTTGGTTGTCTCATCTGTTATTTATCAATATCTCTTGTTTTACATAAATTGCAAATACATCATGGCATCATGCATATCGTAAAATGTTACCAGAAACAATTGGATTGTTACCTAGAAAAGAAAGTAAAATGCCACACAGACATTAAGTGATAGATTACTCATTGCTTGTTACAGGCACCATTTCATACTCAACATGCTGCTGGAATCGCTTCGGAAACATAAACCGACCACCAAAACGTTGCTGCAAGAAAATGATCACTGCAAACACTAGGCCTCCACTAACAATGACAATATCCCAAGAAGGTGAGTAAAAATCTGCTCTCGGATTTGCATAAATATATAGCCTTTCAAACCGATGGCTTATATACTTTTGACCCATGTAAAGATCGTACGCATGAGGTAGTAATCGGACGAATGTGGTCCCTATATAAAACCAATGACTCAAAGCATTTCCTTTAGAAATCTGGAAAATATTGAGTATTAGTTGTGGGAATAGGAAACCATCAAGGGTTAGTCCAGCATAAGACCTCAAATCACCCCAGACGGAACGTTGACTTTGACTCGAAAGTTGACTTGAAAAACTGTCATCAGTGTTCTTCCAGTTCACTAGCAACATTGCTGACCCACCGATAACATACATAGGTAAACAAGTGACAAGTGTCCGTATCTCATGAATCCAACGATTCTTTTTCGCAATCCATGTTAATTGAAGAAGACGGAATTGCAAAATGAAAGCCACCATCGTCACTATCCTCACAATCACCTCATTCACTTCAAGCAATCCATTACTTCCAATCGGTACATTTTGCTGATTCCTAGTGTTCGAGAATATCGCCTCGAAATTTAACACTAAAGGAACCATGTGCCCGAGAGTAAGAATCAGCATCATCAAAACCGAAATGAAATTAATCATTTCAGGCCTCTTTTTCAAATGCAATAGTTGTCCTCCTGTAAACACGCACATAAGTGTGTCCGTTATCAAGACCATGATGATTTCTAAATCCATTCTCCATATTGATTCTTTCGCTTCAGATTTGGAGAACGTGAGTGAAAAGATATCAAGATTCTCAAAGTACAAAACATCGGTTTTTTTACGTAAGCTCCGAATATTCCCCGTTATTAAACTTTGGTTACCTTGTGGGAATTGGAATTTTACCAGGATCTCACAGTCAAACGAAGCGTTTTTCAAGTTTCTACAACCAACCATACAAACTTGTCCTGTTTCATCGTCATAAACCCCTTCTGCAGAGATCTCCACTGACGTTCTATCATTATCGGTAGAGGATAGATTCAGCGACGAAATCCCGCTTCTTGAAACAGAACTAATGTTCAACATAAAACTGATCTCAAAGCTGATGTTCACTGGACCGTTGTATGCGGTGGTTGAAATAACTCCCAATGGGGCTGCCGCCACTAGCCATGGACTTAAGTTTGGATTCCCAAATGTGTAATCATTGAACCCTCGACCTCCCACAAAGACCGGGACTACAGAACCTCTCGAAACCATTTTCTTATGTTTGACAAACATGTCAAAACCATAATACGATGATTGATACTCTCCCCCTACATGCTTCTTTTTCGGGCATTTCCTTCTTACTTTTTCCATTTGTGTATATTCATACTTCAACCCGTAATTCTCCCGGCTATGATCAAAGCTTTGAAACTTAGCCATTTTAAATGACCCCAAATCATCTGTTAACTTGGTAGTCCAAATTTGACCCTCGGTGGTATGTGTTTTCGTGATTGACCAAACCGCAGGGAACCACAAAGTCAACCTAATCGAGCAATCCCCAACACGGGCGCTACCCATAGGATCACTTTGGTTCAAGATGTGACACGCAACGATGCACAACTCATCTTTTGTCCCATTCCAAGTTCCTTCTCCGATTAATGATATGTCAGGTCGGAACGGTTGATCATATGGAGTAAACCTTCTGTCTTGAAATTCGACTAAAAAGCGTAGCTTTTTGTCTTGTCGAGAACATTGTATCGCGTACAGTGACATGAAAGTAGGCAAGTAACCGTTATCTTGACTCAAAAATGAACAATTCGTACATTTACTCAGATACTCCAACTTGTAAGTTGTGAATCGTTGAGTGAAAATCGAACACATATCTTTCGTTTTCATACTAATTACCGAATCTTGCATGGTCTTGGTTTTAGTTACGTTACACTCTTCATTCGATACCAACGTATAGTTGTATTTGAACGGAGCCACTCGAGGGAAACCCAACATTGAAATCGGGTCAAAGTAATCAAAATCATTAGGAGAAGCTAAACTCTCCAACATTCCACTTACTAAACTGTTATCCAAGTTTAAGAACCGAGCGAATTTAAGCTTAAGAACAGCGTTTAGTTTAAGTGAATTACCTTCTTTTGTAAACCAACGAGCCGATCCAACCATACAAAGCTTACTCGTCGACACTGACCAAAACCCGTCTAGATAAAACACCAACGTACGACGATATCTCCAACCAACCCGTGAATAATTAGACCTGATATTACTAAAGTTGGTCGGGCGATAATATATATTTGATGAAATGAAACTCAACCGGGCCTGGATTTTGTACGTGTCAACGACGTTTGTCTTGAATAGGTTACGGGTGGCTTCGAAGAGGATGGACCTTTGTGATGGGCCATCTTGATCAAGAATGTTTTGACCGCCTGTGTAATGGCTAGTTACCGGTTCAAGAAACGGGAACCGGGTGAAGATTCGATCAGTAGGAGTGGCTTCCGGAGCGTAAGAACTGCAGTGATCAGAGTAGGAGATTGAAGAAGATGTAGAAAAGGTTTTTGAAGTTAAAAAAGTGAAGAACATGAAGAAGAAATGGAACAGGAGTGAAGGATTCATGGTTGCAGTGAAAGTTTTTTGATGGTTTGACTTGGTTTTGATGTTATCAAGTGATGTTTATATAATGGGTTTAAATTTATAATTGGTCAATGTAACATATGTTACCTTCCAAGAAATTGAGATGATCCCAATGAAGTGGGTTAAAATAGTCATAAGTAAGTTATTAAAATGGTTTATATTATTAAACTAATGATGTTAGAAAGGCTGCAGACAGATCAGCTTTGATTAATATTAATCAAATTGTATATAGATAATCAATTAGAAGATAATGGGTTTGACTATTTGCATTAGCTACTTTCTTACCTGTTTTTCTAAATTCCGTTATTTTCTACGTGAAGAATATTACAGCTACTTGGTTTTCTTTTAAATATGGTTGGTTGGTTATATGAACATAAGAAATAACACTTAATGATATGACTAATAAGTAATAACGCTTAATGGTATGACTAACAAGTAATAACATATGATTGATTATACATGGTCACACACAAAAAGTAAATTAACACGAGTTAGATGTTAAATGTAATTTAATTAAGTAAGCTAATAATATTACGAGTGTTATTATTTAGGCAAATTGGATTTAAATAATCCTAGTTTTCTCAATTTGGCTGATAATAATCCCAACTCAGTTATTGGCCGATAATAATCCGAACTGGTCCACTTTTGGCCGATAATAGTCCGCCGTTAAAAATAGCTTAACGGAGTTAAGCTTTTTTTTCGAATTACAAACTGATGTTTTATGGATTTTGATCGGATACGAGTAGATTTATGTAAAACTTACCTCGAAACGATGCTTCAAACGGCTTGATTTTTGTTAATTGGAAGTTTAAACACCCGAATTGAAGCACCGTTTTCGTCGTTTGGGGCAGTATTTCAAGGTAAATTTTACATCAATCAACCCGTATCCTCGTTCTAATCAAAAGCCCTAAAACATTAGTTTGTAATTCGGAAAAAAAAAAAAAAAAAAAAACTTAACTCCGTTAAGCTATATTTAAGGCAGACTATTATCGGCCAAAACCAATCGGATTATTATCGGCAAATAACTGAGTTGGGATTATTATCGGTCAAACTGAGAAAACTGAGATTATTTAAATCCAATTTGCCTATTATTTATGGGAAGTAATATGTTTATAAGGTTAACTATATAAATACAATAAGAATATTAAACATTATTATTTAAAATACATGTATACACGATAATTGAGATTAGATACTTTTTTGGGATATAAATTCTCTCTATTTCTCTTAATATATGTTTGTATATAAAAGAAACGATGAAATAGAAGACAGAGAAAGAAAGATCCATATCGGAATTGATGATACGGTCTTTAGTAACGACGGAACCGCTCCACCATCATCAATCCACACCCCTCTCTCTTCCTCCCTCCCTCCCCCTCTCCCTCTCTCTGATTAAGGCTCCCTGTGAATCCGTAAATCTGAGGAGCATGCCGCAACAAAAGGATGGTCCCCTATGGAGACAGGTGGTTATGCGATATTCTAACTTCTGGCTCATCGCAATTCCATTTCCCTCTCACTTTCTCTCTCTCTCTCTCTCTCTCTCTGGGGTGAAGGCACCGCCCTTTTGAACGAATCAAGACTACCTACGACTCATGTCACTGTTCATTTCAGTTTCCTTATTAATAGATATATAAATTACAGGTGTTTAAAGTGTGTATCATGGTCCATATGAGGTCAGACTCTCAAAATACAAATGAAGGGTCTTAAAAATCCAATATTTTACACTAAAAAAATTTGGGAATATTGGGTAAAATTAACACTACGAACAAAAATCAGTGGGGTTCGGGGCACCCCAGGCCACCAAGAACCTCTGCCACTGGGTGTAGTGCGTATGTGTTGTATGTGTAAGAATTTAAATGATACGATCGAAACTTGCTATCCATGGGATTATGGGAATATGGGTAACACAGGGCCGGCCTAACGAGCTTGTTTCTAAAGCAATGTCTCTAGACCCCTAAATTTTGTGGCTTCCATTTTGATACGAAGACTCGTATATGTGCTATATAAGCCTCTAAAAGGTTCTTCATCAGGTTATTTTACTCATTTGTTATTGGTAGTTTGGTACCATTGGTTGTACATATAAATGCATAAAAAAATTCCTAATTTTTTAAATTAATTAATTGTTTCAATTGTAATCTTTTTAGTTTGTTAGTGTCGGTCCCGACCTTGAAATTGATAACAATGAAACTCCGAAAAAAAAAACCTCATTTTTATATTTTGTTTTAAGCCTCCAAGAAGATTAAGGTGTCCTTACACAACATGATCAACCTCATGATTTAAGTAAGTTTTTTTAGACAACATGGGCTAGCGCTAGCCCACTTGATAGAGGCTTATGCTTCTTAACGGTGTGTTCCCGAGTTAAAAATCCCTCCCCATCCCTCCCCTCCCCTCCATGTCTTTCCAAATTGGAAAGACTATTTTCAGGCAAAAAAAATCCCATTTTCCCTCCCCTCACCTCCCCCTGTTAAGTGGATCTCTGGAACACAGCCTAAAGGTAAGGCCTCAGGTTCAACTTTGGGCACGATAGAGGGTGACTAACTATCTCCTTCTTCATAAATCCAAGCTTCAGCCATACGTGTACGCGGGTAGAGATTGTTATCATCCAAGCGTTAATTTGACACCTACAACAAAGAACTCAATACCATGTGATACTTCATTGTTTTATTACTTTTGCAATACCCTCTAAGATAACCAACTTTCAATATGAATCATTAAATTAAAGTTTAAACAATATAGAACAGACATAAACATCCTACCAGTTTTCCACTATGCCATCAATACAAGACTTAAAAGCTGCAAAGACTCTTTCAAAAGTCACTTGTTATTTTCCAAGTCCACTATGTCATCATTTTCCTCAACTCTCGACCATAATAACTTAGGGTGTAGGGAGTCGAGCGGTAAACGTGTGCGGTGAAGACTTCACCGATCGGTGTACACCTCCACCAACCATTGTTGCCGCACGGTAAAATTCCCGATCGATGTTTCATTGCCGAAGCGGTGAAATGAGGGAAGGAGAGAGTGTGTGTGGGGTAGTGGGGTCCATGCCATTTTTAACCAATCACACCTTTTTCTTTTTCTTTTTTATAAAAAGTTTACCACTTTACCAAGTGTCTAACCAATGCCAACACTTTTCACCAAAGTTTAAACTTTTTCTCCTCTCTGACGTGACACTCTCTGATTGGTCCATTTTAAAGTTTACCACTTTCACATGTTTAACCACTCCCTTCACCCTTATAGATATTATTATACTATCCAAATTCTAGACCATAAACTAGTTACATAACTATAAGGGGGTGTTTGGTGTTGCGTTTTCAAAATAGATTATACGTCTTCAAAATATATTTTGCGTTTTTGAGGCAGATAATCACTTTTTCATCAAAACATTTTTTTTAGATTATTTATGTTTTACAAACGCAATAATCAAATAATCACTTCAAAACGTAATCCCAAACACCCTCAAAGTAAACGTCCTAGAAAATCTATGTTGCCTGCCAAAAAAAAAGACTACTACCTCATGAACCTTGACCAAATCGAATAAAACTGTTTAGGAGGTTGTTAACATTAAAAATACAATTCAAGTTTCAACCACCTAACTAAGCTCAAGACACGTTTAATAAACTTTGAGAAGACACTTTAAAAGTACTAAACTATATCAAAACATTTAACTATATTTTTTTTAACGACCGACAAAAGCCGGATCACCCGGTAAACCCAATGACAAAATGCCACCCACGCCCTCAAACGCAAGCGGCACTGGTAACAAGCCCGCCACCATTCCAGAGGAAACCAACTGCCCAAAGGCCCACTGTGGTACAATCTCTAGCTCAACCCAGAGTATGTTTGCTCCGCGTAAGACTCGAACCCATGACCTCCACTTTGGAAGGTCATCAGCAAAGAATTTATTTTTTTACTATTAACACAGTAGATCTAAGAAATTGTTCGCATGATAGATGCCACTTATAAAGCCAAACATATAATCAAGAATCCAACACATTATTAGTCTTTTTTTAATTATAAACCCAAACCCTCAACTTAAAAGACAAACTCTTCCAAAAGCTCCAAGCTTTTTAAACATTAAGGACTCCATCTGCTGTACTTCCTAAAAAGGTAGGCCGTAAAATACTTAAAAAGGGATCAAGTTTCCAAGTTATTTACATAATCACAAATCAGTGCCCCACAAACTCTCTTTTAAAAGCCCAAAAAGGCCCTTATTTTCTGAGTAAAATTCTGAGTTGGGGGCAAGAATTCCTCCAAATTCTCTACTCCTATTTGTTTAAATGCTTCTACAAGTGTCTTCATGTACCCTTTCACATCATTCCGAAACCCCCGTGAACCCGTTTGCTCACCCATGTCAACACCACACCCGACTCTCACGCCTTTCGTATATGCATTACAACTTGTCAGAATACCTCGTGCACGATCACAAAAATGCCCAATCACCAAATCCTCAAAATGCTGCATCCAAAAACATCAAATTAGCAAAAAGAAGCATCCGGAACATGTTCATCATGCTATACACAATGCCAGTTGCATACCTTGGGTGGTTTCCTCATAGTGTAAACCATAGTTTTGAGTGACAGAACCAGAGTGCGCTCATTGTATTGCAGTGATTTATTTTCTCCACTAGCAGATCCGCTTGTTCGTTCATATCCAGGTTCATTGAAATATGGTTTCGCATTCAAAATCAGACCCTGTATAGAGAGCAAAACTTGGAACATAGTTGAGACGCCTGGTGTCCATTTCTCATTCTTCGAACCAACCCAAGTGTTTAGAAGGCTCAAGCAAACTTTGCCATCGTGATAAAGATTCGGATTAATTCTTAGGCCACCAGAGTGATAGTGCACTTGCTGAGAAGAATTGTATAATATTAATAGCCTTTAGATCTCATCACTAAATAAAACTGTAGGATAAACTGATAAAGTGAAAAGAGTAAAATGGCATTTTCGTCCCTAAGGTTTGGTCAGTTTTGCGACTTTCGTCCAAAGGTTTGTTTTTTCGCATCTGGATCCAAAAGGTTTGAAATCTTGCCATTTTCATCCGGCTCGTGAACTCCGTCCATTTTTCTCTGTTAAGTCAGGGGTATTTCCGTCTTTTCTGTTAACTTAAGGGGCAATTCGGTCTAACGGATTCGGTCAAGGGTATTTTAAATGCTTGTACATAAAGTGAAAAAGACCGAATTACCCTTTAAGTTAAAAAAAAGACGAAAATATCCCTGACTTAACAGAGAAAAATGGATGGAGTTAACGAGCCGAATGAAAATGGCAAGATTTCAAACCTTTTGGATCCAGATGCGGAAAAACAAACCTTTGGACGAAAGTCGCAAAACTGGCCAAAACCCCAGGGACGAAAATGGCATTTTACTCAAGTCAAAAAAAGAAACAATAAACATACAGGTGGATCATGAGGATAGGTTTTAGGGAAGCACACATCAAAGAAAAAAAGACCGTCATGATACGGCGTCCCTTCAGGTCCCATTATCACCGCTCTTAAAAGATCCATCCTCGATTCATAAACCCTAACATATATCATATCTATAACCAAATAACAAACGTTAGATCAACTGAAATGTAAAAACATAAAATTTGCAAAATCTAGCAAAACAGACCAGGCAAGTCTTTCTCGAGAATCCTCCATTCTTCTTGAATCTTTTTAGCCCAGTTTCTCGGTGGCTGCAAAGTTTTATTAATCATATAAGAATGAGTAAAGTACACGGATGATCCCTGTGGTTAACAGAAATTTTGGATTTAGTCCCTAGCTTTCCAAAAGTACACGGATGGTCCCTTTGGTTTGTACTCTATAACGCATTTAGGCCCCAACTTTTTCCAGAAGTACATGGATGGTCCCTGTGGTTGGCACTTTGTAACGCATTTAGTCACTAAAGGTTGGGGACTAAATGCGTTACAAAGTGCAGACCATAAGAACCATCCGTGTACTTTTGGCATAAGTTGAGGACTAAAGGCGTTATAAAGTGCAAACCATAGGGACCATCCATGTACTTTTGAAAAGCTAGGGACTAAATCCAAAATTTTGGTTAACCACAGGGACCATCTGCGCACTTTACTCTAAAAAAATCAATTAAAACAAGACTTGCTTCCATCATCGCTGAACTTGACCCTGAATAGTGATGATCCGAATAATCCTCAACAATGTCAAACTTTTTGAAGTTTCGATACTTCCTAAGTACATCATTGTTGCCAGAATCTTGGACGACAGTGTCATCTTCCATAGATATAACTTCTCCATGATTAGTCACATGCTCTAACCGGTCATGCTTATTATTGGAACTGTTTCCTACTGCACCGGAGGACCCTTTATGGTGTCGAGTTTTGACCGGTTTCTTTACAGATTTAACCTTCATTGCGCCCCTTTGTACCTGCAGACCCGAACCTGCTGATGTTTTTGAACCATTGGCAGGCTCAGCATGAACCTTCATTGCACCCCTATGTACCCGCAGACCCGAACCTGCTGAGGTTTTTGAACCGTTATCCAGCTTAGCGTGAACCTTCATTTTGTCTTTCGTCTTGATCAAACCCGAGAACTGTGGAATGGCAGCTTCTACTCCGGTAGGAAGATCAATGTTATCGAAACGAGACTGCAAAACTGCATAGTCATCCTCGGATTCAGACTCATCGGAAGATGAATTTATATAATATTTTCCGTAACGAGAATCGTCATCTGAATCTATATCTATTGCACCGCCAAGTGTTGATGACGTAACAACGCCCTAAGAAAACGAAAAACTCAAAAGTGTTAATAATTGAAAAAACCGTCATGGTGGATTTAACAGTGCTATACATCTAAAATGCAGCTCAGAAAAATCAAGATTTATACCTTTCCCTTTTTATCTGACTTAACCTGTTCTGAAGACTGGACCGCATCTATAGTTCCTGAAGATATCATTACCATAGCATCCTAGGAATACAAAATATCATGTAAATGTTAAAATCAAGAATGATTAGGTATGGGCTCGGCACCTAAAATACCGATCCCTAAAAACCGCAATAATGGGTACCGAAAATAACCAGTACGGTACAAGTATTTGAAGGTAAATCAACTAAAATACCCTTACCGGTCCCGAAAAAAAAATAGGTACCGGTACAAAATGCTCATCCCTGAATGATACAGCCACAACAACCATACCTAGTAAATCCCACAAGTAGCAAAGCCACTAGTAGGGTCTGGGGAGAGTGGGATGTAGGCAAACCTTACCTCCATCCCTAGGGATAGAGAAGCTGCTTCTAGAGAGACCCTCGACTTCAAACACACAACAGACATACAAACAAATAGAACTAGATGTATTGAAAAAGAAAGCTACCAATAACAAAATGAGTGGTGAACAGTAACATGGTAAAAATAGAATCATATATAACATAATAAACAGCATATACATAAGTACAAAAAGACAATCACATGCAAAGTCCACCTAAAGTGTAGGAAAATCTAAGTCACTAAGACAAATCTAAGACACATCTGCACCCTCTCCTAAAAGTCGTCTCCACAACCTCCTATCCTGAGGTTCAACTCTAACAAATCCTGCCTAAAATCAAGAATGATCTAAAGAAGAAATACTGAAATAAAAGAGATGAAAGCACAAAACAAAGGGTGTATATTTTAAGTGCAATCACATATCATTCAAACTAATCCTTAAAGGAAGCTTAAAGATACTTCATTTTCAACAATTAGTTAGTTAACTTGTGAAAACTCTATTGAAATATTTGGTAGGTGACATTGGTTTCCCAAGTACTCTTTGAATCAGGGGTGCAGCATGTGGGGGGGGGGGGGGGGGGGGGGTCGCCCGACCCTCCGAACTTTTCGGTTAGTAGTGTTACGTATGTGTTTTTCGTATAGAAATTTTTAGGGATATACGTGTTAGACCCCCCGGTTTTCTAAAAAAAAAAAAATTATGTATATACGTGTTCGACCCCTCCGGTTTTCTAAAAAATAAATTATATAACCCAAATAAAATACTAAATTAGCCCAAATAAAAGAGTGTTTTATGTATTTTTATCATAAGCCCAAAATAACCAAATCAAAACTCATGGCCTATTTAAGAAATTAAACCCAATATGAATGTAAGCCCAAATAATCATCTGATTTCAATTGTTGCTTGTTCGACCAGGGCGCAGACAGAAGAAACAGAAGAAAAACGCAGGGGCTGGGGAAAGCGACTGGCTGCTGGGCTGCTGCTTGTTCGACTGTTCGACTTCGAGACTTCAAGTTCGAGATTTCACTTGTTCAATCATCCTCAGGTATGTCAATTTTTATGTTTAGGTTTGATTTAGGGCTCCAATTTATATGAATTAGGTTGAAATTAGATGTGAGTTTTAGCCCTAAACTTGTTGAATCTTTCTCTAGCTATTAGAATTTTTGAAACTTAGGTTGATTTGTTCACATTTGTTATTAGATTGCCATGGGGAAGAATAAATGCATAACCTCCTTTTTCAAAAGAAAGAATGAAAATGAAGAACAAGTAGAGGGAAATCAGGGAATTGTTAAAAATCTTAAAGGAAGACGAGCAGAACTATAATTCTTCATCCAACTAAACCGGGTACCCACCTTCCTCTTCTTTTTAATGTTTTGGTATCTTTATTCAATTGTTTGTTAAACAATGTTTACGTTTTAATGTTTGAGAACGGCTTTTAATTTGATATTAATGTTTGACCCGACCCGAATCGCATCACCGACACCCTACCCGACCCGACCCGACCCGAATCGCATCACCGACACCCTACCCGACCCGACCCGACCAGAATCGAATCACCGTTGCTCGACCGAACATAGAAAATTTTTTTAGGTCTAATGCCTTCCGACCCCTCGAAATTTTTTTTCAAGCTTCGCCACTGCTTTGAATGAATTTTTTTTCTACTGAACATATTTCATTTATCAAGTGAATCAAGTCTATATCAAGACACCTATCACATCATTTCTTACTTGGTACTAAATCATATCAAAACCTTAAAAAAACAAACAAAATTATCATGATCATACCACTTAAACAAGCTAATAAACAATCAAGAAACCAACACTGATCTTATTATCATCATTATTACCTCATTTCGTTTAAGCATCTTATTCTTGTGACTTATAGGCCCATTATCCGGTGAACTCCCTGGAAACACTCTTTTCCTGAAAAAAAAAAAAAAAAGAAGATACATCAACAAAGAAATTCTGCACACATACACAGAACAGATAGATTAATATACATATATATGTACTGAAACATAAAGACTTTTACTTTGACTTCTGGGGAATACATATTCCGGTCGTTGACGACCCCATTTCATCAATATGTTAAAGATAAGATAAACAGGGGATATGTAAAACTGAAAGAAACCCTGTTTTTAGGGTTTTTTGTTTCTTGATCGTAATCAGATGGGTATCATTTCGAGGAAAAACCGGTATCTTCTTCTTTATCGTGAAATGGGTAAATGGGTTTAGTGATAAAGTTTCTATTTTTGAGATGATTGATCGTCAAAACCTATTGAGCAACTTCCCCTTTGTACTCTTTAACCAAACTTCCTAGCGTTTTCTTGATTAAGTTTTCTTGGATTTTTCTTTATTTTATTATGGGCATGTTTGGGTAAGCTTTTAGAAACAACTTATTGACTTATTGGCTTCTTGGAAAAGTCAGGATTTTGTGACTTATTGGCTTTTTCCCCTCACATACACCCTCTTTGCCAAACATCATTTTAGAGCTTATGACTTTTCAAAAAGCCAATAAGTCAATAATTTGTTTCAAAAAGCTTACCCAAACATGCCCTATATAGAAGTTTTCTAGGATTTTTCTTTATTTTATGAGTTAAACTAGGTTAGAACCCCGTGTATTACACGGGTTGAATAAATGTATTTTTATATATTAAATAATAAAAAGTTATATTTTTATGAACCCCGTATATTGTACAGGTTAAATAAATGTAATTTTATATATCAAATAATAAAAAAGTTATATCTTTAAAACATGTGTATTACACATATTAAATAAATATAAATTTGTATACTAAATAAAAACGTCGTATCTTAAAAAAAGCCGTGTATAATCGGGTTGAATAAATTTACCAAATAATAAAAAAATTACATCCTTAAAAACCCCATATCTTACACATGTTGAATAGATCTAAAAAAGAGTTATATCTTTAAAAATCATGTGTATTACACATATTAAATAAATGTAATTTTGTATATTAAATACTAAAAACATCATATCTTTAAAAACCCGTGTATAGTTGGGTCAAAAAATCTACCAAATAATAAAAACATTATTTCCTTAAAAACCTCTAATTTTACATAGCAAATGATAAAAAGTTATATCTTTAAAAACTTCGTGTATTACACGAGTTATATAAATGTAACTTTGTATAGTAAAAAATAAAAAAGTTATATTTTCCAAAACCCCGCATTTTAGACTTGTTGAATAAATATAATTTTGTATATCAAATAACTAAAAATTTATATTTTTAATAAATTAGGATAACATTTAATATTAATTTATTATTTATATTTAATATAAATATAAGTAGGAAAGATAGGTATTTGTTTAAAAATATATTAAATTAACAATTTAGATGTGAGGATAATATTTTATTAAAGTATGATAAGATTTAATATTAATTTATTATTTATTTATCTAGTTAATATAAGATAAGTATAAATTTGAGGATGCCCGCAAAACTTGGTTTCTTTTATTAAATTATATTTGATGTAATTAATCCTATTTCAAAATATTATGTATTTATGTGTAACAAAAATAGAGAAATCATATAAGTAATCATACAAATATTTGAATCTGTGTCCATCAATATGATTGTTTATTTTTACTTTTGGATAATCACCTTGGTTCTTGAGATACCATGGGTATGCAACCTTATTTCGAATTCAAATTGGAGTAAAGAAATGGTTTTCGATGAATATATAAAGTCATAAACGTCTTCTGACTTTTTATACATGTAATATAAACGATATCTAAAATAGATTATCATTGATAGTGTAAAAAAATAACTAATTACAAATGTGAACCCCACTAATTTTACTTCTGTCCTATTTGAACGGAAAAGATAAGTACAAACTAAATTTAAAAAAAATGCAATATGAAAATAAGACCTATTTGAACGGAAAAGATAAGTACAAACTAAATTTAAAAAAAAATGCAATATGAAAATAAGAGATAGAATAATCGATAATTTTTTTCATAAAATAAGAGATCAGGGTAAACTAAATAAAAAAGTGTCAATTTGGTAAATAATAATATTAAGTATGAAAAGGTAGGAAATTACAATTGTAGACATCTTCAATAAATGACACGTGTCCAAAATCAGGTTTCTTTTATTATATAGTATAGATGCTTGATTGGTTCTTATGTTGTAAATATTGCAGATTTGTTATAGTGTTTTAATAATTATAAATAATTGTATATTTTTCCTTAAAAACATCTCTAATTGCATATTTACCCAAGTCTAAATAAAAAATTGCATATTTCCTCTTCTCTATTAAAATGACAAAACTACCCTTCTCAAAATAAATAAAAATTGCATATTTCCCCTTCTTTATTAAAATGACAAAACTACCCTTCTCAAAATTAAAAGATCAAGCTTAGAGAAACATCAGATCATTCTAATTCACACACGACGTTTCACTTTCTTCTTCTTCTAGGGCGACACAGCGATTCTTCAGGCCGGCGATCTTCTTCTTCTACGGCGACACAGCGATTCTTCAGGCCAGCCGGCATTTGTTCAGGTTAGTTATTGTTTTATTTGTAAACTTATTTGTTGGTCAGTTCATGTTCATGGCTGATAGACCACGTCTAGGGATTAGTCTTCAAGTCCCTTTCCCATTGGTAGATCTCGGCTGCTAAGTGGTTCGCATCACAAATACTGGCCCGTGTATCCAGTCCCTTTCATGTGTGACTCCATTTGATTCACCTGCAAGTCCCTTTCCCTTTGTTTTATTTGAGATTCCCATTGTTTTATTTGAGATTTCTAGTTTGTAGACTTTAGTTAAGGAAAAAAGTCACAGTAATGATTGCAGTCCTTTTTTTTAGCTTGATGTAGGTCATTTGAGAACAGTCATTTGTCACAGTAACTTTTTTTTATTATTGTTTTGTTTAGTTCTTGTATTTTTTTTTTTTTTTTGTTAGATTGGATTGATGGAAGATGCACCAACATGGGAGAACATGGCTCAATCACCAATACTTGAGCCAAATGTTTTTCAAATAGTGTCCAAGTATAAGATAAAATTAAAATATGCAGGCTACTTTCGATTAGCTAAGAACTCGTCTAGGAAAAGGTATTGTTTTGGTTATCAAAAATGTATATACATTGATACATACACATACAACTTTGATGATTTAGTTGAAGAGGTTACAAATCATTATCCATCAAATAGGGATCTCGTTTTCTCTATTTATTTCGTTGACAAGCATGCCATAGATCAATCTATTATCAAACTCGATTGTCATGAGAAATATGAGTTGATGCTTAGAATGTATGAAGTGGAAAAAGAACTTGTTATTTATGTGACAAGTAGTAATCATGAGACATCTTTAGTTAATCAAAGGTAAAAGTTTGTTTTAAAGTGAGTTTAATATCGTGTGCATGAATATCTACTAAATCATTAGAATTGTAAATCTTTTTCAGGGGTCAAGATGAAGTGGGTGACGAACCACACAGTGAAGATGAATCAAAGTATTCATTAAGTGATGAAAGCTATCATGGTTATTGTAGTAGTGATGATGAAGTTGAGCAACATAACTCCCAAGAGGAAACTTATACCAAGAAAAGTCGACCCATGTACTTGTCGAGTTTGGCAAGTTAATGGTATTCTATGTCTACATGCAGCTGCTTTTATTGCTTTCATAAGGGATGTAAATTGGGAGAAGTTTGTTGATTCTTACTTCACTATTGAGAAATTTAAATCGACTTATGCTCTAGAAGTTGCTCCGATGCCTACAAAGGATTAATGGGTGCATATAGATGACGAGGAGAAGATATACCCACCTATTATCAACGACCGCCCAGAAGACCAAGAAAGGAAAGAATTAGAGCAAATGATAAGCAAAGAAAAAAATATAAGTGTCACTAGTGTGGTGGGTATGGACACCAACAAAAAAAATGCAAAAAATCGGCATCGCAAGATCAACCATCAACAAGTAAACGGGGAAAAAGAACAAAAGCATGTGAAAATAACTAATCAAAGTCGAGCAATTTACTTTTTTGGTACCAAATGGTCAAAACTTTGGCATTTGTCCTTTTCATTTTTGGATATTGTTACATGGAATTTTTGTGGTTGTTCTTTTGGGATGATTTTTTGGTACCGTAATGGATTAAAGTCTTGGCATTTTGTTTTCTATTTAGATGATTGTCAATTGTATTTTTTATGATTGTTACTCTAGTTCGTAAGGAAAAATAATGAAAAAAAATAACTTCATGAAAAACTGCAAGTAGTGAAAAAAGACAAAAACTAGTTAAAAAAGGGTAAATATGCAATTTTCTAAAGTTTAGTAAAATGAAGGGTAAAATAGTATTTTTATAATTTAATTTTAATAAATTAAATCAAAATGGGTAAATTTGCAATTTTACTAGTTAATAGAGGGAAAATATGCAATTTAATTTTTTGCTCAGGTATATATGCAATTTCAAAGTCTTTTAAGGAGAAATATGCAAAAAACCCTAATAATTACACACATGGTCCTAATGTTTGTAATTTTTGTACTGCTTATCACTAACCTAGCTTAAGTAATCCAGTTAAGTTTGTATTAAATTACCAAAGTACCCTTACTTATTAAGAAAAACAAGAAATAAAAAATAGTTTAATTAAAACAAATATTTTTATGGGTCTCACCCCCACTTCTTCCCCAAATCACCATCATCACTACCACCCCCTATATCTCTCTCTATCTTCTCAAACAAACACCAACACTACTGAACACCTACCACCACCACCACACCTCCACCACCGAACACCCACTACCACCACTACAAGTCTACAAGCACCACACATTCTCTCTCTCTCTCTCTCTATTTCTCTCTCTTTCTCTCTCTTCGCGTCTGAATCACTCCGACCACCAAGGCCGCAAGAAAGTCAGCTTCGGCCACCGAAGGAGTGAAGAAACCCCACATATTCAGGCCGGGGACTGTGGTGTTGAGGGAGATCAGGAAGCATCAGAAGGGCACTTAATTGTTGATCAGGAAGTTGCCATTCCAGAGGCTGGTGGGGGAGATTGCTCAGGATTTCAAGACTGATTTGAGGTTCCAGAGCTCTGTTGTTGCTGCTTTACAAGAAGCTTCTGAAGCTTAACTTGTTGGGTTGTTTGAGGATACGAATCTGTGTGTGATTCATGCCAAGAGGGTAACCATTATGCCCAAGGATATGTAGCTTGCTATGAGGATTAGGAGTAAGAGGGCTTAGGTTGTTTTGTGTTGGTTTTAATGTTTTGAAAGTATTGTATTAATTACAGTGAATGAAAAATGTTGCTTTAGTAAATTGATGTTGTTGATTTATATTGAATCTTATCAAGTTATAGTTCTACAGTTTGTGATTCGATAATTAGCTCTACAATTTATATGGTGTGCATCTTGCTAGTGATTGTTGGTTAGGGGTGTATGGTGGTTGGTTGCGGTGGAGATTGATGGCAGTTCATGGTGTTGTGTCGCTGTGTGGTTGTGGGTGTTGGTGGTGGTTGGTGTTGGTGGTGGTGGGTGGGTAGGTAATGTTGTTGGAAGAAGATGACTTTTTTTAGTAAAGTTAGGTTGCAGGTTTTGAAAAAGGAAGAAAGTGGACCCATATGTGTTATAGTTTTATTTTTTAATGTTCAAGGGTAAAATAGACATTCTACATATACTTAACTGAGAAATCTAACCTAAGTTAATGATAAGGACCATATTAGTGCAAAAATTACAAACATTGGGACCAAGTGTGTAATTATTAAACCACTGGGATCAAGTCTGCAATATTTGCAAACCACAGGGACCAACCAGGTATTTAACTCTTATTTTATTATAGAGATAAAGATTACTATTTTATTATAGAGACGAATAACTTATTATTTGAAATAAGAATTTGCTTTTTAGAGATAATTTATGACATCATCAAACGTAGATTTTTTATTTTTACTTTTCAAAATGACAAACACAAGAACTCATTAAAAACTTTATTTAGATTTTAGTTACGATTTATCTATTTGGAAATAGCTTAATGGTGTTGTTGAATTAGATAAGGTTTAAAATAGTAGGAGATTATGTACGTGACAAAGAAATCGTACGAAGTATACGCGACTAGTAGGGGAAGACAAGTGGCATTGTCTTGAAGGGTATTTTAGTACTTTCTCACTTGAACAACTTCTCATATTGATTTTCAAACGACTATAACTTTTTCATACGTTAATATTTTTTTAAAATTATATCGTATTAACGAGTATTTCATTTTCTTTAATTCGAGCAGCCTATTGCTATAGTTTTCGTAAAAAAAATTACATGATTTTGAAAACTCGTTATTCCATTACGTGATTGCGTGATTTTGAATACCCAGCACATAACTACGTAATTTTGAATACTCATTACGTGATTACAGTTACACATTCAATGTAAACCATTACGTGATTACACACTCAATATAAATCCATTACGTGATTACAAATTTAATATGATTTGTTATAACTAATGTTATTACAATTATGCTTATTACGTAATTACACATTCAAATAATAAGAACTTGATTGTTTATGCTTTATTACATGATTAAATCTCTAATATATGTAAGACCCTTACTTCTATTTAACAATTTACATAATGGTTTCGAGTATAAATGTGTATTTATAATTACACATACATTTGAAAATATGGGTTTATTAAAACATTTTCAAATTTAAAATAATACAACATAATATGTATGAGTTCGTCGTTTAAAAATGACGACAAAACATTGTGCGGAAGCTTGTATCTTGATCGTGTTCGGTTCTTTATTTAGCTTGATCGTCATCCGGCATCGCAAGATATACCTACATTTCATAAACTATGAAATGGTTAGTCATATGAGATTATAACGTGTTTAAATCAAGTCCGAATATCAAAACGAACATGAAACAAGCTTTTACTAGTTAATTGGTCCCTCGCAGGGCGCGAGAGGGAACACCCCTCTCTCTCTCGCGGGGCGCAACAGATGTCGCGTGACGCGACAATGGGACTGAGGTGTTGTCGCGTAGCGCAACAAGCCTATTTCGATAGAAAGTTCCCTTTTGTTGCCGCATTTTTGCCCAGCAATGATTTCAAACAATATTCCAACTTAAAAGTTGCATAACTTCCGATCTACTTATCCGATTTACGTGATTCTTGTTTCTATGCGACCGTAATACAATTACGGATACGCTTATCACCTCGGTTTGCAATAAATCTGATTTATAAACTATTGGCTTATAAATCCTTTATGTGATTATTCGACCCGTTTCATTTTAACATCACACGACATGTTATATAACAATGGTCATTTCTTATCATTTTTACCAGTCCCGGGCTTATCAAACATTAGCGTTTTTGCTCCCATTACATGGTTTGCGTACGCGTTTACATTCACCGGTTTATTTTGTAACTTTCTAAACACTTAAGCCAACATTTAACCACTTACTTTATTTTGACCCGTTTAGAGTTTTTTTAGCATATAAGCATAAATTTCGCTCATCATTACTCGCATCTTATTTCTACATTAGGATATCTATTTGCCTTCCACCACAACTATATTTGTGTGGATTTACTTTAGTAATCTAACTATTCTGAAGTCTACCAATCGGTTAGTCAATTTTACAGAAAAGGCCCATTTTTGGGCGTTTGACCCAAAAATGATTATACAAATAACTTTTACATTTATCAATGACTTACTTGGTAATAATACAAATTTCTAAACAACCTTTAAAGGTCGTTTGCCCGGTTTATTGATCTAGGGCTTTTTGGTCAATTTTAGTCCATCATTTTACGACGAAAGACTTTCACTAAATATTTAACCAAAATCGCACGTTTAACTATAATCTTAATTATGCGTACCTGACTCAGGTCAAAGTATTGACCCACTTTAATACCTTGCCTCAATAATTTGCTAATACATACCAAATGCAAATTTCCATAAGCCGTTTTACCCTGTGAGCATTAGACTCGACAAGCCCTTATTAGTCGTTATTTGTCAAATGGTATTAACATTACCATTTGACCCGTTTGGTTCTAAACGACCAAACATTTTGCGCTTATATTTGAATGGTATTTATTTACCATTTCGTTAATTAATTCATTTCGGATTTCTCACCATTTAGTTATGTCTCTTAAATCCGTTTCTTACGCGTTTGACCCAACATGGCTTAGGCCACATGGTGTCGTTTTAAACTTCAACTTTTATCCGTCTACACGTGACTAAATCACCATTTTACCCTTTTTATTTGTTTAGGATTACTTATAAAGTAGCCATTCAAAAACTCATTTTATATATGTCATCTCATGACCAAATTACCATTTGGTCCCTTTTTACCATTAAACATGGTTTTTCATCTTTTTATATGTTCCGACCCGTACAATTTCGTGTCGGAACCATATTTTGGATATAACCTTTGTCGTATTTATAACCTATAAATAAATACATATGTTACAAAAAGGGTGTAAGCTTTACTTACCTTGCATCCTAAATACGATTTTCCTTCATGCTTGTTTCGTTTGACCCGCTTCCTTCCCAAGCTTCACCTAGTTTGTCAAGCGTCAAACTATCATCATAATTCGTAAGACGGTTAGATTAGTCATCCTTACTCACGACTATTCCATCTTACGGATTTTATGTTGAAACTACTATTCGACTTCATCATTGGTTAGTTTGACTTTCAAAAGTCAACTACCTTTAATCATATGATATGTGCAATTAATTTAAATCAACGTCATGATTAGAACCCGTATTATCCCATATCACATGTAATTAATCAAATTAAGCAATTATGCGTTTCTTTCATGATTTTATTCATATCTACATTCATTCGGGCATTTTAACAAACACATTGCAGGCAAGATTCTTATGCCTCTTTTATCTAATCTCATGGTCATTCTTTTAATCAATTTTTACATCAAAATCAACCCTCTATGTCTAGTGTTCATGAACTACATCTAGAACTTGCATCACAACATCAATGTTCATCCATCTAACACTCTAATTCAAGTGTTCATCATATTGTCATAAAACCCACTTAGCACATACATGATTAGCTAACCGAATCACTAATTCATGGCAATAATTTAACAAGTTTACATCTAGGGTTTGTTCCTAGACTTGTACTCATGTCTATATCACTCATACATTCAACATTCACTCTAGAATTTCGATTGTGAGTGTTTATCATAAATTCAAAACGTCACCAAATTACAAAATTTGACATACCTTGTGATTCCCTAGCTTAGGTGATCACGAATTTAGTTAAAGCCCCAAATTATTGGCTTGATTTCCCTTGATTTTGATCAAACTTGTGAGTTTAGGGTTCACTTGGAAGAACCCTTCTTGCTTCTCCTGATGTTGTTCGACCAAACACACCGTTGTGTGTGTGTTTTTGGTTTTTGATTTATTTTAATTAAACTTCATTCACATTTTGCCCTTTTTAGTCCCTCTAGTTTCAAGGATCTTTAAAGAGGGTTATTAATTCATGTTTTCCTTATTGTTTTCTAATACAACTTACTAACTAGGTTAATTATTCCTAGTTAGGCTACCTTTGGTTATGGTCAAATTTTGATTTACATATGTATATGTAAATTTTATATTTTGGGGTGTTACAATATATGGCATTATGTGGTAATTATAGGTGATTTGACTAATAATTTGTATATAATTTATCCTTAATCACTTAGTGGTGTTTCACATAAAATACAATATAATGAAATCACGTAATCACATAATGGGCATTCATAATCCTGTATTCAAAATTACGTAATCACGTAGTCATGTGTTGGTATTCAAAATCACGTAATGATGTAATGAGTATTCAAAATCCTGTACTTTTTTTCAAGAAAACTATAGCAATAGGCTGTTCGAATTAAAGAGAATGAAATGCTCGTTAGTACGGTGTAATTTTTAAAAAAAATATTAACCTATGAAAAAATTATTGTCGTTTGAAAATCAAGGGGGAAACTAGTTAAGTGAGAAATGACCAACTTGCCTTTTATTCTATTTATCTCTAATTTCAGTTTTGATTATATCCGATGATGTGTGGTTTAGTGCAGATCTGGTTTTGTTAGGTTTTGATAGCGTTGTGCGATTTAGTTGACGTGAATTTTCCAGAACTTTAATGAGTCAGTTTATTTTGACCTAGTTGTAATTTATTTTATTTTTAAATATCAAGCTAATAAATATATAAACTCAAATTTATAATTAAAATTAGAGGATATACAAACACAATTAATTGAACCACAAGTTTGTAATCTATTATCTAATCTAATCTAATACTAATAAAAGGGTCTACTTAATGCCACATGGCATTCTCATACTAATAAAAGAATCTACATAATGTCACATGGCATTATTCTCCACTTCAATTCACTAATATTATTATTAATTAATTAATACAAAAAAAATCCTTAACAACTTAATACTAATAAATGTTTTATTGTCTACTTGGATATTTTGATCATTTACTTTTGAATTATCTAAAATATATAATTAGTTATTAGTAACAAATCCACTTAATGTTAATGTGACAACACCTTCTTATTCTTTAAAAAGATTTTTTTACTATATGTTTAAAACATCTAATAAATAAATTATTATTTTATATTATAATGATAAAAATGGTAAAGAATAGGTTAATCCGATACTTGAAAACCGGTTTACTTCCATGCTTTAAAAACACTTTTAATGTTATTAGACTCGTGTAATACACGGGTTTAAGGATAGAATATATTCATAATAATTTTGATGCAAGTCTATACTCGCCAGATGTCCTAAATGGAGTTATATTGATCGAAAGAATAGTTTATGTAATGGAACTCTACAACAGATCCTATCACCGGGTGATCAGGTTATTGAGGCACTCATATTATCCGGAAGTAATACTGGCACTCGAATGTTTATCCCTAGAATTCGTTTAATACTGCCAAACAGAAGGCTTACGTTTAAATTGAAAAGAAGACAGTTTCCACTCGCCCTATGTTTTGCAATGACGATAAATAAAAATACAAGACAATTTCTATGTAAAGTTAGTTTGTTTCTAAAAGAATCGGTTTTTACGCATGACCAACTCTTGCGTCATCTATGGTAAAAAAATTCACTTATATAAATTTACGAAGACAACATAAAATTAAATAAGTTATAATTTTATATCTTTAAACCTGTGTAGTACACGGGTCTAATAATCTAGTATATAATAAACGAATAAAATTTGGGACACATGGCGTAAAATTACGGCTTCTTAGATGTGGTTTTGGCGGGAAACTGGATGGGTCTTTTTTTATTAGTGGGTTATACGGGATCCGAATTTTGACCCGAGTATATATCCAATGCACGGTAACACAAAGGTACGATTCGGGTAACCCATGAGGTGCCGACCAAACATCGCACGTCAAATTCACACCGGTTTTTAAACTTTGAAAAGTCGAAAACAATTGTTGTTTTGCTTGTTTCCACGCTTTTAGACAATCACGTCGAAGAGTAGTGCGGCTTACTTGGTTATAACGTGGTAGTAGAACTCTTTGGATGAGACGGTGGTTGTCAAAGAATTGAAATGGCAAACCTTGTTGAATCACGAAATTTCCGAATCCTTCGCGAACCGACTCAACGTCATAATGCCAAATTTTCCCGTCGGTTGACAATGGTGGTTGACCTTGGTTCGGATCATTCCTCAAAACTTTGAAATACGTTGACAGGTGTTTTTTCAACGCCGTGTTCGAATCGGACTTCAACATAGCTCCACAATGAACGCATCGAGCTTTGCTTGGTCCAAACGACATTTTACATAGCTATATGACCGGTTATAAAAAAACTCAGTTCCGGGTATTTATAAAAACCGGGTTTCGGGTATAAACTAAGTATAAAAAAACCCGGTTCCGGGTTCGGGTTTTAGATCAAATATGAATACCCGGTCCCTACCCTATGGGTAGGGTTGGGTTCGGGTTCGGGTATAGAAAACCTAGTTTTTATAATACCCGGTTCCGGGTTTTTTTTCCGGGTTCGGGTTTTTTGTGCACCACTACTTGATACCATGCTATAAATCCATTGGTATGATGGTATCAATTATAGAGAACCACACAATCCCAATTCTGCCATAAAAGTGTTGATCCCTTAAAAGAAGTAACTCCCATAGTCTAAAACAATCCCGACACAAGCGTCAAAATATATATCGGCTATCAAATGAAAATAGGATTATCATAGTAAAGATAAAGGTTCCTTTACAACGAATGAAAATCCTAAGAAGGGTAAGAAGACATAGGTTTGATGATTTCTTATATTATTAGGATTGATGAAACGCTTCTTCCATATAGTGATTCCAAAGCATCTAGTGAATTTTCAAATCTTCAATTGTCTATTTTGATGCAATAATGACCGGGTGCGTGTTGCCTTCACCCACATAAGCATACTTGAGATGCTTGGGTAACACCTTCAACTCCACCGTTGGAGGCTCTACCAAGGAAGGCTTTAGTTTTGTGTCTATTTTGTCTGGTAGCCTCCCCACTTGGTGAGTCCACGGAGACCTTCCTTCCCTCACTGCCATAACCTCCAACTTCTTTTCATCCTCATCTATGCTTCGATTTGTCTCCGTTTGCAACCTGTCGAACATAAAACATTCCCCTATTGTGTTTTCCTCATCAACACCCGTGTCGCATAGAGGTATACACTCGTCAACACTGTCCGCCATGTAGCATACATAGTTGACTAGAGTATTCGTCAATCCCGAAAACACGTTTAACCGCAACCAACGGTTACCGAAAGTCATGTTGACCGTGCCCGATTTGCAATTGATTTGGGCATTTGATGTTGCCAAAAATGGTCGACCAAGGATAACCGTTGATTGGAGCTTGGTTCGGTCTCTGGTTCGGTCTAGAGAGACATAATCAAGTACGAGAAAGTCCACCGGATAATAAAAGTCCTCGACCTTGACAATTACATCCGTGACTATCCCACGGGGTGGTTTGCGTGTCAAGTCGGCCAACACCACGGTGGATTTTGACGCTTGTAGTGGACCGAATTCGTATTGGTCATACAAACTACCCGGTAAAATACTTATGCCAGCACCAGAATCTAGAAGTGCCCGGATCATTTTGAATTCACCCACTTGTATTGAAATAATGGGATTCCCCGGATCTTGTAGCTTTGGTGGAAGTGTACACGTAAGAATCGAACTCACATTTTCAGTCAATCCTGAATAGTGATGATCCGAATAATCCTCAACAATATCAAACTTTTTGAAGTTTCGATACTTCCTGAGTACGTTAGCAGGCTCGGCATGAACCTTCCTTGCACCCCTTTGTACCCGTAGACCCGAACCTGCCGATATTTTTAAACCATTAGCAGGCTCGGCATGAACCTTCATTGCACTCCTTTGTACCCGCAGACCTGAACCTGCTGATGTTTTTGAACCGTTGACTTTAATTTTGTTTTTCATCTTGATAGAATCAGCAAAATGTGGAATGGCAGCTTCTACTCCAGTAGGAAGATCTATGTTATCAAAACGAGATTGCAAAACTGCATAGTCATCCTCGGATTCAGACTCGTCGGAAGATAAATTTATATAATCTTTTCTGTCCGCCATGTAGCATTCATCGTTGACTAAATGATTCGTCAATCCCGAAAACACGTTTAACCGCAACCGACGGTTACCGAAAGTCATGTTAACCGTGCCCGATTTGCAATTGATTTTGGCATTTGATGTTGCCAAAAATGGTCGACCAAGGATAACCGTTGGTTGCTTGGTTCGGTCTAGAGAGACATAATCAAGCACAAGAAAGTCCACCGGATAATAAAAGTCCTCGACCTTAACAATTACATTCGTGAGTATCCCACGGAGTGGTTTGCGTGTCAAGTCGCCCAACACCACGGCGGAGTTTGACGTTTGAAGTGGACCGAATTCGTATTGGTCATACAAACTACCCGGTAAGATACTCACGCAAGCACCAGAATCAAGAAGTGCCCGGATCATTTTGAATTCACCCACTTGTATTGAAATAATGGGATTCCCTGGATCTTGTAGCTTTGGCGGAAGTGCACCCGTAAGAATCGAACTCACATTTTCAGTCAATCCTGAATAGTGATGATCCGAATAATCCTCAACAATATCAAACTTTTTGAAGTTTCGATATTTCCTAAGTACGTTAGCAGGCTCGACATGAACCTTCTTTGCACCCCTTTGTACCCGTAGACCCGAACCTGAGGATATTTTTAAACCATTAGCAGGCTCGGCACGAACCTTCATTGCACTCCTTTGTACCCGCAGACCTGAACCTGCTGATGTTTTCGAACCGTTGACCTTAATTTTGTTTTTCATGTTGATAGAATCAGCAAAATGTGGAATGGCAACTTCTACTCCAGTAGGAAGATCTATGTTATCAAAACGAGATTGCAAAGCTGCATAGTCATCCTCGGATTCAGACTCGTCGAAAGATAAATTTATATAATCTTTTCCGTAACAGGAATCATCATCTGAATCTATATCTATTGCACCACCAAATGTTGATGACATAACAACGCCCTAAGAATACGAAAACACAATGAGTTACTAATTCAAAAACCGTCATGGTGGATTTAACAGTGCTATAGATCTAAAAAGCAGCAACGGAAAATCAAGATTTATACCTTCCCCTTCTTATCTGACTTGACCTCTTCTGAACACCAAACCGCGTCTGCGGTTCCTGAAGATGTCGTTACCAAAGCATCCTAGGAATACAACATTCCGTGTAAAAATATCGTTAAATTCAAAAATGATACAACAACAACCATACCAAGTAAATCCCACAAGTAGCAAAACTACTGCTATATGGAAAAATAAAGCTACCAATAACAGATGAGCGGTGACACAGAAACATAGTAAAAAATAAAAATAAACACTTATACAACATAATAAACAACATATAGACAGAAGTAAAAAAATGACATGCAAAGTCCACCTAAAACGTAGGAACATCTAAGCCAGTAAGACAAAGCTAAGACACATCGGCAACCTCTCCTAAAAGTCATCTCCACAACCTCCTATCCTGGACCATGTCCTTAGAGAGGTTCAACTCTAGCAAATCCTGCCTAAAATAAAAAATGATCTAAAGCAGAAATACTGAAATAAAAGAGATGGAAGCACAAAACAAAGGGTGTATATTTTAAGTGCAATCACATATCATTCAAAACTAAACCTTAAAAGGAAGCTTAAAGATACTTCATTTTCAACAATTACTCTTTGAATGATTTTTTTTTTTTTACTAAACATATTTGGTAGGTGAAATTGGTTTCCCAAGTACTCTTTGAATGATTTTTTTTTTACTAAACATATTTCATTTATCAAGTGAATCAAGTCTACATCAAGACACTTATCACATCATTTCTTACTTAGTACTACATCATATCAAGACCTTAAAAAAACAAACAAAATTATCATGATCATACCACCTAAACAAGCTAATAGGCCTGTCAATGGGTGGATATGGATTGGATCATGATCTGATCCATTTGATCCAACTTAAATGGATCATGATCTGATCCATGATCCAACATAATGGATCGTGATCCGATTCATATCCAAATAATTTTAAATGGATGGATAACTATCCGGATCGATCCATATAAAAAAATATAACAAAGAACCTCTAAAAAAATTAAAAAAAAATTTTAAAAATAAAAAATAAAAAAAAAATCTAAAAATAAAAAATATAAAAAAATATAAAAAATATCTAAAACCCAAAAAAATCAAAAAACCTAAAAAAATTCTAAAAAAATCAAATACACACCAGACCATTTAGTTTGCTGCCAACATCTGCAGTTGAGGCTCCAGGCAATTTGTAAGTACAGTCTCCCTGTTTAACTAAACTGAACAAGATTACATGTTTAACTTTGACTCCTTGAAAATGAATTTTGTTGGGATGCAGAATGATGCAAGCTTTAGTTGACAGACTTGTACCATTGCTACTGCAACAATTGATACAAGATTATGAAAAATGGGTCACACAGAATCCTCTCATCCCACAAAATTCTTGATTAAGTCACATTACTATTGCTTGATGGAAAAAATTTATACATTTAGCATATGTGCTTGTAATAATAAGATGTGTTCGTGTATGTGCAGTAACCAATTTATTTCAGTTCTGTTTAGAAAATTAACAGCTTTAGATGATATGTGACTAGATAATGTGAATTCAGAGAAACATTTAGTTATTGAAATTTAGTAAAGAAATGTAGTTAGCAGGCTTGATGATGTGATACTAATTGCAAGTGCCACAAACAAGACTGTTAACGGAATAATATTGGTGAACTTACTGACCATTCACATACTGGCATTGTGTGAAAGGCTAACCAGTCTAATCAAAATGAAGCAATCTACTGATGCAGAAATCCTAAACATCTTGAAATTCATAACCCAATGAGTTCTTTAGTTAACGCGAGCTATATAAAAATACAAGCTTGATGAACTTATTATATGAAGTGAACCAAACCAAGAATAGCAGGGGTGTCGTAGAAGATGATTGAAACCTGGACAACAGTGGCTCGAACCGTTGAGCTAGGATCAGAGGAATCCATGTCGACTTCGGTGAACACAGCACCGTCGGTTTGGGTGGTTGGAACTAATGCCATTGGTTTTCTTCCAGTCTTACGCGTCTTTTAGCGCTAGTAATCACAAGCACCTGTATATATATTGCTACTTAATCATCATTACTTCTCCAAAACAGCTCATGAGGTTCCCTCTTTATCAAATTACATCAACATCTACAGCCAATTTAATCAAATCACACACAATCACAAATAAAAAGACTTACACTTTCTAACACAAGCAGCAGGATACGCACACGCAGAGCAGTCGTGGTGGCTGCGAACGGTGGTGGCTGCAATTGGACTCTCGGTGAAAATACGATTGCAGTGGACCGGAGGTCGGCGGAGGTGGGACGGTTGCGGTGGACTGGAGGTCGACGGAGATGAAGTGGGAGATCGACGATTTGCTGCTGTGGACAATTGGGGTCTCCGACTCTTCGTGAAACCCTAGATGCGATTTTCAGAGCGTTTCATTTATTTATCCTCTTTTTAATTAGTGAGAGAGTTTCATTTATTTCTCTTTTTTTTTAATTAGTAACGAATTGATTTGGATGGATTTTGGATCGATCCATATAATTAATTGGATAAAATGATTAATCCATTGGATTAACTAATGGATTGGTGGATATTTTTTATGATCCAATAAGTGATTTAAATGGATCTGACTGGACAATCCATTGACAGGCCTACATGCATGTTCTCATGCATGAGTTACGCTTATCTCCATGATCCATATAGCTCTCATACATTACGGTATGATAATATTGGAGCTAGTTACTCACCAGTCAATCTCGTATCTCAACAACACGCAAAACATCTTAAGATCGATGAGATACGGTCTTGGCCCAGATGCGCAATATCCAATATATTTATAATACATATATACTCACAATACGAAAATCACTACAAATTCTTTTTTATTTTACAACTTCCTAGCCATTATGTCAAAACATGATAATCAAATTCAATACCCAAACCAAAGAACAATTTTAATACCAGAAAGATAAGATACAAACACTCTTGATAAACAAAATAACTCTCAATCTAAGTTGATCATCAACACGACGATTTGCAACTCTCCTAACAGGATCGAAGATCAAACTTACAAAGTTATCGAAACCCTAAATCTAGAAGACGAATCGATGAGTTATAAAAGAACCAGGATGTGTTTTTGTATGAAAGATATCTGATCCAAAAAAATCACTTTGTAAAGGGTAGGGTCTCACACCTTTATACATCAGCAAAAATGCCCTAAAGTCTGACCCATTATCCAACTTCTTTTATCCAAATGCTCCAGCCCGCAATACACTTTGTCCAGCAACAATTTAGCAAGCCCAACAGCCTGGAAAGCCCATGTGGCCATGCGTTTAGCCCATCTCACATAAAAATAGAACAATCATATTAGAACAATTAAAATAACAAATATAGAATATAAAACTGATATATTGAGTGAGTATTTTTAACACATTATTACAAAGATCCGGATTAACTCTTAGGCAGCCAGAGTAATAAGTAACACTTGCTGAAAAAAAGTCGTATAATAGCGCCATTAGATCTCTATCACATAATAAAATCAAATCATACCACACGATATTGTTGAATAAAACAAGAGAAATGCATTCATGCAGTTCATAATCATCAGGATAGTATTTCAGGGTTCATAATCGAGGGTTGTTAATAGAAACGATCTTTAAGCACTGGCAATGAGGCAGCTTGCGTGTTCTGTTGCTCTCTTAATACTTCTCAAGGGTGAGAAAAAAAACCGAATAATTGAACCATAACTTAAAAAAACCAAAAAAATAAAAAGAACCAAACCACAAGAACAGGGGCGGACCTAGAGTGATAGAAGGGGTAACCTCCGTTGCCCCTTGACGCTCCGGTGACGCTTTGTCGGTAGTGTAAATTTTGGAAAAAAAATGACTTTTTTCGATTTCGTTACCCATTTTTATTGAAACGTTACCCCTATGCGGATTTTCTAGATCCGCCACTGCACAAGAAACCAATGGTTAGGTTACTGGTTATGTTTTTCTTATAACCGAGTTCTGTGGTTATATGTTTATACAAACTGAACCAACAGAACCAACTTCCTTATAACCGAACTGAACCAACTGATGCTCACCCCTAGTTTTCTTACATAAAAATTTAAACTACAAATGATGAATTAACAAAAGGTTAAGTAAATATAAGATAAGAGAAACTATGGACAACTAATTTTATAGAAATGATTCATCTTAGTCGTCGTGCTTTTGACGCATCTTGCAGGACAGACAAAGGTATGTTGTCCATCCAATGCACCGCGCGCACACCTATTCCAAAACGAAAACGAAAGGAATATGAGGCTCTACATTTAACGAAAAGATAAACAAGTAAAATATCACCTAACCACAAAAGAAAAAAAGAATATGATATTTATCTGCAAAAAAGGTGCATTTTAGAAAGTAGGATATATTCTCAGGAAGTACCATACAACTTGGATGGTCTAGCATGAAAATGCAACCATTATGCAGATTCTTGACAACCATTATAAATACCAGACTCTGCATAAACTTTAAAAAAATATAGCGAATCTAAATCATCTTCATAGTTTCGTTAGTCTAGAGTTCCCCTATTGCCACTTCATATTATAAAATTTAACTATGTCTTCCTGTACCAACTGTGACTGCTTTGACAAGGCCAACTGCACGTAAGTAACACGCTCGTGTTTATATGTTATCATTCTAAGTAGACGTCATGTTCGACCCATTTACTTATGAATGGGTCGATATGAGTTATGTTCAATAGATAAAATATCTTTGAAGAAAACATGGTAAAAGTAGCCCAATGTTTTTGTACAATATTTTCCTAATTGTTGTATTCAAATTTCAAACTATAGATTATTAACTTATTATTAAAAAATATTAACTTGAATCCAGTTAATTTAAAAAAAAATGCAATCTTTTATCAGAAAGTGTTTCAGGTGACCCGTTTTAGCTAGTATTAAATAATTTTACCTTTTTTGACCCGTTAACCAACCTGCCTGGCCCAATCATTTTGCCATCTCTAATTCTAAATTTAGACATTTTCTGACCAAGCCACACATGAATTGCAGCAAGAAAGGATTCAGATATGATGTCACCGTAGTCGATACCGAGAACAGGTAATTTCACTAACTAATATGACTTCAGTTATTAAGAAAACTTTTATGTATTTTGATTATTTTTGTGCAGCACTGAGGAGACTATTGTGATGGAGGTTCCTGCAGCTGAAAATGATGGCAACTGCAAGTGTGGTGCTAACTGCAGCTGCACCAACTGCACATGTGGTCACTAGAATATGATGATGAAACCAGAACTCATTGGTGTCTGTCCAGTACACGATAGCTAATGTGAGTCTATGGTTCAATAAAACTGTCACACATATGTGGCTATGGTCCATAATTATATAAATATACTTACTGTTGTAACATAGTTTGATCTTTTTGTTTTATGCACGAGTTTATTACAAAAAAAAAAAAAAAAAAAAAAACCTCACGAGAACTACCGGTAACATAAACACATATACACACTCATACACAAACAAACAAACGTACCAGCAATATCTAATGACACATATACACACTCATAAAAGCAGTCGAATATAATTGCAAAGAATTACACTAGTTACAATGTTCTCTTGAGTCACATCTAGAGGGTATCCAATGTTGACACGTGTTATGATCGTATTCGTATTCTATACGGACTGCAAGTCTTTCAGATTAACCTCCAAATCACACACAAACAAGCCAGTCTACAATCTATCAAAGTACCACATATAGATCACAAATCAAGAATTCTTTCGTTATTATTAAAATCCTTCATTAGCGTATAACAACAAAGACGTATCAAAACGAGGATTGACCTCACTAACTTAAAAAATGTAATCAATAAAGTTTCATTTATTATGAACTATCAAAAGGCACAAGTCTATAGTTCAGGAAATAAAAATCCTAGACAGTCTCATTCTAACCGGTACCACCGCTTTTAGTAATCAAACATTGAAACCCTCAGAGCGAAGACATAACCGATGGGCTTCAATCCACTTTTGGCAAGCAGATTCACCATGCTCTACAATGCATTCATCCCTGAGCTTCTTAGTGTCAGGGCAGGCACAGCATATCTTCTTCTTTGGCTTTGTTTCAGACTCAGCCACAACGTCTTTTTGCGCTTTGGTTAATCTTAAAGCAGATGGGAAATCCTGTGTTGTCTGTAACCCACTCATGATTACAACTTCCTGAATCATAAAAATATCCAAACTTTAAAAAATAAAACACAAATTATTTACAACAAGAGGGTCATGGTACTAATGACTAATAACAATTCTAATTTGAAATTACAAGGTTAGTCACAAGTTCCTCAACAAAACAATAATAATAACAATAAAAGGATGCTGATATGATAAATCTATGAAAGAAAAGAAAGACACTACTCCTTATACAAACCCAATTGGATACCGTAATCAACAAGATTATGCGTACCGTTGTTGAAGCAGGCAGGAGAAATGGAGAGCAAAGAGGCGATTTGAGACCCAAATGACGTGCTGCGTTTGAACGCCGCAACAGAAGAAACTTTGTACTGGATCTTGTGCGACCTGGGCCGTTACACGTTGTATAATGAAAAAGTATGCCTACTGTACGAAGGTTCCTTTTTAATTTTTATACATTAAAATTTATTAAAAATATTACTATGTAACTTTTTTTTTAGAATGAAGACTTTTTTTTTATCAGGCTACCACATTCTTTAAATTGCAGAGTCCTGTTGTCTCATTCTGGTCAGACTATGTTATCTTAACTGGACCCACGCTGGTTTGAGAGTTTGGCTTGTGCGTTTTCACGGGAAACCATACCGCCGACTGCCACTTGACAGTCGTTGTGCCACCACAAGAGCAGAACTCTCTGGCGTACCATATAGTGGGATGAAAACCCGGGTGGGCTCAGAATAGAACCTGACACCTCTGCAAGGAGGCTAGGCTCTATTTATAATTGCCTTATTCATTAAAGTAACACAAGTGAGGATTGAACTTGAGTCTCCATTGGAGAACCCTGTTAGGCTTTTAAAAAATCTAGGGTAAATTACTTTTTGAGTCTCTGTGTTATAGTAGTCATTGTTAGTATACAATTAATACGGTGTTACATTTTGGTTTGATTTATAGTTGATGCATGCTAGTATGTTTATATAACTTAGTGTACAATTAACATATGAATTTGAGACACTTTTATACTTATGCCATGTAAACAAAACTTGTATATTCACCGACCTTTTGTGTTGACGGATACTTTATATACATGCTGCAAGAAATATATGATAATGCACAAGAAATCGAATTAGGGTGGAACCAGAAAAGCACCCAAACTTTGCTTTATGTTTTTTTTTATGTTTGTCACGCTATTCCCTACTTTTTGTAGTTCCTTTCGAAACAATATATTATTTGAAGTTATGAAATAAATGAAATTTGAATTTTAATCTATTGTCGCAAATTTAGTGTTGTGTTATCTTTGAGAAATCTATTACGTCTCGCTTCAATGTTTTCGCCATCGGTTGGGGTGTGACAACTGACCACTGGAATAGGAAACGCCCTTCATACCCAGTTGAGATGAATAAGAGGATGACTTTAGAAGCTAGATCTTCAGAAGCCCTCAGAGCGAAGACAAAATCGATGCGCTTCAATCCACTTTTTGCAAGCGGATTCACCATGCTCTAAAATGCACGCTGTCGCAACCCCCGATCCCTTATCTGTCCCAGGAACGGACGGACGCGAACTTAGAGTTTTGGTGGTATCAGTATGTTAATTTGGCAGCGAAAATTACATCAGGACCGTAGTTAGGAAATGTTTATCAGAGTAAAACCACCATACTTTAGATTAATAATCACATGGGTAAAACCCAAGTTTCTTTATTACAATACATTAATAGGGGTAAACCCTATTTTATTGAATTTAAAACATCGTCTTTTTGGTAACTTTTATAGCCACATTTTTCCAAGCCGTCAGTGCTCTCCAGCTGGCTTTTTACTAATTGGCTGTCATATTGTGTTACCTGAAACGCGTTTTAAAAACATTTGTCAGTGGGAAATACTGGTGAGTGAATCCCAGTTTAATCAAGAAACATTTTATCAATTAACACAGTATTGAGAGCGATCACATTGTTTATTTCTACACAATTACTCATTCAGTACTGTCAATCCTGACTGGTGGGTCATATTACACATTGGCTAACTCGTCGTCCAATGGTAACGTGTTCCACATTTTGTATACAAAACCCCAACATACCGGCAGTAATTGAAGAACTACAAAGACTCAATCACTGCTTAATCACGTTGTAAAGTAATTAAGCTTTTGTAAAATAGTTCACAAAAAGGTTTACAAAAAAAAGCGGATAAACTCACATTGCTATCTTAGACTTCGTGTAAGGGTTTCCTGGGATTAATCTATAATTTACACAAATGTACATAGGTTAGTATAATAACCCTTTGATTATATTAATGATACTCTCCCCGAGACGGTATTCCAACAACTACGTCGGGCAGAACCACGACAGTTGTTACGGAACCCTAAATCGATCGGGCAGCGTCTCTAATACGAAACTGGGGTTATAATACTTACAACGGAGCAGAAACTCGCTAATTAGGGGGTATAAGACTCGGGAATTATGCCTATAATGTGAGAATTCGAGATACAGAAAAGAATTTGAATGATTTGAGTTGAAGCCCGAGGCCTCCTTTATATAGGGCCTGATTTCAGCTTTTAAACGGCCCGGGTAAATGTTAACAAAGGGCTACGCGGCCCGCGTTAAACCCGGTCAAAGGCGTAGCTGATCCGGGTCAGCTTATAGGTTCAACACGAGTTGGACACGTGTCAGCACCAGGCTGCGCCATATTCTTGATCTCTAGCGGCCCGCGTAAGGGTTAAGTGGTCCTTTACGCGGCCCGCCTGAACCCCAAAATTGATTTTTTAATTAATTTTAATAATATTTAAGGTATTCGAGGACCGTTTTCACGTATGGGGCATATTTTAGGACATATTGGGATATTTTAAAATATATTGGGGTGTCGGAAAATATTGAGGAGAGTGTCGGTTTAAATTGGGGTTGTTATATCCTCCCCACCTTGTTTTAGAGCTCGTCATCGAGATCTACTGGAACAAGTGTGGATATTTCCTTTGCATTTCTGATTCAAGCTCCCATGTGTACTCTGGTCCTCTTTTGGAGTCCCACTTTACTTTAACCAAAACTAGTCTCTTGTGCTTGAGGTTCTTGACTTTACTGTCTTCAATCTGTAGAGGTCTTTTCACAAATTTTAACTGTTCATTTACTTCTATATCTTTAAGAGGCATAACTAATGATTCATCAGCTAAGCATTTCTTGAGATTAGATACATGAAATACATCATGTATTCCTGCCATTTCCTCTGGCAGTTGTAGCTGATAGGCTACAGGTCCTATTCTTCTAATAATCTTAAAAGGTCCAACATACCTGGGACTTAGCTTTCCCCTTTTGATGTATCTTACCACTCCTTTCCAAGGAGAGACTTTTAATAATACTTAGTCCCCTACTTGAAATTCCAACGGTTTTCGTCTGTTATCAGCATAACTTTTCTGTCGGTCACGTGCTGCTTTCAGTCGTTCCTTGACTTGAATGATTTTGTCTGTTGTTTCTTGTACTATTTCAGGTCCAGATAATTGCTTTTCCCCAATTTCTGCCCAACAGACTGGGGTTCGGCACTTTCGTCCGTAAAGTGCTTCGAATGGTGCAGCATTGATACTTGTGTGATAACTATTATTATAAGAAAATTCTATCAATGGTAAGTGATCGTCCCAATTACCTCTAAAATCAATTACACAAGCTCTAAGCATGTCTTCCATTGTTTGAATTGTCCTTTTGCTTTGTCCGTCCGTTTGAGGATGATAGGCTATGCTTAGATTCAACTTGGTTCCCGTGGCTTTTTGGAAACTTGTCCAAAAATGAGAGGTAAAACGACTATCTCTGTCAGAAACAATTGATAAAGGAATTCCATGTAAAGAAACAATTTCATTTACATACAATTTAGCTAGCTGTTCCATATTAAAAGTTTTCTTGGTAGGAAATGAGCTGACTTAGTTAGTCTATCTACAATCACCCAGATTGTATCATTACCTTTTCTTGTTTTGGGTAATTTAGTAACAAAATCCATTGTTATTAATTCTCATTTCCACACTGGCATTTCTAATTGTTGTAACAAACCTGAGGGTTTCTGATGTTCAGCTTTAACTTGTGAGCAAGTTAAACATTTAGAAACATAGGTTGCTATGTCCTTTTTCATTCCTATCCACCAGAAATTTTTCCTTAAATCCTGGTACATCTGATCACTTCCAGGATGTATTGTATATTTAGACTTATGGGCTTCTTCTAATATACGATGACGTAGGTTTCCTAATTTAGGTATCCACATTCTCTTTTCATGGAATCTCCAAATTCCATCTGTCCCCTGTTATAATTCCTTAATCATACCTTTTAGCTTTTCAGTATCCTCCTTGATTACTGATTCTTGTGCCTTTTTAATTTGTTCATTTAAATCTACTTGTAGATTTAATTTAAGAGAACGTACCCTTTTTGGCTTTTGATGATACTTTCTGCTTAAAGCATCTGCCACTACATTCACTTTTCCTTCATGATACTCGATATCACAATCATAATCACTAAGCATCTCCATCCAGCGTCTTTGTCTCATGTTTAATTCCTTTTGCCCAAAGACATATCTTAAACTCTTATGATCGGTGAAAATAGTAAATTTACTACCGTATAGGTAATGTCTCTAAATCTTAAGAGCAAAAATTATAGCTCTTAATTCTAAATCATGAGTGGAATAATTCTCTTCATGATTCTTAAGTTGTCTGGATGCATAAGCTATAAGCCTATAACCTTTTGACGTTGCATCAATACACATCCATAACCTAATTTAGAAGCGTCACAATAAATTACAAAATCTTCAGTTCCTTCTGGTAACGCTAGTATGGGTGCATGGGTTAATCTTTGCTTAAGAATTCTAAAGGCTTCTTATTGTTTTGATCCCCATTCAAACTTAATGGATTTACAGGTTAACTTAGTTAAAGGAATGGCTAGAAAAATCTCGAATAAATCTTCTATAATAACCGGCCAATCCTAAGAAACTTCTAACCTCGGTTGGTGACTCAGGAGTTTTCCATTTAGTAATTGCCTCGATTTTTGTTGGATCCACATGAATTCCTTCATGATTCAGTAAGTGTCCAAGAAACTGTACCTGTTCTAACCAAAACTCACATTTTGAAAACTTAGCATAAAGCTTTTCCTTTCTTGACAAACTTAAAAGTGGGTGCAAATGCTTTGCATGTTCCTCTTTACTCTTAGAGTAAATGAGAATATCATCTATGAAGACAATTATGAATTTATCCAAATATGGCTTACATATTCGGTTCATCATGTCCATAAATGCAGCTGGGGCATTGGTTAAACCAAATGGCATGACAGTAAATTCATAACGACCATACCTTGTTCTGAAGGCGGTTTTAGGAATGTCCTCTTCCTGTACCTTTAATTGATGATATCCTTATCTTAAATTGATTTTCGAGAAAAATTGAGCTCCTTGCAATTGATCGAACAGATCATCTATTCTTGGTAACGGATACCGATTCTTAATCGTGACCTTGTTTAATTCACGGTAGTCAATGCACATACGCATTGATCCGTCCTTCTTCTTAAAAAATAAGATTGGCGCTCCCGGGGGTGATGAACTTGGCTGTATGAATCTTTTTGCCAGCAATTCGTCTAATTGTTTCTTCAGTTCCTGCATTTCTACGGGTGCCAAACGATAAGGTGCTTTGGCAATTGGTGCCGTTCCTGGTAGCAGGTGAATTCTGAATTCAACTTCTCTATCTGGAGGTTGCCCTGGTAATTCTTCTGGAAATACATCTGAAAACTGGGATAATACTGGAATATCTTTTAGATCCTTTCCTTTAGTGTTAGTGATTATAGAAATCAAATACACTAATGATCCTTTTCTTATGTAACTTGTTGTTTTCATCACAGAGATGAATTTTGTGGATCTAGTAGTTTTATATCCTTTAATTGTGATCTTTTCACCCCTTGGTGAATTTACTTGAATTGACTTTTGATCACATAAAATACTGGCTTTATTGGCTATTAACCAATCCATTCCTAATATAATATCAAATCCTGCCAGATTCATGGGGTAAAGGTTTGCAATAAATTTCTGATTTAAAATTTCTATTCTTGCTCCCTGCAAGATTTCAGAAATCTTAATGGTTTCTCCATTGGCTGTCTCTACTAGACATTCTTGTGTAAGTTTAGTTAATGGTTGATTAAGTAATTTGCAAAATGAAGTATTAATAAAACTTTGGTTCGCACCAGAGTCAAATAATACTTTAGCAAAAACATCATTAACTAAAAACGTACCAGTGATCACATCCGGGATCATCTTTGCTTCTTCTGCAGTCAGAACAAACGCTCTAGCATTTTTGGTATTCTTGTTGTTCGTAGCCGGAGCTAATTTCGGACAGTTAGGCTTGATATGACCTTGTTCTCCGCAGTTGTAACATATCCTATTGTTAGCTTTCTTCCTGCAGTCTTCTTCCTTGTGTCCCAATATTTTGCAAAAGTTACAGTATATAGAGCATTTTCCTGAATGCTTCCTTTTGCAATTCTTACAGTAGGGTGTAGAGGTAGAACCTGTATTTTTCCCACGGTTAAAATTTCCAGAACGAAATTCTTGTGTGAGCTTCTGGGTTAGGTTCCTCATTTGATCCTCTTCTCGGGTACGGACTAATTCATCTGTCAAGGTATTGGCTAATTCTACAGCTTCTTCTATAGTTTGAGGTCTAGCTGCCTTGACTACATGTCTGATTTCTCCAATTAATCCCCAGATATAACGGGAGATTAATACTGGTTCAGGTGAAGCAAGGGTGGGCACTATTCTAGCATATTCAAAGAATAACTTAGTGTATCCCTTACTATCTACACCAGTCATCCTAAGGTTTAGGAATTTGTTTGCTATTTATTCCTTCTCATTAGGTGGGCAGAATTTCCTTTCTACCTTGTCCTTAAACTCCTCCCATTCCATATTGTAAGTTCTATCACTTCCCCTTGATTGGAGGATAGTGTTCCACCATTCTAGTGCTGAATTCTTAAACAGATTGGAAGCAAATAGTATCTTGTATTCTTCTGCGCACTTACTTATTCTTAAGACTGCCTCAGTCTTCTCTATCCAGCGTAGGGTTGCAATGGCCCCTTCATTTCCCGAGAATTCCATTGGTTTACAAGACCAGAATTCTTTATAAGAACAACCATAAGGCATGGTTCTTCTTCTTTTGGGAATGGGCACTTGAAGTAAAGGTCCATTGTTCACGCTGTTTTCAGGTTCGGTTGGTCGTTTACTACTATGTTTACTCTTGTTATCGGCTTCCCTAACCGTTTGGATAATAAATGGCATTGCATCTATTATTCCTTGTGCTACTATGTGTTGGATAGCACTGTTGTCCACTTGATTTCCATTGTTATCATGATTCAGATTATCATTATTCAGATTATCGTCATTCTGAATTTCCGGGTTATTATCCAAATTCACTTGATTTACTGGATCTGCCATCGGAATTTTAAACATTTGCCAATTATTAATATTACAAAATAATTAATAGTTTAGGCAACAACCACACAATACACACATTAGTCAAAAGCGTCGAGCATTGCGACTTTACTCTATTCATATATAGTATGCGTCAAATACACACTAAAACAGGAATTAAATTACAATACTATTATGCCTCGTTAACCACGAAGTGGTCTATACTATGATAGATTTATTATTATTATTACACATATATTTTATTTATTTTATTATTATTACCAACTTCACCATCACCTTCATGGTTATGGATTTCCCCAGAAATCCATCTGACGCTCATCGTATTTCCATACGAGTTGCTCTCCTACATATCTCATCCTCTCACTACTTTCTATGATTTCTTCTCCGAAATTTCGGAGTTCTTGCAAGTTCTCTGCACTCGTTGGGGGTGCAGGTGCTGGTATTGGATCTGGATACTGAGGTACTGGATTCTCCTGAGGGTATGGATTCTCCAAAATCTCCCTAATGTATTCATCGTTGTCATAATAGGGATCTAGACGGTCCAAATCTGGATACGCTGCTAAGTTCGGCAAGGTTTCTTCGTTTAAGTGATAGTGTGGCACATAATCCCTAAGATCATCGAACCATGGATCATAATTTGGGTCTAAGGGATTAGGGACTGGTATCCTAGGTATTTCCTCAGGGTTGAAATCATGCATTTCTACCTCCATTGGCTGAGTTGGAATTAAAGGTAAGGGTTGTGGGGCTACTAGTTGTTCCAGACTTGGGTCAGCAGCAGTTGTAGCTAGGATATGGAAATTGGCTAAGCTCCTATTAAGCACATCCTGTGTATGGTCATCTGACTCTTGCTTAGCGACTGCTAGAACTCTTTGCTATTTCAACTTTCGCATTCTTTTCCTACGCGCAAACGCTTCCTTACTGAACCATCCTCTCTTCTTCTGAGGGAATTGCTCTTCAGACTGAGCTTTAAAGGTAAACATCCCTTCTTCCTGATCATCTACATACCCAGAGAGGGCAGGCTGGAAAGAAGTACCTTCACTACTAGGTGAATCAGACAACTGACGATATGCGTCTAAGGGTCCTTGATCACTCATACTGTAAACTAACAAATAGTCAAATAACACAAAACACATAATCGCATAATTTATTTCCTAACACAAAATTTAAAATTTAAGTGTCAGCAAAACACTTATTTGGCTTAGACCAATGGCTAGGCTCTGATACCACCTTCTGTCGCAACCCCCGATCCCTTATCTGTCCCGAGAACGGGCGGACGCGAACTCAGAGTTTTGGTGGTATCAGTATGTTAATTTGGCAGCGGAAATTTCATCAGGACTGTAGTTAGGAAATGCTTTTCAGAGTAAAACCACCATACTTTAGATTAATAATCACATGTGTAAAACCCAAGTTTCTTTATTACAATACATTTATAGGGATAAACCCTATTTTATTGAATTTAAAACATCGTCTTTTTGGTAACTTTTATAGCCACATTTTTCCAAGCCGTCAGTGCTCTCCAGCTGGCTTTTTACTAATTGGCTGTCACATTGTGTTACCTGAAACGCGTTTTAAAAACATTTGTCAGTGGGAAATACTGGTGTGTGAATCCCAGTTTAATCAAGAAACATTTTATCAATTAACACAGTATTGAGAGCGATCACATTGTTTATTTCTACATAATTACTCATTCAGTACTGTCAATCCTGACTGGTGGGTCATATTACACATTGGCTAACTCGTCGTCCAATGGTAACGTGTTCCACATTTTGTATACAAAACCCCAACATACCGGCAGTAATTGAAGAACTACAAAGACTCAATCACTGCTTAATCACGTTGTAAAGTAATTAAGATTTTGTAAAATAGTTCACAAAAAGGTTTAAAAAAAAGCGGATAAACTCACATTGCTATCTTAGACTTCGTGTAAGGGTTTCCTGGGATTAATCTACAATTTACACAAATGTACATAGGTTAGTATAATAACCCTTTGATTATATTAATGATACCCTCCCCGAGACGGTATTCCAACAACTACGTCGGGCAGAACCACGACAGTTGTTACGGAACCCTAAATCGATCGGGCAGCGTCTCTAATACAAAACTGGGGTTATAATACTTACAACGGAGCAGAACCTCGCTAATTAGGGGGTATAAGACTCGGGAATTATGCCTATAATGTGAGAATTCGAGATATAGAAAAGAATTTGAATGATTTGAGTTGAAGCCCGAGGCCTCCTTTATATAGGGCCTGATTTCAGCTTTTACGCGGCCCGCGTAAATGTTAACAAAGGGCTACGCGGCCCGCGTCAAACCCGCTCAAAGGCGTAGCTGATCCGGGTCAGCTTATAGGTTCAACACGAGTCGGACACGTGTCAGCACCGGGCTGCGCCACATTCTTGATCTCTAGCGGCCCGCGTAAGGGTTAAGGGGTCCTTTACGCGGCCCGCCTGAACCCCAAAATTGATTTTTTAATTAATTTTAATAATATTTAAGGTATTCGAGGTCCGTTTTCATGTATGGGGCATATTTTAGGACATATTGGGATATTTTAAAATATATTGGGGTGTCGAAAAATATTCAGGAGAGTGTCGGTTTAAATTAAGGTTGTTATACACGCATCCCTCAACTTCTTAGTGTTAGGGCAAACACAACATATCTTCTTCTTTGGCTTTGTTTCAGGGGATATTTACGAAAATGTCATTTGACCAACGTTCTTTACGAAAATGTCACGTTCATGCGTCCGTGGACGGACTCCTCCACATGGGATGCGTCCCGATGCAAGGGATGCGTCGGGGAGGCATGGAATGCGTTGGGGAGGCATAGGATGCGTCTGGGAGGGCATGGGATGCGTCGGGGAGGGCATGGGATGCGTCGGGGATGGACTCTTCAACATTTGAAAGGAGACGTGTCAGCTCCTCGTTCATGGACTCTTCAAGGTGACGCACAGACCCCTCCCATGTGGAGGAGTCCGTCAACGGACGCATGAACGTGATATTTTTGTAAAGAACGTTGGTCAAATGACATATTCGTAAATTTCCCTTGTTTCAGACTCCACCACAATGGTTGAACCTTCATCTTTTTGCGCTTTGGTTCATCTTAAAGCAGATGGAAAAACTTGTGTCTGTAACCCGGTCATGATTAAAACTTCCTGAATAATAAAAAAGTTTAAACATTAATTCTTACCTCCAAATTGAAAAACCAGAAATTTTAATTTGAAATTACAAGGTAAGAAACAAGTTCTTCAACAAAATAATAATAATAATAATAATAATAATAGTAATAGTAATAGTAAATTGCCAAAATCGTCCATGAGGTTTAGGCCTATTTGCCAGTTTCATCCAAAATTATTTTTTTTTATGCCAAACAGCCCTTCACCTTTGACATTTTTTGCCATTTTCATCCAAATCACTAACTTAGTTTAGTTTTCAGTTAATTGTCAAAATTGTCCCTGAGGTTTGGGCACATTTGCCATTTTCGTCCAAAATAACACTTTTGTACCAAATTGCCCCCAACGGTTGTAACTTTTTGCTATTTTCATCCAAACCACTAACTTAGTTTATTTTTTCTGTTAAGTTGAGGATATTTGGATGAAACTGGCAAATATAAAACCATAGGGACTATTTTTGCAATTTACTCACACCCTTTTTAATTTCTTTTATTTATTTTTTTTTGTAACATATATAATAAAAAAAATATACATGGCGTTTTTAGGAAAAAAAATTAATAGTTTTGTCACATAATTTTTATAAATTTTCATCCAAATCACTAGCTCAGTTTATTTTTTCTGTTAAGGTGAAGGATGTTTTAAATTTTATAAATTATGACAAAAATTAATTTACAGCTTCTTTATATAAATCAGTTTTATAAAGAGAAAACGTCATTGGTGTGCAACAAATAACAATCGATTACAACTTTTAGTATTTATCAGTTGTAAAGATAGAAAAAAATTGTAAAACGTTACATATTTTTTAAATGTTTTGAGCACCTAGAAAATATCTTGGTAGAAATAAAATATTTATTTAATTAAGATTATGAGTGTAAATAACTAATACTTATTCTGAGTGTCTTGAGTAAAGAAACTTTCGGTTCATAGCATTATAATTACAATTTGGTGGGTAATTTTAAGGTTTGGTAACGATACGTTGTTTGATAGGGGGGGGGGGACTGACTTCTGTTTTTCCTTAGGAGTGAATTTAAAATAGTAGAAAATAAATTACAAACTTGGTACATATGATAAGATTTTTTATTTGACATTTTTCAATAAGGTCACCAGCATTTTAGTTTTATAATATTTAGAGGTTTAAGTAGAATTTATTTTTATAAAATTGATCTATATAAAAAATTAGAAATTAATTTTTGTTTTAGTTTATAAACATCATTCGCCTTAATAGAAAAATTAACTTAGTTAGTGGTTGGATGAAAAATTATAAAAATTATGTGAGAAAGCTATTATTTTTTTCATATAAAAATTGCATGTATATTCTTTTTTTATTATATATGTAACAAAATTAATTAAATAAAAAAAATTAAAAGAGTTTGAGTAAATTGCCAAAATCATCCCGGTGGTTTTATATTTGGCAGTTACATCCGAATATCCTCAACTTAACAGAAAAAACAAACTAAGTTAGTAGTTTGGATGAAAATGGCAAAAAGTTGCAAATGTTGGGGGCAATTTGGTACAAAAGTGTCATTTTGGACAAAAATGGCAAACCTGCCCAAACCTCAGGGACGATTTTGGCAATTAACTCTTTAGTTTTTATGTTATGTTGAAAGATATTTGGATGAAACTGGCAAATATAAAACCTCAGGGACGATTTTGGCAATTTACTCAAGCTCTTTTTAATTTCTTTTATTTAAGAGTAAATTTATGTTTTCGTCCCTGAGGTTTGTCAATTTTAACTAGTTTAGTCCAAAAATCTAATTTATAACAAATTCAGCCCTGAAGTTTGCATTTCTTAACGCTTTTCATCCCTAAGTTTTGCATTTCTTAATGCTTTTCATCCCTAAGAATTAAATGAAAAAGCACCCTAAGGGATGAAAAGCGTTAAGAAATGCAAACTTCAGGGCTGGATTTGTTATAAATTACATTTTTTGACTAAACTAGTTAAAATTGACAAACCTCAGGGACGAAAACAGAAATTTACTCTTTATTTAATTAATTTTCTCACATATATATAAAACAAAATATACATGCAGTTTTTATAAAAAAAATTAATAGTTTTCTCACATAATGTTTATAAATTTTCATTCAAACCACTAACTCAGTTTATTTTTTCTGTTAAGGTGAAGGATGTTTTAAGTTTTATAAATTAAAATAGAAATCAATATCCAGATTTTTTATATAGATCAGTTTTATAAAGAGAAAACGATATATAAAATAAATATCAATGGTGTGTGGCACATAACAATCGATTACAACTTTTAGTATTTAATCAAGTGTAGAGATAGAAAAAATATTGTAAAACGTTACATATTTTTAAATGTGTTGAGCACCTAAGAAATACGTTGGCAGAAATAAAATATTTATCTAGTTAATATTATAAGGGTAACTAACTAATATTTATTCCAAGTGGTTTGAGTAAAAAAAACTTTTGGTTCATGGCATTATACTTACTATTTGGTGGGTAATTTTAAGGTTTGGTAACGATACGTTGTTTGGTAAGGGAGGGGGCAGTGGCTTCTGTTTTTTGTTAGGAGCGAATTTAAAAGAGTAGAATATAAATTACAAACTTGGTACATATGATAAGATTTGTTTATTTGACATTTTTCTATAAGGTAACTAACATTTTAGTTTTATAAAATTTAGAGGTTGGAAGTAGATTTTATTTTTATAAATCTGGTGTATATCAAAAATTGGAAATTAATTTTTGTCTTACTTTATAAAATTTAAAAGATCCTTCACCTTAATAGAAAAAATATCCTAGTTAGTAGTTGAATGAAAATTTATAAAAATTATGTGATAAAACTATTATTTTTTTATAAGAACTGCATGTATATTATGTTTTATATATATGTGACAAAATTAATTAAATAAAAGAAATTAAAAACAATTTAAGTAAATTACCAAAATCGTCCCTGTGGTTTTATATTTGTTAGTTTCATCCAAATATCATTCAACTTAACAGAAAAAATAAACTAAGTTAGTGGTTTAGATGAAAATGGCAAAAAAATGCCAAAGGTGAATGGCTATTTGGCACAAAAAAAGTCATTTTGGATGAAACTGGCAAACATGCCTAAACCTTAGAGATAAATTGTGGTAATTTACTCTAATAATAATAATAATAATAATAATTAAAACAACAAAAATTACAAAGATGCTGATAAATCTATCATTAAAAAGAAAGACCTTAAACCTATAAAAACCCAATTGGATACCATACGAAGAATAAACATTCATCGGTGTAGAGAAATTAAACGATGCATACCTTTGTTGATGGAGGAGGAAGGAGAAATGGAGAGCAAAGGGAGAGTTTAAAGTTTAAAGAGGCGACTTGAGACTCAAATGACGTGTTGCGTTTAAACGCTGCACAAGAAAAACTTGTATTGAATCTTGTGTGTTCTGGACCGTGGCACGTTGTATAATGAAACTAGGATTAAACACCCCCACGTTGCGACGGGGACATAATGGTTAACGTTAAAGTGTTTGCGTTGTGTGTTCGATGTGATTTGAATATATGTAACGTATGTAACACCCAAAAGTGCGTTAAGCAAAAAGGGATCGAGTATACTCATAGCGATGATTGTTAATGGATTGAAGGGAGCGCTAGAGTGAGATCAGCCTGATCAGAACGATAGAGTAAGCGAAGAATGGTGCGTAAAACGGTGCAAGTGAAACAAAGTGACGAGTGGTCATCCGGCCGGATGGCAATTGTTGGAACTTTTGAGATCGTTCAAACTTGTACTGGATTAGTTTTGTAAAAGTTTGTAGCTTATTTCATAGTCTAGGGGCTTATTTTGTAATTTCATGAAACTAGCAAACCTGACTTGGTGTAGTTAAGATTCCAGCATAATTATAATTATGCTGGCAAGTCAGGTCCTTTATAAGCCCAAGCATTGTAGCACTAGCCAAGCTTTTGGCTCTTTGGTGAATGAAATGTTGTTTACATTAAATCTCTTGATTGTGTTCTCTAATCAGATTTCCAAGGTGCTTTATTGATTCATATACTTGTTTGGATTCAATACAACACTTGTTGTATTCATCAATCCATTAGCTTCATCTTCATTCTTGATTGTTCTTAACTTTTTCATAGTTCAAACACTTAATCAATAGGTGTTTTGGACTAAAACAACCAACCACTGTGATCCGGATTGATATTGGGATCTACAGCAATCCGAACGGATGGCCATTCGGTCGGATTGACACCTCGTTTGGGATGCATGTGTTTGTGTATGATGGCTTGTCCTTTGAAGTTTTCGTTGTAGCATTTTCCAAAACAAGAAAGGTTTCTACCATCCAAGTCATCCGTGTGGATTGCCGTTCGATCGGATGGCAATCCGATCGGATAGCAATCCGTTTGGTGACGGGTTCGTTTTGGAAAGTTGTTAAGTTTGAAAGTTTGCGGTTTAATTGAGACGGTATGACATCAGGGTAAACAATAGGAACTCCATCAAGCCCGAGTCGTCCGATCGGACGGGAATCACCCCAATCTGATCAGAAACTGTTCTTGACGGTTGTTCGTGTTTAACCCGAAATCGGTTGTCTCTTTGATAGAAATCAGATCTTGAACCGACACATCACTAGGAATGAGTAGAAAATCAGAACAAGGTCCGGTTCTATCGGAATTAAGTGTAAAAGAGTTGAAAGAAATAGAATAAACCATCTTTCACTCCTGTTAACTTAGAAAACATTTAGATTTAGATGAAAACATAGTTTAATCCTGTGGAAATCGTTCAGATCTAAGTTGTTCTTGGTGGAATGATGCCAACACTTGAAGTTCATAAGAACATCACGATAACGTCACCCAAGAACACCTCAAATCCATTGATTTCATGGTTAAAAGTTGAGATTCGAAGGTGAAAAAGATGAAGAATTACGTGTAGATCATAGAAGTACAAGGCTTGAGTTGAAATCTTACCGGAATCGCGAGAAATCGAGAGAGAAGTGCATTGGAACGGACTGGTTCGAGTGAGAGTGCTGTCACATCAAATGATGTGACAGGAGGGGTATTTATAGGGTTTCCAAAAGAGGTAAGGGCACAAGTGTCGAGTGGATCACTGATCGGATGGCAGTCCGATCAGATGGCGACCCGATCGGTTGGCCGTCCGATCGAGTGGTCACTCGATCGAGTGGCTCTGGCGAGTTGGGTTTTGTGTTTTCGTTTCGTGCATTGGGCGTTGTGATGCGATTTGAGTGAGCGATGCGATAGTATTAACCATTAATCCTAACTACTATATCTAACATACAATCACTATAAATAACTTGCGTTTAGCGTTTACGATTAGATTGCGATTTGATAGAGTTGGAATTGTGTTTCGAGTAATCTCCACAAAACATAAATAAACATGCACAAGTAACACATAAATAACACACACACGTAAAACAATATCAAGAACGCATAATTCAGGTTGCGATGCGATTAGCGATAAGTCGATTTAGCGATTAAAATGCGATTAAATAACGACTAGTAATAGATACTCCACATAATACAACTAAAGCAAATAAATAAATAAAAGAGTTCGATTACAAGTCATTGACGTACAATCATTAGTCAAGCAAGGAGTGGCAGATCGCTATTAGCAATCTTTTCTTCCTTCGACTTTGTCCTTGACTTTGACTTCCCGAAACACGGGGTGTTACAGTCTCCCCTACTTTGGGAAATTTCGTCCCGAAATTTAAGAAGTGGACGTATCAAACAATTGCGGGTACTTCGCCTTCATATCACTTTCGAGTTCCCAGGTGAACTCGGCGCCGCGTTTGCCTTCCCAGCGAACCTTCACAATGGGAATGCGTGAGCGTCGGAGTACCTTGGTTTCTCAGCCCATGATCTCGACAGACTTTTCCACGAAGTGTAATGTTCCGTCCACTTGCAGATCCTCGAGAGGGACATGTAACTCCTGGTCGACTAGACACTTTCTGAGGTTCGAAACGTGGAAAGTCGGGTGAACATTACTCAGTTCCTCCGGTAGTTCGAGTCTATAGGCCACTTTACCAATCCTTTCCAGAATTTTAAAGGGTCCAACATATCGAGGCGCGAGCTTTCCTTTCTTGCCGAATCTGATCACTCCCTTTAAAGGTGCAACCTTTAAGAGTACGTGATCGCCAACCTCAAATTCAAGGGGCTTGCGGCGTCTATCGGCGTAACTTTTCTGACGACTCCAAGCTTTCAGTAGATTGTCTCGAATTTAGAGGATTTTGTCAGTCGTTTCTTGCAAAAGCTCGAGACCGGTAATTTGCGCGTCTCCGATCTCGTGCCATACAATAGGCGATCGACATCTTCTTCCGTATAATGCGTCAAATGGTGCCATTTGAATGCTAGAATGATAACTGTTATTGTACGAGAATTCGACAAAAGGTAAGTACGCGTCCCAATTACCACCGAAATCTATGACACACGAGCGAAGCATGTCTTCAAGGGTGCGAATCGTTCTTTCAGTCTGACCGTCGGTTTGGGGATGGAAAGCGGTACTTAGATTAAGCGTAGTACCGAGAGCAGATTGAAACGTTTCCCAAAGACGCGAGGTAAACCGACCATCATGGTCAGAGATGATGTCGCGAGGCGTCCCATGTCGACAAATGATCTCGTCGGTGTAGATTCGTGCTAATCGCTCTACCTTATAGTCTTCTCGTATTGGCAGAAAATGAGCAGATTTAGTCAAACGGCCAACGACAACCCAGATGCTGTCGTGACTTGATGGCGTGCGCGGTAGTTTCGTTATGAAGTCCATAGGTATACTTTCCCATTTCCACATAGGGATCTCGGGTTGGACGAGTAAGCCAGAGGGTCTTTGATGCTCGGCCTTGACTTTCGAGCAAGTCAGGCACTTCGAAACATAGATAGCAATTTCCTTCTTCATGCCCGGCCACCAGTTGTCACACCCCAACCAATGGCGGAATCATCGGATTAGGACTAGTTCGAGATTGCAAGAGACTTCATAACGCTACTAGTGACAATATTTAATTCAACCAATTTCATTTCATAAATAAATTGTCAACATTACAAGAGTTTCAAGTAACAACATTGTTCAACATAACATAACAAAATTGATACAACACTTTAAACCTAACGTCTAAGTGAGTATCTAGTCATCTTTGATAGTCCAATTTCATAGCATCAACAATCCTCAACCTGTAACATGTTTAAAATACAATTCAATGCAAAAGCAAAGGCGAGTATACAAGTTTATGAATAAGTATAAGTATAAAAGTTTAAAATGAATCCACATGGCAACTTAGTTTATACAAGATAACATGGCATGCGGTATTTCTAGTCAACCCTCTGTTTATGCAATATGATATAATTCAACATGACCACTAGTCTACGGGCGGTGCGTTACTCCTATAGCGCTATACATGTCAAATGGAGGCTCGTATAAAGCTAATGACTATAGTACATCACATAAGTATGGTCCACGTATAAGCATCAAGTATAACAACATAGTATTCATGTATAAGGATTGTTTTCGTGCATTGCATAAAGAATAAGTTTAAGTGTGTTTTAATAATGTAACATGTTACACCCCAAAAAGTGGTAAACATAAAAGGGGGTTGCGAGTATACTCACGGTTTTGCAAGTCTTCTACTTGAATCCGCGAGTGAGTTGTTGATTAGGAGGTTGGAACACCAAGTCCTTCTACACGAAGAAACGAAATGTATGAGTTTCGGAGATTAACCGTAGATTAGGGATTTCGTAATTTAAATCACAAGAACATATGTATACGAAAGTAATCATCCATGAACACAAGTACTTGTTTTGACACTATGAAACCTCAAGGGTTAATGTTTTCATGAGTGGTATACTCATTAGAATCGTATAAGTCTTATGTCTTAGATGATGTTATTCCAACACTTTGACGAATGAACACAAGTTCACCATCAAGGTCCGAACAGTGAATATTACATACATATAAGTATTATTTAGGTTATATATCATTATGACCAATATTTCAAGCATGAGGTAGAAGATTATATCTTCATTTAGGTACCTTTAAGTATCATGGAAATCATGTAGGTGGTAGGAAGAACAAGCTTCCATTTAGGTACCTCTAGTGTTCAACACTACACTTGATGTAAAAACATACAAGGAGGGTTATGAACTAAGATTAATACAAGAATGTAAACAACTACACTATGAGAAATCATCAAGCAATGTGGGGATTTTATGTTGGACAACCCAAGTTAGTCCATAATCACACCTTCATCAAGCTTGAAGCTTGAACATTACTTGTGGGTCAAAAAACCCTAAACAAAACAGAAAGTATATGAGGTTTAACCTCTGATTTTGTATGTCACAGCCCTATTTTTAAGCCCAACTAACCATAAAAGTGGTTATGCGCATAAGGACGTGGGTTTGAGTGAGTTAAACTCAAGTTTAAGCAAGTATTAGTAAAGATAAATGAAATCAGATTCAAACAGTGAACTTTGGAGCCTATTTTCCAGACTTCCAGGGACTTATTCACTGTAGAATACCCATAGAATCGAAGCTAAGGTCGATCTAAGTGTTCTGGAAAAAGAATGAGCTCAAATGGACAAGAAATGAAGAAGTTATGCTCACTTTAGTGGAGCTTGATGTTTCTGTCCGAACTTGAACTTGCAGCTACGATTTTCGGAGCTTGAGAGTGATTTGAGAGTGTTTGTAAAGTGCAAATGACTTGGGAGGCACTTGGTATTTATAAGGAAGTGATTAGGGTTGGTTTTGGTGGGTTATTTAATGCTAAAACGAGTTTAAACTTCAAACAACACCCAAAATCGCGCTCAAATTCATGGCTGATCAAAGGAGTCTGATCTGGGGGTTTTCTCGCGGGCCACGTAGTGAATAGGGCAAGTTTACGCGGGCCGTGACAAGGGAGGAGGGCCAAGTTTCATTTTACAAATAGGCCCCTGAAGTTTGTTATTTTGTGTTTTTAAGTGATTTAGGGACTAGTTTCGCCATACAAGCATACTTTAAGGCCAATTAAAGTATGAGGAACATAAACCAAGTATAATTAAGCGTATGAAGGTCGTATTTATGTATTGTTTATGATCGAAACACGTTTTATGCATAAGTTTCACATATATGCAAGTTTGGCACATAGTTTCCAAGAATTATGAATAAGCATCAATTGTTTCACGAAATTGAACGTATGAGCATGTATAAAGTATGTATAACATGAATTTAACAAAATAAGAGTTTTATTTATGATCCAAGTCTCGGATTTTACAATGGTTACAAAGAAAGAACGATTACAAGAACACAAAGTTTCCAAAAATAGAAATACAAGCAAGACTTTCTAATTATGGAAAGTATGAAGAAGCAGGGCGTTACAGTCTCCCCTCCTTTAGGGAATTTCGTCCCGAAATTTAGGTAGATGGAACGTCGAACAGGTATGGATACTTGGTCTTCATATCACTCTTAAGTTCCCAAGTAAATTCAGCGCCACGTTTTCCTTCCCATCGAACCTTGACGATAAGAATTCGACCGTGCCTCAGTTGCTTGACTCCTCGGTCCATGATTTCGACCTGTTTTTCAATGAAGTGAAGCGTTTCGTTGACTTGTAAGTCTTCGAGAGGAACTTGTAGACCTTCGTCAGCTAGACACTTCTTCAAATTGGATACGTGGAAGACAGGGTGTACATTATTGAGTTCTTCAGGCAGGTCCAGTCTATACGCAAGCTTGCCAATCCTTTCGAGGATCTTGAAAGGACCAACGTAGCAGGGTGCGAGTTTCCCTTTCTTTCCAAATTGAACTACGCCCTTCCAAGGGGATACCTTGAGAAGCACAAAGTCACCTGTCTCGAATTCCAAAGGTTTGCGACGCTTGTCGGCGTAACTCTTTTGTCGACTCCTGGCTTTCAATAAGTTGTCTCGAACCTGTAATATCTTGTCCGTCGTCTCTTGTATGAGCTCAGAACCAGTGATTTGAACTTCACCAATCTCGTGCCAACAAATAGGCGAACGGAACTTGCGACCATACAATGCTTCGAAAGGTGCTATTTGAATACTCGCATGATAACTGTTATTGTACGAGAATTCGACCAAAGGCAAGTGTGAATCCCAGTTGCCACCAAAATCTATTACGCATGAACGAAGCATATCCTCTAATGTTTGGATAGTACGCTCGGTTTGTCCGTCTGTCTAAGGATGGAAAACGGTGCTAAGGTTAAGAACAGTACCCATAGCAGATTGAAAGGTTTGCCAAAGACGAGACGTAAACGAGCATCACGATCAGAAATGATGTCAATGGGGATACCATGACGACAAATGATCTCATCAGTGTAGATTCTAGCCAATTTCTCGACTTTGAAATCTTCACGAATGGGAAGGAAGTGAGCTGATTTGGTCAATCGATCAACGATCACCCAAATACTGTCATGACCAGATGAAGTACGAGGAAGTTTAGTGATAAAATCCATGGTAGTGCTCTCCCATTTCCAGACAGGAATTTCTGGCTGTTCGAGCAAACCAGAGGGACGTTGATGCTCAGCTTTCACTTTTGAGCATGTGAGACATTTCGAGACAAAAGTGGCTATATCCTTCTTCATTCCAGGCCACCAATAGGATGCTCGCATATCATGGTACATCTTGTCGGCACCAGGGTGAATAGAATATTTCGTATGATGTGCCTCCTTCATCAGGAATTCTCGAAGGTTACCACGATCAGGAATCCAGATTCGATCGAGATAGTATGGAATACCATCGGACTTGGTTACGAGGCTTTCTTCAGCACCACATCGCATATCGTCGTAGAGGTTACCCTCGTTAACAAATGAATATTGAGCGTCACGTATGCGGTTATGAAGATCATGGATGAGTTGGAAACAACATACACTCTTGACATGAGTTTTATGACTAAAAGCGTCGGCTACTACATTCGCTTTACCTGGATGGTATTTGATTTCACAGTCGTAGTCATTTAACAGTTCCACCCAACGACGTTGACGCATATTCAGTTCCTTTTGGTCGAAGATGTGTTGAAGGCTCTTATGGTCGGTGAAGACCACACACTTAGTACCATAAAGGTAGTGTCGCCAAATCTTCAATGCAAAAACAACTGCGCCAAGTTCAAGGTCGTGAGTAGTATAGTTCTTTTCATGTATTTTGAGTTGTCTCGACGCATATGCGATGACCTTGTCTCGTTGCATAAGTACACAACCAAGTCCAAGGTTTGATGCATCACAATATACGGCGAAGTCGTCGTTACCATCAGGAAGCACAAGAATAGGAGCATTACAAAGCATCTCCTTGAGTGTTTGAAAAGATTCCTCTTGTTCGGGACCCCAAACAAAAGGTTTCTCTTTTTTAGTCAAAGAAGACAAAGGAACAACGATCTTCGAGAAGTTAGAGATAAAGCGACAATAATAACCAACAAGATTGAGGTCAAACGAACGAATTTCAGACGGAGATTTAGGTGCGATCCAGTTCTTCATAGCTTCAATTTTAGCGGGGTCAACGCGAATACCAAGTTCGTTGACAGTATGACCAAGGAATTGAACTTCTTTTAACCAAAATTCACACTTGGAGAATTTGGCGTATAGATGTTCAGTACGAAGGAGTTGAAGCATGAGACGTAAGTGTCGCTCGTGCTCTTCTTGTGTCTTGGAATAGATAAGAATATCGTCGATGAAAACGATCACGAAACGGTCCAAGTACGCTTTGAAGACGCGGTTCATCGAATCCATGAAAACAGCAGGTGCTTTGGTCAGACCAAAGGGCATGACCACGAACTCGTAATGACCATAACGTGTACGAAAAGCAGTTTTAGGTACATCTTCTTCGAGGACTCGAAGTTGATGGTAACCAGAACGAAGATCGATCTTTGAAAAGCAGGTCGCGCCTTGCATTTGATCGAAGAGGTCATCGATGCGAGGAAGGGGGTATCGGTTTTTGACAGTAAGCTTGTTGAGCTCACAATAGTCAATGCACATACGGAATGGCCCATCTTTCTTTTTGACGAATAAAATGGGAGCGCCCCAAGGAGAAGTACTAGGGCGTATAAAGCCTTTATCCAGAAGCTCTTGAAGTTGACTCGAGAGCTCTTGCATCTCAGAGGGTGCTAAATGGTAAGGAGACTGAGCGACGGGCGTAGCGCCTGGCACTAAATCGATACGAAAGTCGACAGAACGAGTAGGAGGCGGACCAGGGAGATCGTCGGGAAACACATCGGGAAAATCACGTACGACGGGGACGTCGCTTATGCTTGGGCCTTTATCCTTCTTTTCCATAATATGGGCGAGAAAGGCAAAGGTACCCTTACGTAAGCATTTGTTCGCTTGGATACACGACATAAGCTTGAGACCTTGAGAAGGTTTCTCGCCATACACGTGTAGAGAATCGCCGTTTGGAATGGGAAGATGGATAAACTTTTCAGAACAAACAACTTCAGCACGAACTCGCCTAAGCCAGTCCATGCCTACTATGATGTCAAAGCTACCCATTTGCATAGGTATAAGATCGATTGAGAATGTATGGTCGTTAAGAATCAAGGAACAATTGGAAAGGATGGAATCGACAGCGACATATTTACCATCAACAACTTCGACAGCAAAAGATTTTGGCAACTTAGAGCGTTTACACATAAGCAATTGTTCAAATTCTAACGAAACAAAACTTCTATCGGTGCCAGTATCAAATAGAAAAGAAGCATAAAATGGTTCATAAGGAACGTACCAGTAATGACATCGTTTACATTCTGAGCCTGAGCGGCAGTGATGACAAAAGCTCAGCCTCTAGCAGGTCGTTGAGCTTGTTGTTGTTGTTGTGGCGGTTGCTACTGCTGCTGCTGTTGTTGAGGCTGATAATGCTGGGGGCAAACATTGGCGAGATGATTGAGATCACCACACTTGAAGCATGCTCGCACAGGAGCAACTTGAGGTTGAGCCTGGATAGGAACATGGTTTGCAACGATAGCTTGGTTCTGGTTGTTTTGGGCTTGAGGGAGGTTTCGACATCGGTTAGCAAAATGACCATACCTCTGGCAGTTGGCACATTTGCGACAGGGTGCGTTGGTAGGATGATGAAACAAACAGCTAGTACATTTCGGATGAGATCCAACGTAACCTGGTCTCGGTGGTTCAGTGTTTGCGGGTGCAACGACGGCTACAACTTGTAAAGGTTGTGGGTTTGGCGGAGTGACGACCGCATAATTCTGGCTTGAAGCCTTCCGCTTCTTGCCTTTGTTCTTCTTGGTTTGGGGGGATGAAGGTTCAACAATGCTGGTAGTATCGGTGGTATCGGTGACGGCTTGGTGAGCACTCTTCGACGGAGCCTTGTCGAAGGTTCCATGAAGAACGCAGTTGTTGTTAAGTTTGGTGGCTATACGAAAAGCATCTTCGATGGTTTGGGGGCTAGCAGAGACAAGGTGGTTTGTCAGGGACGGTGCAACACAACGAATGAATTTCGCTATGGTCTTGGGGACGGAGTCGACTTGTCCAGGACAGAGGACACTGAGTTGTTTAAAGCGCGTAATCAGACCATCCATGTCGCTCCCCTTCTGAGTAAGGTTCCAAAATTCGTTCTCCAACTTTTGGAGTTTGTGGGGAGGATAGAAGTGGTCTTTCATAAGCTGCTTGAGTTCGTCCCAAGGCATAGCATGCGCAACATTGTTTCCCCTCTTGTTGCATTCTGTTGTCCACCATTTGAGTGCCTTTTCACGGAACACCCCAGTTGCGTTCAAGGTTCTTAGTTCATCAGGGCATCCACTTTGCAGGAAAGTAAGCTCAATCGCGTCAAACCAATTCATCATGGCGGTAGCGCCATTTTTGCCAGTAAACTCTAAGGGTATACAAGCCATGAATTGCTTGAATTGGAAGGTCGAATTGGGTGTTTCCACCTTTGAATCCACAGAACCATGTGGAGAGTCGGGGTTAGGTTGAAGCTTGCTCACAATTTCGGGTATTACCTTGGCCATTTGCTTGGCCATGGATTTCATACAATCCTTTTTCGACATGGATTCAGAGTTAGCGTTGGAGGTCGAACCCTTCTTTGACTTGGAGTCGGAGGTGGATTCCTTCTTGTTTTTCTTTGTCAATTTCTTTGACACGGCGTTGGACGACATCTAAGAATTTAAAGAGAAGGAACGGATGAGACTTGATCATAAATTGAAAATAAGTTTTGCATGTATAAGCATGTATGCATCATGTATCACGTATAATTCAAACAAGTGTAAGATTTCAACACGTAGTCACAAGTATAAACACATGAGAATGCGTATAAAGAGTATAAGTTTGGTTTGTTCACGAGGATTATCATCGTTTTTTATTGCGCGAGACGTGCGAATTGTGTAACGGTTTTGAAACGAACGAGGTAACAAGTATAAAATCACATATAAATTGAATCACATAAAAGAGAGGCTCATAAAACATAGGATTGTTTCGGGTAGAGAAACGTCGACTATTCCAAAGTGAATCGAAAGTCCTTTCAAATTAGAGAAACGTGCTTTGGCCTATAGGTAAGATATTCTCGTCGAGAAACGATTAACGGTATCTTACCCTTCCAGTTACTACACGTCTCTAATCGATCGAAACAATCAAAACTTTGGCGAGAACGAAAATCGAGGAATGGGACTTAATCGTCAAGGTGCGGGTTTCACCCCTAACTTGATGATTTCGTACCCTAATGTGGTTAGTACTCGTCGGGTCAAAATATAATTTTAACACTTTGACGAGGGTCCACTAGAGTTTGAATTGGAAATTTACCATTTAGATGTGGATTTCACTCCTAGCTAAATGGCGAAATTTCGTGCAAAATAAGAATAAGCGGAATGAGAGTCGTTCACCAAATTGTGGGTTTCACGCCTATTTTGGTAAGCTCGTCTCTTTTGTATAAAGAGTGTATAACAACCCTCCTGAATATTTTCTAACACCCAAATATATTTTAATTACCCCTATATGTCTTAAAATATACCCCGTATGTGAAAACCGAGCCCAAAATACGTTATAACATTTAAAATAAATAAAAAAACAAAGAAATTGGGTTTTAGGCGATCCGCGTAGCCCTTAGCCAAACCCTTACGCGGGCCGCGAGCTAGTGAAACCTGGCGAAACCCTGGGCCGCCACGTGGCCCAACACCCGGCAAACCTACCCCATGACCCAGACACCCTAAACCCTACCCGGGCTAGTACGCGGGCCGCGTAACCTTCGGGTTACACCTTACGCGGGCCGCGAGACGACCTGAATCAGGCCCTATATAAAGGAGGCATCGGGCTTCAACATAAATCGTTCATTTTCTTTTCTGTATCTCGAATTCTCTCAATAGTAGGCATAATTCCCGAGTATTATACCCCTAATTAGCGAGGTTCTGCTCCGTTGTAAGTATTATAACCCCAGTTTCATATTAGATACGCTGCCCGATCGATTTAGGGTTCCGTAACAACTGTCGTGTTTCTGCCCGACGTAGTTGTTGGAATACCGTCTCGGGGAGGGTATCATTAATATAATTAAAGGGTTATTATACTAATGTATGTACATTTGTGTAAATTATAGATGAATCCCAGGAAACCCTTACACGAAGTCTAAAATAGCAATGTGAGTTTATCCGCTTTTTGTCAACCTTTTTGTAATGTTTTACAAAACCTTAAATGCTTTACAATATGATTAAGAAGTGATTGAGTCTTTGTAGTTCTTCAATTACTGCCGGTATGTTGGGGTTTTGTATACAAAATGTGGAACACGTTACCATTGGACGACGAGTTAGCCAATGTGTAATATGACCCACCAGTCAGGATTGACAGTACTGAATGAGTAATTGTGTAGAAATAAACAATGTGATCGCTGTCAATTCTGTGTTAATTGATAAAATGTTTCTTGATTGAACTGGGATTCACTCACCAGTATTTTCCACTGACAAATGTTTTTAAAACGCGTTTCAGGTAACACAATGTGACAGCCAATTAGTAAAAAGCCTGCTGGAGAGCACTGACGGCTTAGAAAAATGTGGCTATAAAAGTTACCAAAAAGGCGATGTTTTAAATTCAATAAAATAGGGTTTATCCCTATAAAACGTATTGTAATAAAGAAACTTGGATTTTATCCATGTGATTATTAATATAAAATATGGTGGTTTTACTCTGATAAACATTTCCTAACTACGGTCCTGATGTAATTTCCGCTGCCAAATTAACAAACTGATACCACCAAAATTCTGAGTTCGCGTCTGCCCGTTCCCAGGACAGATATGGGATCGGGGGTTGCGACAGAAGGTGGTATCAGAGCCAGGTTACTGGTCTAAGCCAAAGAAGTGTTCTGCTGACACTTAAATTTTAAATTTTGTGTTAGGAAATAAATTATGTGATTATGTGTTTTGTGTTATTTGACTATTTGTTAGTTTACAGTATGAGTGATCAAGGACCCTCAGACGCATATCGTCAGTTGTCTGATTCACCTAGGAGTGAAGGTACTTCTTCCCAGCCTGCTCTCTCTGGGTATGCAGCTGATCAGGAAGAAGGGATGTTTACCTTTAAAGCTCAGTCTGAAGAGCCATTCCCTCAAAAAAAAGAGGATGGTTCAGTAAGGAAGCGTTTGCGCGTAGGAAAAGAATGCGAAAGTTGAAACAGTAAAGAGTTCTAGCAGCCGCTAAGCGAGAGTCAGATGCCCATACACATGATATGCTTAATAGGAGCTTAGTCAATTTCCATATCCTAGCAACAACTGCTGCCGACCCAAGTCTGGAACAACTAGTAGCCCCACAACCCTTACCTTTGATTCCCACTCAGCCGATGGAGGTAGAAATGCATGATTTCAACCCTGAGGAAATACCTAGGATACCAGCCCCTAATCCTTTAGATCCAAATTATGATCCGTGGTTCGATGATCTTAGGGATTATGTGCCACGCTATCACTTAAACGAAGAAACCTTGCCGAACTTAGCAGCGTATCCAGGTTTGGACCCTCTAGATCCCTATTATGACAACGATGAATACATTAGGGAGATTTTGGAGAATCCATACCCTCAGGAGAATCCAGTACCACAGTACCCAGAGCCAATACCCGCACCTGCACCCCCAATGAGTGCAGAGAACTTGCAAGAACTCCGAAATTTCAGAGAAGAAATCATAGAAAGTAGTGAGAGGATGAGGTATGTAGGAGAGCAACTCATATGGAAATACGATGAGCGTCAGATGGATTTCGGAGGAAATACATACCCGTAAAGGTGATGGTGAAGTTGGTAATAATAATAAAATAAATAAAATATATGTGTAATAATAATAAATCTATCATAGTATAGACCACTTCGTGGTTAACGAGGCATAGTAGTATTGTAATTTTTAATTCCTGTTTTAGTGTGTATTTGACGCATACTATATAGAAAAGAGTAAAGTCGCAACGCACGACGTTTTTTTTACTAATATGTGTATTATGTGGTTGTTACTTAAACTATCATTCTGTAATATTAATAATTGGCAAATGTTTAAAAATTCAGATGGCCGACGAAGTAAATCAAGGAAATCTGAATAATGATAACCAGAGTAACAATAACTTGGATAACAAAAATCCAAACAACAATAACAATGGAAATCAAGTGGACAACAGTGCTATCCAACACATAGTCGCACAAGGAATAATAGATGCAATGCCATATATCATTCAAACGGTTAGGGAAGCCGATAACAAAAGTAAACATAGTAGTAAGCGACCAACTGAACCTGAAAACAGCGTAAACAATGGACCCGTACTTCAAGCACCCATTCCCAAAAGAAGAAGAACCATGCCTTATGGTTGTTCTTACAAAGAATTCTGGTCTTGTAAACCAATGGAATTCTCAGGCAATGAAGGGGCCATTGCAACCCTACGCTGGATAGAGAAGACTGAGGCACTCTTAAGAATAAGCAAGTGCGCAGAAGAAGATAAGATACTATTTGCTTCTAATCTGTTTAAGAATGCAGCGCTAGAATGGTGGAACACTATCCTCCAATCAAGGGGAAGTGATAGAACTTACAATATGGAATGGGAGGAATTTAAGGATAAGGTGGAAAGGAAATTCTGCCCTCCTAATGAAAAAGAACAGATAGCAAACAAATTCCTAAACCTTAGGATGACTGGTGTGGATAGTAAGGGATACACTAAGTTATTCTTTGAATATGCTCGAATAGTGCCCACCCTTGCTTCACCTGAACCAGTGTTAATCTCCCGTTATATCTAGGGATTAATTGGAGAAATCAGACATGTAGTCAAGGCAGCTAGACCTCAAACTATAGAAAAAGCTGTAGAACTAGCCAATACCTTGACTGATGAATTAGTCCGTACCCAAGAAGAGGATCAGAGAAGGAACCTAACCGAAAAGCTTACACAAGAATTTCATTCCGGAAATTTTAATCGTGGGAAAAATATAGGTTCTACCTCTACACCATACTGTAAGAATTGCAAAAGGAAGCATTCAGGAAGATGCTCCATATACTGTAACTTTTGCAAAATATCTGGACACAAGGAGGAAGACTGCAGGAAGAAAGCTAACAACAGGATATGTTACAACTGTGGAGAACAAGGTCATATCAAACCTAATTGTCCAAAGTTAGCTCCAGCTACGAACAACAAGAATATTAAAAATGCTAGAGCATTTGTTCTGACTGCAGAAGAAGCAAAGATGATCCCGGATGTGATCACTGGTACGTTTTTAGTTAATGATATTTTTGCTAAAGTATTATTTGACTCTGGTGCGAACCAAAGTTTTATTAATACTTCATTTTGCAAACTTCTCAATCAATCATTAACTAAACTTCCACAAGAATGTCTAGTAGAAATAGCAAATGGGGAAACCATTAATATTTCTGAAATCTTGCAGGGAGCAAGAATAGAAATTTTAAATCAGAAATTTATTGCAAACCTTTACCCAATGAATCTGGCAGGATTCGACGTCGTTTTAGGAATGGATTGGTTAATAGCCAATAAAGCTAGTATTTTATGCGATCAAAAGTTAGTTCAAGTAAATTCACCAAAAGGTGAAAAGATCACAATTAAAGGATATAAGACTTCTAAATCCACTAAATTCATCTTTGTGATGAAAACAGCAAGTTACATAAGAAAAGGATCATTAGTGTATTTGATTTCTATAATCACTAACACTAAAGGAAAGGATTTAAAGGATATTCCAGTAGTATCCCAGTTTTCTGATGTATTTCCATAAGAATTACCAGGGCAACCTCCAGACAGAGAAGTTGAATTCAGAATCCATTTAATACCAGGAACAGCACCAATTGCCAAAGCACCTTACCGTTTGGCACCTGCAGAAATGCAAGAACTAAAGAAACAGTTAGACGAATTGTTGGAGAAAGGATTCATACAACCAAGTTCATCACCTTGGGGAGCACCAATCTTATTCGTTAAAAAGAAGGACGGATCAATGCGTATGTGCATTGACTACCGTGAATTAAATAATGTCACAATTAAGAATCGATATCCGTTACCAAGAATTGATGATCTGTTTGATCAGTTACACGGAGCACGATTTTTCTCAAAAATCGATTTAAGGTCAGGATATCATCAATTAAAAGTACAGGAAGAAGACATTCCTAAAACTGCCTTCCGAACAAGGTATGGTCATTATGAATTTACTGTCATGCCATTTGGTCTAACCAATGCCCCAGCTGCATTCATGGACATGATGAACCGAATATGTAAGCCATATTTGGATAAATTCATAATTGTCTTTATAGATGATATTCTAATTTACTCTAAGAGTAAAGAGGAACATGCAAAACATTTGCACGCACTTCTAAGTTTATTAAGAAAGGAAAAGCTCTATGCTAAGTTTTCAAAATGCGAGTTTTGGTTAGAACAGGTACAATTTCTCGGACACCTAGTCAATCATGAAGGAATTCATGTGGATCCAACAAAAATCGAGGCAATTACCAAATGGAAAACCCCTGAGTCACCAACTGAGGTTAGAAGTTTCTTAGGATTAGCTGGTTATTATAGAAGATTTATTCAAGATTTTTCTAGAATAGCCATTCCCTTAACTAAGCTAACCTGTAAATCTATTAAGTTTGAATGAGGATTAAAACAAGAAGAAGCCTTTAGAATTCTTAAGCAAAGATTAACCCATGCACCCATATTAGTATTACCAGAAGGAACTGAAGACTTTGTAGTCTATTGTGACGCTTCCAAATTAGGTTATGGATGTGTGTTGATGCAACGCCAAAAGGTTATAGCTTACGCCTCTAGACAACTTAAGAATCATGAAGAAAATTATTCAACCCATGATCTTGAATTAGGAGCAATAACTTTTGCTTTGAAAATTTGGAGACATTATCTTTATGGTAGTAAGTTTACCATATTTACTGATCATAAAAGTTTAAGATATGTTTTTGGACAAAATGAATTAAATATGAGACAAAGACGTTGGATGGAAATGCTTAGTGACTATGATTGTGATATCCAGTATCATGAAGGTAAAGCAAATGTAGTGGCAGATGCTTTAAGCTGAAAGTATCATGAAAAGCCAAAAAGGGTACGTTCTCTTAAATTAAATCTACAAGTAGATTTAAATGATCAAATTAGAAAAGCACAAGAATCAGTAATCAAGGATGATACTGAAAAACTAAAAGGTATGATTAAAGAATTAGAACAAGGAACAGATGGAATTTGGAGATTCTATGAAAAGAGAATGTGGATACCTAAATTAGGAAATCTACGTCATCGCATATTAGAAGAAGCTCATAAATCTAAATATACGATGCATCCTGGAAGTGATAAGATGTATCAAGACTTAAGAAAGGATTTCTGGTGGATAGGAATGAAAAAGGATATAGCAGCTTATGTTGCAAAGTGTTTAACCTGTTCACAAGTCAAAGCTGAACATCAGAAACCTTCAGGTTTATTACAACAATTAGAAATGCCTGTTTGGAAATGGGAATTGATAACAATGGATTTTGTTACTAAATTACCCAAAACAAAGAAAGGTAATGATACAATCTGGGTAATTGTAGACAAATTAACCAAGTCAGCTCATGTCCTACCAATGAAAGAAACTTTCAGTATGGAACAGTTAGCTAAGTTGTATGTAAATGAAATAGTTTCTTTACATGGAATACCTTTATCAATTGTTTCTGACAGAGATAGCCGTTTTACCTCTCATTTTTTGTCAAGTTTCCAAAAAGCAATGGGAACCAAGTTGAATCTAAGCACAGCTTATCATCCTCAAATGGATGGACAAAGCGAAAGGACGATTCAGACAATGGAGGATATGCTTAGAGCCTGTGTAATTGATTTTGGAGGTAATTGGGATTATCACTTACCTTTAATAGAATTTTCTTATAATAATAGTTATCACACAAGTATCAATGCTGCACCATTCGAAGCACTTTATGGACGAAAGTGCCGAACCCAGTCTGTTGGACAGAAATTGGGGAAAAGCAACTATCTGGACCTGAGATAGTACAGGAGACAACCGACAAGATTATTCAAGTCAAGGAACGAGTAAAAGCAGCACGTGATCGACAGAAGAGCTATGCTGATAACCGACGCAAACCATTGGAATTTCAAGTAGGAGATAAAGTGTTGTTGAAAGTTTCTCCTTGGGAAGGAGTAGTAAGATTCATCAAAAGAGGAAAGCTAAGTCCCAGGTATATTGGACCTTTTAAGATTATTAGAAGAATAGGACTTGTAGCCTATCAACTGCAACTGCCAGAGGAAATGGCAGGAATACATGATGTATTTCATGTATCCAATCTCAAGAAATGCTTAGCTGATGAATCACTTGTAGTGCCTCTTAAGGATATAGAGGTAAATGAACAACTCAAGTTTGTAGAAAAGCCTCTACAGATTGAAGACAAGAAAGTCAAGAATCTCAAACACAAAAGACTAGTTATAGTCAAAGTGAAATGGGACTCCAAAAGAGGACCAGAATACACATGGGAGCTTGAATCAGAAATGCAAAAGAAATACCCACACCTGTTCCAGTAGACCTTGAGGACGAGTTCTAAAACAAGGTGGGGAGGATATAACAACCCTCCTGAATATTTTTCTAACACCCAAATATATTTTAATTACCCCTATATGTCTTAAAATATACCCCGTATGTGAAAACCGAGCCCAAAATACGTTATAACATTTAAAATAAATAAAAAACAAAGAAATTGGGTTTTAGGCGGGCCGCGTAGCCCTTAGCCAAACCCTTACGCGAGCCGCGAGCTAGTGAAACCTGGCGAAACCCTGGGCCGACACGTGGCCCAACACCCGGCAAACCTACCCCATGACCCGAACACCCTAAACCCTACCCGGGCTAGTACGCGGGCCGCGTAACCTTCGGGTTACACCTTACGCGGGCCGCGAGAGGACCTGAATCAGGCCCTATATAAAGGAGGCCTCGGGCTTCAACATAAATCGTTCATTTTCTTTTCTGTATCTCGAATTCTCTCAATAGTAGGCATAATTCCCGAGTATTATACCCATAATTAGCGAGGTTCTGCTCCGTTGTAAGTATTATAACCCCAGTTTCATATTAGATACGTTGCCCGATCGATTTAGTGTTCCGTAACAACTGTCGTGTTTCTGCCCGACGTAGTTGTTGGAATACCGTCTCGGGGAGGGGATCATTAATATAATTAAAGGGTTATTATACTAATGTATGTACATTTGTGTAAATAATAGATGAATCCCAGGAAACCCTTACACGAAGTCTAAAATAGCAATGTGAGTTTATCCGCTTTTTGTCAACCTTTTTGTAATGTTTTACAAAACCTTAAATGCTTTACAATATAATTAAGCAGTGATTGAGTCTTTGTAGTTCTTCAATTACTGCCGGTATGTTGGGGTTTTGTATACAAAATGTGGAACACGTTACCATTGGATGACGAGTTAGCCAATGTGTAATATGACCCACCTGTCAGGATTGACAGTACTGAATGAGTAATTGTGTAGAAATAAACAATGTGATCGCTCTCAATACTGTGTTAATTGATAAAATGTTTCTTGATTGAACTGGGATTCACTCACCAGTATTTTCCACTGACAAATGTTTTTAAAACGCGTTTCAGGTAACACAATGTGACAGCCAATTAGTAAAAAGCCAGCTGAAGAGCACTGACGGCTTGGAAAAATGTGGCTATAAAAGTTACCAAAAAGACGATGTTTTAAATTCAATAAAATAGGGTTTATCCCTATAAAACCTATTGTAATAAAGAAACTTGGATTTTATCCATGTGATTATTAATATAAAATATGGTGGTTTTACTCTGATAAACATTTCCTAACTATGGTCCTGATGTAATTTCCGCTGCCAAATTAACAAACTGATACCACCAAAATTCTGAGTTCGCGTCCACCTGTTCCCGGGACAGATAAGGGATCGGGGGTTGCGACAGAGTGTCTTCAAGTCTTCAAGTGTATTTGTGTAAATTGTCTTAGGAAAGACAATATGTAAGTATTTAGACCAAAAAGAAGAGAAAGGAGCAAAGAAGGAAGCATAGTATTTTAAGCGAGAATCAAGAATGGTAAAAAATATGGTTCCTGCTATAGACTAGGTCGAACATGGCAATTCTACCTAATTCCCTATAGTTATGGCTCTGATACCAATCTATCACACCCCAACCAATGGCGGAATCATCGGATTGGGACTAGTTCGAGATTGCAAGAAACTTCATAACGCTACTAGTGACAATATTTAATTCAACCGATTTCATTTCATAAATAAATTGTCAACATTACAAGAGTTTCAAATAACAACATTATTCAACATAACATAACAAAATTGATACAAGACTTTAAACCTAACGTCTAAGTGAGTATCTAGTCATCTTTGCTAGTCCAATTTCATAGCATCAACAATCCTCAACCTGTAACATGTTTAAAATACAATTCAATGCAAAAGCAAAGGCGAGTATACAAGTTTATGAATAAGTATAAGTATAAAAGTTTAAAACGAATCCACATGGCAACTTAGTTTATACAAGATCTACATAACATGGCATGCGATATTTCTAGTCAACCCCCTGTTTACGCAATATGATATAATTCAACATGACCACTAGTCTACGGGCGGTGCGTTACTCCTATAGCGCTATACATGTCAAATGGAGGCTCGTATAAAGCTAATGACTATATTACATCACATAAGTATGGTCCACGTATATGCATCAAGTTTAACAACATAGTATTCATGTATAAGGATTGTTTTCGTGCATTGCATAAAGAATAAGTTTAAGTGTGTTTTAATAATGTAACATGTTACACCCCAAAAAGTGGTAAACATAAAAGGGGGTTGCGAGTATACTCATGATTTTGCAAGTCTTCTACTTGAATCCGCGAGTGAGTTGTTGATTAGGAGGTTGGAACACTTAGTCCTTCTACACGAAGAAACGAAGTGTATGAGTTTCGGAGATTAACGGTAGATTAGGGATTTCGGAATTTAAATCACTAGAACATATGTATACGAAAGTAATCATCCTTGAACACAAGTACTTGTTTTGACACTATGAAACCTCAAGGGTTAATGTTTTCATGAGTGGTATACTCATTAGAATCGTACAAGTCTTATGTCTTAGATGATGTTATTCCAACACTTTGACGAATGAACACAAGTTCACCATCAAGGTCCGAACATTGAATATTACATACATATAAGTATTATTTAGGTTATATATTATTATGTCCAATATTTCAAGCATGAGGTAGAAGATTATATCTTCATTTAGGTACCTCTAAGTATCATAGAAATCATGTAGGAGGTAGGAAGAACAAGCTTCCATTTAGGCACCTCTAGTATTCACCACTACACTTGATGTAAAAACATACAAGGAGGGTCATGAACTAAGATTAATACAAGAATGTAAACAACTACACTATGAGAAATCATCAAGCAATGTGGGGATTTTATGTTGGACAACCCAAGTTAGTCCATAATTACACCTTCATCAAGCTTGAAGCTTGAACATTACTTGTGGGTCAAAAAACCCTAAACAAAACATAAAGTATATGAGGTTTAACTTCTGATTTTGTATGTCTCGTCCCTGTTTTTAAGCCCAACTAACCATACAAGTGGTTATGCGCATAAGGACGTGGGTTTGAGTGAGTTAAACTCAAGTTTAAGCAAGTATTAGTAAAGATAAATGAAATTAGATTCAAACAGTGAACTTTGGAGCCTATTTTCCAGAGTTCCAGGGACTTATTCACTGTGGAATACCCATGGAATCGAAGCTAAGGTCGATCCAAGTGTTCTGGAAAAAGAATGAGCTCAAACGGACAAGAAATGAAGAAGTTATGCTCACTTTAGTGGAGCTTGATGTTTTTGTCCGAACTTGAACTTGCAGCTACGATTTTGGGACTTGAGAGTGATTTGAGAGTGTTTGTAAAGTGAAAATGACTTGGGAGGCACTTGGTATTTATAAGGAAGTGATTAGGGTTGGTTTTGGTGGGTTATTTAATGCTAAAACGAGTTTAAACTTCAAACAACACCCAAAATCGCGCTCAAATTCGTGGCTGATCAAAGGAGTCTGATATGGGGGTTTTCTCATGGGCTGCATAGGGAATAGGGCAAGTTTACGCGGGCCGTGACAAGGGAGGAGGGCCAAGTTTCATTTAATTACAAATAGGCCCCTGAAGTTTGTTATTTTGTTTTTTTAAGTGATTTAAGGACTAGTTTCGCCATACAAGCATAGTTTAAGGCCAATTAAAGTATGAGGAACATAAACCAAGTATAATTAAGCATATGAAGGTCGTATTTATGTATTGTTTATGATCGAAACACGTTTTATGCATAAGTTTCACATATTTGCAAGTTTGGCACATAGTTTCCAAGAATTACGAATAAGCATCAATTGTTTCACGAAATTGAACGTATGAGCATGTATAAAGTATGTATAACATGAATTTAACAAAATACGAGTTTTATTTATGATCCAAGTCTCGAATTTTACAATGGTTACAAAGAAAGAACGATTACAAGAACACAAAGTTTCCAAAAATAGAAATACAAGCAAGACTTTCTAATTATGGAAAGTATGAAGAAGCAGGGCGATACACCAGTACTTGTAGCGAAGGTCCTGGTACATCTTATCAGCACCGGTATGAATAGAATACCATGATTTGTGGGCTTCATCGAGCATAATTTGTCGCAACTTGGTACGCTTGGGAATCCAAACTCGATCTAGGTAATGAAATATACCATTCGATTTATTCACCAGTTGGGCTCCATCGTTAAGAATCCTTTCCTTCTTCAAAGTGCGTTCGGTGAAACAAGCATGCTGAGTTTCACGGATAAGAGCTTCGAGATTGTGTTGGGCTTGATTATTACGAACGCTATGCAGGTAGCTTCGTCTACTGAGAGCATCGGCGACGACGTTTGCTTTGCCTGGGTGATAACGAATCTCACAGTCGTAATCGTTGAGTAGCTCTACCCACCGGCGTTGGCACATGTTTAGTTCTTTCTGGTCAAAGATATGTTGCAGGCTCTTATGATCGGTGAAGGTTGTACACTTAGTACCGTAAAGGTAGTGTTGTCAGATCTTTAACGCAAAAACAACTGCACCCAGCTCGAGGTCATAGGTGGTATAGTTCTTCTCGTGGATTTTGAGCTGACGAGATGCGTACGCGATAACCTTATCTCACTGCATGAGAACACTGTTAAGACCAAGGTTTGAGGCATCGCAATAGACTACGAAGTCGTCGTTTCCGTTGGGAAGAGAGAGGACAGGAGCATTGCAAAGCATGGCTTTAAGCGTTTGGAAGGCCTCCTCCTGCTTGGTTCCCCAAACAAAAGGTTTGTCCTTGTGCGTAAGAGGGGTAAGCGGTACAACGATTGTAGAGAATCCTTCGATAAATCGGTGATAATAGCCCGCTAGTCCGAGAAAAGAACGAACTTCAGATGGGTTCTTTGGTGTAACCCAGCTCTTAACAGCTTCGATCTTCGCAGGATCGACATGAATACCTTGACTATTGACAATGTGATCCAAGAATTGGACCTCCTCAAGCCAGAATTCACACTTGGAGAATTTGGCGTAGAGGCGGTTTCCCTGGAGTAACTCAAGAACCAAACGTAGATGCTGCGAATGTTCGGCCTTTGACTTGGAATAGATCAGGATATCATCGATGAACACGATGACGAAGCGGTCAAGGAAGGGTTTGCACACGTGATTCATTAGATCCATAAAGACTGAGGGGGCGTTAGTCAAACCAAAAGGCATGACAACAAACTCATAGTGACCGTATCGGGTTCAAAAAGCAGTTTTAGGTATATCCTCCTCTTGAATACGTAACTGATGGTAACCTGAACGTAAATAGATCTTCGAAAAACACATAGCACCTTGTAACTGGTCAAACAGATCGTCGATTCGGGGCAGGGGATAGCGATTCTTAATAGTCAGCTTGTTCAATTCCATGTAATCGATGCACATCCGGAATGATCCATCCTTCTTTTTGACAAAAAGGACAGGTGCACCCCAAGGAGAGGTGCTAGGGCGAATAAAGCCTTTATCAAGTAGTTCCTGGAGCTGACTCGAGAGTTCGTGCATTTCAGATGATGCAAGTCGATAAGCCGCTCTAGCAACAGGATTTGCTCTATGAATGAGGTCGATTCGAAAATCGATATCACGAGTGGGTGGTAAACCAGGTAGATCCTCAGGGAATACGTTGGGGAATTCACAAACTACGGGGACGTCGTTTACTCCGGGATTACCTTTCTTTTCCTTCTCGGCTACTACAATATGCGCCAAGAAAGCTTGGTATTCCTTGTGGAGATACTTGCTAGCCTGGACACACGACATGAGTTGGAGTTTCTTCGAAACGACTTCACCATAAACACACAGTTGATCAGCATTCGCGAGTGAAAAATGAATCATCTTATCGAAGCAAACAATTTCAGCATGGTTTTCCCGAAGGAAATCCATACCTACTATGACATCAAAGCTACCGAGTTGCATCGGAATGAGATTGATTGGAAAAACGTGGCCGTTGAGATCGAGAGTACAATCACGAAGAACAGAGTTGACAGAGACGGTTCTTCCAGTGGCAATTTCAACATCAAACGTTGAGGGAAGATGGGCGCACTTACGATTGAGGAGCTTTTCAAATTCAAACGATACAATACAGTTATCGGCTCCAGTATCAAATAAACACGAAGCATATATACCATTTACGAGAAACGTACCATTAACCACGTTGTTGTCTGCCTGAGCCTGGCGGGCGTTGATGTTGAAGACTCGCCCACGGGCTGCTTGTTGCTGTGGTGGTTACTGTTGTTGTTGTTGCGGCTACTGCTGTTGTGGCTCTTGCTTCATCACTCGATTTAGGCACATGTTTACGAAGTGGTTGGGATCACCACACGCAAAGCAAGCTCTAGCATGTATCGCGGGGGCAGGAGCTGCTTGTTGGCCTTGAGGGGCGGGAAGTAGAGCTTGTTGAGCAGGAGCTTGAGCTTGAGCTTGAGCTGCAGCAGGAGCTCGTCGATTACCGTTGCGGCAATTGGCAGTGAAGTGACCATACATGTTGCAATGAACACAGAATCTGCAAGCAATTCCAACCGGGTGATGATAGGTGCAAGTAGGGCAAAGCCGATGTGGTCTAGTGTATGCACGCTTGGCAGGCGGTGCATTGGCCACATAAGCCGCTAGTTGACAGTGTTGAGGTTGCGGTTGGGCAGACTCGGTTTGAAGCGGAGCAGCAGTAATCGCACAGTTCTTGTTGCTGGAGTTGTTGTTCTTCCTCTTGCGACGTGAAAGTTTCGACGATTGCGGTGCGGTGGTAGTCTCAGTGGTAGCAGTGACTTGATGTAGACTATTTGCAGCTTTATCAAAGTAACCAGCTTTGACTCGCTTGTCGTTTACCACAGCAGCGAGTAAGAAGATTTCCTCAATCGTTGTTGTCTTTGCTGCGTGAACGAAATCTGCAACACAATCCAGAAGAGCGCGGATATACTTCTTGATGGTGATTTTAGGGGTAGTAACTTGACCAGGGCAGATGATAATCAACTGCTTGAAGCGAGCAGTTAAACCAGCGTTATCTCCACCATCCTGCTTAAGGTGCCAGAATTCATCCTCAAGCTTTTGGAGTTCATGGGGAGGGCAGAACTCTTGCATCATGATGTTCTTCAACCCATCCCACGACAATCCGAAAGCGGCATCATTTCCTCGTTTGTTTCTCTCGGCCGTCCACCAATCAAGAGCGCGGGATTGGAAGACACCGGTAGCATTGACAGTTCGGAGATTTTCTGGACAGCCACTCTGGCGCAGGGTGACTTCAATCGAATCAAACCATTGAAACATGGCTGTAGGACCATCTTCGCTGGTAAATTCCTTTGGTCCGCAAGCTTTGAACTGCTTGAAGCTAAAAGCAGCTTTAGGAGATTCAATCCTGGGCTCCTCAGAAGATTTACTGGCATTTTCATGCAGTTCACTGACGATCTGAGGGAGTACTTTAACGATTTGCTTCGTAACTAGAGCAGCGATGCATTTGTCTTCATGGTTACGACGAGCAGTTCGGGAATGGTGCGATCCAAATACCGACATTGTCTGCAACAGACATCGTCACAGGATTCAAACACAGTTCGAGTAATCCTAGCATAGTCTAGCGTACCTATTTTTTCGCAATTTCACATAGTCACGCAGGCACATAATCCACAGAATCACGTATTCACAGAAGCAGATAGTTCACATAAGCACACTAGCACATGCTATCCCATTCTAACATGTGGTTCGCGTAAGCACATAAGCACGTAGAGCACGTAAGCACATAAACTAGCCTAAGCATATATATTTTGCACGTATTCACCTATCCTTCACAGTAATGAGTAGCGAGATATCATAGCGATTACGAATAGCGGGTAACGATTGCGGATACACAAGCGATTTGTTACCGTTTTGAGATAAATATGTAGTGCGAGTCGTGTGGGTTGATCAAAGCGAACAGTGAAAAGCGAATAAATTACCGAAATCAAAACGTATAAAATCGGTAAATCACAGAGTTGGCGGCTGCGGGTTCCAAAATTGAAACACATAAAATCGAATAGAATGTCTCGGGTGCGTTAGACTTTGACTGCCCAAAGTGATTCGACTATTCACAAGGACTTTAAGTACGCACTTGGCCTTCTGGTCTGTGCTCTTGCCTCGATCCTGGGCAAGCGGCATGCATCCTTCTAGACACGGTGCGACTCAAGTCATTGGAGTCCGTCGAGACTTTGGTGAGAGTATCGTAAAAACCAAAATATAGAGAGGAATAAGCCATCAAGATTCGTGTTTCACCCCTAACTTAACGACTTTGTTCCCTGTTTTGATGAAGTAAAGTGGAAAATTTGCGTCGAAGTACGGATTTCACTCCTGTTTCTTCGCAAATTCTCATGTTGATAGTAAAAGTGTGTGTAGGACGAGTAGTCCAGTCGAGAGTTTGCGGTTTTCACACCTACTCCCGATCGAATCACTCCGTCGTGTTGAATGTTGTGTGTGCGAGAGCCTTAGGAAAGGCTAAAACAGCTTGACAATTTTAGGAAAGATTGTCGAGCGTTTGGAGATTGAGCTGGTGTAAGGCCCGCATTTGCGTCTAGTAGAAATGACATCCAAAAGACACTAGAAACATAAACTTTTAAAAGCGTCCAACTTTTCGCGATTTAAGGCAACATTACTAATATCATTTATGCACAATTTTAACAAAATTTGGGCATGACCCGTCCATAAAACGAGCATATCCCTGTTTTAACCATCATCAAAACAAATAAGTCTACAACCCGTTCGACTAGACACGACTAAAAACCATAACATAAAGTGTTAAAAAAAATGCAACGACTAACAAGGTTATACAAAACGAGCATTTTGACCCAAAACATTAATACGAAATAACGGAAGCGCTTGATGGTCATAATGTGTGCATGAGCTCGCTCCAAATTGCCAAGTCGCCTAAAGTGAGGATTTACCTATATCAACAACAAAACTTTAAGGAATTAGTCATTTTATCTATTTTACTTTAGATCACTAAAATTCCGACTTCATCCATTTACATACTTTCCTTTCGTTTTTACATTCGGCTACCCATTAAAACGGGTCTAACATATATTCTCATAAATGAGATAAGACATACCATTCATAACCCGGTAACTTCGGGTTATTTACTTACAACATACAACATTCGTTCGGTCCGTATAACGGATTGAACATCATACATTCTACATTCTTAATTGCTTTCATGACTACCCATACATGACGGGTTGAACGATTCTTTCTTACTTGACTAGTTCAACTTGAACCGGTCAATTTACATAACTTAATACGACTTTCATTTACATAGCCAAATCCACAAGGGATTTTCTATCTACTTATTAACCACCGTAAACCCATGTAACTAGAAATTGTAATTCGCGAACATTAGCAAAATATAAGTAAAGTTTTGTATGCACAATAGTTTCAATCGTAAGCTTAAACTTTTCATTCTTATCTTTTTTTCTTATATTGATCCGATCCTTTAAGAATCGTTAGACCCCTTTTTACTAGCCTGACCGGAGGACATAAGTGAGATGATTCTCGTGTTTTTCTCGGGCTTCGGTCAATACATGACCATCCCTTAATATACCATTTCCATTTGTTCGTTCACCGTATTTGGTGTTAATTCACCTACGTTCTCTAATGTGTCTCTTACTAATGAGTATCCTATATTACACGTTGCATTTCTTACGTAATGTTTCCAAAATTTGTAAATAATTATTATTTACTGACTTCTACGATTTGACCTTTTAAAGTTAATCACACTTAGTACTTGTTGTATATAAGTATTGTTGTACGCGTTGTACTTACTTTCAATTCGAACATATTTACGAAATGTCTTTAGCTAACATCTCAACTAATATTCTTTCCATACCTTTCATCAACATTACCAAGTTCTCATTTCTGCCTTAGAACTTCTCAACTAAAATTTATGACCGATTTACCCTTATAATGAGGTCTTATCGGTTTAACATCATGCCAACAATTTCAACCAAACGTACCATAACATTTCTCATTTATTTATACATTTCACTTTGATTTCGAATATTCAAACACGTATACACCTTCATGTAGATAAATTCGAAGTGATTGCGAAATCACTTACCTTTAGTGTTCATGTTCATGTTCGCCTCATTGCTTCCTCTTACCCCGTTTGCCATCCATACTTGAATCAACTGACAAGATTTCCATCCTTACATATTATTACATTCGTAACATTGTTAGCTTTTGTGAGCATACACACAACTATTCATTTTCTTTCTATTCATATGTTAATTGACTCTCGTTAGTCAAATTTCGTATAAACGAGACATTTATTATTAGTTATCTCATTTCCAATCCATACAACTAAACTATTGTCAAGCATAACACGTAAATCACTTAATACATAACACATTAACTCGTTACTTTAACATTTGTGTCTAATGGCTATTCCATGATATCCCTATACTGTTGACTTTTAGATAGTCAACTGTCTTGCTTACATACTTCAAACTTTTGAACATGTAATCATCTAAATATGATAGACCGTAATATTAATATTCTACGTATTTCATACATACAATTTACGTGATCCTCCAAACAATAGACATATATGCATTCACTTTCACGTACTTTCACATGCTAATTCTTCATGATTCTACAAATAGTAAATATCATTCAAGTTAACTATATAACATAATTCCAACATATCATTTACTAATAAGCTCGTATGATTCACATTTAGCACATATTCGCCTCTTAATCGTAACCAGGCAAATCATAAAATACACATAAGCATCACACCATTCAAGTACAAGGTAGAAGCCTCTAATGCATAATTCTGATCAAAGCATACATTCATCCGAATTTTCATACGAATTCCATCTAACTCACATTCTTCAAATTATTTTCACCACTAATCTCATCATTTTTATATTCATTTCTTAACAATTCCGGTTCCTTCACGTATCCAAATACTTTAGTCTATATTTACTTCCTTCATTATTCATTATCATACGTTTCCAACTCCACTTTATACATTCGTCATTCATTTATTTAGTATCCCAAAATTTCATTCCATTATCACGCAAATTACACATATTTATTCTTTCAAGCATTTCATCGAACACTTGGCGGGTTTCGCATTTGTGGGACACTAAGTACAAGCTTTCAAAGCATAATTCCTACTAGTTCATTTCAAAATTCATCAACAAACACTCAAGCTCATAACATTCTCTTGTCCTACTTAAATTTGTTTAAGATTCAAGTACTACAACATCATCATATATCAAGTTTACACATGATCACTACTAATTTTCCACCATTCTACATCTCTAATAATTTATATCAAATGGGTTATGCAATTAGCTTTTCAAATGATCTAATTCACGCATAAACACACATGATTCATGTTCTATAGAGAAGTCCTAACTTCAATCTACACAAATACTTGCATAATTTCGAGATTGGGTCATAACCCACTTCCTACAATATATCAAAAACACCAAATTGAACTTACCACTTTATTGAGGATGTTAGGTTAATCGAAAATTTGGTGACATGCAGTCGATTATCATTGAATTTCCTTGTTAGTTGATGAGTTTTGCAAGAACAAGGGTAAACCCTTGTTTCTCTGCTCTTGATCGATCCAAAACACGCCCCAGGAGTGTGTTTTTGGGATTACACCTTATTAATCCCCATTTAATTATAACTTTTCACATTACCCCCTCCAAGTTTGTTAAGTATTTTATTCAAGCCTTTTCCATCATTTAACTTATCATTTATCATAACCCATTAACTAAGTTAGGTTTTATTCACTTTTATTTATTTTCATATTAATCAGTTTTTGGGGTGTTACAAGTCTACCCCCCTTAAAGGAGGTTTCGTCCCCGAAACCTTTCTCATTCCAACTAGACCAATTCTATCATTACTTTTTCATCTATTCATTCACGATGCTTACTACAACCTAGATACATTCAGGATCTTGGCAAAAAGTTTCATTTATGCACACATATTTGTACGCATTGTCCCTCCATTCTTAAATTAAGTAAATTACTTTCATAATAGCATATAAGTTAGAATCTGATCCAGAGCTCTTATTAGTGTCGTTTTCACCTTATAATGCTAGTTCCTAGCATACATCATCACTAGCGGTTCGTTCATTGAAATTTATTTCAAATGTATACTATTGGTCGTACAAGCCTATGTTTACGGCTTGTTTCTATCTTTCTAACTCAGCATAACATATTCATACATTTGCTAACAAAAATAAATCGATTTATTTCATTCCACTCACGTATCATACACGATATAATTCATTATTGTAACCATGAGAAAACCCTATCATCCCATTACTAACATTTATTTTATCCGTACATAGCTTAATTTGCCTCATTAAGACTCAACGAAACCGCGAATGAGGCTTTCGAGAAGTGTATATAACTAATTATGAAAAATATGGAAGTTTTGGCAGACTGCCTTTATGCAACATCATGTTTTTGGTTTAATACAAGTATGTATAGTGTGTTCACGATAAATATTTAAGTTAAGTATATGGAGTAGTAATAATGGAAGATGGAATGGGGAGTTCCAGGAACCGTATAACCGAAACCGGCCCGAAAAATGATTAAAATACCAAAAACGAGGTCAGCAGCGATTTCAGCAAACGGGAGGCCGTCGCCGACGCCCCCCCCCCCCCCCTTTTGGGCCGACGCCCTAACCGACTGCCGATGGGAAAAAGTGGCCGACGCCACATGTTAGAAACCCGTCGCCGACGGCTAGCGGAAATCAAATCCGCTGAGAATTTTTGTTTTGTTTTGTTTTTCGTATTTTGAGTTTCCAAATTGTCCGAAGGCCTATTAAATGTTCGTGTAGGGTCTATATAAGGCCTAGTAAGATATATGTAACCACGATTAGTGGTTACGATAGAAAGAAATTTATAAAATTCGAAGGTAATGTGTCGAATGACACGAATGAATGATGAAAGTTTAAAAGGCGAGTAAAGTTTAAAATGTAAGAATGCGAATGAAGTAATTACGGACTAATGAACTATGATATATTGAAAAGTTTATGATTCGTATTAAACGCAAAACATGATGTTGCGTAAAGGCAGTCCGCCAAAACTTCCATATTTTTCATAATTAGTTATATACACTTCTCGAAAGCCTCATTCGCGGTTCCGTTGAGTCTTAATGAGGCAAATTAAGCTATGTACAGATAAAATAAATGTTAGTAATGGGATGATAGGGTTTTCTCATGGTTACAATAATGAATTATATCGTGTATGATACGTGAATGGAATGAAATAAATCGATTTATTTTTGTTAGCAAATGTATGAATATGTTATGCTGAGTTAGAAAGATAGAAACAAGCCGTAAACATAGGCTTGTACGACCAATAGTATACATTTGAAATAAATTCCAATGAACGAACCGCTAGTGATGATGTATGCTAGGAACTAGCATTATAAGGTGAAAACGACACTAATAAGAGCTCTGGATCAGATTCTGACTTATATGCTATTATGAAAGTAATTTACTTAATTTAAGAACGGAGGGATAATGCGTACAAATATGTGTGCATAAATGAAACTTTTTGCCAAGATCCCGAATGTATCTAGGTTGTAGTAAGTATCGTGAATGAATAGATGAAAAAGTAATGGTAGAATTGGTCTAGTTGGAATGAGAAAGGTTTCGGGGACGAAACCTCCTTTAAGGGGGGTAGACTTGTAACACCCTAAAACTGATTAATATGAAAATAAATAAAAGTGAATAAAACCTAACTTAGTTAATGGGTTATGATAAATGATAAGTTAAATGACGGAAAAGGCTTGAATAAAATACTTAACAAACTTGGAGGGGTAATGTGAAAAGTTTTAATTAAATGGGGATTAATAAGGTGTAATCCCAAAAACACACTCCTGGGGCGTGTTTTGGATCGATCAAGAGCAGAGAAACAAGGGTTTACCCTTGTTCTTGCAAAACTCAAGAGTTGATGAGTTTTGCAAGAACAAGGGTAAACCCTTGTTTCTCTGCTCTTGATCGATCCAAAACACGCCCCAGGAGTGTGTTTTTGGGATTACACCTTATTAATCCCCATTTAATTAAAACTTTTCACATTACCCCCTCCAAGTTTGTTAAGTATTTTATTCAAGCCTTTTCCATCATTTAACTTATCATTTATCATAACCCATTAACTAAGTTAGGTTTTATTCACTTTTATTTATTTTCATATTAATCAGTTTTTGGGGTGTTACAGCTGGAATACTTTGTATGAAGTGCACAACTCAAGCAATGTGACCTACTTCATACGAGGTGTTTCACTTGCGCGAAGTAACTCACCTTGTGCGAGTTGTCCCAATTCATACGAGTACTCCTAGTGTTGCATTGATGATAAAGTTCTCATAAATAAAGGGTCGCGTTAGGTACTTAGTCTATAGCCTAGGTCATTCTAAGACATCGACCCGGACTGTCGCAACCCCCGATCCCTTATCAGTCCCGGGAACGGGCGGACGCGAACTCAGAGTTTCGGTGGTATCAGCTTGGTTAATTTGGCAGCGGAAATTACATCAGGACCGTAGTTAGGAAATGTTTATCAGAGTAAAACCACCACATTTAATATTAATAATCACATGGGTAAAACCCAAGCTTCTTATTACAATACATTTATAGGGATAAACCCTATTTTATTGAATTTAAAACATCGTTTATTAGGTAACTTTTATAGCCACATTTTTTCCAAGCCTTCAGTGCTCTTCAGCTGGCTTTTTACTAATTGGCTGTCACATTGTGTTACCTGAAACGCGTTTTAAAAACATTTGTCAGTGGGAAATACTGGCGAGTGAATCCCAGTTTAATCAAGAAACATTTAATCAATTAAAACAATATTGAGAGCGATCACATTGTTTATTTCTCCACAATTACTCATTCAGTACTGTCAATCCTGACTTGCGGGTCATATTACACATTGGCTAACTTATTGTCCAATGGTAACGTACTGTCATCCCGACTTACTACTCGCAGTAGTAAATTTTGTATACAAAACCCCAACATACTGGCAGTAATTGAAGAACTACAAAGACTCAATCACCGCTTAATCACATTGTAAAACAATTAAGGTTTTGTAAAATATTATAAAAGGTTAACAAAAATTGGATAAACTCACATTGCTATCTTAGATTTCGCGTAAGGGTTTCCTGAGAATAATCTATAATTTATACAAATGTACATAGGTTAGTATCATAACCCTTTGAAAATATTAATGATACCCTCCCCGAGACGGCATTCCAACAACTATGTCGGGCAGAACCACGACAGTTGTTACGGAACCCTAAATCAATCGGGCAGCGTATCTATTACGAAACTGGGGTTATAATACTTACAACGGAGCAGAACCTCGTTAATTAGGGGGTATAATACCCGTGTATTATAAGCCTACTATCAGAATTTGAGATTGAGAAACGAAGAATGAACTAATTGAAATGAAATCCGATGCGTTCTATTTATAGTTGCTGAACCTAGGTCTGTCGCGGCCCGCGTAAGAGTAGACGAAGGTCTACGCGGCCCGCGTCAAAGCTGGTCAACTCACTAGCTTGTCCGGGTCATCAGGTATGTCCAACACGCGCATACCCACGTGTCCGCACCAGAGCCCATCTGAAGTTTAAGTTCACGCAGCCCGCGTAAGGGTTAGAGGTCCTTTACGCGGCCCACCTCAACTTTAAAATTTTAGTTTTTCATTTATTTTTAATTCTATTACGTATTTTGGGCTCAGTTTTCACATACGGGGTGTATTTAAAGACATATAAGGGTATTTTAAAATATACTAATGGTGTCGAAATTATTATGAGGGTGTCGGGTTATTCAAGGATTGTTACATTCTCCCCACCTTGGTTTAGAGCTCGTCCTCGAGATCTACCGGAACAAATGCGGATATTTTCTTTGCATTTCTGATTCAAGCTCCCATGTGTACTCAGGTCCTCTTTTGGAGTCCCACTTAACTTTGACCTGAACTAGTCTCTTATGCTTGAGGTACTTGACTTTCCTGTCTTCAATCTGTAGAGGCCTTTCTACAAACTTGAGTTGTTCATTTACCTCTATATCCTTAAGAGGCACTATCAGTGATTCAACAGCTAAACACTTTTTGAGATTAGATACATGAAATACATCATATATTCCTTCCATTTCCTCTGGCAGTTGTAGCCGATAGGCTACAGGTCCTATTCTTCTAATAATCTCAAAAGGTCCAATATACCTGGGACTTAGCTTTCCCCGTTTGATGAATCTTACTACTCCTTTCCAAGAAGAGACCTTTAGTAATACTTTATCTCCTATTTGAAATTCCAATGGCTTGCGTCGGTTATCGGCATAACTTTTCTGTCGATCACGTGCTGCTTTCAATCGTTCTTTGACTTGAATAATCTTGTCAGTTGTTTCTTGCACTATCTCAGGTCCAGATAGTTGCTTTTCCCCAATTTCTGCCCAACAGACTGGGGTTCGGCACTTTCGTCCATAAAGTGCTTCGAATGGTGCAGCATTGATACTTGTGTGATAACTATTATTATAAGAAAATTCTATTAAAGGTAAGTGATCGTCCCAATTATCTCCGAAATCAATTACACAAGCTCTAAGCATGTCCTCCATTGTCTGAATTGTCATTTCACTTTGTCCATCCGTTTGAGGATGATAAGCCGTGCTCAAATATAACTTGGTTCCCATTGACTTTTGAAAACTGGACCAAAAATGAGAGGTAAATCGGATATCCCTATCAGAAACAATTGATAAAGGAATTTCATGTAAAGAAACAATTTCATTTACATACAACTTAGCTAACTGTTCCATACTGAAAGTTTCTTTCATTGGTAGGAAATGAGCTGACTTGGTTAGCCTATCTATAATCACCCAGATTGTATCATTACCTTTCTTTGTTTTGGGTAATTTAGTAACAAAATCCATTGTTATTAATTCTCATTTCCACACCGGCATTTCTAATTGTTGTAATAGACCTGAGGGTTTCTGGTGTTCAGCTTTGACTTGTGAACAGGTTAAACATTTAGAAACATAGGCTGCTATGTCCTTTTTCATTCCTATCCACCAAAACTTCTTTCTTAAATCTTGGTACATTTTATTATTTCCTGGATGCATTGTATACTTAGATTTATGGGCTTCTTCTAATATACGATGACGCATGTTTCCTAATTTAGGTATCCACATTCTCTTTTCATGGAATCTCCAAATTCCATTTGCTCCTTGTTTTAATTCTTTTAGCATACCTTTCAATTTTTCAGTATCTTCCTTGATTACTGATTCTTGTGCTTCTCTTATTTGATCATTTAAATCTACTTGTAGATTTAATTTAAGAGAACGTATCCTTTTTGGCTTTTCATGATACTTTCGGCTTAAAGCATCTGCCACTACATTTGCTTTTCCTTCGTGATACTGGATATCACAATCATAGTCACTAAGCATTTCCATCCAGCGTCTTTGCCGCATATTCAACTCTTTTTGCTTGAAAATATACCTTAAACTCTTATGATCAGTGAATACGGTAAACTTACTACCATAAAGGTAATGTCTCCAAATCTTAAGGGCAAAAAATATTGCTCCTAACTCTAAATCATGGGTTGAATAATTCTCTTCATGATTCTTAAGTTGTCTAGATGCATATGCTATAACCTTTTGTCGTTGCATTAATACACATCCATAACCTAATTTAGAAGCGTCACAATATACTATAAAGTCTTCAGCTCCTTCTGGTAATGCTAGTATGGGTGTATGGGTTAATTTATGCTTAAGGATTCTAAATGCTTCTTCTTGTTTTAATCCCCATTCAAACTTAACAGTTTTACAGGTTAGCTTGGTTAAAGGAATGGCTATTCTATAAAAATCTTGAATAAATCTTCTATAATAACCGGCCAATCCTAAGAAACTTCTAACCTCGGTTGGTGATTCAGGGATTTTCCATTTAGTAATTGCCTCGATCTTTGTGGGATCCACATGAATTCCTTCATGATTAACTAAATGTCCAAGAAACTGTACCTGTTCTAACCAAAATTCGCACTTAGAAAATTTAGCATAAAGCTTTTCCTTTCTTAATAAACTTAAAAGTGCGTGCAAATGCTTTGCATGATCCTCTTTATTCTTAGAGTAAATGAGAATATCATCTATGAAAACGATTATGAATTTATCCAAATATGGCTTACATATTCAGTTCATCATGTCCACAAATGCAGCTGGGGCATTGGTTAAACCAAATGGCATGACAGTAAATTCATAATGACCATACCTCGTTCTGAAAACGGTTTTAGGAATGTCCTCTTCCTGTACCTTTAATTGAGAATATCCTGACCTTAAATCGATTTTAGAGAAAAATCGAGCTCCTTGTAGTTGATCAAACAGATCATCGATTCTCGGTAATGGGTACCAGTTTTTAATCGTAACCTTGTTTAATTCACGGTAGTCAATGCACATACGCATTGATCCGTCCTTCTTTTTAACAAATAATATCGGCGCTCCCTATGGTGATGAGCTTGGCTGTATAAATCCTTTCTCCAACAATTCGTCTAATTGTTTCTTCAGTTCCTGCATTTCAGCGGGTGCCAAATGGTAGGGTGCTTTGGCAATTGGTGTTGTTCCTGGTATTAAATGGATTCTGAATTCAACTTCCCTATCTGGAGGTTGCCCTGGCAATTCTTCTGGAAATATATCTGAAAACTGAGATACTACTGGAATATCTTTTAAATCCTTTCCTTTAGTGTTAGTGATTATGGAAATCAAATACACTATAGAACCTTTTCTTATATAACTTGCAGTTTTCATCACAGAGATGAATTTTGTAGTTCTAGATGGTTTATCTCCTTTAATTGTAATCGTTTTACCTTTTGGTGAATTTACTTGGATTGACTTTTGATCACATAAAATACTGGCTTTATTGGCTATTAACCAATCCATTCCTAAAACAACATCGAATTCTGCCAAATTCATGGGATAAAGGTTTGCAATAAATTTCTGATTTAAAATTTCTATGCTTGCAACCTGCAAGATTTCAGAAATGCTAACAGTTTCTCCATTAGCTGTTTCTACTAAGCATTCTAGTGGTAGTTTAGTTAATGACTGATTTAGAATTTTGCAAAATGACGTATTAATAAAACTTTGGTTTGCACCAGAGTCAAATAATACTTTAGCAAAGACATCATTAACTAAAAACGTACCAGCTATGACATCTGGAATCATCTTAGCTTCATCTGCAGTCATAACAAATGCTCTAGCATTTTGATTATTCTTGTTGTCTGTAGCTGGAGCTAATTTTGGGCAATTAGGCTTGATATGACCTTGTTCTACGCAGTTGTAACATATCCTGTTCTTAGCTTTCTTCCTACAATTTTCTTCCTTGTGTCCCGATATTTTGCAAAAGTTACAGTATATAGAGCATCTTCCTGAATGCTTTCTTTTGCAATACCTACAGTAGGGTGTAGAGGTAGAACCTATGTTTTTCCCACGATTAAAATTTCCAGAATGAAATTCCTGTGTGAGCTTTTGGCTTAGGTTCCTACTTTGATCCTCCTCTCGGGTACGGATTAATTCATCTGTCAAGGTATTTGCTAGTTCTACAGCTTCTTCTATGGTTTGAGGTCTAGCTGCATTGACTACGTGTCTTATCTCCCCAATTAATCCCCAGATATAACGGGAGATTAATACTGGTTCTGGTGAAGCAAGAGTTGGCACTATTCTAGCATATTCGAAGAATATTTTAGTATATCCCTTACTATCCACACCAGTCATCCTAAGGTTTAGGAATTTGTTTGCTATCTGTTCCTTCTCATTGGGTGGGCAGAATTTCCTTTCTACCTTGTTCTTAAATTCTTCTCATTCCATATTGTAGGTTCTATCACTTCCTCTTGTTTGGAGGATAGTGTTCCACCATTCTAGTGCTGAATTCTTAAACAGATTAGAAGCAAACAATATCTTATCTTCTTCAGCACACTTGCTTATCCTTAAGACTGCCTCAGTCTTCTCTATCCAGCGTAGGGTTGCAATGGCCCCTTCGTTGCCCGAGAATTCCATTGGTTTACAAGACCAGAATTCTTTATAAGAACAACTGTAAGACACGGTTCTTCTCCTTTTGGGAATAGGCATTTGAAGTACAGGTTCATTGTTTACGCTGTGTTCTGGCTCAATTGGTCGCTTACTGCTATGCTTACTTTTATTATTCGCTTCTTGAATCGTTTGAATAATAAATGGCATGGCATCTATGATTCCTTGTGCTACTATATGTTGAACAACACTATTATCCATTTGGTTTCCATTGTTATTGATGCTTGGATTCTCATTAACCACGTTAATGTTACTCTGGTTATCATTATTCAGATTTCCTTGATTTCCTTCATCGGCCATCTGAATTTTAAACATTTACCCCATATTAATATCACAAGATAATATTTAATATAGTTAATCACATGATACGCAATCTAGCCAAAGACGTCGATCATTGCGACTTTTACTCTATTTCCATATACTATTATGCATCTATTACACACTAGTACTGAAATAAAAATTACAATACCAACAGAAATAGAATAGTAATATGCATCCGTAGCGGGTAACGTTGCACAAAGTCCCTATTATCGTCCCACCAGGGGTCGTAATTTGGGTCTAGGGGGTTTGGTGCAGGTATCCTAGGGATTTCTTCTGGGTTAAAGTCATGCATCTCCGCTTGGTTTTCAGGGTTTTTTATCTCCATGGGTTGGTCTAGGATTAGTGGTTGTGGGGCTACTAGTTGTTCCAGACTTGGGTCAGCAGCAGTTGTAGCTAGGATATGGAAATTGGCTAGGCTTCTATTAAGCATATCCTGTGTATGGGCATCTGTCTTTCGCTTAGCAGCTGCTTAAACTCTTTGCTGTTGCAACTTTCGCATTCTTTTCCTACGTGCAAAGGCTTCCTTACTGAACCATCCTCGTTTCTTATGAGGGAATGGCTCTTCTGACTGAGCTTTAAAGGCAAACATCCCTTCTTCCTGATCAGCAGAATACCCAGAAAGGGAAAGGCTGTGAAGAGGTACCTTCACTCCTAGGTGAATCAGACAACTGACGACTCATGTCTGAGGGTGCTTGATCACTCATCTGTAAACTAACAAATAGTCAAATAACACATAATAAATAATTACAGCTATGCACGTATTTCCGTAAATTATTTCCTAACATAAAATTTAGAATTTAAGTGTTAGCAGAACACTTCTTTGGCTTAGACCAGTGGCTAGGCTCTGATACCACCTTCTGTCGCAACACCCGATCCCTTATCTGTCCCGGGAACGGGCGGTGTCACACCCCAACCGATGGCGGAATCATCGGGGCGCGGCACTAGGCGAATCAGATTGCTCAAGAGAATCCATAACAACTATATTGCGATAATATTTAATACATTCGTTATCCCATACTAACAAATAATACAATCACATAAGTTATCACAGATTTCTTGTCCTCTCGAACAATACAAATCCGACAACCTAGATTTTAGTTGAGTTTCTAGACTCCCTAGCTTGATTTGATATACTCTGGGATCTAACCTGCAACATACGTTAAAATATTTGTCAATACAAAAGTATTGGCGAGTATACAGGTTTGATAAGTATAGCATAGTAGATAAAAGTGTAGCGAATTTCCATATGCATAAACGTAATACACGACATATATACTCACAAAACTGATACTACCAACTAAGTCCTCGATGCTCGAATGTACGATGGCATAACTAGACCCCGTCGGGCGCAATAGTACTATACTAGTCGTGGTGGGACGTCGCGAGTATAAGCCCTAGCACATATGCAACTAGCATCACGTATATCTATGCATAACAGTTATTCGCAAGTGATAAATCGATTGATTGAATATTTCGATTGATAAGTTCGATTTGTTAGAAACGTATGTTACACCCAAAATTCGATTAAAAAAGGGGGTCAAGTACACTCACAGTGCGTATTTAGCGGGAATACAACTTGTTCGAGTCGGTTGCGAGTATGTCTGTACTGATCCTTGAAGAATAGAGTAAACGATATACGGTTAAGCGAGATTAGCCTTGAAAAGTTACACATTTGGCTGAATTGGGCCTCATCCGTGCGGATGGCAAGTTATCCGCCCGGATGACATGTTATCCGTGCGGATAATGTGTCGTCCGTGCGTATGAGTGTGCGCGCGGATGAGTGTACGTACGGACGGAGTGTGCGTGCGGGTGACTGTGCGCGCGGACGGAGTGTGCGTGCGGATGACATGTGCGTGCGGGTGACATGTCATCCGTGCGGACTTGTGTCCTCCGTGCGGACCGACCTGTTGTCCGTGCGGACTGACATGTTGTCCGTGCGGACTGACATGTTGTCCGTGTGGACTGACATGTCTGTTTCGCACCCTGAGCACTGTTTCGAGTGTTTAACGGAAGGAATACATTCGTTTTTACTAGGGTAGCGGGATTTCGCACTAACACTTGAAGTTCCGTCAATTCCGACTCGTTCTAACAGCCGGGAATCACCCCGTTCCATCAGATCTGGCCGTTCATGGTGGTTCTTCATGGTTAACTCGAAATCGCACAGATTTAGGTGAGATTTGTCATTAAAACATGTGGAAATCACCCGGATCTGAGTCGTTTATAGTGAAATGAGACCCCAACTTGAAGTTCATAAGAACTCTTGGTGACATCACCTCAAATCGCCTCAAATCCGCAGATTTCACGGTTAGAATTGGAGTCTTGAAAGGTAGAATGGTGTAGATTCGAGTGTAGATTGTAGAAGTACAAATTTTAGGTTGAAATCTTACCGGAATCGCGAGGAAATCGAGAGAAAAGGGTCTTGGTGCGCGTTTGGTTGAACAGGAGCTGTCACATCACTGTTCAAGTGATGTGACATGGTATTTATAGGCAACAGATGAGAGGAAAAAGGGTTTTGGCCAGGATAGCCCATCCGTGCGGATGGCCCATCCGTGCGGATGGCCCATGCGTGCGGATGGCCATCCGTGCGCATGTCCATCCGTCCGGATGGTCCATCCGTCCGGATAGCTATCCTGACGCCTGGACTTCTCCGTTTTTTGATCGTTTTGATAGTTTCCGAAGTACGCGCTTTTCATAGTAGGTTTATATTATTATTATATTGTTATTATTATATATATATATATATACATCACTAGGGGTCGTATTTACGTATCCATAATCCAAAGTTTCGATAATTAACGATCGGTTTCGGTTCGAGTATGTGACGTTTCATGGCCATCAATGAGGGTAGTATAGGTCCTTTCTTGATGTCATCGTGAACGTTATTTCTTGTAGTACCACAAAGACCGTCGGGGTACCGTTTACTCGTATTGTCATCATCGTCATGACGACTGGAGCTACAGCACTCACCCGAGGGTCCTTGTTAGCGTTAATTGTTTACGTTTGACACCTCACGGCCACTGAAGAGGGTAGAATAGGTCCTCACTCAATGCCTCCGTGAGTGTTAGTGTGATAATAGTGTAGTATAGTGACATTGTATTTCGAAAATATGCGATTATCCTTCGAATAGCGATATATACGATATGGTTACATTATGATCCGAATCTCTAGTGCTAGGCGTAACGAGTATAACGAGTAGTAACAACGCACAAAAGTGCGGGTTGTTACAGTCTCCCCTACTTTAGGAAATTTCGTCCCGAAATTAATCCAATAGGTAGACTTCTAAGAGTTGATCTTGTACAAGTAGCGATACAGCGAGTGGTTTGACCATAAGTTGACAGCGAGGACGTTTCGAATAAAAGAGATCGACTGCGATGGCGAGAAGGCGACGTAAGGACGAAAGTATTAATCCCACGAGTTGGCATTCCAAGGTACCTTGTCTTGTGTAGAATTCGTTAGTTCGATGCGATTGTAATTTGAAAGGTTTCTTATGACGTAGGGTTAACCGAGTCGATCGTTAACCAACGCTACAAGAAGCGTTCGTCTTAGATATTAAAAAGGAATTTAGAACGAAAATCTTTTCGAAAATTTTTCCTTTTAACGTGCGGTCAACAGAATCGATGTTAACCGTTGTCGCAAGGAAGTTTAAGTTTCTAACATTTTAAGGAACTCGAAGTTGAAAACAAGGGTTACGAAAACTCTCCTATGATATGGGCTCCAACATCTCAAGAAAATCTTGTTTTTGATCTTTGAAAAAGGTTTTAAGGAAAAATTGAACTCATGAAGCTCCCTTTGAATATGGAGTTAAGCTGATTCGATGTTACCTCCACATTGTGAGGAATTTCACTTGTCCCATGGTTTTAATAAAAGTTTTATAAAAATCAGTTTAACCTTTTGAAAAGAATAATTTGGCATCAAGCCCCACTTGGCACCTTCCCACAGAAGTTCGTTAATATGCGTAAAACACTTATATATAGGAATTACTAGCGGCGTATCCACCATGTTTTGCCCATATTACTTCCGTTTCGTGAGGCAGTGTCAGGTGTGCCGATATGACTCGGATAGAATTGCGTTTACTCGGCCCAATCGATAGAAAGTCGGACCGAGCATAGGATAGGATTGAATAGATTAATCCAGCGAGTCGATAAGGGAGAAAGCGAACAACGCGTTTTCGATTAGATTCCACATTACACCCACATGGCACGTTTCCACGGGGGTTTACTAACATGGCGAAACACCGTGCTTAACCAGGTTAGCCTCGTGAAGCGGTGTCATGTGTACTTAATACCATACGAGCGATAGGCGGTAGATTATACACGATAGACGATCAGCGATTAGGTGATTAAACGAATTACGATAATCGGTAGTTGTTGCGTTGCAAGCGATGGAGGTATGCGATTTGATTTACGCGGCTAGGTTCGATTGATTAACACCACAGGGTTGGACTAGCATTAGACCCCACATGGCCTTTTTCCACGAAAGGTCGCTGATATGGCTAAAACACCCTGCCTTGACCATATGAGCTTCATCTCGTGAAGCGAGGTCATGTGCTAACTTAACACGAATATTACGGATAACGATATAGCGATAGATTGATACACAGCAGGCGATATAGATTTACGTAATAAGCGATAGAGATTTCGAGGTTCACATAATAAATGATTGCGATTTGTCGAGTTTTGTTTCGAGTAAGCTTAACGTCACGTTGCGACGCATCGCGGCTATCGAGGAGGGTAGAATAGGTCCTCACCCGATAATATCGTGAGCGTTAGCGTGTTTGATGAGATTGCCCGCTATAGACTTACGACCAGTCTTGCGTTGATGCAATTGTCCTGCGAGGTAGACTCCCCAGAGTCCATCGATGAGGCGATTGCATTGCGTTTGCAGACCTACGACAAGTCTTGCGATAATGCAATTTCAGTTGTTACGCCTTGCGATTGAGTGTAGTGTGTTGAAAATAATCACATTAGTATATAGGTCTAATAACGTTCAACTCCACGTGGCACTTTCTTCACGGAACTTCGGTAGTATGATAAAGCATACCTCGCCCGACCCCTACTACTTTCATCCCGTGTTTTGGTGTCACCCTTTTGTCAAAACGCTATGGCACCTTAGAATTTACTACGATCTCCGTGCACTGACCCAAGTAATCCCGTGTGCACCCGTGATTAATCGTTCCTTGCACGTTTATCGTACCTCGTTCTAAAAGTGCAATGAGGGTAAAACACATTATTTCGTGATATAGTATATAGTATGTAGTATGCGTGTGAATCTAGTCTAAGTGTGACGATTAGAGAGCGGAAGAGAAAACGAAAACGAGTGTTAATGTTACACATAGTGGTAACTTCGAATAAGGGAGTAGATTCAAAACTTAGAAATTAACGTCGAAAATCGTATCATTACAACTTTATCCTATGCTTGCTAGATGTCTGATGTTTGAAGACCTTTGCTAGAGCTGTTGTTGTTGTACTCAAGTTCACGGTTTGATGCGGCAGTTGCGGGTGAAGTGACCGTAACGGTTGCAGTTATTGCAATAGCGACAGTCAGCCCCAACTGGATGATGATAGGTACACGAGTAACACTGAGGATGAGCTCCAGTGTAAGCTCGTTTTGGAAACATCGGAACTGTTCGAAAAGGTTCCGGTTGCAGCAATTCGGTTGTTGATGAGCTCGGGCTTGAGGTCTTTCGTTTGCGGCTGGGTTCGTCGGTGTTTTGCGAAGAGGTGTCGTCGTTGGAGGGTTCGTCTGAAGACTCGCTTGCTGAGTCTTTGGCTGATTCGTCGGAAGATCCGTCGGCAGATTTGTCAGAAGAATCGGCCGTAGATTCGTTCGAGGAATCGTTAGCAGATCCGTCGGAAGAATCGTTAGCTGATTCATTAGAAGAATCGCCAGCAGATTTGTCGGAAGATTCGTCAGTAGATTCATCAGAAGATTCGTCAACATGTTCGCCTGAAGGATTACTGGCGATTGCTTGATGAGCTTGCTTGACAAGATTCTTTGAGAATAGTCCTTCCGTGAGTCGTTTGTTGTTGATTTCTGCGGCTAAGCGGTAGGTTTCTTCGATGGTAGCAGGCCTTGCAGCTTCGACAAAATCACCCACACACTCAGGCAAGCCACGAATGTACTTCGCGATGGCCTTCCCCGGAGTGTTGACTTGACTTGGGCAGATTATGCTAAGCTGTTTGAACCTTGCGGTGTAACAAGCATTGTCACCTTCGGTTTGCTTGATTTCCCAAAATTCGTTTTCCAGCTTCTGAATCTCGTGAGGAGGGCAGTACTCTTTCTCCATGAGCTCTTTCAGCTCATTCCAAGAGAGAGAGTAAGCCGCGGAGATCCCACGTTTGTTACGTTCGGCGGTCCACCAGTCGAGTGCTCGCGATTGAAATACTCCGGTGGCGCAAGTAGTACGGAGACTATCGGGACACCCACTTTGACGAAGGGTGACTTCGATAGAATCGAACCACTGGAGTAGTTGAGTCGCACCTCCTTCACCCGTGAATTCCATCGGGTCACAGGCTTTGAAGTGCTTGTAGAGAAAATTAGATTGCGGCTCTCCTGTCTTAACGTCTTCCGAGGCTCGAGAGTGGCTGAGAGAGTGCACTCGAGCGGCAATTTGAGAACTAAGCTTACTCACTTCCTTAATCACAAGTGAAGCAATCCTCTTTTTGGCGCTTCGTTCGGCTTTCCTCTTAGCTACTCGTCTCGAGGTAGAGTTGTTGGAAGGCATCTAGACAGGAAGAGACTTGGAGTGAGATTCGATCATAATGATTTTTGAGTTTTGCGTTGCGATTGAGCGCGTTCAAAACTTGGTGCGATAGTATAGTAGTAATACGAATCACATAGGGCCACATAGGAAACACGAAGTTCCTAAGTTCTCACACAATGACTTGTTTGCTTATACGTATGTATATATATATATATATTTATATAGCTGAAATTTGTAATCATGCACATACAGGTCGACTTAGAATAAGCGAGGTAGCGTTGAAGTGAGAAAACGAGAGCGAATGCGATAGATTATGCATTAGTTTTGTTGCGAACATTCGGATTTTTTTTAGATTGCGATGGCTGTGCGAATTGTGCGTTTATAAAGTAGGGAGTGAAAATCGTTATATCGAGAAATCGATAAAGCGTAAAGTTTCAAAACGTAAATAAGTTCCAATCATTGTAAAATTGGCGGGTCGTACGATAGAGTGCCTTGGGTGTTTTAGGCGTCGACTACCCAAGGTAACCCAACTATATCTAACAGGTTCGAGCATGCGCGTTGACCTAGAGGACTTCATGCTTCCACTGGGATGCAGCTCATGGCATTCGCCTTCCTAGTCATCGCGTGGCTCGAGTTATTGTGATAGTCGAGTCCTTGGTGGGAGCTTTTGAAAACCAGTTTATAGAGAATGGGACGACTTATTAAGGTACGGGTTTCACCCCTAGCTTAACAGTTTCGTTCCTAATTGTGGCAATGCTCCTCGAATAAATTCGTGAGTTCCACTAGATTTAGAAATGGAGACTTTTGTCGAGATGTGGATGTCACTCCTAACTCAATGAAAAGTTCTCGTGCTAGAAAAATGCGCTGAGTGAGCAATCCTATCGAGAGTTCTTGGTTTTCACACCTGATCTCGACTGGAGCGCTCGGTTTCGTTATGCGAGTATTTCGAAAACGTGTATATTGTGTCGGCCTTAGGAAAGGCTAAGTAGTATTTCAGCCTTAGGAAAAGCTTCTTCGTGTGAAGTTGTAGTACGCGGGGTTCACACAAAGTTGTATCTTTTAGCAATTTCGATCGAGAGTATCAAGTAAGCCCAATACAAACCCCACCGGGTTTGTATGAGTCGGCCTGTTGGTACTTAGACTATAGACTAGGTCAATTTCTAAGACGTCGACCCGGACTAGGTCGAGTCTGACCTAATTCCCTATAGTTATGGCTCTGATACCAATCTGTCACACCCCAACCGATGGCGGAATCATCGGGGCGCGGCACTAGGCGAATCAGATTGCTCAAGAGAATCCATAACAACTATATTGCGATAATATTTAATACATTCGTTATCCCATACTAACAAATAATACAATCACATAAGTTATCACAGATTTCTTGTCCTCTCGAACAATACAAATCCGACAACCTAGATTTTAGTTGAGTTTCTAGACTCCCTAGCTTGATTTGATATAGTCTGCGATCTAACCTGCAACATACGTTAAAATATTTGTCAATACAAAAGTATTGGCGAGTATACAGGTTTGATAAGTATAGCATAGTAGATAAAAGTGTAGCGAATTTCCATATGCATAAACGTAATACACGACATATATACTCACAAAACTGATACTACCAACTAAGTCCTCGATGCTCGAATGTACGATGGCATAACTAGACCCCGTCGGGCGCAATAGTACTATACTAGTCGTGGTGGGACGTCGCGAGTATAAGCCCTAGCACATATGCAACTAGCATCACGTATATCTATGCATAACAGTTATTCGCAAGTGATAAATCGATTGATTGAATATTTCGATTGATAAGTTCGATTTGTTAGAAACGTATGTTACACCCAAAATTCGATTAAAAAAGGGGGTCAAGTACACTCACAGTGCGTATTTAGCGGGAATACAACTTGTTCGAGTCGGTTGCGAGTATGTCTGTACTGATCCTTGAAGAATAGAGTAAACGATATACGGTTAAGGGAGATTAGCCTTGAAAAGTTACACATTTGGCTGAATTGGGCCTCATCCGTGCGGATGGCAAGTCATCCGCCCGGATGACATGTTATCCGTGCGGATAATGTGTCGTCCGTGCGTATGAGTGTGCGCGTGGATGAGTGTACGTACGGACGAAGTGTGCGTGCGGGTGACTGTGCGCGCGGACGGAGTGTGCGTGCGGATGACATGTGCGTGCGGGTGACATGTCATCCGTGCGGACTGACATGTCATCCGTGCGGACTTGTGTCCTCCGTGCGGACCGACCTGTTGTCCGTGCGGACTGACATGTCTGTTTTGCACCCTGAGCACTGTTTCGAGTGTTTAACGGAAGGAATACGTTCGTTTTTACTAGGGTAGCGGGATTTCGCACTAACACTTGAAGTTCCGTCAATTCCGACTCGTTCTAACAGCCGGGAATCACCCCGTTCCATCAGATCTGGCTGTTCATGGTGGTTCTTCATGGTTAACTCGAAATCGCACAGATTTAGGTGGGATTTGTCATTAAAACATGTGGAAATCACCCGGATCTGAGTCGTTTATAGTGAAATGAGACCCCAACTTGAAGTTCATAAGAACTCTTGGTGACATCACCTCAAATCGCCTCAAATCCGCAGATTTCACGGTTAGAATTGGAGTCTTGAAAGGTAGAATGGTGTAGATTCGAGTGTAGATTGTAGAAGTACAAATTTTAGGTTGAAATCTTACCGGAATCGCGAGGAAATCGAGAGAAAAGGGTCTTGGTGCGCGTTTGGTTGAACAGGAGCTGTCACATCACTGTTCAAGTGATGTGACATGGTATTTATAGGCAACAGAGGAGAGGAAAAAGGGTTTTGGCCCGGATAGCCCATCCGTGCGCATGTCCATCCGTCCGGATAGCTATCCTGACGCCTGGACTTCTCCGTTTTTTGATCGTTTTGATAGTTTCCGAAGTACGCGCTTTTCATAGTAGGTTTATATTATTATTATATTGTTATTATTATTATATATATATATATATATATACATCACTAGGGGTCGTATTTACGTATCCATAATCCAAAGTTTCGATAATTAACGATCGGTTTCGGTTCGAGTATGCGACGTTTCATGGCCATCAATGAGGGTAGTATAGGTCCTTTCTTGATGTCATCGTGAACGTTATTTCGCGTAGTACCACAAAGACTGTCGGGGTACCGTTTACTCGTATTGTCATCATCGTCATGACGACTGGAGCTACAGCACTCACCCGAGGGTCCTTGTTAGCGTTAATTGTTTACGTTTGACACCTCACGGCCACTGAAGAGGGTAGAATAGGTCCTCACTCAATGCCTCCGTGAGTGTTAGTGTGATAATAGTGTAGTATAGTGACATTGTATTTCGAAAATATGCGATTATCCTTCGAATAGCGATATATACGATATGGTTACATTATGATCCGAATCTCTAGTGCTAGGCGTAACGAGTATAACGAGTAGTAACAACGCACAAAAGTGCGGGTTGTTACAGGCGGACGCGAACTCAGAGTTTCGGTGGTATCAGCTTGGTTAATTTGGCAGCAGAAATTACATCAGGACCGTAGTTAGGAAATGTTTATCAGAGTAAAACCACCACATTTAATATTAATAATCACATGGGTAAAACCCAAGTTTCTTATTACAATACATTTATAGGGATAAACCCTATTTTATTGAATTTAAAACATCGTTTATTAGGTAACTTTTATAGCCACATTTTTCCCAAGCCTTCAGTGCTCTTCAGCTGGCTTTTTACTAATTGGCTGTCACATTGTGTTACCTGAAACGCGTTTTAAAAACATTTGTCAGTGGGAAATACTGGTGAGAGAATCCCAGTTTAATCAAGAAACATTTAATCAATTAAAACAGTATTGAGAGCGATCACATTGTTTATTTTTACACAATTACTCATTCAGTACTGTCAATCCTGACTTACGGGTCATATTACACATTGGCTAACTCATTGTCCAATGGTAACGTACTGTCATCCCGACTCACTACTCGCAGTAGTAAATTTTGTATACAAAACCCCAACATACCGGCAGTAATTGAAGAACTACAAAGACTCAATCACCGCTTAATCACATTGTAAAACAATTAAGGTTTTGTAAAATATTACAAAAAGGTTAACAAAAATTGGATAAACTCACATTGCTATCTTAGATTTCGCGTAAGGGTTTCCTGGGAATAATCTATAATTTATACAAATGTACATAGGTTAGTATCATAACCCTTTGAAAATATTAATGATACCCTCCCCGAGACGGCACTCCAACAACTACGTCGGGCAGAACCACGACAGTTGTTACGAACCCTAAATCAATCGGGCAGCGTATCTATTACGAAACTGGGGTTATAATACTTACAACGGAGCAGAACCTCGCTAATTAGGGGGTATAATACCCGTGTATTGTAAGCCTACTATCAGAATTTGAGATTGAGAAACGAAGAATGAACGAATTGAAATGAAATCCGATGCGTTCTATTTATAGTTGTTGAACCTAGGTCTGTCGCGGCCCGCGTAAGAGTAGACGAAGGTCTACGCGGCCCGCGTCAAAGCTGGTCAACTCACTAGCTTGTCCGGGTCATCAGGTAGGTCCAACACGCGCATACCTACGTGTCCGCACCGGAGCCCGTCTGAAGTTTAAGTTCACGCGGCCCGCGTAAGGGTTAGAGGTCCTTTACGCGGCCCGTCTCAACTTTAAAATTTTATTTATTAATTTATTTTTAATGCTATTACGTATTTTGGGCTCGGTTTTCACATACGGGGTGTATTTAAAGACATATAAGGGTATTTTAAAATATACTAGTGGTGTCGAAATTATTATGAGGGTGTCGGGTTATTCGAGGATTGTTACACGGACTAGGTCGAGTCTTGCCTAATTCCCTATAGTTATGGCTCTGATACCAATCTGTCACAGCCCAACCGATGGCGGAATCATCGGGGCGTGGCACTGAGCGAAACAGATTGTTCATGAGAATCCATAACAACTATTAAATTACCAAATCCGTAACGTTAATATCCCATACTATTAACAGATAAAGTAAAATAGTTATTACAGATAATTGTCTAAAAAACAAGCAAACTGTTCCGACAACTCAGATTTTTTATTAGGTTCATTTCTAGACCCCATCCTAGCTTGGTTCATCAAACACAGCATTCCTAGCATTTAAGCACCTGTCACATACGTTAAAATAAAGTCAATACACATAGTGTAAAGGTGAGCATACAAGTTTGATAAAAATAATAGAGTTCGAAATCGTTTACGCATAACCAGCATGTACAACGTATAATGTGAAGCGTGTAAGTTATCGACAAAGATCCTATCAATACCAATAACTGCGAGTTGACTTTGATTAACGAGTTCGCAACACATGTCCACCACTGCTAACATGTGAAGTAATATCCTTAACAACCCCTGAATGAACAGGTGTTGAGTCCAAACAAATAGTACTACCATTGCTAAGGCAGGTAGACATCAATCAATGTGTAAACATAACAAACAGGCATTCATCAAGTCACGTATAACAAACTGTAATGGTTAACGTTAAAGTGTTTGCGTTGTGTGTTCGATGTGATTTAAATATATGTAACGTATGTAACACCCAAAAGTGCGTTAAGCAAAAAGGGATCGAGTATACTCACAGCGATGATTGTTAATGGATTGAAGGGAGCGTGACGGGTGGTCCATAGGACAACCCTTAATGATGTTAAAAGACGAATTTATCCTTCACTTAATCACGTAATTATCTTGAATTAGATGACTACGAATGCTTATGTTTCAGGTACAGTTCGGGAGCTAAAAAAAGGGTTAAAACGCAGCTTTGGACGGTTTGGAGATGAACGGGTCGTGCGTGGAAGGAACGAAGAAACAAAACACATGAATAAGGGCTCCAGCGTAAATTACGGTGGCCACCGTAATTTACGGTGGCCCTGAAACATGCCTAATCTCCACCGTAACACAGGCTCTAGCTACCGTAACATCTTGATGACCACCTTAATTTACGGTGGTACCCTAAATTACGGTGGAGGCGACGGACAACTTCGTAACTGCTCATTAAAACGGTTTTTTATGGTGTCTTTTGGGATTATCTCATCATTGGACGTTTCTCTGGAGTTCTAGGGCGATTTTTGGCTTTGGCAAGTGTTTTGTGAACGATTTCTAACAATTCGGTTTGTCTTTGATTCATATGAACTTCAATCTTGATGTTATGATGATTCACCAAACAATGTCCGGCTAAACTTTCGGTGATCATCTTAGGTGAAGGTTTCTTTATGACTTTTGTGTGATGAATTTTTATTTCTAGAATAATAGACTTGGTATGTTGCTATGTTTATTATGATGCATGAATGTTTGGTTGTAAATTGTTAATTGATGTTTTGTTCCTAATCTAAATCGTACGTTCTTGGTGTCGTTGACAATCGAGATATCACGGGAAGGGTTAGGGTTGGATATTGGTTAATTGATCATCGGGTAACAACCTCGCGTTTACATAATCCGAGTACTTCGTTCCCTTTTATCACAACAAACGTTTATGCATGAGTTATGTCTATGTGACTCTTTCTAGTTTGATTTATGCAGAATTGTTATTGGAAACCGGAACCTAAGATGGTCATTTTCTCTTAATCTGTTAAACACCCAATTTTGATTTGCAATTAGCTAGTAATTTAGTTTTCTAAAACAAACAATCCAAATTATTGATCTTTAATTTCTGCAAATTAGGTTAATTGTAGTTAAATCGCAAAGCTATTAAATCAACGCATTTTCCACATACTCCCTGAGTTCGATACCCATTTACCACTGTCTATAGTTGTTATTTGGATTAAATTTGCGTGTACTACGACAACACGTTAAATTTTGGCGCCGTTGCCGGGGAGTTGTGCGCAACGTGTGTCAGTTTGTTAGTTTTGCTTTGTTATTTTCGGGTTTACACTGGTGTGTTTAGTGTGCAGGTTCTACAGGTGCATGCATACTAGAAGCTCTCACAAGTCGTCACCCTTGTCATTTGATCCAGAGATTAAAAGAACATTAAGGCAAAACCGTGTTTTAGTAAGAGAAAACAGAATTATTGGTTCACCTACATCACACCACGAAACATCATGCAAGAATCTCAAATACCACCCACAACGGGTCAAACGACCTCATCATTTATACCTACTTCCACACAACCATCACCAAACACAACCATACCAAATTCCACTACAATTCCTACTCCACCTCATGACACTACACCAACCAACACCACACAACCGATTACTACTCAAGTTGAACCCAATCTTACCTTTAGCCCTTCATCCACAATACCACCATTATCACACTTCTTCCCCCAACTACGGGTCAATCTTCCTCTAATTACCCAATACCACCCAATTCAACCATTGTCCATGCTACTTCAACATTTAGACCATCGAACCAATCGGGTTTCCATTATTCCACTCTTCCCTTTGGGCAATCCTCGGGTATTCAAGGGGATGGATATGATGATGGCTATGAAGAGGAGTTTAGAGGGTATGAAGAGGAAGGTTATTACTATGGGGGTGATGGAGGCTACTTGGGACCTCAAGGAGGAGCGGGTCAACAAAGTCAACCGATTCAACAATTTCAAGATACGAGTAGACTACCGGTTGGGGTGCATCACATTAGACCGCAAGGGCCACAATTGCAACGCCCTACACCGCTACAACAAGTGCGCCCTCAAAATACACAACCGCAATTTCAAAGGCCTATTCAACAACAACCACCAATTCATCAATATTAATACCAACCACCCTTTGCACCTCAAGGGCCTATGCAAATGGGTCAACCAAGAGCACCATTGGGTGCACCTCAAAGACATCATCGGGAGGTTGTACGGGGAATTGAAGCTCACTTTCGGCCCATTATCACTAACAATCCTTTGCCGGTAGTGATTCCTCATCATGCGGATGGAAGAACTTTTGAAGTAAGAACAACCGCCCTCCAAAGTCTACCAAAGTTCAAGGGGTTAGCAACGGAAGAACCCTATTTTCATTTGGAGACATACGACTCCATTTGCAACACTATTGGAGGTCAAGGGTTCTCCTCGGATGATGTCAAGTTGGTCCTTTTTCAATTTTCCCTAGAAGATAAAGCAAAGAGATGGTTTCACACTCTACCTTCCGCATCGATCTTTACATGGGCCGATATGCAACAAATATTCTTAGATGAATATTACACTTCTCAGAAGACTAATGATGCAAGAAGAGGTTTGAGAAGCTTTCAACAACAATCGGGGGAGATGTTTCATGAAGCCTTTGAAAGGTTTAATATGATGTTACGGAATTGCCCTCATCATGGGATCCAATTATGGGAGTTGTTGAATGCATTTCATGAAGGGTTGAGTTCAGAGGATGCACGGGATTTGATGTCGATCACCAACGGTACATTCGGTACGAATTATGAACATGTTGATTGGGCGTTTTTAGAACAAATGGCGGTGAATTCCAAGGGGAAGGCTCAATCTTTGAGACGGGCAAGGCATGTGATTCAAAGGCCACAAGTGCATGGAGTAGAGAGTGGTAACGTGCAAACTACGAATCAAGTGTACAATGTGTGCACTAATTGCAATGAAATAGGTCACACGGTGGAATTTTGTGTAGTAGGGGTGGTTGATGAGCAAGTAGAGGAAGTGAATGCAATTCAAGGAGGGGGTGGTCGAAATTTCAATATGAACTCCAACACCTATCACCCCGGGTTACGAAACCATCCTAATTTCCGTTACGGGAACGCGGCTAACCAAGCTAACCCAAACTTTCAAGGAGCTCAAGGTAACTTTTCATCTCGTCAACAATACAATCAAGGCAATTATCGGGGTAGAAGCAACTATGGTTATCAAGGGCAATTTCAACAAACGGGTCAAAGTGGTTCGGGTCAACATTCATCAAGCGGGAATGAAGTCATGGATATGCTTCGGGCTATGCAACAAGATATGTAAAAACAGAATCAACTAGATGAAGTCAGGATGCAAAAGGATGAGGTTCGTGACAAGAGTATCCAATCACTAACAACCCAAATGGGTCAATTTGCAACCGATGTGGCGGAGTTGAAGAAAAGCAAGGGTCAGCTTCCTAGCGACACTAAGGTAAATCCTTCACATGGTTCGTCACGAGGTAATGTTAATATTAGTCATGTTAGTGTTTTGAGAAGTGGCAAAGAATTTAAAGCAAATTTGTCACCGGGTTTGGTCGAGGGGGTAGTTGAGGATGTTACGGGTAATGAGAGTGATGATGATGATGTTTCACCGGTTAAACCTAAAGAATCAAATGTTAAAAAACCAGGTTTGGGTGAAAATGAAAAGAATGAAAAAGATGAGGGTGAACCGAGTCAAGTCCCGTTTCCATCGGCTTTACTTGACCCGGGTAGGAAAAATTTTATTGCATCAAGAGGTCCCCAAAAAGAAGAATTGTGGGACATGTTTAAACAAGTAAAAATTAATCTTCCACTACTTGATGCAATAAAACAAGTACCCGCTTATGCTAAATTTCTAAAGGAATTATGTAAACAAAAGAGGCAACAAAAGAAGAAAATGCCTAAGCAGGTGGATTTAACCGGGCAAGTGAGTGCGGTTTTGAATGGGGAGCTTCCTCCTAAGCTCCAAGATCCGGGCACGCCATTAATTTACATACAAGTTGGTAACTTTCAAATGGCAAAGGCGTTACTAGATCTTGGAGCCGGAGTTAGCATTTTACCGGGGGGCTTATATGACCAATACGATTTTGGTCCGTTAGCTAGGGTGGAGACAACGGTTGTTTTAGCCGATTTGTCTCATAAGCTACCTCGGGGGATGGTTCAAAATGTAATTGTTAAAATTGATGAGTTCTATTACCCGGTTGACTTTTTAGTCTTGGATTACTCATCTGCGGACCCAAAACAACAACAAAATGTCATTTTGGGTCGGCCATTTTTTAGCACCGCGCATGTTGTGATCGATTGTAGATTTGGTACAGTCGATATGACTTTTGGGAATCGAAAAATGCGCTTAAATGCTTTTACTAAAAATTCTAATGCTAATGGTGTTGATGAGTGTTTCATGGCAGATTTTGTTGACGGATGCAACCCGCATGAGTATGAGGAGGATGGTATGGATGTTTGCTTGTGTGATTTTTCTGAACAGGTACATGCTTATGCACTCCGGGTTGAAGAGGAAAAACAGGATGCTATGGCCTTGAAAGAAGGTTGACCGCCATGGACTCACCAATTCGAAGGCTTGCCGGTGGAGATAAAGTCGGGTACTAAACCATCATTAGAAGAACCACCGAAGTTGGAACTCAAAGACTTGCCGAGCCATTTGAAGTACGTTTTCTTAGGGGATAATGACACTCTACCGGTCATTATTGCCTCTAATCTAGAGTTGGCGTAAGAGCAAGCATTGTTGGAAGTTTTGAAAGAAAAAAAGGTAGCTATTGGATGGACGATTGCCAATCTCAAAGGAATTAGTCCATCAATCGTCATGCATAAGATAATCACCACCGAAGATGCAAAACCAACAAGAGAAGCTCAAAGGCGATTGAATCCGAACCTACGGGAGGTAGTAAAAAAAGAGGTAATCAAATGGTTGGACGCGGGAATCATCTATCCGATTTCGGATAGTGCTTGGGTAAGTCCTACCCAAGTTGTGCCTAAGAAGGTCGGCATTCAACTAGTCAAGGACGAAAATGGTGAACAAATTGCCACCCGACCGGTTACCGGGTGGCGTGTATGTATTGACTACCGAAAATTAAATGCCGCCACTTCTAAGGACCATTTCCCGTTACCTTTTATTAACCAAATTATTGAAAAATTATCAGGTAAAAAATATTACTGCTTTTTGGACGGGTATTCGGGTTACAATCAAATAGCAATACACCCAGATGACCAACACAAGACCACCTTCACTTGTCCATATGGTACCTTTTCCTTTCGGCGAATGCCATTTGGCTTGTGCAACGCACCGGCAACTTTCCAGCGATGTATGATGAGTATATTCTCGGACATGGTTGGAGAGTCGCTTGAAGTGTTTATGGATGACTTTTCAATTTTTGGCACTAGTTTTGAATCTTGTCTCAATGAATTACAAAAAGTTTTAAAAAGATGTGTTGAGAAAAATTTAGTGCTTAGTTGGGAGAAAAGTCATTTCATGGTGCAAGAGGGAATTGTGCAAGGTCATGTGTTTTCGGAAAGGGGAATGGAGGTGGATAAGGCAAAAATACGGGTAATAGCATCTTTGCCACCTCCGAAAAATGTTAAGGGTGTAAGGTCATTTTTGGGACATGCGGGTTTCTATAGACGTTTCATAACAGGTTTTAGTGTTATCACCAAACCTTTATGTAACTTGTTATTAAAAGATGTCCCATTTGATTTTACTAATGAGTGTATGCAAGCTTTCACTGTTTTGAAGGAACACTTCGTCAAAGCTCCTATTTTGCAACCACCGGATTGGTCAAAGCCGTTCGAGATTACGTGTGATGCAAGCGACACTACTATTGGTGCAGTTTTGGGTCAACGGGTTGATAAAAAGCCGGTGGTGATTTACTATGCAAGCAAGACTTTATCCGAAGCGCAACTCAATTACACCACAACCGAAAAGGAGTTATTAGTGGTGGTGTATGCTTTGGATAAGTTTCGTGCGTATATTTGGGGTAGCAAGGTGGTGGTTTACTCGGATCATAGTGCGGTCCGATATTTGATGGAGAAAAAGGACGCGAAGCCTCGTTTGATTCGGTGGGTATTGTTGTTACAAGAATTTGACTTAGAGATTCGAGACAAAAAGGGAAGTGAGAATGTAGTGGCGGATCACTTGTCTTGGATTCCGGTAGAAGGGATTGATGATGTTAGTGAAATAAATGAAAGGTTTCCCGACGAGCAACTTTTAGCCATTTCTACTTTCGTTGCACCGTGGTATGCTCATTATGTAAATTATTTAGCCACGAGTGCCATCCCAAGTCATTGGACCAAGAAGCGACGACAAGAATTTATGGTCCAAGTAAAGCAATACATTTGGGATGAACCGGATCTCTTCAAGATCGGGCCGGATCAAGTCATTAGGAGGTGTGTGCCCGAAACGGAGGTATTGGAAATCTTGACTCATGCCCACTCATCCACATGTGGAGGTCACTTTAGCGGGCATAAAATGGGCAACCGGGTTCTCTCATGTGGGTTTTATTGGCCCACAATTTTCAAAGACGCGTGTGAGTTTGCAAGAAATTGCATAAATTGTCAAAAGATGGGAAGCATATCGAAGAGGGATGAGATGCCATTACAACCAATCTTGGTTGTTGAAATATTTGATGTATGGGGTATTGACTTTATGGGTCCCTTTCCGAATTCGAATGGCTTTTTATATATTTTGGTAGCGGTGGATTACGTCTCAAAGTGGATTGAAGCTATTGCAACATGCACAAACGACCATTCGGTTGTTTATAAATTTGTTCAATCCAACATCTTCTCTCGTTTTGGTATTCCGCGTGTTATTATAAGTGATGGTGGTTCGCATTTCAAGAACTTTAATTTCGGGAAATTATTGAAGAGATATAGCGTGAATCACCGGATTGCCACACCTTACCATCCGCAAACGAGTGGACAAGTCGAAGTGTCCAACCGTCAAATCAAAGAAATCCTCATGAAGACGGTTAGAACGGATAGGAAGGATTGGTCGAGTAAGTTGGATGATGCGTTGTGGGCATACCGAACGGCCTACAAAACTCCGATTGGCACAACACCTTACCGGATGGTTTATGGAAAGGGTTTTCACTTGCCAATGGAGTTAGCGCATCGGGCACATTGGGCTATCAAGACGGTAAATGCGGATTATGATGAGGCGGGAAAGATGAGAAAGTTGCAATTAAGTGAGATCGAAGAGATTAGAGACGAGGCGTATGAGTGTGCATCGGCTTACAAAGACAAGCTCAAGAAGGTACACGATGCAAAGTTGAGGAAGAAAACCTTTGAAGTGGGTCAAAAGGTTTGGTTGTACAATTCAAGGCTCAAGATGTTTGCGGGCAAGCTTAAAAGCAAATGGATGGGCCCGTATGTCGTTCGGCGAGTTGGGAGGTTTGGTGATGTAGATATCCAAGATGAGCAAACAAATAAACAACAAACGGTGAATGGCCATAGGTTGAAGCCATACTTGGAGGGGAACGACATCAACAACTTGGAGCTTGATAAAGCGGGCTACATTCTACACCCGGTCGATGAGGAACAACCATGAGAGGCCCAGGTTTGGTAGTGTAAATAGTTAGCATTTCATTTTGTTTGTTTTGTATAGGTTGCACATTTACCGTACTCGCTTGAAGCTTGTGTTTGAAACAAGTGTGGGGATATTCGGGTCACGAATTGCTCTAACATTGTGTTGAGGACAACACGAGAATTTCGAGGGGGTAGGGTAATTCTTACATGTTTTTGGAAAATTTTAAAAACAAAAAAAAATCGAAAAAACTGAAAAAAAAAATATAAAAAAGGTACTTAAAATTGCATTTTTCAGCAAACCAGGGATGCCCAGGTACCACCGTAATTTACGGTGGTACCATAATTTACGGTGGTGGGCAAAGATGTTGGGACTTTACGGTGAAAACCTCTTGTTTTACGGTGAAAATATGATGCCAGCATCCACCGTAATTTACGGTGGACCTGGCGAGTGTAAGGGTCGTTCCTGGTTCAGCATTTAAAAAAAATAATAATGATAACAATCAGGTCACGTGAACACACCCCATCCACTCCTTTTCCTTCATTCTTCCTTCACCACTAATATCATCTATCACTTTCATCTAAGACCCACAAGATCTTCAAACTCCCAACCTTCTTCAACCCTCAATCTTTCATATCTCTCTCAATTCTTAACCAAATCAAGTGAAATCTAGGTCTAACTTGGCTAATTTTTCACATACTTTCTGATTTTGAGAAGAGATTTGCGAAAAAACGAAGCTTTCGGGTCCGAATCACAAACCCTAGGTCCGAAAATTTTTGGGGGTTTTTGAAGTTTTTGTTTCACAAGTGTTCTAGCATCTTCAAACAAAGGTATGGAAGCTTATTTGTTATGTTTTGATGATGCATTGTGAAAAGTAAGGTTATTTGTGTTAATTGTTCATACCCACTTGCTTGTTCTTAGATTTTGGCATAACAATGGTTACTTGAACATTGTTATGGTTTGTAGATGTAGGATTGATGGTAAAGTAGTGAACTTTTTGGGAATCTCTACATTGTAGAGACACCATGCCCAATTTTTGAAAAAGATTTATAAACTCTTGGTTCACTAGCATCTACAATCATAGTAACAAGCAAGTGTGGGGATATTATGGCGAAAAGGGTCTATTTTATTGTGTTTGGTTGTGTTGTTTGTTTTGTTTTGTGTGTAGAACAATGGTACGAACAAAGGAAAGAGCCGGAGCAAGTTCGTCTTCTTCGTCTAAAGATAAGGGCAAGCAACTGGAACAACAACCAAGAAAGATACAGTATTTGGGAAGAATTGATGAAAGTGAAAGCGAAGAAGAAGAAATGGAGTTGGACCCGGCTGAAAAGCCAAGATGGGAGTCAGGTCCATTGGATGATCAGCCGGAGCATTGGAAACCGACATTATTCCATGACAGTATGAATCAATTAAAAAACAGGGCTGCCGCATTTATTTGCGAGAGAGAAGTTCGGGAGGTTGAATTTAGCCCGTTTGGTGTGTTTGCCAAATTCCGCGCTCTAGGATGGGAATCGGCACTTAGTTGTAATGATAAGGATAGCAAGAATTTGTTCATGACCGAAATTCAAGAATGGATGGCATCCCTCAAGTGCAACACATACGACAGGCCATCGCAAATGAAGTTGATAGGTAAAGTGAATGGGATTAAGGTAGAGATGTCGTTCGACACACTAAAGAAATTAGGGAAATATGACAGTCTACCGGCTCGCGATTACATGATACCTAGTCTTGATGACCTTTTGCTTAAACCGGAGAAGCATGTTCGTTGGAATGATATGTTAGCGGCGTTGTTTTTGCCCGGTACTTACAGTGGCATTTTATACCGGAAGAATTTGAAGATAGAAGCAAAGTTGTTGCTAGCGATTTGCATTTTGAACGTCATTCCGAGAAGAGGGGATAAAGAGCAAGTGAGGTACCCGGAAGTACCCGTCCTCTATTCGCTACTCAATGGGCCTCCGCATTTTCCAATCCGATATTTGATCATGAACCACCTCTGGATTTGCCGAAACAAGTTGGGAAGAGATATTATCCCGTATTGCCGAATTATCACGGGATTGATGAAGCAGCAAAAGGCAATCACGTCAGAGGATAAAGGGGCAGCAAAAAGGCATCAGCCTTTTACTTTAGACAAGTTGGGGATTGGTTGGACTTACACGCAATCGGAACGGTATCATAAGCTCAAGTCGGAGGGGCAGAGATGGAGAGCATTGAAGGTGGGTGCAAGGGATCTTCTACCGGGTGAAGCGGATAAGCCGGAAACTGATGCGGAAGCCCCGAGTGGGGATGATGATTATGCAAACGAGCCGCATGGTGGTGAGAATGTGAATGTAGGCCAAGGGGGCCTAGGTAGAGGTTATGGTGGTGCCTTTTACGATTACACGGAGCGTTCCTATGAGCCAAATTGGGCTTATGATGGCACGATGCAAGAGGTTATCGAGAACCAACGTCCTCCGGCACCCATTTTTGAGTCATGGTCGGGTTCAGAGCGGACGTTATTTGATCAACACACGATGATGAGTGCAAGTATGGAGCGGTCTTTGAAGCATAATTTCGATCGTCAAGAGGCGTGGAATCGCACACATGTGTATTCCCATGAATTGGAAATGAATAATCGATACCAGGATGATCAAGCAAGAAGATTGCATTCAGATTGGCACGCCGGGCGGCCGGTGGTTGTGGAACCACAACATGTGGATTATGCGTCTCTACCACTTTACGATGGTAGTATATCGTATCCGACCCCGCCGCTCCATCATTCACAATGGATCGACCCGCGCCAACAAGAAGGAGCTCCGCAAAAAGGTGGGAGTAGTAGCGGTACATTTGCATTTGGAGAATGGAATGACATGATGTCTTCCATTTTTGGGCCTCCGCAACCACGCTATTACTAGTCAGGTCGTGTTCCTTCCTTGTATATTTTGTGAATATTTATTGAGTTTGATATGTTTATGGTTGGGCGGTTGGGTGGTGTATGTTTGTGATGTTTTGTTTGGGTTGGAAGAGTTGGTGGTGTGATGTTTTAAAAGAAGAAAAATATAAAAAAAATATAAAATGAAAAAAAATACCAAAAAGAAATTTGTGGTTTGAGTGTTGAGCTTTCAGTTGGTGTGAAAGAGTTTTAAGCGATCAAAGCCTCCTAAAACCATACATTGGGGTCAATGTATCCCAAGTGTGGGGATGGGGGGAAATTTTTGAAGTTTTTGAAAAAAAAAATAAATCAAGCGAAACAAGGTGAGAATTTGAACACTTTGGATTAACCCCAAATGATGCACCGGCAACCCTTGATACCCTTTTATTCTTGGTGAGAGTTGAAGCCACACATGTAAATAAATAATACTTGTCTTTGATGAGAGTGGCTATGGGTGGGGGTGCATTAGAACTTGTGCCTTGATACGGTTTGAGTCCTTAGTTGGATATGAATGCGAAAAAGATAAGGGCATTTAGGTAGCCTCGTCTTTAGTGTGTGTGAGTGTGGGATTTGGGGGGTTGGACCTCATAAATTATATATATGAGCATGGTTGCGAGAGGGGCGGGGGTTTGGACATTTAGTTGCCCAATTTTGTGCTTAAAAGCCTATTGTTTGTTACCCCTTAGCTAGTTCCTAAAAATTTACCCAACTTGACCCAGTCTTATAGTGTTAGTAGTAGTTGAGTAGTATGTAATCTTATTTGATGTTTTATAGTATGTTTATTATGTTAAAAAAATAGAAAAAAAATGGAGAAAAAGCAATGAAAAATGAAAAAGAAATGATGTTTAGTTATTTTGTATATAGAAGTTAAGTTTGATAGTTGTTTGTTTGTTTGTTTGTTTGTTTGTTTCTTTGTGTAATAAATGACCGGGTTAAGTTTTCGCTACTTCATATATATTCCATTTCCTTCCCATACACCTAGCCACGTTACAACCTTGAAAGTCCCTTTGATTTGCATTCATGTTTGGCACTTGATAGGAGAAGGATTGATTTAGGTACAAGCCTATAGTTGTGCAACCGCCCGTTAGCCTTTGTGTGTCTAGCTTACAATTGCTAGTGCTTACTTGTTACCGAGAGGAGAGACATAGCGAGGGGTGCGTTATTTTGGGTGTTAAAAAGGAGTTAGTAAAAGAACTACATGTTTATGCTTGGTTTACTTTGATCACTTGTTTTGAAAATGGTTTGATGAGTTGCTTGGGACAAGCAAATGTTAAGTGTGGGGATGTGACGGGTGGTCCATAGGACAACCCTTAATGATGTTAAAAGACGAATTTATCCTTCACTTAATCGCGTAATTATCTTGAATTAGATGACTACGAATGCTTATGTTTCAGGTACTGTTCGGGAGCTAAAAAAAGGATTAAAACGCAGCTTTGGACGGTTTGGAGATGAACGGGTCGTGCGTGGAAGGAACGAAGAAACAAAACACATGAATCAGGGCTCCACCGTAAATTACGGTGGCCACCGTAATTTACGGTGGCCCTGAAACATGCCTAATCTCCACCGTAACACAGGCTCTAGCTACCGTAACATCTTGATGACCACCGTAATTTACGGTGGTACCGTAAATTACGGTGGAGGCGACGGACAACTTCGTAACTGCTCATTAAAACGGTTTTTTTATGGTGTCTTTTGGGATTATCTCATCATTGGACGTTTCTCTGGAGTTCTAGGGCGATTTTTGGCTTTGGCAAGTGTTTTGTGAACGATTTCTAACAATTCGGTTTGTCTTTGATTCATATGAACTTCAATCTTGATGTTATGATGATTCACCAAACAATGTCCAGCTAAACTTTCGGTGATCATCTTAGGTGAAGGTTTCTTTATGACTTTTGTGTGATGAATTTTTATTTCTAGAATAATAGACTTGGTATGTTGCTATGTTTATTATGATGCATGAATGTTTGGTTGTAAATTGTTAATTGATGTTTTGTTCCTAATCTAAATCGTACGTTCTTGGTGTCGTTGACAATCGAGATATCACGGGAAGGGTTAGGGTTGGATATTGGTTAATTGATCATCGGGTAACAACCTCGCGTTTACATAATCCGAGTACTTCGTTCCCTTTTATCACAACAAACGTTTATACATGAGTTATGTCTATGTAACTCTTTCTAGTTTGATTTATGCACAATTGTTATTGGAAACCGGAACCTAAGATGGTCATTTTCTCTTAATCTGTTAAACACCCAATTTTGATTTGCAATTAGCTAGTAATTTAGTTTTCTAAAACAAACAATCCAAATTATTGATCTTTAATTTCTGCAAATTAGGTTAATTGTAGTTAAATCGCAAAGCTATTAAATCAACGCACTTTCCATATACTCCCTGAGTTCGATACCCATTTACCATTGTCTATAGTTGTTATTTGGATTAAATTTGCGTGTACTACGACAGCACGTTAGAGCGATAGAGTGAGATCAGCCTGATCAGAACGATAGCGTAAGCGAAGAACGGTGCGTAAAACGGTGCAAGTGAAACAAAGTGACGAGTGGTCATCCGGCCGGATGGCAATCCGAACAGATGGCCATTTGATCGAATGTCAATCTGTTCGGATGGTAATCCGTTCGGATGGTCATCCGTTCGGATGGCCATTCGGTCGAATTGACACCTCGTTTGGGATGAATGTGTTTGTGTATGATGGCTTGTCCTTTGAAGTTTTCGTTGTAGCATTTTCCAAAACAAGAAAGGTTTCTACCATCCAAGTCATCCGTGCGGATTGCCGTTCGATCGGATGGCAATCCGATCGGATAGTAATCCATTCGGCGACGGGTTCGTTTTGGAAAGTTGTTAAGTTTGAAAGTTTGCGGTTTAATTGAGACGACATGACATCAGGGTAAACAATAGGAACTCCATCAAGCCCGAGTCGTCCGATCGGACGGGAATCACCCCAATCTGATCAGAAACTGTTCTTGACGGTTATTCGTGTTCAACCCGAAATCGGTTGTCTCTATGATAGAAATCATATCTTGAACCTACACATCACTAGGAATGAGTAGAAAATCAGAACAAGGTCCGGTTCTATCGGTATTGAGTGTAAAAGAGTTGAAAGAAATAGAATAAACCATCTTTCACTCCTTTTAACTTAGAAAACGTTTAGATTTAGATGAAAACATAGTTTAATCCTATGAAAATCGTTCAGATCTAAGTTGTTCTTGGTGGAATGATGCCAACACTTGAAGTTCATAAGAACATCACGATGACGTCACCCTAGAACACCTCAAATCCATTGATTTTATGGTTAAAAGTTGAGATTCAAAGGTGAAATAGATGAAGAATTACGTGTAGATCATAGAAGTACAAGGCTTGAGTTGAAATCTTACCGGAATCGCGAGAAATCGAGAGAGAAGTGCGTTGGAACGGACTGGTTCGAGTGAGAGTGTTGTCACATCAAATGATGTGACAGGAGGGGTATTTATAGGGTTTCCAAAAGAGGTAAGGGCACAAGTGTCGAGTGGGTCACTGATCGGATGGCAGTCCGATCGGATGGCGACCCGATCGGTTGGCCGTCCGATCGAGTGGCTCCGGCGAGTTGGGTTTTGTGTTTTTGTTTCGTGCGTTGGGCGTTGTGATGCGATTCGAGTGAGCGATGCGATAATATTAACCATTAATCCTAACTACTATATCTAACATACAATCACTATAAATAACTTGCGTTTAGCGTTTACGATTAGATTGCGATTTGATAGAGTTGCGATTGTGTTTCGAGTAATCTCCACAAAACATAAATAAACATGCACAAGTAACACATAAATAACACACACACGTAAAACAATATCCAGAACGCATAATTCGGGTTGCGATAGCGATGCGATTAGCGATAAGTCGATTTAGCAATTAAAATGCGATTAAATAGCGATTAGTAATAGATACTCCACATAATACAACTAAAGCAAATAAATAAATAAAAGAGTTCGATTACAAGTCATTGACGTACAATCATTAGTCAAGCAAGGAGTGGCAGATCGCTATTAGCAATCTTTTCTTCCTTCGACTTTGACCTTGACTTTGACTTTGACTTCCCGAAACACGGGGTGTTACAACAAACAACTTAAATCCCAAAGTCTACATAAACCCCCACATTAGAGTCATTTAAATTATCAAAACAAAGGCAGCCTTTTCTTACATTAAAGGCAACTTTTCAATAAACCTCAACTTTTGTAGAGCCTTTGTGTATTAAAAATTCTAATTGCTGTTAATGCATCATGTACAGAACTCATAAGCCAGTAACAACGTATATGAAAGCCCATTTTATATGATTTGAATCTAATAACCACATAACAGAGAATCAACATTTAAAAAAAACACAGGACAAAGAAATGGAACTCCAAGAGTCCAACATGTTTTTACTCTTAATCTCAGCGGTGGTCTTACCACCGTCAACCACATCTTGATGATGCTCTCCCACCCACTGCAGGCGGTGCTCTACCGCCCAAACACATATTGGACGACATCGATATATTCGTACGAGCTGCGAAACAACCCGGTAACCAGAAACATGTTTTACCACCCTTTCCAACTACTAGGTGTCGTCCGCCACGACGGTGACCACCTTGCCATGATGGCATTCCACGTGGTACTATACAACGCCACTCACATGGCAAGATACACATCCAGCACATTGCTAGTGAGGTAAAAAAATCTTACACATTCAAACCAGTTGCATGTTCAAATAAGCATCTGCATACATCACCACACTTTGATGTTCCTCAAATCCAAAACTACAGAGAAAGAAACATGTCAGAGAGCGACGGACACCCTGTACGGTGGTGCCACGGTGACGACGGTCTTTGTGGATTCCTTCCACCACCATAACCACAACAACTACCGCCAACACATCATCAAATTAACAAAAGAAAGCTATAAAACGAAAAGATATAAAATAAACAACTCAGATCTATAATCATCATCATCGTCGCAAAATAAAGAGGCTAAGATCCCGCCACAGCTGTATCCAGAGTCGCCACACGAAGTAGCAAGCAACCATCGTCGCCACAACATATCTCAAAACCAACACCTTAAACGATTTAGTCGAAACCCAAACATCATCTCGCATGCGATCTGTGGGATTTAAACTCCCCAAAACAACAACCAAGAAGGCAAGAACGCCACAGTAACAACAAACAACCAGCGGTGAAATTCAAAACCACCTAAAAAACAACACTGCAAGAGAGATTTTAGAGTGAACCTGTATGTGGTGAAGAGAGAAACTGTTTATGGTGTGTCAAAAAAAAAACCCAAAATAACAATATGTGTCAACACCCAAATATGAGAAGCTGAATATAGTTTTCAAAAGTCACACATGGTTTCACAAAAAACCACCATAGAGTACAATACAATTAGATATGCATAGTGTACAACATGGTATGCATAGAAAATCGTACAAACCATAAAGAAAAAGATACAACCAAGTCTTTGCATGAAACATCAATCAAGCACAAGTTACAAGTCCCTAATACAAAAACTTGTTGCAAATTATATAATTATATAATATATAATAATATAATATGTGTATTGTTAAGTTTGTATAATTTGTACTCGAAGGTTCCTTTTTATATAAAAATTTAAAGTAAAGTGCAATTCACATTCATTTTGTTAGGTGGCATGATTAAGTTGCGTCCCCCAACTTTTTTTTTTTGCCTAAGTGATTTGAAATTTTAACACTCTGCATCCTTTTGTCAGTTTCAAACGATTTCTCCAAAATCTTTCAAACGGTGCATGTAACGTCAAACAGACGGAAGGACACAGAATGTTAAAATTTTAAATGGCAAGACTTAGGCAGCAAAAAAAAAAAGTTGGGGGATGCAAGTTGACACGCCACCAAGCCACATGTATGCAAATTGCAGTTTACTCAAAAATTTATTAGAATTTTTAAATACTATACAACTTTAATTCTTTCCTTTCAAAATTTATATCGCCTCGCCTACTAACAAAGTTATATTTAGCCTTGTTAGGTAATTCCACGTACCAAATGGGTTTTATCCTAGTGGAACCAAAGTGGTGGAAAATGTGGACCTCCCTAAGGCTAGAGGGTCTGGGATAACCCCCCTTGGGGGTTATAAGGACACATCAGCGCCACCTAGGCGCCACATCAGCCAGGGGGCTTTATAACCCCCCATTTAATTTGCTGGTTGTGGAATGAAGCCCCGTCATCATTGCCTAATTATTTTTTATTTTAAAAATCATTTAATTTTCATATATTAATTTATACCTCATAATTTATATATTTTAAATAAAATGCCATAATTGAAATAATATAAATAAAATGTCATAATTTAAATAAAAACTATACAATGCCAGAGTTTAAAAAAAAGTCACTCGTCGTCTTCGTCGTCTCCTCCTTGTTCACGATAAAACCATAGGTGCTCGGTCAGATCGGCTCGAAGGTTATGGTGTGTGTTCCTGTCTCGTACCTTCGATCGGATAGCTTCTTTTTCAGCGTATGTTAGTATTGGGTTCGTCGGTTGGATACTTTCATCATAACTTTCTCCACAAAACGCTCTACCCGAATCCTCCAATATCATGTTATGCAAAATGATGCACGTATACATGACGTTTCTCATTTTTCTTTTTTCAAGTATCATCGACGGCTGGGCGATGATAGACCATCTCTTTTTTAACACACCGAAAGCCCGCTCGATATCTTTTCTTGCTGACTCTTGTTTTTTCTTGAAATACAATCTTTTTTCATCATCTAGACACGAAAGAGTTTTTACCAACATCGCCCACTCGGGATAAATACCGTCTGTGAGATAGTACCCATACTTATACTCCACGTCGTTTGCATAGAATGAAGTATTTGGTGCAACACCGTCTATGACATCGTCGAAAAGATTCGAGGACATTAAAACAGCGATGTCATTGTTCGCACCGGCCATGCCAAAGTACGCATGCCAAATCCATAAATCTTGAGAAGCGACCACTTGTAATATTAGGGTGGGACCATCGTGGTCACCACGATGATGTTGCCCTTTCCAAGCGGTTGGACATGACGCCCAATCCCAGTGCGTGCAATCAAGACTCCCCAACATCCCAGGAAAACCGTGTATGCGCTGATGGGCCTCGTATAGAAGTGGAACGTCTGCGGCGGTTGGCATCCGCAAGTAGCTTCTCCCGTACAGAGAGATAACACCTACAAAAGTAATAGTGTTAAAAAAATTATAATAATATGTAAATAAAAATAATAACCTTAGATAAATAATAGTGTTAAAAGAAATTATAATAATATGTAAATAAAAATAATAACGTTAAAGAAAGAATAGTCTTAATAAAAATTACCTTCACAGAAATTTTCAAGAGAGTCACGACACATTCTTGCCGACATCCTTAAATATTCATCCCACGCATCACTCGCTGTGCCATACGCTAGTTGCCTGATTGCTGCTGTACACTTTTGTATTCCAGAGAAACCAACTTTATGACTTGCACTTTCTCTTTGCGTGAAAAAAGGGAACTTGCCCGCAAGATCACTAGAAATTTTAACGAAAAGACGACGGCTCATACGAAACCTGCGCCTAAACTGCCCATCATCGTACAACGGATTTTCACAAAAATAATCGTGCACTAGACGTTCATGAGCACCTAACCGATCCCGTTCAAGAGGCGGTTGCCTGATACGCGACGTAGAGGATTGGGCTTCTTCTTGCAAATAATTAATCGCCTCCTGCGTCATTGCGATAACCATGTCGTCGAAACCACCATCGGATGAAGAGCTCGAAGAATCGGATGCCTTTTTCTAGTTGTGATTGGTGTGTGTTTGGGTGGTAAATTTGTGATTGATTTTTGAGATAGAGGTGTGTTTATATGGTGTAAGGTTTATATATATATATATAGATAAAAAGTTTAATTTTTTTTAAACGTTTTCAAACGGTCATTTTGACATTTCTCTCTCGATCCACGCAATTGCATAACGTTAACATGTTGGCGAGGGGTGTATAGCGCCCCTACTTAATTTGGTGGGTGTGGGTGTATAGCGCCCGGGGCGCTATAGGCAGTGACGTGGCGAGGGTGGCGCCCCCCACACCCTCCGGCCTAAGGCTATGAGGTGTGGATAGAGCCCCATGGGGCTTTATCAAGTCCACATAGGATCCACCTCACCTATGAAACCCCCCCTTTAATTTACATGGTGTGGATGGAGCCCCTATTAAACAAAATTAAAAAAAAACATTTGATTGGTCCAAACTCCAAGCCATGGCGTTACCGGGTGTTACCATGATGGAGCCCCATCAATGGCGCCCCCCTCTTCACTTGGAGGGTGTGGTGATGTAGCCCATATGGGCGCTATACATGGTGACGTGGCGGGGATGGAGCCCCCACACCCTCCAGCCTAAGTGGTGAGTGTTCATATCATATGGTGAAAAAAATGTGTGACTTAGTGGTTTTAAAAACAAACTAATCCCACATGTGTTACATGTGAGGACATTATAGTCATCTAATGAATAACATGCCAATCTTCACCCTTTTTTCATCTAATGACTTAGTCGGCGATGTGGCAACTTTGACACTTTATAAAAAGTAAGCACATAAACTACAACCATGGTTCTGAGCCTGTTATGAGTGATATTCGCAGAATACTAAATCTCGATCCCAGGGGTAATAATGCAACTTCCTGAGCCCTCTTTTACTTATTATCTTATATTTACTTTGTTGCATTATGGCGTCTCCCTAACTTATAAGGTGACTAATATCAGTCACACACAACCGAAGCTATGCGCGGCTATCGACACACTCAACATACGCTATAAATATCTTAAAGACGGTGTTGAGGTAGACCAAATTAAAAATAAGTAGCATAATTGATTGTAAACTTATGTTAATATGAATATCGGATTAACCCGCCGCAAAGCACGGGTGAAAAAACCACTAGTTTAATTATATTAATATAAGTTCGCCTTTTCAAAGAAAATATATAATATATGTAGTAACATCAATGTTGATTTACAAAGTCTTCAAAAAAAAAAAAAAAAAAACCTATCAAACACAAAACAAAATCCAACCCCACCACTAAAGCTTCAAATCCATACCCACAGCCCCAAAGGACATCAAAATGCAACTCATTTGGGGCCATGTTGTACCCTTGACTCTCCTGCTGTTGGAGACATGGTATCTCTCCTTGTTCCTCGAGGTCATGGTCGCCATCAAGCACACGTTGTAAGTCCAAAGGAAAAAGTTACTCAATTAACCCACAAAATTGTTAAAACTCAACCCTTATACTCTTGGATAAATATCATAAAAAACTAATGTACTTTCTCATTTTGCTTATAAAAATCTCTCAACATTTTTTTGCACCTAAAAAACCAACATACTTTATGTTTTGTCTCACAAAAGTCCCTCGACAATTTTTTTGAACATTAAAGTCCTTTCACATGTTAAGTTAATTTGAACAAAATTATTACAAACTTTTTTTAAAATTTGCTACATCAATTTATGTTTCAACCTAGTATATGTTTGAAAATTCATAGGTCATTGCTAAAGAACCGAAAACAGTTAAAACTGGAAATTAAACAAAAAAACGATTAAACCCGAACCGAATAAAATGAATTTGGTTTCTATGTAGCCCAATAAACCGAATAATCAAAGTAAACCATACTTTATATTTATTCGAATGAACCCAATTATATGAATTCGTTGTATTTGCTTGAAACCGAAAACCAAACCAAATTCAAATGCGATTTGTCATTTAGTTTTGAAGTACTTAAATTTCGTTTACTTTGCTTCGATTTTTGGTTTAATCCAAAAAAAATCAAACCGAATAAAAAGAACCAAATAATCGAAAGGAACCGATGGACACCTCTAACAGTTCCAAGTTGTTTAGATTATTTTTTCATAACTGCGTTCAAATTTAACACGTGAAGGGAATTTAATGTTCAAAAAATTGTTAAGAGACTTTTGTGATACAAAACACAAAGTATGTTGGTTTTTCATATGCAAAAAGAAGTAGAGGGACTTTTATGAGAAAAAAGATTTCGATTATTTATACACATAAAACCACAGTCAAACAATAAAACTTTTGGTTATAGAAATAACCATAATCAAAACACAAGTCTCAAAATTGGTTCATTAGTTCGTTTTGATTTTTTTTTTCTCTATTTATTTAGATTATAGTTTAATTATTGTATTTTTCAGCTCCTGGGAGGGAAATGAGGACAATAGTGTGAACACCAAAACAACAATATATTCAGCAGTTATTCCAATGTTAAAATCAATCATTTTCTGTCATTACATAAAAACTAACCACAAAAACCAAACACGAAACCTAACAATCAAGGAATTCATTTACATACCTAGAAATTGAAAGATAAACATATGAAGACAATAAGATCAAACAGTTTCTTTATAAACATGAAAAAAGATAACAAAGAAAGCAAATTTAAAAAACTCCAAATCATTTACTAATCACAATCAAGAATATATGTGCATTGCCCCTACAAATTAAACAAGAAAAAAAGAACTTGACAACCTCCATTAATCACCAAAGCCAGATCTCACAACCCACAATATCGATCCAAGAACAAGGAATGAGTCTTGACTCGACTGTGTGTTTGTCTAATCATATTTTTCTCTCCAACCACACACAAGAAACAGCACCCACGAAATTGCCAAAACAAAATCCCCAACAACCAGCCGGAGCCAATCGCGACCAAGCTCTTCAAGCTTCCGTTCGAAATAAATCCTCCAAATCGCCATGGCAATGTGAAGAAGCACACACCCTTTAGCAAAAAAGCTCTGAAACTCCCTATCCTTCACAAATGCCACCATGAACAACAGACTCCCAACAGCAAACAAAAGCAACCCGGAGAACGAATCAGACGTTTTAATCAACAACTGATCATGTGGTGTTGATCCCAACAACTTAACTGCAATTTCATTCCCATGACTGAATGCAAACACCTCATGGCTATAAAACATCATTAAAGTTCCACAACTTAAAGCCACTACAGAGTATATCATACATATTGAGCCAAAACCTGATGACTCCATATTAAATATCACCAACTAAACTCACAAAATCTTGAATCTAATCAATGCTTAACAAACCCATATGATATAATAACTTAACTAGCCCTAAATTTATTAGAAACAGTAAACCCTAATAAAACCCTAGCATCAACCCACCAAAATTCATCATCAAGATCAGATTTTTAACAGAAACCCTTAACTACCAGCTAAAATTAATAACACCCAGATAAAATTTTGATGGAATTTATCCGTCAATAATCTCAAAACTATGGTATATGATAAGCACACTAATAAAGATCGAAGCTTTTCTTACTGTACGGTGTTAATCAACCAAACCCACAAGATTTCTGAACAGAAAGGTGAAATACTAAACGTGTGAAGGTGAATTTGGAAAGAATGAGGTGGGAATGATGTTGAAGATGGGAAAAGGGTTTACAGGAGGAAGGTGAAGTACAAGGGATTATTATTATTGTGATTGTGATAGCGATGGTGGGGTATTGGGAGGGTGTTAAAGGATATAGTCGTTAATTTTTGAGTGTTTGATGCCGATGATGGTGCTTGAGATGTCATGATGTTGTTTTTTAGTGCATTAAAGGCTTGTACTTTATGTATAAAGAGTTGTAACATTGTTTAATGTATTGAATTAGATACCGATTATTAGACTATGGGATGTGGAGGGGCTTAGGTAGTTGGGTTGGGGGCATTGCTCGACACGTGACAGGTGTTGGTTCCATCAGTCTACACCAAAAAGTGGGGTGTGGAAGGAGTGTGGCCAGGGCGGCGTTGTGGAAGGGGCTAGCCAAACAGTCATCAACACTCAGCCATACATTGCCAGTCACGTCACCCCAGGCCAGCGCCCCACGCCAAGCAATATTGCCACGTCAAGTGGGCAACGCTGACCAAAATGTCAACCCGGGGTGGAGCAACCAGCGTTAAAGGGCCAACAACGCCCAAAAGCCACACCCACACCCACCCGTCTTAATCTTGATAAATTGAGAAAATTATAAATTAATTATGGGTCCCCTTGTTCCCAAACCCCCTATATCTTATTTTCACATCCCTAGTGTATACGGCCGTATAGAATGTTTTTGAATAGGAAAATGCGCAGAGAATGTTTTTTTGATTTTACTATATACGGCCCGTATATAGTTATACGAGCCGTATACACGTTTATACGATTTGTAAAACGTATACAGTTCAATGGAATTATTTTGGTAGGTTTTTGATGTTACCAAATGTATACGAGCCGTATAACTGTATACGGCCCGTATATAAGGATGTTTTTTCAAGTATCACGTTTTTTCCAGTAAAAACACCATCATTCTAGGGTTTCTAAACTCTTCATCATCTTTAACAACATTGATCGGAACACGCCGCTTAAATCGGAGCACAAGTAGAGTAACGTTACCGATCAGTCCGTTGATCGAGTAACTAGCAGAAGAACCCGACACAAACAAGTTCTCCACAGTTTGTTATTCAGATCTCTGTTCGGTCATCTTTCCAAACTACAACACACGATAACTTTAAACTTTATAGTGTGTGATTTGACCAGGAAATGATTGGAGGTGATTGCTACTTTTAATAAGTTGTCATAGTTGTCAAATTCGATTTCAACAAATCTTTTCCATTTCCTTCAATTTCTAGAACATTCTTCGTTACATGAAGACGTGTCGGGTTCTTCTACTGGTATTTTAATGAAGTATTGAAGATTGAATGTGCAAACCCAACCGTTTTTTACTACGGAAACAGTGGCTATACGAAATACAAACCGCAACCGTTTTTTACTACGGAAACGGTGGCTATGCGAAATACAAACCGCAATCTTTTGTGACTATGGGAAACACAAGTTTTCTTTTTGAGCTTGATAGATGTCCGTTATCTCAGTTGAGGCGGGCATTGTTTAAATCTGAATATAACTAGATGTTACGTGTAACTTCATTAAACCAAGAACAAACCCTATTTCGAAACACATGTGTTCGTATCAGCGTTGTTTATCACCCTGTGTGAGCATTGGAAACCCGACAAACAGTCTTGACAACTGTGACAGCTTATCTATCTATGTGTGTCACATCCATCCTGTTATAGCAATCGATATGATTAATTTTACAGATTTTTTTCTAATTAGCGTTGTTAACTACCAAAAGAATGCATACACAAATAGTTCTAGTGGACGAAGCAAAGAGACCGTTGTGTATCTGAATCAGGTTCTCAAACAAACACTACTAAAGATGAGTTGTTGATAAATACCGGAGCTGTTATCTCGGTTGTTCAGTACTTTCGTGATAATAAAACAAGCAGGCATTGATTTTGCCAAGATTGAAGGAAAGAATCTGGCCATAAGCGTTGTGGATTCTCAGCGTTATTCGAATGTAAGTGGATCGAGTGATACACTTATCTATTCTGGTCAAGGTGGGCATGGTTTGTTCGGGAGTAAATCACCACCCAAAGATCAACAACTTGTGATTGTCGGGTTCTGCTAGTTATTCAGAATGTTTCGAATCATCACAGAAGACGTGTCGGGTTCTGCTAGTTATTCGGAATGTTTCGAATCATAACAGAAGACGGATGCGGTTTGCATATTCAATCTTCATTGCTTCATTAAAATTACAACACACAATAAAATGCTTGGAAAATTGCATCAACTCTCCTATATCAAGTTGAACGGATGATATGTATCTTCTATAATGCGACGGACCCAATTCGTAGATTTCGTCCGGTTTCAAAGCCGGTTGAGGATTACGAGTGCTCTACACTCGTTCAAAGCCGGTTGATGGTTACAAGGATCGTTCTAATAGATTAAAGATGGTTCTTCGTTGAGGAAACCAAACGTAGACGGAGATGATAGGCCTGGTAACTAGAAGAGAAAAAACCCCAGTGACGTCGTCGACGATTATGAACGGATTATTGGCCATTATTCGACCGAGTAATCAATTGTATTTTTTTGTTGCTTCTCTTGTTAAGTTTCTGAACCAACCGAAATCCACAAATATCACACCCCGATATTTCCACATTTGACCGGTGGGCCCGGTGGGGGAGTATCGTGACGTGGTTGGCAACATAACAGTCAAACAACACAATATTTAAATATGCACAGCGGAAGCAAATGAAAGATATATATTTCAACCGAATAAAATATTGTAATATCAAGTATCACAACAGTCGAAAGATAATCCACAGAACGGATCATAAATAAATAGGAAACAGTAGTTCAACAGACTTTAGGCATCTTAAGCTTGCGAGACTCTTTTGATGCTAAGGAGAAATCCAGCCTATTACGATTAGTACCTGCATTTAATCTTTTTGGGAAAATACGTCAGTTTACACTGGTAAATACATTCAACCGACTCATTTTGAAAAGTTTAATAAAATTTATTTGAATGCACGTGGCACAAACTTTTATAACTTGGGATAATTATTTAAATGTATAATCTCGTAAAAGAATTACATGTTCCTTATGCGTTCAGTAGCCCGGATCATGCCGGGTTAAAGATCAATAGACACACCACATTATTTATTTGGCACTGACGGGTGTACGCCTACACCCCGCGCTTAGGTCGTGGCCATTTCGTAAAATGATGCCAAGGATATCCGGGACATGGTCATTAACCTCCCAAAGGCTTTAAGCAAACAAAACAATTTAAATGGGCCGATTAATATCAATTTAACCATCATACGTGGAAAGATTTAATGCCCGACCAAGCGGTATTTTATATACCGTACCCCAAGCCCGTATAGGGAAAATAAGTTAAAAGTATTTACCTTTGCAAGTATAATTCACAATTAGCAAATGCGGGCAGCTTTTACCGGTTCTCCTATTCTGGAACAAAGGTTTATAATAACCTATTAGAATCCTAACGGTCCTTAGTTAAGCGTAAGCTTAGACCGAATAGTTTTAAGGAATGATACGGTTCGAACGCGTGATTAAGCGAAGACCGGAATAGAATGTGATTTAGACCCGACAAGTTGGAAGACTTGCCTTATATGGGTAATCTAAGCACGTTCTGAATTTTGAGATAAAACCGATAAGGTTTGACCCGTTTCGGCTAATTTATGCAAACTAGTTACATAAACCGAACCGAACGCGCAAGAGGCGTAACGGGTAATCATGAGAGCCATATACAGGTTTCCTAAGTTAATATGCCTTAAATATGTTGTGACATCAGTAAGATATCTTTTATTATGCCCGAAACGAATTTAAACACAAACTATGCCCCGTAGGGGTAGTTTGGTCATTTACAAGGTTATAAAAGAGTTTAAGTATTAACCTGAGTTACAGGTCTGATATCATCAGCAAAAATACTTAATTTAGTAGGTTATAACAGTAGGGTAATGCATATTTGTGAAATTTATCAATTATAACCAAACTATGCACCGTAGGGGCATTTTGGTAATTTCACATAAGCCGAAAAGCTCAAAACTGAAGTCTGAGTTAAACAACTTTTGCTTACTGTTAAAATATCATAATTTACCTAAAATATCAGTAGGCATCAACCCTTGTATGTTTAAAATAGTTTTAGTACATACTATGCGTTAATAACGCTTAAAAAGGCGATTAGAAGCCGTTTCCGGGTTCTATATACAAAGCTGATATTTTTATTATTCCAGAAGGTTTAAAATAATGTATTTATCATATAAAATCAGTAGCAAAAGGTTTGGGGTCAAAAAAATATGTAAAACTCATTTTATAGCCCGAAAGGGCAAAACCGACAATTACCGAACTAAGCTTACGACTCTAAGTTATGCTCATCCTAAAATTAATTAAAAATCTTCAAAAATCCCAAAATAATATATTACATGAGTGGGTAAAACGTTTGATATCAAAAAGTGGGTTTAAATAGGCTATACGCTAATTATGCCGTTTAATTAACATAAAGCTTTCAATTTACGCTAATGAGCATAACTCTTAATCTAGACCTCAAACTGATGTCAAATTTTTGGTGCAAGTTTATAAATCAGTAACTAAGGTTTCTACTCTTTTACATTTATAAAAATCATGTTTTATGGTGAAAAGGGCATAATGGTCAACATATAGGCAATTAACGGAATCATGCGTATTAATTGGTTAACTAATGAACCAAGGTGTATAATCACAGAGGGTTATATTAGCATGTAACCTGGTCCTAAGGAAGCTCTAAGGGATTTCCAAATCATACTAAAACGGGTCAGAACTGAAGTCAAAGCAAAAGTCAAAGTTTTGCAACTTTCGGTTCCGAACCGAGTCTAAACAGAAAAATGTCGGGTTGAACATGTTTAGACATGTTCTTACACTAATTACCAAGTTATATTAATGATAAAACAGGTTGTAGGGGTTCTACATTGCTAATTATGTATTAATTTGAATTTAAGCATCCTGTTGACTTTTTAATAACAAGTTTGACCCGACAAACGACCTAGTTAGAGTGGGAATCAGAGGGTGCCCTCTTAAGGGTTTATTGCCCACATAATTACCAACTTATAACTACTTTCAATTCGACTAATCACTGGACCATTAGTGATTAATCATGAAGTCAACCGTTAATTACGACGGTTTGACTTTTAAGCTAAAACTAAGCAAAAACTTAACTAAGAAAGGTTAAGCATACTTACTGAAGTCCTATGCACGATTAGGAAAGACTTGGGTCTGCTCTTAAGCTCCAAGAAGCTCCAGAAATGCAGAAATGAGGTGTGAAGAAATGGTTGCAACCTTGTGGCCTTTTATAGTGTTCAAAACCTCATGGATTGTTGACACACAAGTCTAACAATGGCCTTGGATCATTTCCAGATGTCCCTAAGTGTCTAGGGGTTTTTTAGGGGTCATGCAAGATGAGGAAAATCGTTTTAAGTCAGTTAAAATGGAGTTGGCAGACAAGAACCCAAAGAATTCGGAGCAGAAGGCCCCTCGCGGCACGCGTAGACCCCCCCAGGGTCCTCGCGTGGCGCGACGCCCCATCTGATCAAATCTGAAATTTTTGATTTTTATGCTTTGGTCCTTGGCTCTTGAAAACTTTGTTTTGACTTTATTTCTTGCACTTTGAACCCTCCAATTTGACTTATAAGGGCTTCAAGACATATACCCACTTTGTTAAGTCCTCGGTTAACTTTGTGTTCACCCGAAAAGTCATAAACTTCATCGTTGACGCTTTTAACCCCTTGTATACGAATTTGATCATAACTTTCTCATACGATAACGAAACTTTATGAAATTTATATCGTGCATTCTAGTGAGCGTAATTAACCGTTACAAAGCTTCGGGTTTGCTAAAAGGTCACTCAGAGGTATAACTTAAACATGTTGACACATTTAACCCCTGTAGTTTGTAATCTCTCACTTTCTTTCATATTTAGCTTCGTATGATCCATGATTTATTCGTTTGAAGGTATAAACATCATGTAGGGTTATTGTAAAGTATATTTATTCACCGTTGACATTTAGAACCCTTATATTCACATGCTTTCCATGTTTGTCAACTTTAGTCCTTCTAGAACATTCTTTCACACGTTCAAACTTTATGACACGTGTCATTACATTATAGGACGTGAATTTTCAAGGTGTTACATCCTCACCCCCTTAAAAGAAATCTCGACCTCAAGATTTACTGAAACAAATAAGGGTACTTTTCTTTCATTGTGGACTCAACCTCCCACGTGTATTCGGGACCTCTACGGACATCCCATTTTACCTTTACAATAGGCACATGCTTCCTTCGAAGCTTCTTAACCTGTCGATCCTCGATCGACATAGGTTTTTCAACAAACTTTAAGCTCTCTTCTATGTGCACATCTGTATGTGGTATGACCAATGATTCATCAGCGAAACACTTCTTCAGATTGCAGATGTGGAATACATTGTGAATACCACTGAGCTCTTCCGGTAAGTTTAACTTATAGGCAACTGATCCGACACGTTCGATAACCTCGAAAGGTCCTATGTATCTCGGGCTCAACTTGCCTTTCTTACCAAATCGCATCACTCCCTTCCAGGGTGATACTTTAAGCAACACTTTTTCACCTACTTCAAATTTCATAGGTTTGCGCTTTAGATCAGCGTAGCTTTTCTGCCTATCCCTGGCAGCTTTCAGTCGGTCACGAATCTGGACAATCTTGTCCATCGTTTCAAAGATTATTTCCAGACCTGACAGTTGGACATCTCCAACTTCCGCCCAACAAACGGGCGTTCTGCATTTTCTACCGTATAGGGCCTCGAAAGGCGCAGCCTTAATGCTGGTATGGTAGCTATTGTTATATGAGAACTCGATCAATGGTAGGTGGTTATCCCAACTACCACCTAAATCGATCACACATGCTCGAAGCATGTCTTCTAACGTTTGAATTGTACGCTCACTCTGGCCGTCTGTCTGAGGATGGTAAGCCGTACTGAAATTTACGCGCGTGCCCAATGATTGTTGGAAACTTTTCCAAAAATGTGACGTGTACCTAGTATCTCTGTCAGAGATAATAGCCACAGGTACGCCATGTAGAGCTACAATCTTATCTACGTACAATTGGGCTAACATGTCGGAGCTATAGGTCTTCTTTATGGGTAGGAAATGTGCTGACTTAGTCAGTCTGTCTACGATCACCCATATGGTATCATTTCCTTTCCTTGTCTTAGGTAACTTGGTGATAAAATCCATAGTTACCATTTCCCACTTCCATGTGGGAAGTTCAGGCTGTTGTAGCAAACCTGATGGCTTCTGATGTTCTGCCTTGACTTGCGCACATGTCAAGCATTTAGCTACATAGGCAGCTACAGACTTCTTCAAGCCTATCCACCAGTAGTTTGCCTTCAGATCCTGGTACATCTTATCAGCTCCGGGATGAACGGAATATTTAGAACTATGGGCTTCCTGGAGGATAACATCTCGAAGTCCTCCATAAACAGGAACCCATATTCGTCCATTCAATCTCAAAATCCCGTCCTTGCCTTGAGATAACTGTTCTTCAGTTACTCCCAGCTTTTCATTGGGATAGTTAGCTTCCAGCATAGCTTCCTTCTGCGCAGCTAACAACCTTTCATTTAAGCTGTTTTTTATCTCAATGCTCTTGGCATTGATTCAGATGGGTTTCACCCTTTCCTTGCGACTCAAGGCATCGGCGACTACATTTGCTTTGCCTGGATGGTATCGGATTTCACAATCATAATCATTCAACGTCTCCATCCATCGTCGTTGCCTCATGTTTAAATCCTTTTGGTTAAACAGGTGCTGGAGGCTCTTGTGATCAGAATAGATCACACACTTGACACCATATAAATAGTGACTCCATAGCTTCAGTGCAAATACAACGGCACCCAACTCCAAGTCATGGGTGGTGTAATTCTTTTCATGTACCTTTTGCTGTCGTGAAGCGTAGGCAATAACTTTGCCTCTCTGCATAAGCACACATCCCATCCCAGTGTGTGATGCATCGCAGTAAACCACGAATTCTTCGGTACCTTCAGGTAATGTAAGCACAGGAGCATTGCTCAACTTCTGTTTAAGGATATCAAAGGACTCTTGCTGCTTCGGGCCCCAAACGAACTTAACCTTCTTCCTAGTCAAGGAGGTTAGGGGTGCAGCAATCCTTGAAAAATTCTCAATGAAATGCCTGTAATATCCTGCCAATCCCAGGAAGCTACAAATCTCTGTAGGCGTCTTTGGCTCTTGCCAGTTCATGACAGCTTCAACCTTAGCGGGATCTACTTGGATTCCGCGTTCACTAACCACATGTCCAAGAAATTGGACTTCACGAAGCCAGAATTCACATTTAGAGAATTTGGCATAGAGCTTCTCCTGCTGAAGTAGTGAAAGAATACATCGAAGATGTTTCTCATGATCAGCCTTGTTCTTTGAGTATATGAGGATGTCATCTATGAAGACGATGACAAATTTGTCCAAGTAGGGCTTGCAGACGCGATTCATGAGATCCATGAATGCGGCAGGTGCATTTGTGAGCCCAAAAGGCATCACTAGGAACTCGTAATGACCATAACGAGTCCTAAATGCAGTCTTGTGTACATCTTCATCTTTAACCTTCAATTGATGATAGCCTGACCTCAGATCGACTTTGGAGAAGTAACTTGCCCCTTGAAGCTGATCGAACAGATCGTCGATTATGGGCAATGGGTACCTATTCTTGATTGTGACCTTATTAAGCTCACGGTAATCGATGCACAGACGCATCGATCCATCCTTCTTCTTGACAAATAAGATTGGTGCTCCCCAAGGAGACGAACTAGGTCTTATGAAACCTTTGGCTAGCAATTCATCAAGTTGCGTTCTCAATTCCTTCATCTCTGTTGGTGCCAACCTATAAGGTGCTTTAGCAACAGGTGCTGCCCCAGGGATGATGTCAATTCTGAATTCGACTTGTCTATCTGGTGGTAACCCAGGTAGTTCTTCAGGAAAAACTTCAGGGTATTCAGAAATGACAGGAATATCTTCTATCTTCGGTTTAGGCTCATCAATAATCACTTGTGCCATGTAGATGACACAACCCTTCTTTAAACACTTGGAGGCCTTGAGCATAGTCACTTGCTCAGGCAGTCCATACTGGGTATCTCCCCGAATGGTAAGTGATTCACCAGACGGAGTCTTAATCACCACTTGCTTTTTGTTACAGACAATTTGGGCCTGGTTATGAGATAACCAGTCCATACCCAAAACTATGTCAAAACCGGCTAACTTAAAGGGAAGTAGGGACAGAGGAAAATAGTGGTTCTTAATGGATATAACACATCCATCTAACACAGTTGAGATGGTTTCTATGGTGCCATCTGCTAACTCCACCTCATAATTCACACTTAAGGTTTTGACAGGTAAATTCAGCAATTTGCAAAACTTATTATCAACGAAAGACTTATCAGCGCCTGAATCAAAAAGTACTCTTGCATAGACATCATTTACAAGGAAAGTACCTGTAATCACATTGTCGTCTAGAACCGCTTCCTTTGCATCCATTCTGAAGACTCTAGCATTTGTCTTCTTTCCTTCGTCGTCTTTCTTTGCATATTTCGGGCAGTTGGTCTTAATGTGCCCCTTTTCATTTCAACTGTAGCACGTTGCGTCTTTCAGCTTCTTGCAATCCAAGGTCTTGTGATCCTTGGACTTGCAGATCCCACATGCAAAAGTTCTCGACTGGGTCTGCGAGTTCGATTCATACCTGCACTTCCCGAAGTGCTGTCTCTTGCAGATCTTACACTTGGGCTTTTCTCCAGACTGATGCCCATCCTTTCTAGACTCAGACCCTTTCTTGTGGTCATTGTTTCCTCGGTGTTTCTTGTTTGACCTTCGTGAATTTTCATCTTCACGTTTCCTTTTCTCGGCATCCGTGTTCCTCAGCGATCTCTGTCTGACCGCGTCCAGAGTGAGGGACAAGGATATGTCAGTTACCGATCTGAAAGTAGTCGGCCGAGAGGCCTTCACGCTTGCCTTAATCTCTGGGGCTAAACCCCCAATGAAACGAGCTATTCTTTTGGTTTCCGGGGTCACCAGATACGGAACCAATCTTGACAAGGTATTAAAGCTCGTCAGGTAAGCTTGGCAATCCAGGTTCTTCATAACCAAGGATAAGACATCATACTCAATCTTTTCTACCTCATGTTGAGGACAGTAGTTCTCCCTGATGAGGGCAACAATTTTCTCCCATGTCATGTTGTACAATGGGATCTTCCCGGTAGCTTGAATCAACGATCTCCACCAGGCTAAGGCCTCACCTTTAAACGATTGAGACACAAACTTTACCACATCCTTCTCAGCGCATCCGCTGATATCAACCACAGTATCCATCTCATCCAGCCATGTCATACAGTCTATGGCCCCCTTTTCCCCAGTGAAATCCCTGGGTTTACATGAAACAAAGTATTTATAGGAGCAACCCTTATCACGGGGCCCTTGATTCAGCATTATCTTCTGAGATGGATCACTTTGATGATTTGAAGAGTGACGATCGTCATCTTCTTTTCTGGGTTCATCCTTCTTGGAGGGTGGCTTTGAATGCGGTATAGATAGGGTCCTACTTCGAGTCCCACTATATTCTTCATACTGCCACTCTAAGGCCTTGGTAACAGCGTCGTCTACTAACGCTTTCAGTTCAGCACCCGTTATATTAATTCGGGCGTTATCATTATTCTCCCTTGGGTGACTATTAATTTCATCTGAGTCAGCCATTTTAATTTGAACTGTTGCATAAGACAATGACAATAGTTTATTTGGGAGTTTATTATAGAATTGTCTTTTATAGCAATTCATTAACCATGGTATCACAAGCCATATTTGGTTAATTTGTTAATCATATTTATTTAGGATTTTTATTATAATTTATCCTAATTATAAAAACAATAACAGTTTTATTAGTGGCACAACAGGCCTATTCACAAGGACATTTTTAAATCATAAGCTATGATTTCAGAGAATCACGGCTTTTAGGGTTTGAACATAGTTCTTTACCTTTTTCGGACAGGGAGTCATAGCTACCACTGTCTTTTGGCTCATGTAGAAATGAGCAAGGCCCGTAGGCACTATATTACCAATGTATGGTCAAAATATGATCATCTTAATTGATGATTTAAACCCATGATTCAGAGATCATTAAGTTGGGTTAGGAATCTTTTGAAGAATCCTTATTTAAGAATGACGTGTGTGATTTTAACGAATCACATCTGCCAGGAGTGTTAACATGTTTTTAGATGTTAACAGGGATCCGAATCTTTTAAACAGGTCTTACCATCTTGGCCAGGTCTTTACAATGACACTCAGGCTAGGTTTCACTATTAAGATTCTTATTCAATATTTAATAGGCAGATTATTATTAAAAAGGAATGATTTTGATTTATTTATTCCATGTAATATATTTATGCATATAATAGCAAAAATGAAATTTATAAACTTAACATTCCATTAATTATTAAAAGATTTCATACTGCCCTAAACGGGTCTATTTAACAAACACTTACCCACGCAGGGGTCAAACTGAAATACTAGTCCACGCAGGGACTTAAACAAACAACATACCCTCGTAGGGGTTAATAGAAAGATAGGCCCACGCAGGGGCTCAAAAGACAACCATACCCACGCAGGGGTTAAAACAGCAAGACAGGCCCACGCAGGGGCTCAACTGTAATAAGGAAATTACAATCAATAATTGAAGGATTCAATGGTCCTTCTTGCTCTTCCCTTTTATTAAACTTGTCAGTCCTTGGAAGAAACTTTGTCGCTCCCTGCGATCTCTGTGAAAGTCTCGCTCAACTTGGTACAATCTCTGAAGGATTTCTTCCCGTTATGGGGGAGAAAACCGTGGCGGCTGCGATTGTGTCCGAATTATAGGTCTAGCAGGTATTTGGTACCCATGGGTTGGGTACCCTACTCCCCAAGGAGCTCCATACGGTCCTTCAGGGTTAAAGGTGTTGTAATTGGCCGCTACCAAGTATGGGTCGACTTCAGCGTAATTATAGTTGGTGTGAGCTGGCTGCTCAAACGGGTTGTATGCCATAGAACCAGTGTAGGCAGGAATCGGGTTATCAAAACCCATCGGTGGTGGCTGCGGTGCAACTGGGTGTGAAGGTCCACCCATATGCGGTTCTTCCTGTAGTGGCGGATAATGATTGCCACTTGAGTGTCGAGGAGAGCTGAAGTGAAAATCTCCTCCACGCGCGGACATTCGCGCGCCTGTCCTCCTACGCCTCGGCGGTTCTGGAGGTGCCTGATTAACTGGTGGCGGTGGAGGCGGTGGCGTAACAGCCACGAAACGCGAATCCCCAGAGGGATCCTGCTGCTGCTGCTGGTGAGGCGACGAATGATGCGAGGGTGTAAAATACCACTCGTACTGGTTAAACCGTGCCTGGTAACTGTCTGGACCACGGTAGGGTGATCCATGAAAAGACGAACCATCTGAGACCTCTATAGGATGGTTGGGGGTCCCGGTTGCAGGCTCGACGGGATCCGTGTCCTCGTCCATGTCTTCAGCATGGTCGCCGGAGAAATGATCATCTGGCCCCAATGGGTTAAAACCCACTGGTTCTTGTATGTAGTTTGCCGGGTTAAACCAGCCTTGGAAGACGGGAGTGGGGTCTCCAAAGGAATGGTGCGATAGGGATCGCTGTAGAGGTATATAAGAAGGTTGTGGGTTATTGGGCTCGTTTTCAGAATGTGGCCCATAGGAGTTATGAAAAGGAGGCATCGAACTGTGTGAAACGGACCGTCTTGCGGGCTCCACATTTGTCCTCCGGTTTTCACGAGGGTCAGCACTCACAGTGACAGAAGGAGCTCGCCTTTGCGAAGGCCCGACTTCATGATCATTGGGGGCGGTGATTGGCCCCTTGCCTCATGATCATTGGGGGCGGTGATTGGCCCCTTGCCTCGTCCTCTTCGTCTGAAGAATCTTGGCGGCATATTTAGTCCTGTCAATATAACATAAGATAACAACAAGAATATATAAAATAAAAGACAAAGTTAAAATAAATTGAAACAATTTTGGATCGTTCCTATATTCTTTGTCTAGACTCGAAAATTTGGAATGTGCAATTGTGTAACTGAGATTAAACACAAAAGGCTAGTATTTAATTCCCTCAGCGTTGGCTCTGATACCAACCTGTCACACCCCGATATTTCCACATTTGACCGGTGGGCCCGGTGGGGGAGTATCGTGACATGGTTGGCAACATAACAGTCAAACAACACAATATTTAAATATGCACAGCGGAAGCAAATGAAAGATATATATTTCAACCGAATAAAATATTGTAATATCAAGTATCACAACAGTCGAAAGATAATCCACAGAACGGATCATAAATAAATAGGAAACAGTAGTTCAACAGACTTTAGGCATCTTAAGCTTGCGAGACTCTTTTGATGCTAAGGAGAAATCCAGCCTATTACGATTAGTACCTGCATTTAATCTTTTTGGGAAAATACGTCAGTTTACACTGGTAAATACATTCAACCGACTCATTTTGAAAAGTTTAATAAAATTTATTTGAATGCACGTGGCACAAACTTTTATAACTTGGGATAATTATTTAAATGTATAATCTCGTAAAAGAATTACATGTTCCTTATGCGTTCAGTAGCCCGGATCATGCCGGGTTAAAGATCAATAGACACACCACATTATTTATTTGGCACTGCGGGTGTACGCCTACACCCCGCGCTTAGGTCGTGGCCATTTCGTAAAATGATGCCAAGGATATCCGGGACATGGTCATTAACCTCCCAAAGGCTTTAAGCAAACAAAACAATTTAAACGGGCCGATTAATATCAATTTAACCATCGTACGTGGAAAGATTTAATACCCGAACAAGCGGTATTTTATATACCGTACCCCAAGCCCGTATAGGGAAAATAAGTTAAAAGTATTTACCTTTGCAAGTATAATTCACAATTAGCAAATGCGGGTAGCTTTTACCGGTTCTCCTATTCTGGAACAAAGGTTTATAATAACCTATTAGAATCCTAACGGTCCTTAGTTAAGCTTAAGCTTAGACCGAATAGTTTTAAGGAATGATACGGTTCGAACGCGAGATTAAGCGAAGACCGGAATAGAATGTGATTTAGACCCGGAAAGTTGGAAGACTTGCCTTATATGGGTAATCTAAGCACGTTCTGAATTTTGAGATAAAACCGACAAGGTTTGACCCGTTTCGGCTAATTTATGCAAACTAGTTATATAAACCGAACCGAACGCGCAAGAGGCGTAACGGTGAATTATGAGAGCCATATACAGGTTTCCTAAGTTAATATGCCTTAAATATGTTGTGACATCAGTAAGATATCTTTTATTATGCCCGAAACGAATTTAAACACAAACTATGCCCCGTAGGGGTAGTTTGGTCATTTACAAGGTTATAAAAGAGTTTAAGTATTAACCTGAGTTACAGGTCTGATATCATCAGAAAAAATACTTAATTTAGTAGGTTATAACAGTAGGGTAATCCATATTTGTGAAATTTATCAATTATAACCAAACTATGCAACGTAGGGGCATTTTGGTAATTTCACATAAGCCGAAAAGTTCAAAACTGAAGTCTGAGTTAAACAACTTTTGCTTACTGTTAAAATATCATAATTTACCTAAAATATCAGTAGGCATCAACCCTTGTATGTTTAAAATAGTTTTAGTACATACTATGCGTTAATAATGCTTAAAAAGGCGATTAGAAGCCGTTTCCGGGTTCTATATACAAAGCTGATATTTTTATTATTCCAGAAGGTTTAAAATAATGTATTTATCATATAAAACTAGTAGCAAAAGGTTTGGGGTCAAAAAAATATGTAAAACTCATTTTATAGCCCGAAAGGGCAAAACCGACAATTATCGAACTAAGCTTACGACTCTAAGTTATGCTCAGCCTAAAATTAATTAAAAATCTTCAAAAATCCAAAAATAATATATTACATCAGTGGGTAAAAGGTTTGATATCAAAAAGTGGGTTTAAATAGGCTATACGCTAATTACGCCGTTTAATTAACATAAAGCTTTCAATTTACGCTAATGAGCATAACTCTTAATCTAGACCTCAAACTGATGTCAAATTTTTGGTACAAGTTTATAAATTAGTAACTAAGGTTTCTACTCTTTTACATTTATAAAAATCACGTTTTATGGTGAAAAGGGCATAATGGTCAACATATAGGCAATTAACGGAATCATGCGTATTAATTGGTTAACTAATGAACCAAGGTGTATAATCACAGAGGGTTATACTAGCATGTAACCTGGTCCTAAGGAAGCTCTAAGTCATTTCCAAATCATACTAAAACGGGCCAGAACTGAAGTCAAAGCAAAAGTCAAAGTTTTGCGACTTTCGGTTCCGAACCGAGTCTAAACAGAAAATTGTCGGGTTGAACATGTTTAGACATGTTCTTACACTAATTACCAAGTTATATTAATGATAAAACAGGTTGTAGGGGTTCTACATTGCTAATTATGTATTAATTTGAATTTAAGCATCCTGTTGACTTTTTAATAACAAGTTTGACCCGACAAACGACCTAGTTAGAGTAGGAATCAGAGGGTGCCCTCTTAAGGGTTTATTGCCCACATAATTACCAACTTATAACTACTTTCAATTCGACTAATCACTGGACCATTAGTAATTAATCGTGAAGTCAACCGTTAATTACAACGGTTTGACTTTTAAGCTAAAACTAAGCAAAAACTTAACTAAGAAAGGTTAAGCATACTTACTGAAGTCCTGTGCACGATTAGGAAAGACTTGGGTCTGCTCTTAAGCTCCAAGAAGCTCCAGAAATGCAGAAATGAGGTGTGAAGAAATGGTTGCAACCTTGTGGCCTTTTATAGTGTTCAAAACCTCATGGATTGTTGACACACAAGTCTAACAATGGCCTTGGATCATTTCCAGATGTCCCTAAGTGTCTAGGGGTTGTTTAAGGGTCGTGCAAGATGAGGAAAATCGTTTTAAGTCGGTTAAAATGGAGTTGGCAGACAAGAACCCAAAGAATTCGGAGCAGAAGTCCCCTCGCGGCACGCGTAGACCCCCCCAGGGTCCTCGCGTGGCGCGACGCCCATCTGATCAAATCTGAAATTTTTGATTTTTATGCTTTGGTCCTTGGCTCTTGAAAACTTTGTTTTGACTTTATTTCTTGCACTTTGAACCCTCCAATTTGACTTATAAGGGCTTCAAGACATATACCCACTTTGTTAAGTCCTCGGTTAACTTTGTGTTCACCCGAAAAGTCATAAACTTCATCGTTGACGCTTTTAACCCCTTGTATACGAATTTGATCATAACTTTCTCATACGATAACGAAACTTTATGAAATTTATATCGTGCATTCTAGTGAGCGTAATTAACCGTTACAAAGCTTCGGGTTTGCTAAAAGGTCACTCAGAGGTATAACTTAAACATGTTGACACATTTAACCCCTGTAGTTTGTAATCTCTCACTTTCTTTCATATTTAGCTTCGTATGATCCATGATTTATTCGTTTGAAGGTATAAACATCATGTAGGGTTATTGTAAAGTATATTTATTCACCGTTGACATTTAGAACCCTTATATTCACATGCTTTCCATGTTTGTCAACTTTAGTCCTTCTAGAACATTCTTTCACACGTTCAAACTTTATGACACGTGTCATTACATTATAGGACGTGAATTTTCGAGGTGTTAAAACAAATTCCAACAGTTTCTTCGTAGATTCCGTCCGGTTTCCAAACTCTTTCACTCAAAGTTAATATTCACTGTGGTGGATGCAAGCATAAAGTTAGAAAAAAACTCAAGAAGATTGAAGGGTACACAACTGAAGCTCAACTTGAACGGACGATATGTATCAACAACTTGTGACTGGGAATATGGCTATGAAGAATACGTGTCGGGTTCTTCTGCTAGTTATTCGGAATGTTTCGAATCATCACAGAAGACGTGTCGTGTTCTTCTGCTAGTAGTTCCGAGATCTGAACCAACAGAAATCAACAATTTTCAACAAATTGTAAGATCAGGAAGCTCAACTTGAATGGACGATATGTATCTTCTATCATGCGACAGACACAATTCTTGGAAGTTAAATCCACAATCAACGTATACAGGTGCAAGAGAATGGCGAGTTATTTTCAGTTATTTCTGTTGATCCACAAATTCCATTGTTTAAATCAGAATCAGGTTCTCAAGACAAGGATCGTTCTAATAGATTAAAGAGAATAAACCATCTTTTACCTTTTTTTACCCATAGTATACGAGCCGTATAAGAATATACGGCCCGTATACAATCATCATATACATTGTATACGATCGGTAAATTTGTTTTTTACCGAGAGTATACGGCCGTATAAACGGTATACGGCCCGTATACATATGGTAAAAAATGGTAAAAACCTCTTTAATCTATTAGAACGATCCAATAAACGAAGAACAAAGCATATTTTCCAAACGCAGGTTCATACAGTGCTGTAATAGGTAGTGGTTCAGCCAAAATGACATCTAGCATTACTAACTGTTCAAGTAAGTGTCTAAAAATCTGAAAATTCAGGTTTACCTTGTTAGTTTCTCAAACAAACACTACAAAATCATCTGCTTCCTGAATCTGAATCAGAATGTTAACTCTAAAAAAATTTCTTTCTTTCATTTTCATGAGGTAAAACCGGTTTCAACATATGTATCTTGCTCAACTCTTGTGGGCCCGTATCAGAATCAGGCGTTGGAAGGATTGTAGTAGTAGGACATTGGCACCACTGTATACAGGTTCGTGCATTGTTTAAATCAGAATCAGGTTCTCAAGACAAGGATCGTTCTAATAGATTAAAGAGAATAATCCCTCGTTTCTTCATCTTCATCTTCAAGAACAATGATGAACAGATGATGTCAGATAATACTTCATTTGTCGAGAAACCATACTGTCAAGAAACTAACATCTTTTAATACTTCATTGCGTATGTGCTTGTGCTGTAGAAACCGGTGATGAATTTGTGTATCTAAATCAGGTTCTCTGCCTTAGATCGGTCATTCCTTGTGATACATGAACGTTGTATTCTTGTCTTTCAAAAGAGTTGGTATTGAACCAAGAATACTTCAAACATTCTAAACCCTACCTGGAAACAAACCAACAAAATCCTGATAGTCTTCTAGCAGAACCCGACACGTCTTCTATGATGATTCCGGTGGTGAATCTGCATACACAACTGAAGGTTCAGTGCACGAAAAGTTTCTTACGAAATGTACGTGACAAAATAAGGATGTTGGGAATTAAACGCATGTACGTGACAAAACAAGGATCGTTCTAATCAGATTAAAGAGAATAAACCATTTTTTACCCTAAGATTACGGGCCGTATACTATTATACGGCCCGTATACACCATGTGAAAAAAAAATTACCAGTTCATTTTTTACCATGTTAATACGGGCCGTATACTATTATAAGGCCGTATACAGCAGATGAAAAAAATAAACCGATCGTATACAATGTATACGATAGCTTGTATACGGGCCGTATACAATCTATACGGCCCATATACTATGGTTAAAATTTGGTAAAAAAATGGTTTATTCTCGTTAATCTATTAGAACGATCTGTATAAGAGTATGGACCAGACACATGTCACATAGTTTGTCAGTGAACAAAAGATATAGATGTAGGAATATAACTAGATATAGATCTCTGAACCAACCGAAATCCACAATTCTTGCAAGTTAAATCCACAATCAATGTATACAGGTGCAAGAGAATGGCGAGTTATTTCAGTTATTTCTGTTGATCCACAAATTCCATCAAATTGTGTCTAATGCAAGGATGATGCAAATTTGTACGTAAAGATCTCTACACAAACTCTTCTACGTCTTTTAACCAATTGCCCATCACTTAAGACCTTGAAACCCGACAAACAGTCTTGACAACTGTGACAGCTTATCAATCTATGTGTGTCACATCCATCCTGTTATAGCAATCGATATGAATAATTTTACAGATTTTTTTCTAATTAGCGTTGTTAACTACCAAAAGAATGCATACACAAATAGTTCTAATGGACGAAGCAAAGAGACCGTTGTGTATCTGAATCAGGTTCATGTCGGGTTCTTCCAACAAATTGTGTATGTGCTTGTGATACATGAACGTTGTATTCTTGTCTTTCAGAAGAGTTGGTATTGAACCAAGAATACTTCAAACATTCTAAACCCTACCTGGAAACAAACCAACAAAATCCTGATAGTCTTCTAGCAGAACCCGACACGTCTTCTATGATGATTCGAAACATTCACGAACCACAATGGACTCAGACTATACTACTCACCCTCCCCTGAGGAAAAGTTTTCCCGACGACTCAAGAAAAAGGATTGTATAATAGTATACAACCATTTTTTCTTTTCCTTCAATTTCGAGAATGTTCTCCCTGTGTATGTGCTTGTGTTGTAGAAACTGGTGATGAATTTGCGTACACAACTGAAGGTTCAGTGCACGAAAAGTTTCTTACGAAAATGTACGTGTCAAAACAAGGATGTTGGGAATTAAACGCATCTACGTAACAAAACAAGGATCGTTCTAATAGATTAAAGAGAATAAACCAAGTACAAAATCACCTGCTTTCTGAATCTGAATCTGAATGTTAACTTTGACTCATAAACCCTTGAATCCCAACGCTTCTCTAAAAGAGCCTGTATTAGAAACCATCCTATGTCTTTTACCAACCGAAGAGGCAGTAAGGACAGATAATACTTCATTTGTCGAGAAACCATACTGTCAAGAAACTAACATCTTTTAATACTTCATTTGTCGAGAAACCATACTGTCAAGAAACTAACATCTTTTAATACTTCCACAATGGACTCATACTCATACTACTCACCCTCCCCTGAGGAAAAGTTTTCCCGACGACTCAAGATAAAGTAGTTGGTTTGTGTTCATATCAGCGTTTTTTATCACCCTGTGTGAGCATTGGAAGCCCGACCACTAGCAGAAGAACCCGACACGTCTTCTATGATGATTCGAAACGTTCACGAACAACAATGGACTCAGACTCCTTGTTGCGAATTTGGTTTCTTCGGTACAGGCTGATGAAACCGAAGACTCAGACTCCTTACAACTCTCATCAAATGTCTCACCCTTCCTTTTATTCGGTAAATATTAAATAAAGAATAACACCATGCCCGTAATCCCGCGTTGATAGCTTCCGTTTTATTACAGTCATACGACACGTTTTCTTGTTCTTCAATCTTTGTTACTTGTTAATGTTTTATTTTTTTCTACTTTTAGAAAGGTTTGAGCACCTCACGACTGTAAAATGTTTCATGTTATTAACACCTTAAATCCTTTAAATACTTTGAGAAAAATCAAATTTTCGTTCCATACGGGCCGTATAAAAGTATACGACCCGTATACAAGTTCGTATACATTGTATACGACCAGGCAAACTTATTTACACATGGTGTATACGGGCCGTATACTCTTATACGGCCCGTATGGAATAAAAAAAACTGACAAAGTCTGCTGGCACATATTTTGTTGTTTTTTTATTCTATACGGCCCGTATACACCATGTGTAAATAAGTTTTTCCCATGTGTTAATATTACGACCCTTAATTATTTTGATATGTTCTGATGCCGGCACGTTTATCTGAGAATCTAAAGTTTGAATAGGCTTTTTTAGTTTTTTTATTTGAATTGTTTTTGTTTGTTTTGGTTATCTTTTATTTGGTTATCATTGAAGTTGTTTAATGCGATTTCTTTTTGTTTTAGACATTTTTTAAGGAGTAAAGTACAATTTAAATCATTGGGGTTTACACCCCATCATTGAGTTGAAGATGAGGGAGGAGGCACGACGGGGATAGAGTTCTACACGATGGACGTTTGTGGTGTTTTGTATCCAGAATGGGGTTCTTGGTGTTTGTTCACCGTCGGTGTTCATATGTTATGTTGAGGGTGCTTTGTTAGGTGAGAGAGATAAAAAGAAGAGGCGTGCTGAGGGAGATTTTGGGTTGTTTGCTTTGCTTCATATTGCAATTTCAGTCCCTTAAGGGTATTATGTTCTATTAACCGTAATCCTAATGTTCAACTAACGGCAGTTAGTAAGAAGGACCTCATTGATTCAAATTGACAACCACATGGACTTAATTGTTCATTTTTTTCAAATGAGGGTTGTATATGTGATTTGGGGCATACAAACTTGCCTTCTGGTCCTTTTAACACCTATAAGAATAGCTTCAAGAAATCATTATACACTTGATGGTGGACCCCCCATATGGTACCAGGCTATAAGTTAAAAAAGTAACATTACATTCAAACTTAAACAAAAAAACAAAAGAACATACACTATCAGAATCTTTAAACCCCCAAACAATCCTGGGATGAAACTTCGGGTTGGAATCCTTTAGAAGGTTGCTGCATCCCCACCTCTTTGTGACAACTGTCAAAATTTCATGTGCTGATTTTAATGACTGTGCTGATTTAAATTAATGACATGAATGTTTCCTGATTATTGTCATAATACATACATGTGCATCACATATTTCATGATGTCATATCATTATTGCATGCAACACTTTATGATTTAAATGATGCACAGAACAAAGATAGCACAGTTATCAGAAAAATCAGAAATGCTGACGGGAGTTCAGTACTTAGACAGACAAGGTAATGAGACACAGAATGAGCCAGAAACCAAGAGTTACACTAGTATAGTGTGTAGGAAAGTAAGGATCATAAAACTGCCTTCCAAGTGATAGTTTAAGTGCCGGAAAGTGCCTAAAACTCACATAAACTGCAGAATTCTGCAGAATTCAGCAAAAATCAGCATTTAAACAACTTAATATTATGCAGAATTGTGGTTAAATGGTCCAGAATGCTTTTCTAAGTGTCGGGAATCAAAACTGTCACAAAAGGTAACATAAAACACCCTAAACTGCATAGTTTAGCACCTTAACGAACCAGTAACCAACCGAACAACCGGACACTACCCGAAACACCAAATTTTCACTAGAAGCATTGTTTTATCATTTCCGTGCTAGTTATAACCCCCGAACATCATAACACTTCATATAACAACATAACAACTCATAACACCCTAACTAAAAATTAGATTTTAACTAGTTAACTTAACATTCCATTACAAACTAACTTATACCCCCTCAACTTACGGTTACAAGGGTGTGGCCCACCCATGATTTTTGTCTAATTGTTTATTAGATTGTGTTACTTCTTTAAAAACATTGGAACCAATGGTCTAAATGATGTTGGAAGATTATAAGGCACCTTATCGACTTGCGCCTTCAGAGATGCAAGAGTTATCCTCGCAGCTTCAGGAGTTATTGGACAAGGGATTCATAAGGCCGAGATTCTTGCCTTGGGGAGCTCCGGTGCTGTTCGTCAAGAAGAAGGATGGTAGCTTTCGAATGTGTATCGACTACCGGGAGCTGAACAAGCTAACCATCAAGAATCGGTATCCCTTGCCGAGGATTGATGATTTATTTGACCAACTGCAAGGATCAAGCTACTATTCCAAGATTGATCTTCGATCGGGTTATCACCAGTTGCGGATTCAAGAGGAAAGTATACCGAAGACTGCCTTCAGAACTCGTTATGGACATTACGAGTTTCTAGTGATGCCGTTTGGGTTGACTAATGCACCGGCAGTGTTTATGGATTTGATGAATCGGGTGTGCAAGCCATATCTCGATAAATTTGTGATCGTATTTATCGATGATATTTTGATTTATTCGCGGACTAAGGAAGATCACACGCAACACCTCAGAGCCATCTTAGAGCTGCAAAGAAGGAAAAGCTCTACGCTAAGTTCTCGAAGTGCGAGTTTTGGATACGTGAGGTACAATTCCTCGGCCATGTGGTAAACGAGAATGTTATTCATGTGGATCCCACAAAGATCGAGGCAATCAAGAACTGGGAAACTCCAAAGACACCGACCAAGATCCGACAGTTTTGGGCTTAGCAGGGTATTAACGTAGGTTCATCGAGAATTTCTCCAAGATAGCTCAACCGTTGACCTCCCTTACTCAAAAGGACAATAGGTATGAATGGGGAGATAAGTAAGAAGAAGCCTTTCATCTGCTCAAGAATAAGCTATGCGATGCACCTATACTATCCCTACCCGAAGGCATCGACGACTTCGTGGTATATTGTGACTCCTCGCGTCAAGGATTGGGTTGCGTGCTAATGCAATGACAAAAGGTTATCGCTCACGCTTCTCGCCAACTGAAGGTCCATGAGAAGAACTACACCACACATGATTTAGAGTTAGGCGTAGTGGTATTTGCGTTGAAGATCTGGCGACATTATCTATATGGTACTCGATGTACTATTTTTACAGATCACAAGAGCCTTCAGCACATATTTGATCAGAAAGAGCTTAATATGAGACAGCGACGTTGGGTTGAGTTGTTAAATGATTATGACTGCGAGATCAAGTATCATCCAGGAAAGGCGAATGTGGTAGCAGACGCCTTAAGTCGATAAGACAGGATTAAGCCCATAAGGGTTCGGGCTTTAGAAATGATTATCCAGATGGATCTCACTTTGCGTATACGTGCTGCACAAAAAGAAGCTCTTAAGAAAGAGAACATTAAGGCTGAATATCTCCGAGGAATGGAGAAGAAGTTGAATCCTAACGAGGAAGGAACCTTGTATTTCATGGGACGTATTTGGGTTCCGCTTTTTGGTGGTATTAGAGAAGTTATTTTTGATGAAGCTCATAAATCGAGGTACTCGATCCATCCAGGATCGGACAAGATGTACCAAGATCTGAAGGATTACTATTGGTGGCCAAGACTTAAGAGTGATGTTGCCATTTATGTTGGGAAGTGCCTAACTTGTGCCAAGGTGAAGGTCGAGTATCAGAAGCCCCCAGGTCTCTTGCAACAGCCAGAAATACCCATGTGGAAGTGGGAACAGATTTCGATGGACTTCATCACAAAGTTACCTAGGACTCCCAGAGGTCATGACACGATATGGGTAATCGTAGATCGGTTGACAAAGTCTGCGCACTTCTTACCGATTCGAGAGAAGGATGGCACAGGGAAGCTAGCTGAGCTTTACCTCAGGGAGATAGTGGCACGCCATGGAGTGCCTATCTCGATAATATCTGATAGAGATGGACGGTTTGTGTCAAGGATTTGGCAATCCTTTCAAGAAGCTTTTGGTTCACAGTTGAATCTGAGTACGGCTTTTCACCCACAAACAGACGGACAGAGCGAAAGAACTATTCAGACATTAGAAGATATGCTCCGCGCTTGTGTAATGGATTTGGGTGGCAGTTGGGATACTCACATACCTCTAGTTGAGTTTTCCTATAACAACAGCTACCATACAAGTATTCAAGCCGCACCATTTGAAGCTCTTTATGGACGTAAATGCCGCTCATCGTTATGTTGGGCTGATGCTGGTGATAGACAGATGGTTGGCCCTGAACTGGTCCAGGTAACAACTGATAAGATCATGCAGATCCGAGAGCGCATCATGGCGGATCGTGATCGACAGAAGAGTTACGCGGATCAGAGGTGAAAACCTTTGGAATTTGAAGTGGGAGATATGGTTTTGCTGAAAGTCTCACCTTGGAAAGGTGTAGCACGTTTTGGGAAACGTGGCAAGTTAAACCCACATTATATCGGGCTATTCAGAATATTGGAAAGGGTTAGTACCGTAGTGTACAAGTTGGAACTACCAGAGGAATTACACGGTGTTTATGATACATTTCATGTTTCTAATCTGAAGAAAAGTCCAACTCAAGAGACAGTTGTCATCCCTGCGGATGAAGTGCACTTAGACGACACACTCCACTTCACTGAAGAACCCGTTGAGGTTACAGATTGGAAAGTTAACAAGACTCGGGGGAGTAGTGTTAAGCTTGTCAAGGTTCGATGGAATGCACGTCACGACCCAGAGTTTACTTGGGAGCGTGAAGACCGAATGAAATCGAAATACCCACATTTGTTCACTAACTCCTCTGCAACCAATAAGGCAGCTAAAATTTTCGGAACGAAATTTTCTTAACGGGGGGAGAATGTGACAACTGTCAAAATTTCATGTATCCGTACATTGATTAAACAGTAATTTATGACTTCATGACTGTGATGATTTAAATTAATGACATGAATGTTTCCTGATTATTGTCATAATACATACATGTGCATCACATATTGCATGATGTCATATCATTATTGCATGCAACACTTTATGATTCAAATGATGCATGAAACAAAGATAGCACAATTATCAGAAAAATCAGAAATGCTGACGGGAATTCAGTACTTAGACAGACATGGTAATGAGATACAGAATGAGCCAGAAACCAAGAGTTACACTAGTATAGTGTGTAGGAAAGTAAGGATCATAAAACTGCCTTACTAGTGATAGTTTAGTACCTTAACAAACGAAACTGCATAGTTTAGTACCTTAACAAACCAGTAACCAACCGAACAACCAGACACTACCCGAAGCACCAAATTTTCACTAGAAGCATTGTTTTATCATTTCCGAGCTAGTTATGACCCCCGAACATCATAACACTTCATATAACAACATAACAACTCATAAAACCCTAACTAAACATTAGATTTTAACTAGTTAACTTAACATTCCATTACAAACTAACTTATACCCCCTTCAACTTATGGTTACAGGGTGTGACCCACCCATGATTTTTGTCTAATTGTTTATTAGATTGTGTTACTTCTTTAAAAACATTGGAACCAATGGTCTAAATGATGTTGGAAGATTATAAGTGTAACCACAAGACCATTCCTTCATTTTCTTCACAAGACACCAACACACTTGTAACGCCCTGCTACTTCATACTTTCCATAAATAGAAAGTCTTGTTTGTATTTCTATTTTTGGAAACCTTGTGTTCTTGTAATCGTTCTTTCTTTGTAACCGTTGTAAAATCCGAGACTTGGATCATAAATAAAACTCATATTTTGGTAATTACATGTTATACATACTTTATACATGCTCATACATTCGATTTCGTGAAACAATTGATGCTTATTCGTAATTCTTGGAAATTATGTGCTAAACTTGTAAATACGTGAAACTTGTGCATAAAACGTATTACGAACGTATACGATACTTAGATATGACATTCATATGCTTAATTATACTTTGATTATGCTCATCATACTTATTTTGTCCTTAAGATATACTTAAATGGCGAAAATGGCCCTTAAAACATCCAAAAACCCTAAATAAGGAACTTCAGGGGCCTAAATGCAATTAACTGAAACTTACCCCTCCCCCTTGTCATGGCCCGCGTAAGGTAAGGCCTTATGCTACGCGGCCCGTGAGAGAACTCCCAGATCAGTTCCCTCATTTCCCTTCGCGAATTTGAGCGGGATTTGGGTTATTTTGAGTTTAAACCGGGCCTTTGGCATTAAATACACATTTAACCCAACCCTAATCACTTCCTTATAAATACCAAGTGCCTCCCAAGTCATTTGCACCTTACAAACACTCTCAAATCACTCTCAAGCTCCCAAAATCGTAGCTGCAAGTTCAAGTTCGGACAGAATCATCAAGCTCCACTAAAGTGAGCATAACTTCTTCATTTCTTGTCCGTTTGAGCTCATTCTTTTTCCAGAATACTTGGATCGACCTTAGCTTCGATTCCATGGGTATTACACAGTGAATAAGTCCCTGGAACTCCGGCAAATAGGCTCCAAAGTTCACTGTTTGTTTTTGTTTGAATCAAACTTTGTTTATACTTGTCTAAACTTGAGTCTAACTCACTCAAACCCACGTCCTTATGCTTATAACCACTTCTATGGTTAGTTAAGCTTAAAAACGGGGCTGAGACATACAAAATCAGAGGTTAAACCTCACATATATTCTGTTTTGTTTAGGGTTTTTAACCCATAAGTGATGTTCAAGCTTCAAGCTTGATGAAGGTGTGATTATGGACTAACTTGGGTTGTCCAACAAAGAATCCCCACATTACTTGATGATTTCTCATAGTATAGTTGTTGTTATTCTTGTATTAACATTAGTTCATGACCCTCCTTGTATGTTTTTACATCAAGTGTAGTGGTGAACCATAAGAGGTACCTAAATGGAAGCTTGTTCTTCCTACCTCCTACATGATTTCCATGATACTAGAGGTACCTAAATGAAGATCTAATCTTCTACCTCATGCTTGACTATTGGACTTAATAATACATATGTTAATTATACATACATATACTATTCAAACCCTTGATTGTGAACTTGTGTTCATTCGTCAAAATATTAGAATAACATCATCTAAGGCATAAGACTTGTTACGATTCTAATGAGTACATTACTCATGAAAACATTAACCCTTGAGGTTCCATAGTGTCAAAAACAAGTACTTGTGTTAAAGGATGATTACTTTCATATACATATGTTCTTGTGTTTTAATTTCCTAAATCCTTAATCTACCGTTAATCTCCGTTACTCATACACTTTGTTTCTTTGCTTAGAAGGACTTGGTGTTCCAACCTCCTAAACAAACCAACACTCTCGCGGATTTACCAAGTAGAAGACTTGCAAAACCATGAGTACACTCGACCCATTTACATCTTAAACCACTTTTGGGTTGTAACATGTTACCATACAAAATTACACTTACACACACTTAAACATGCTTTACGAACTCAATTCGCTATATATGCTACTTGTTTACTTAGGTTCATGCTAGATTATACATGCTTTATGCCATTACCATGCTAAGCCCTCAACTTAACATATATAGCGCTATAGGAGTAGCACACCACCCGTCGGGGTCTTGTTAAGTCATTATACTAAAACGGTCTCGTTACTTTTGTGGCGAGGGATGCTAAATACTAGTGGACACTTGGGTTAGACGTGATGTTATGCATGCTAGTTACCTTGTTTACAAATTGCCATGTGGATTCGAGTAAATGCTTTATACATATGCTATACTATTTAAACCTTGTGTACTCGCCTTTGCTTTTGCATTGAACTTTATTTTAACATGTTACATGTTGAGGATGATGATGCTATGAAATGAAGTAGCAATGATGCCTAGATACACATTTAGATGTTTAAGGTTTAAAATGTTGTATCAATTTTGTTATGTTGTTATGTACTTTCGTTGAACTTGTTGTTATTTGAGATTTCTATGTAATATTGACAATTGATGTTTTGGAATGAAAATGGTTAACATAAATATTGTCACAAATAGCGTTATGAAGTCTCTTGCAATCTATTTCGTCTCACTCCGATGTTTCCGCCATCGGTTGGGGTGTGACAGATTGGTATCAGAGCCATAACTATAGGGAATTAGGTAGAATTGCCATGTTTGACCTAGTCTATAGTAGGAACCGTATTTTTGACCATTCTTGTTATATGCTTAAAATGTTATTCTTCCTACTTTGCTTCTTTCCCTTCTTCTTGGTCTTAATATTTACATAATGTCTTTCCTAAGACATTTTATAGAATACACATGAAGACTTGAAGACACTCTTATACAAAAGAGATGAGTTTACCAAAATATACGTGAAACCCACAATTTGGTAACGACTCTCATTCCGCTTATTCTTATTTTGCACGAAATTTCGCCATTAAGCTTGGAGTAAAATCCACATCTTAATGGTAAATTTCCAATTCAAACTCTAGTGGACCCTCGTCAAAGTGTCGAAATTATATTTTGACCCGACGAGCATCAACGACATTAGGGTACGAAATCGTCAAGTTAGGGGTGAAACCCGCACCTTGTCGATTAAGTCCCATTCCTTGATTTTCGATCACGCCAAAGTTTCGATTGTTTCAATCGATTAGAGATGTGTAGTAACTGGAAGGGTAAGATACCGTTAGTCGCTTCTCGACGAGAGTATCTTACCTATAGGCCAAAGCACGTTTCTCTAATTTGAAAGGACTTTCGATTCACTTTGGAATAGTCGACGTTTCTCTACCTGAAATAATCCTATGTTTTATGAGCCTCTCTTTTATGTGATTCAATTTATATGTGATTTTATACTTGTTACCTCATTCGTTTCAAAACCATTACACATTTCGCACGTCTCATGCAATAAAAAACAATAATAATCCTCGGGAACAAACTAAATTTATACTCCTTTTACGCATTCATACGTGCTATACTTGTTGAATACATGTTGGAAACTTATGCTTTATATGAACTTTACATGATACGTGAACGCTTACATGCTTTTACATGCAAAAACCTTGTTTTAAAAATTTATGATCAAGTCTCATCCTTTCCTTTTCTTTCGAACTTCTAGATGGCATCTCCAAGCTCATCAAAGAAGACCAAGTCAAAGAAAGGTTCCAACAGCGAGTCCATCTCCAAGCAAGAGCTAGTTGGGCTCATTGCTGAACAAATGGCCGACCAAATGGCTCGAGTTATACCCGACATTGTTAGCCGTATTCAAACCAACCCCGATTCACCTCATGGCTCGGTGGACTCCAAGGTGGATAGGCCAAAGCCACCTTTTCTCTTCAAACAATTCATGGCTTGCAAACCATTGGAATTTACTGGAAAATATGGTGCTACCGCACTACTCTCTTGGTTTGATGCCATGGAGATTACCTTTCGTTAGAGTGGTTGTCCTGACGACCTACACACCCAAAATGCCACAGGGGTGTTTCGATCAAGGGCTCTTGATTGGTGGACCTCTGAACGAGGCACAAGAGGGGAGGACGCCGCCCACGCATTGCCATGGGCTGAATTGAAAAAGATTATGAAGGAGGAATTTTGTCCGCCGCATGAGATAAGGAAACTAGAGAGTGAGTTTTTGCACCAAAAGCAGGTGGATGACGACATTGATGGTTTGACCCTCCGTTTCAAACAACTTAGCATCCTGTGTCCTACCCAAGTCGATACACCTGAAAAAGCCATCAACAAATACATCCACTGCTGCCCTGATTCCTTCATGAACCTTATGGAAGCTGCTTGCCTAGCCACTATTGAGGATACCTTTCGTTTAGCCACCCGTTTGAACAGTAACCATGTCATGCGTAGAAATGCCACGAAAACCCCACTGAAAACCGCCCATCAAGCCACTGTCGAACCCACCTCATCCACCAAGAAAAACCAAGGTAAGAAGCGGAAGGCTTCGAGCCAGAATTGCGCAGTTGTCACTCCGCCGAACCCCCAACCTTTACAATCTGTAACTGCTGTTACCCCCACAACCCTTGGGCCTCAAGAAAGAAACTACGTTAGGTCATGGCCCAAGTGCAACCAATGCTCGTACCATCATCCTACTGGCACCCCATGTCGCAAATGTGCCACTTGTAACAAGCTGGGTCATTTTGCCAATTGTTGTCGCTACAACCCGAAGGTCGATCAAAACCAAGCTATTGTAACTCAAAACCCTGCCTCCAATCAAGCTCAGAACCAAGTCGCTCCTGTGCGAGCTTGTTTTAAGTGTGGTGATGTCAACCATATGGCTAACGTCTGTCCTCAATGAAACTAGCCTCAACAGCAACAACAGCAACAACCACCGCAACAGCAACAACAGCAACAGGCTCAACAACCCGCTCGAGGCAGAGCCTTTCTCCTCACCTCTGCTCAAGCCAAAACCCGAATGACGTCATTACTGGTACGTTCCTTGTGAACCATGTTTATGCTTCTTGTCTGTTTAATACTGGCGCCGATAAAAGTTTTGTGTCCTTAGAATTCGAATCCTTGCTTAAGTGTAAACGCTCTAAGTTGCCAAGATCTTTCGCTGTCGAAGTCGCTGATGGTAAAACCGTCGCTGTCAACTCTGTCCTTTCCAATTGTTCTTTAATCCTTAATGATCATACGTTCTCAATCAACCTCATACCTATGCAAATGGGTAGTTTCGACGTCATAGTAGGTATGGACTGGCTTAGGCGAGTTCGTGCTGAAGTGGTCTGTTCCGAGAAGTGTATTTGTCTACCTCTTCCAAACGGTGATTCCCTACACGTCTATGGTGAAAAACCTTCTCAAGGTCTTAAGCTTATATCGTGTATCCAAGCGAACAAATGCTTGCGCAAGGGTACCTTCGCCTTTCTCGCCCACGTTGTGGAAAAGAAGGATAAAGGCCCAAGCATAACTGACGTTCCCGTCGTACGTGATTTCCCCGATGTGTTTCCCGACGACCTTCCTGGTCCGCCTGCTGCCCGTTCTGTCGACTTTCATATTGATTTAGTGCCTGGCGCAACGCCTGTCGCTAAATCTCCTTACCGTTTAGCACCCTCTGAAATGCAAGAGCTCTTGAGTCAACTTCAAGAGCTTCTTGATAAAGGCTTTATACGCCCTAGTACTTCTCCTTGGGTCGCTCCCGTTTTGTTCGTAAAAAAGAAAGATGGGTCATTCCGTATGTGTATTGACTATCGTGAGCTCAACAAGCTCACTGTTAAGAACCGATACCCTCTTCCTCACATCGATGACCTCTTCGATCAATTGCAAGGCGCGACCTGCTTTTCCAAGATTGATCTTCGTTCTGGGTACCATCAACTTCGAGTCCTCGAAGAAGATGTACCTAAAACCTCCTTTCGTACGCGTTTTGGTCATTACGAGTTCGTGGTCATGCCCTTTGGTTTGACCAACGCACCTGCTGTTTTCATGGATTTGATGAACCGTGTATGCAAAGCGTACTTGGACCGTTTCGTGATCGTATTCATCGATGATATTCTTATTTATTCCAAGACACAAGAAGAACATGAGCGACACTTGCGTCTTATCCTTGAACTTCTTCGTACTGAACGTCTATACGCCAAATTCTCCAAGTGTGAATTTTGGTTAAAAGAGGTTCAATTCCTTGGTCATACTGTCAACGAACTTGGTATTCACGTTGACCCCGCTAAAATCGAAGGTGTGAAGAACTGGATCGCACCTAAGTCTCCGTCTGAAATTCGTTCATTTCTTAGTCTTGCTGGTTACTATCGTCGTTTTATCTCTAACTTCTCGAAGATTGCTGTTCCTTTGACCTCTTTGACTCAAAAAGAGAAACCTTTTGTTTGGGGTCCCGAACAGGAGGAATCTTTTCAAACACTCAAGGAGATGCTTTGTAATGCTCCTATCCTCGCGCTTCCGGAACACCAAATTTTCACTAGAAGCATTGTTTTATCATTTCCGAGCTAGTTATGACCCCCGAACATCATAACACTTCATATAACAACATAACAACTCATAACACCCTAACTAAACATTAGATTTTAACTAGTTAACTTAACATTCCATTACAAACTAACTTATACCCCCCATCAACTTACGGTTAAAGGGTGTGGCCCACCCATGATTTTTGTCTAATTGTTTATTAGATTGTGTTAATTCTTTAAAAACATTGGAACCAATGGTCTAAATGATGTTGGAAGATTATAAGTGTAACCACAAGAACATTCCTTCATTTTCTTCACAAGACACCAACACACTTGTAACGCCCTGCTACTTCATACTTTCCATAAATAGAAAGTCCTGTTTGTATTTCTATTTTTGGAAACCTTGTGTTCTTGAAATCGTTCTTTCTTTGTAACCGTTGTAAAATCCGAAACTTGGATCATAAATAAAACTCGTATTTTGGTAATTACATGTTATACATACTTTATACATGCTCATACATTCGATATTTGCAAAAAGACGCTTAATTAATCATGTATTAGTAAACTTTTAACTTGTTCAACTTGTTTAACATGTTTACACCATGATACTAGAAATGGTTAGTGGTTTAATAAGGGGTAATTAATGTTAATCAAGAAGGCTTTCCCTCACGGAAGGACCTTAACGGGTTAAATGGTGTTGTTATGAATTCTTGACATAAGTTGTTAACTTGGTTAGTAGTTTAGGCCAAAATTGCTCTCTTGGTGAATTTATGTTCAAGATTTGTAAAATGAACTCGGTTGTGATTTAATCTAGTTTATGCTTGTCTCGGTGGTTACATTGTGTTTATTGGTGTCACTTTCCTTGATTAAGTGAAGTTAGAAAACTCCTAACGGATGACTAACTTTTCTTTAGGGGATTTTCATAGACATTTGTCAATTGGGAGTTAAAGAACAATTTTAGGTGGTTAAAGTGTGTTTATCGGTTTAACTTTCGAAAGAGTTGTCATGTTAGGATTCCCGAAAGGGATACTAATTGTCTTTGAAAAATGGAGAATTGACCAAGTGTTTTAAGTGGCAAAACTGACTTAGTTCACATACTTTGGTTGTGCACAAAGCAAGGCTATTTATCTATTTTTATATTTTGAAATTTATTAAGTTATAAAAATATTTGTTTAGTCTTATTTTAGTCTTTAGAAAATCACCTTCTTAACTTTCTACCGGTAATTTAATGACAAAGGTTTAGTATTATTGCATCCGTCCACATCCTTGGATCGGCACTTGGTTCTTACCGAAATCACCCACTTATCTTTCTACCGGTAATTTAATGACAAAGGTTTAGTATTATTGCATCCGTCCACATCCTTGGATCGACACTTGGTTCTTACCGATACTTTACTACATGTATCAAGGGGTACACTTGCCCTTTCGTGTGTGTTTTAATGTTGAAGTATAAATCATTTTTATAAATTTAAAACCGAATCGTGTGTAAAATTCATTGTAACAACATGTATATATACGCACACGTCAAGTTTTTGGCGCCGTTGTCGGGGATGTGGCGATTTTTAGGAACGACCCGAGTCAATATCTTATCGGTGTACATACTTGTGAATATTCGTAAATATTTTCTTGATTATTTATTTATTTATTTGTTTGTTAATATTTTTAGTTTTTGATTTAATTTATTCATTTTCTAGCTTACTTAAACACTTGTATAATTTTTGTCTCATTTATTTGTTTGAATTCGAACTAATCATTCGTTTATTCTTTGAGTTTTCGACACCGAAAAATTATTTTTGAACTAGCCGATTTAATTATTTTCATTTGTTTTGATTTTTATAAATTCCGGGCCTATTTCTGAATTTTTATAAAATTTTTCAGCCCTTTAAACTGAAATTCTGCTATATAACAGCAAAAAAAAAAAAAAAAAACAGATTTATTCTAATAATATAATATTCACGTGTGTCAATTTTTCGTTTGCAGGTTGATGTCCTCAACCCCCGTTCCCGACGCTGTTGAGCCTTCAGACGAACCCGAGCGTGATCTGAGGAGACGTCTTCGCGAGAGATCCCGCGCGGTTGCGCTGCAACTCGCAGCAGCTGCGGACGAGCAGGTGGTACCCGCTGAGGCCGAGGGCTCAGGGGACATAGGAAACATAATCATGGCGAACGACGAACGACGAACGACCACTGAATGAGTCAAATCAACCCGGAGGCGCATGCCTGGAACCAAGCATTGCCCGACCAACGGTAGTAGCACCTACTTTTGAAATTAAATCTAGTATTATAAATATGGTGCAAAATTCAGTGCAGTTTGATGGACATGAGCACGAGGATCCCAGTCGAGATATTGTTGTTTTTCTCGAAGTATGTTCAACTTTCAAGATTCGGGATGTTTCGGATGACACTATTCGGTTGCGGTTGTTTCCGTATTCGCTGCGTGACAAAGCTAGAGCTTGGCTTATGTCACTTCCTGCAGGGTACATCAGGACCTGGGATGAGCTGGCAGAATTATTTATGCAGAAATACTTCCCTCCTGAGAAAACAACCAAGTTAAGGAACCGAATTGTGACATTTCGACAGGATGACGGAGTGTCGTTACATGCAGCCTGGGAGCGATTTAAGGACTTACTACTTCATGTTCCACACCATGGTTTCTCCAAAAGGTAGTTGGTTTTGACGTTTTACCAAGGGCTCAACTATGACACGCAGGAGCGATTAGATGTACATGCAGGATGCGATCTGGGGACGAAGACGCCAAACGAAGCTTATGCTATCATCGAAAAAGCTGCGTTAAAGTCGAGTTTACGTTGAGACGGAGAGAGGAGCCGGACATCGTCTCGCCCAGGGGTTCATGCTGTTGACGACTATACGGCTATAACTACACAGATCTCGGCGCTTTCGGCAAAGTTTGATAGGTCCCAGATGTAACAACCCGCTTTTGGAAAGTGAAAGTACAAGTCAAAGTCAAATGAAGAAAAGATTGCTAATTGCGATCTGTCACTCCTTGCTTAACTACTGAATTGTGCTTCTTGACTTGTAATCAAATTGTTTCATTTAATCACTTTAGTTGTATTATGTGGAGTATCTATTAATTGTCACACCCCCAAAATCCACACGTGGAGTATCACCGCTTGGAGACGTGACTGACCAGGATCAAGCCACCAATCATATTGAACATAACAAGTAATAAGTAAAATTCAACCACACAATATGAAAGGTGTTTCAAATCAAAAACGTAGTTAAGTTTTTAGCGGAAGCATAATTGTAAAACCCAAGGTAAGTATTAAGTACGAAATAAAGTAATGTTTTTAGCATGGCACACACTGCCATGTCCCACAACGACCATGCCTCCCTGTGCAAGCTCCATGAGTACCTAACGACCTGCAAGGCATGTAACAACGAGTCAACAACAAAGTTGAGCGAGTTCACAGTTGGTTGTTTAGTTGTATCATTCGTTTTTTAAATCATATGTTCGTTTTGTAAACCATGTATCGTATTAATTCGTATCACGGTCTCCCAGACATGTTTGCGAAGATTGGTGGGGGCTTCCCATGTGTTACTAGACCACGCGTATCGACTGCTACGAAAATGTAAGAGGTGCCCTAAGTCAACGTCTATCAGCATTGACCCTTTGCCCATAGTCCATTAGTACACGCCTGTTCGGACGACACGGTGTGAGGTTTGTTAAACCTAATAGCGCTATCTACTAATGACCCGCTCGCCATAGGCCTCGGCGATTAAGTCGATAAATGAGGGACTTCCAATGATAGAGTGATGGTCTTATGGTAGTACGTATCCTGTTGTATGGGGAATACGCAAGTTTGTAGTTACCGTTCAGTTCTTTAACCCATTCCCAACCCTTGGGAATCCCATGCCTTGGATAGAGTGTGAACTCACCTTGGTTTGCTCGGTATGCTAAACTATGTGCTCACAAGAAATCAGTCAAGTCCTATTGTTATGCATGTATACACAATCAGTACGTGTTTGTAAAGTTTCACATGAAATCAATATCACATAGTGTGTTTGGCAGCTAACATCATGCATCACACAACAGTTAGTCACATGTATACAATTCATGTCTCACATATCGGTCTTTCACAGTTTATTCTAACATGTTTACCCAATAACATACTTAACACAGTTAATGACTTAACATAGTTAATGAGTTTATCAGAATTAATAAGCTAACCAGAGGTAATAGACTTAACTGGGTTTACATTCTTAACATGCATAACAGAATTAACATACTTATCAAAGTTTCTAGGCTTAACAGAGTTAACTTAACTGAGATAACATTCTCAACAGGGTTAAATGCACAATTTTAATAGAGTTACATACCAACAGAGTTAATGAACTAATAGAGTTAACTGAACTAACAGGGTTAATGTTCAACAGTTTTAACGTGCCACAACACTCAACGAAAACATGCATGTGGCGAGAACACATGTTGGCGAAATCACTATGGACGAAAACCCTAGGTGACGAAATCCAAGGGTTTTCTTCGGGTGTGGGGTGTGACGAAAACACTCTGTGTTTTCGTCTGGTCTTGTGACTTTGTTGGTCCTTGTGTTTTCGTCTGGTTCATCTTCATTAATAGTTACAACAAGAAACCCTAATCCTCACTAACAATTACATGATCAATCATCACAAGATCGTTCAATCAAATCATCAATATATTCAAATCGGTAATCACTTAATCACACAACACTTAATCAAACGTCAGACTAACATGATTAGTGGTCTAATAACCTCAGATCCATTCTAAGCAATTCATGCTAGCACATCAGACTTCATCTATCAACAGTTACCAAACACAAAAACCCTAATGATTGTCTAATAAGTATAACAATTGCAACAATCATGTACTCAATCAGATCTATTCATGCATTCATCATGCAAACCGAATCATCATTCCATCCACAACAACATCACATAGCAGCCGATAATCTTACATGCACATCATCAAATATACATAACAGTTTGCAGGAATTATATAACAATCATCCAATATATGTAACAACAATCAATCGCTTAGATAATATACTAACCGAACACGGAATGATCGCACGAAGGAAACCTGATTTTGAACAAGGTGAAGGCAGCCGTCGGGTTCAAAGGAAACGAGAGAGAATGTGAGAGGTGGTTAGGGTTTTGCCAAATGCCGTTCTCGCGTAAAGATTCTAATAAAACTATATCTAATCATCACCTGGGCCAAGCCCACTCTTGATTTCGTTGGCCACACTAGTGGACGAAAACACCTATGTGTTTTCATCCGGGAGTGTTTTCGTGGGTGGGGGTGATTTCGGCTAAGGGGTGATTTCGTGAGAGGTTATTTGGCAAGGTTCCACTCACATTAAATAAAACATATTATTCATACCAACTTATATCAATACATGCACACATATAACACACCATACAAATCTATAAACAACACGTATTTCGCATATAAGATAAGTTAAGTCGAATAGAGACCTTGAAAACTCGGGTTGTCACATTATCCCTAACTTGAAAGAAATTTCGTCCTGAAATTTAGCACGTGGTTACTGAGGAAGCTAGTTGTGTTGTGTTGTTTCCTGGTTTTCCTGGGGTGTCACATCATCCCCCCGTTGATTTGGAATTTCGTCCCGAAATTCTGTAGTAGCTTCAGCCTCAGTAGTGGTTGCACTGTTTCCGAATAATTGGGGATACTTGAGTTTCATTTGATCTTCTCGTTCCCAGGTGAACTCTGGGCCACGACGAGAGTTCCAACGAACTCAAACAAGAGGTATTCTGGTGTGCTTGAGGACCTTAACGTCCCGGTCCATGATTTCAACTGGTTCCTCGACGAATCGCAACTGATCATCGATAGTGAGCTCCTTCAAAGGAACTATGAGGGTCTCATCTGACAGACACTTCTTCAGATTTGACACGTGAAAGACGTTGTAAACTGCATTGAGTCCTGCGGGCAGGTTTAGTTTGTAGGCCACCTTGCCTATTTTCTCAATGATTTCGAACGGTCCGACATATCGCGGATTGAGCTTGCCCCGTTTGCCAAAACGAACCACACCCTTCCAGGGTGAAACTTTGAGTAGCACTCGATCCCCAACTTGGAACTCGAGTGGTTTCCGACGCTTGTTTGCGTAGGCTTTCTGACGGTCGTGAGCTGCCGCCATGCGTTGTCGTATCTGTGCAATCCTTTCCGTTGCGTCTACTACTAGTTCTGGGCCAGTGATTTGGCTGTCGCCAACTTCTGCCCAACAGAGAGGTGATCGGCATTTACGCCCATACAATGCCTCAAATGGAGCGGCTTGAATGCTGGTGTGGTAACTGTTATTATACGAAAACTCCACCAAAGGAAGATGTTTTTCCCAGCCGTTGCCGAAATTGATAACACATGCACGTAGCATGTCTTTAAGAGTTTGGATGGTGCATTCAGACTGCCCATCCATTTGCGGGTGGTAAGCTGTGCTCATGTCTAGTCGTGAGCCAAAGGACTTGTGTATTGCTTGCCACAGCTCAGAAGTAAAACGTGCATCACAATCTGAAATAATAGAGGTTGGCACCCCGTGCCTCGAGACAACTTCCTTAAGGTAGACGTCTGCCAGAGTGGAGAACTTATCCGTTTCCTTAATAGCCAAAAAGTGTGCAGATTTTGTGAGTCGATCCACGATCACCCAAATAGTATCATTCCCACGTTGAGATCTCGGTAGGCCAGTAACAAAATCCATGGAAATTTGCTCCCATTTCCATTGTGGAATCTCTGGTTGTTGGAGTAGGCCTGATGGTTTCTGGTATTCGGTCTTGACTCTCGCACAAGTCAAACATTTGCTAACGTAAGTTGCTATGTGAGCTTTCATGCTAGGCCACCAATACGTAGTTCTGAGATCGTGGTACATCTTATCTGAACCAGGGTGTACTGAGTAGTGAGACTTATGTGCTTCATCCATTACAAGTTCTCGTAAATTGCCATAGAGTGGGACCCAGACGCGTCCTGTTACATAGTAGGCACCGTCTTCCTTTTGTTCTAACCGTTGCCTTGAGCCGCGTAGGGCTTCAGCCCTGACGTTTTCTGGTTTCAATGCTTCTACCTGAGCATCTCGTATCTGAGAAGGGAGACTAGACTGAATAGTGAGTTGCAACGCTCGTACACGCCTAGGTGTAGTATCCTTTCGACTGAGGGCGTCAGCCACCACATTGGCTTTGCCCGGATGGTACTTGATGGCACATTCGTAATCATTCAATAGTTCGACCCAACGACGTTGTCGCATGTTCAACTCCTTCTGTTTGAAGATATGATCGAGACTCCTGTGATCGGTGTAAATGGTGCACTTGGTACCGTACAGGTAATGTCTCCATATCTTGAGTGCGAAAACAACAGCTCCCAGCTCCAAATCGTGTGTAGTGTAATTCCTTTCGTGAATCTTAAGTTGGCGCGAGGCGTAAGCAATGACCTTATCCCGTTGCATCAATACACAACCCAGACCCTGAATTGATGCGTCACAATAAACCACAAAATCGTCTGTGCCCTCAGGCAATGAAAGAATAGGTGCGCTACAAAGTCTATCTTTCAAGTGCTGGAATGCAGATTCCTGTGTATTACCCCAACGATAGATAACGCCTTTCTGAGTTAGTGAGGTGAGGGGTTGTGCAATCTTGGAGAAGTCCTTGATGAACCTTCTATAGTAGCCCGCCAAACCCAAGAATTGGCGGATTTCTGTTGGTGTACGGGGTGCAGGCCAGTTCCTGATCGAATCAACCTTGGATGGATCAACATGAATCCCATCCTTGTTTACCACATGGCCTAGAAAGTGGACTTCACGAAGCCAAAAGTCGCATTTTGAAAACTTGGCGTACAGCTGTTCTGCTCGAAGGAGTTCCAAAATGAGTCGTAAATGCTGCTCATGTTCCTCCTGACTCTTGGAGTAGATCAAAATGTCGTCGATGAATACAATCACGAACTTATCCAAGTAAGTCTTGCACACTCTGTTCATAAGATCCATGAAGATTGCAGGCGCATTTGTTAACCCGAATGGCATGACCAGAAACTCGTAATGGCCGTAGCGTGTTCTGAATGTTGTTTTGGAGACGTCCTCGTCCCGGACTCTCAGTTGATGGTAGCCTGACCTCAGATCAATCTTTGAATAGTAGCTCGACCCTTGCAGCTGGTCGAACAAGTCGTCAATGCGTGGGAGAGGATAGCGATTCTTCACGGTCACCTTGTTCAGTTCACGGTAATCTATGCACATGCGGAAGGTACCGTCTTTCTTCTTCACAAAAAATACTGGAGCTCCCCAGGGCGAAGAGCTAGGACGAATGAAACCCTTTTCCAAGAGTTCTTGCAATTGCTTAGACAGTTCTTCCAGTTCGGTTGGAGCTAAGCGATAAGGTGCTCGAGCGATGGGTGCTGCTCAAGGAGCTAGCTCGATCTGAAATTCGACCTGGCGATGAGGCGGTAGCCCAGGTAAATCTTCAGGAAACACTTGAGGAAAGTCGCGTACGACTGGAATATCCTCAATCTTCTTCTCTTTCGTTGATGCGTCAGTAACAAGTGCTAAGATAGCGGTGTGACCCTTTCGCAAACACTTCTGGGCCTTAAGGAAGGAGATGATGCCCACTACAGCACCACTCTTGTCGCCTTGAATTTCGAGAGGTTCCTTACCAGAACGGGGAATACGAACAATCTTCTCTTTGCATAGGATCTCTGCTTGCTGTTGTGATAACCAATCCATCCCAATGACAATGTCGAAACTACCCAGAACTATAGGAATGAGATCGATAGGGAAAGTCTGACCAGCTAAGACGAGATTACAACCCTTGACTATGTGTGTGGCCTCTAAACTTTTACCATTTGCTAACTCTACAACATGCTTGGTGTTTAAGGGAGTTGGTGTGCGTTTTAACATTTGACTAACTTTTAGAGACACATAACTGGTATCGGCACCCGAATCAAATAAAACAGTAACATAAAAGTCATCCAGTAGAAACTTACCCATCATGACGTTGGGGTCATTCCTAGCATCACCCTGACCCAGCACGAACACTCGACCGCTGGCACCATTGTTTCCATTGTTTCCCCCGTTGTTATCCCCATTGTTGTTCCCATTGCCCTGATTATTGTTGTTGTTTTTGTTCGGATTTTGATTTAACTGGGGGCAGTCCCGCTTGAAGTGGCCTTCAGCACCACACTGAAAGCATCCCCTGTTACCTCGCTGTCGCTGCTGGTTCTGTGGAGCTGGTGGTTGTTGCTGTTGGTTCTGATTCGCAGGTCGCGAGCTCCTGCAATCCTTAGCTTCATGACCCATCTTGAGACACCTCTGGCAACGACCCCTGTTGCACTGACCACTGTGGTGCCTGTTGCATCTGTTGCACTTTGGGTGGTTTCCTCGATATCCACCCTGCCCTTGACTACCATAAGATTGCTGACCAGGACTCTGGTAGTCATCGATCTTTCGCTGCTTTGCCTGGGACTAAACCGAAGTCGAACCCTTGCTGAAGGTTCCATCCCACTTTCGTTTATTGTCACTGGGAGTAGCAGAAGTAGTAGTGGTAGCAGCACCGATACGCTTAGGCAGCTTGTTCTGTTCCACTGCCTGGTCCGTGAGACGATGAGCAAGACGAGTAACATCTTGAATAGTAGCAAGGTTGGCAGAAGTCACATGACTTTGAATCTCTGGTACTAAGCCTTTGAGGTACAGCTCAATGTGCTTGATGGGAGGATCCACCATAGTTGGACATAACACTGCCAGTTCATTGGATCGTTTCGTGTACGCTTCTATCTCTGACCCCGTCATCTTCAGGTTAAAGAACTCCACTTCCAACTTGTGGATGTCATCACGACTACAGTATTCACGTTTGATCAGTTCCTTAAAATCATTCCATGGGGTGGCATTAGCAGCCGCCAGCCCCAGCATCTGAACTTGCGCGTTCCACCAAGTTAGCGCCGTGCCTTCGAGAGTACCAGTGGCGTACTTCACCCTACGAGCCTCAGGGCATTCACACATTTCGAAGACCGATTCGAGCTTCTCAAACCAGTGGAGGAGTCCAACGGCTCCTTCAGTGCCACTGAAAGTAGTAGGACGACAGTCCATAAAAGTCTTGAATGTGCATACAGGTGGTTGAGCATTCTGACCTGTTGCGTGCGTAAGAGTAAACAAAATTAAGCACAAGTGTTGGGTTACGAGAGTAGGATCTAGAGATCCTAGAGTAAGTTGTGATGACAGGCTATACCTCCTGCCTCGGCATCTGCGAGTGCTGCAGTAACTTGTTCAGTGATCAACGCCGCCAACTGGGCTTGAGTTAAGTTAACGCGTCCACTCATGATCTTCATATCAAAGGAAACATGAGTGAGAAAGATTCGCGAAAGTGCGATGACAGAAGAGAGTAAGCACACAAGTGTTTTCAATTAACAGTTGCTATGTTTATCTAAGCATACTGATGTGCGTGAATTATATATATTTTTATGAAGATATTCGTTCACACAAATTTAGTTTTAAAATGGTTTTCACCTAAGAACTAAACTACACACACACAAAGGGCAAGTGTACCCATCGGATGGTAATATAGTTTATGGGTAAGAACCGGATATCAATCCGTGGACGCGGTGTCTCGATACTAAACTTTTGCTACTTTAAAGCCTTTTCAATTAGCGATTTTGGGTTTTCCTAAATTATCATGCAATAATATAAAAAATACTAAAATAACAAGAACTAACAATTTCGAAGGAGGAGTTGCCTAAACTAAGTATCCACTAATGACTATGTGATAACTAATGGAAGCTCTAGTGATGATACAACCTCTAGAATAACTAAGTTCCGGTCAAGGTTCCTAGTTTTATAATTCTTTCGGAAAATTAAAATGAATAACACTCTAATCACCTAAGAATCGTTCTTTTAAGTTTGGTTGTGGAGTGATGTTAATCTTTTAATCAAGAGTTACTCGTTAGTCAAAACTCCTAACTCGACAACTTAGGGAAAACTAACATGAACAACATACTAATCACCCTAAATTGCTTTCAAGTAAATAACATTTTAACATTGTTCTCGAGATAAACCACAAGCATGACCATGCTAGAAGACAATCTTGGCCTAAATCATCATACTAACATAATTACATACTATAGAATTCATCTAAACATTCTTTTGATCTTTCCAAATCTAAATGCAAGAATCCATACACATGTTCAAATCATCATTTAATTCATGTTAGCAATTACCATTCCTAGTTTCATGCTATGAATCAACCTAACAAGTTAACAAGATTCAATAATCATAATCTTTACATGGGCTTTCCAACACATCATGTAAATACTTATGATCAAACATTCGAGAACAACTTTAAACATGTACATGAACTCCAAGAACAAGACTAAACATTATTATGAAGTTTAACAAACACTTATCACCACATCAACTTCCATATTCATCACATATTCAAAAGATTCAACATAATTTAGACAACTACAAGTGTTTAGCCCATAGGGCCTAAAAGAACTACAAACATGCTTGCTGAAGTACCAAAATTCATGGTTAAAATCAAGAAATTTCAAACCCTAAACAGCAAGGATGTAGGATTGTTGATGAATGATGATCTTCTTGATGTTGTTGGAAGCCCCTCTTGATGCTCGAAAATGGATGGAATCACCAAATTTTGGAGTTTAGAATGGTGGGTGAAAACTCCAGGGGCCTCCCCTTCAAAGAGATGTCGTTCTCTTTTTTTTATAGGGCATGAGGAACAGGGCCCTGCTTGATTGTAGACAAGGCCTTGCTCTATGTGAAATTGGATGTTGACTAGATCTATCACTCCCATTGGTTCTCTGGTGTTCAAGACAACTATTCCAGCATAGCAGCTGGGACTTGGTAACGTGAGAATATGTTTAAAGCTATTTTTGGGTCTGCTTGAGTTCTGAAGAAGAAAAAGAGGGTGCACGCCTTTCTTTTGTGGAAGCCAGATACACAGCGCCTGTTTTGGAATTAGGGTTACTGGCATGGCCTTGCTTTGTGTGAGGCAGGGTCTTGCTTGTAAAACATTTTGTTTGGGGTAGGACCTTGTTTATGTGAGGCATGGCCTTGCCCTTAACCATGATCAGCAACAACAAACAACAGAATGTCCTAAACTTCACATTTCTTCATGAATCTTTAACAATTCTCACCAAACATCAACTAAATCTGGAATTTCACAAATGAGTAAAATAAGTATCAAATCACGTGAACACACAGATAAACGATGGTAAAACGGGGATAAAATTATGCTATAAATATGTATACATTTAAGCACATCACATACCATGAGCAAAGTTCTATGTAACTAACAAGTAGGCAATAAAACATAGACCATATCACCTAGAATGTCGAGTCTTGCACGTGGAGCGAAGCGTCGTTGTGGATCGTTGAGCACTGTACAGGTTATAGTCTGGTTTTAACAAAAACTTTTCCCTTATTAAAACCAAGTTCACTATAACCAATGGCTCTGATACCAATCTGTCACACCCCCAAAATCCACACGCGGAGTATCACCGCTTGGAGACGTGACTGACCAGGATCAAGCCACTAATCATATTGAACATAACAAGTAATAAGTAAAATTCAACCACACAATATGAAAGGTGTTTCAAATCAAAAACGTAGTTAAGTTTTTAGCGGAAGCATAATTGTAAAACCCAAGGTAAGTATTAAGTACTAAATAAAGTAATGTTTTTTAGCATGGCACACACTGCCATGTCCCACAACGACCACGCCTCCCTGTGCAAGCTCCATGAGTACCTAACGACCTGCAAGGCATGTAACAACGAGTCAACAACAAAGTTGAGCGAGTTCACAGTTGGTTGTTTAGTTGTAACATTCGTTTTGTAAATCATATGTTCGTTTTGTAAACCATGTATCGTATTAATTCGTATCGCGGTCTCCCAGACATGTTTGCGAAGATTGGTGGGGGCTTCCCATGTGTTACTAGACCACGCGTATCGACTGCTACGAAAATGTAAGAGGTGCCCTAAGTCAATGTCTATCAGCATTGACCCTTTGCCCATAGTCCATTAGTACACGCCTATTCGGACGACACGGTGTGAGGTTTGTTAAACCTAATAGCGCTATTTACTAATGACCCGCTCGCCATAGGCCTCGGCGATTAAGTCGATAAATGAGGGACTTCCAATGATAGAGTGATGGTCTTATGGTCGTACGTATCCTGTTGTATGGGGAATACGCAAGTTTGTAGTTACCGTTCAGTTCTTTAACCCATTCCCAACCCTTGGGAATCCCATGCCTTGGATAGAGTGTGAACTCACCTTGGTTTGCTCGGTATGCTTAACTATGTGCTCACAAGAAATCAGTCAAGTCCTATTGTTATGCAAGTATACACAATCAGTACGTGTTTGTAAAGTTTCACATGAAATCAATATCACATAGTGTGTTTGGCAGCTAACATCATGCATCACACAACAGTTAGTCACATGTATACAATTCATGTCTCACATATCGGTCTTTCACAGTTTATTCTAACATGTTTACCCAATAACATACTTAACACAGTTAATGACTTAACATAGTTAATGAGTTTATCAGAATTAATAAGCTAACCAGAGGTAATAGACTTAACTGGGTTTACATTCTTAACATGCATAACAGAGTTAACATACTTATCAAAGTTGCTAGGCTTAACAGAGTTAACTTAACTGAGATAACATTCTCAACAGGGTTAAATGCACAATTTTAATAGAGTTACATACTAACAGAGTTAATGAACTAATAGAGTTAACTGAACTAACAGGGTTAATGTTCAATAGTTTTAACGTGCCACAACACTCAACGAAAACATGCATGTGGCGAGAACACATGTTGGCGAAATCACTATGGACGAAAACCCTAGGTGACGAAATCACTATGGACGAAAACCCTAGGTGACGAAATCCAAGGGTTTTCGTCGGGTGTGGGGTGTGACGAAAACACTCTGTGTTTTCGTCTGGTCTTGTGACTTTGTTGGTCCTTGTGTTTTCGTCTGGTTCATCTTCATTAACAGTTACAACAAGAAACCCTAATCCTCACTAACAATTACATGATCAATCATCACAAGATCGTTCAATCAAATCATCAATATATTCAAAGCTGTAATCACTTAATCACACAACACTTAATCAAACGTCAGACTAACATGATTAGTGGTCTAATAACCTCAGATCCATTCTAAGCAATTCATGCTAGCACATCAGACTTCATCTATAAACAGTTACTAAACACAAAAACCCTAATGATTGTCTAATAAGTATAACAGTTGCAACAATCATGTACTCAATCAGATCTATTCATGCATTCATCATGCAAACCGAATCATCATTCCATCCACAACAACATCACATAGCAGCCGATAATCTTACATGCACATCATCAAATATACATAACAGTTTGCAGGAATTATATAACAATCATCCAATATATGTAACAACAATCAATCATTGAGATAATATACTAACTTAATACGGAATGATCGCACGAAGGGAACCTGATTTCGAACAAGGTGAAGGCAGCCGTCGGGTTCAAAGGAAACGAGAGAGAATGTGAGAGGTGGTTAGGGTTTTGCCAAATGCCGTTCTCGCGTAAAGGTTCTAATAAAACTATATCTAATCATCACCTGGGCCAAGCCCACTCTTGATTTCGTTGGCCACACTAGTGGACGAAAACACCTATGTGTTTTCATCCGGGAGTGTTTTCGTGGGTGGGGGTGATTTCGGCTAAGGGGTGATTTCGTGAGAGGTTGTTTGGCAAGGTTCCACTCACATTAAATAAAACATATTATTCATATTATTCATACCAACTTATATCAATACATGCACACATATAACACACCATACAAATCTATAAACAACACGTATTTTGCATATCAGATAAGTTAAGTCGAATAAAGACCTTGAAAACTCGGGTTGTCACATTATCCCCAACTTGAAAGAAATTTCATCCCGAAATTTAGCACGTGGTTACTGAGGAAGCTAGTTGTGTTGTGTTGTTTCCTGGTTTTCCTGGGGTGTCACATTAATAATCGAGGTCTAATCGTATGTTTAATCACTAATCGACTTATCGCTAAACGCATCACTATCGCATTCTCAACTCGAATTATGTGTTCTGAATATTGTTTTACGTGTGTGTGCTAATATTTGTTACTTGTGCATGTCATGTTTATGTTGGAGTGTTTAATCGCAATCGTAACTCTATCGCATCGCAATCAAATCGCAAAACGCTAAAGTCAAGTTATTTATAGTGGTTGTATGTTAGATATAATAGTTAGGTTATTTGTGTAACTAATGGGTAATACTATCACATCGCTCGCTCGAAACGCAACGCAACGCTCAACGCACGAAACGAAAACGCGAAAACCAACTCGCCGGAGCCACTCGATCGAATGACCATTCGATCAAATGGTCATCCGAATGGGTGACCATCCGATCGGATGGCCATCCGACCCGTTGGCCTGTGCTCCCCTTTCCCTTTTTGGCAACCTATAAATACCCCCTGTCACATCACTTGTGATGTGCCAGATCCCTCATTCGACCAGCAGCGTTCTAGACCTCCTTTCCCTCGATTTCTCGCGATTCTTGTCAGTTTTCAACTCAAATCTTGTACTTCTACGATCTACACACACTTCTTCATCATTTCCACCTTTGAATCTTCACTCTTAACCATGAAATCAGCGGATTTGAGGTGTTTTAGGATGATTTCATCATGGAGTTCTTATGAACTTCAAGGCTTGGCTTCATTCCACCAAGAACAACTCAGATCTAAAGGATTTCAACATGTTTAAACACTGATTTCGCAATAAAACTAAACATTTTCAAGATGTGAAGGATTGAAAGTTGGTTTCTAACTTTCTTTCAACTCTTTTACACTCAAGCACTCCAAAAGTGATAGAATCAGGGCTAGTTCAGGCCTCCTACTCACCCTCCAATGGAGCGTCGGTTCCAGATCTGATTCCTATCAACGAGATAACCGATTTCGGACTGAACATGAACAACCATCAAAGAACAGTTGACTGATCGGATTTGGGTGATTCCTATTCGATCGGAAGACTTAGGACTTGACGAGGTTCCGTTGTTTAGTATGTAGTCATGCCGTCTCAATCAAACCGCAAAACCTTCAACATGTTCACGTTTCAAGATGATCAGGTTGTTGGGACAGATTGCCGTCCGATCGGATTGCCATCCGATCGAACGACAACCCGATCGGATTGCATTTGGACTTCAACACTTAAACTGTTTGCAATTTTCAAAGATTACCAGTTCCTAACGGATTGCCATTCGATCGGAAGACCATCCGATCGAATGACAATCCTGCTGTGAACTTGTTCTCACTAAGTGTCCAACCTACGGATCGCCATCCGATCGAATAGTTGTTCGACCGGGCGACCTGAAAGGTAGAGATACTTCTATGTTTTCAAAATGCTACAACGAAAACTTCAAAGCCATCATACACAAACACATCCATCCCAAACGAGTGTCAATCCGACCGAATGGGCATCTGAACGGATGACCATCCGAACGGATTGACATCCGATCGAATGGCCATCCGTTCAGATTGACATCCGACCGGATTACCATTCGTCACTTGATCCACTTGCACTGCTTTACGCGCTGTTCTTCACTTACGCTATCGTTAACTGTCCAGGCTAACCACTCTAGCGCTCCCTTCAATCCATTAACTACCATCGTTGTGAGTATACTCGATCCCTTTTTGCTTAACGCACTTTTGGGTGTTACATACGTTACTTACAATCAAATCACGATCAACACACAACGCAACACTTTTAACGCTAACCTCTATTGCATGTTATACGTGACTCGATGAATGCCTGTTTGTTATGTTTACACATTGATTGCGGTCTACCTGCCTTAGCAACGATAGTACTATAGTTTGGACTCAGCACCTATTCACTCAGGGGTTGTTAAGGATATTACTTCACGTGTTTGCAGTGGTGAACATGTGTTGCGCACTCGCTACTCGCAGTCAAATCGCAGTCATTGGTATTAATAGGATCTTTGTCGATTACTTACATGCTTCACGTTATACGTTGTACATGCTGGTTATGTGTAAACACTTTTGAACTCTACTATAACTATTAAACTTGTATGCTCACCTTTACACTATGTGTATTGACCGCTATTTTAACGTATGTGACAGGTGTTTAGGATGCTTGCTTGTTACTTGCTGGAATCGAGCTAGGATAGGAGTCTAGAAACAAACTTAATTTAAATCTGAGTTGTCGGAACATTTGATATGTCCTTGAGAAAACAATGTCTGTAATAACTGCTTTTATTTGATATATTATGGTATGGGACATAATGATAAATATCTGGTAATTTTAGTTGTTATGGATTTCTTCTAGACAATCTGTTTCGCTCAATGTCGCGCCCCGATGTTTTCGTCATCGGTTGGGGTGTGACAGATTGGTATCATAGCCATAACTATAGGGAATTAGGCAAGACTCGACCTAGTCTGGGTAGATGTCTTAGAAACGACCTAGTCTATAGTCTAAGCACCAACAGACTGACTTGTGCATACCCGGTAGGGGTTTTGTACGAGCTTACTCGCTATTTCTCGCTCGAACTCGCTGCACACTACACTCTTGCGCGAACACCGCATACTACAGTTCTGCGTAAGACTAGCCTTTCCTATGGCTGGATACACACACCAACGAATGATCTGGTTAAGACTAGGTGTGAAGACCGCAAACTCTCGACCGGATCACTCGTTCGATTCGCTATTTTTACTATCAACACGAGAATTTGAGTGGAATCAGGAGTGAAATCCATATTTCGACGCAAATTTTCCCCGCTATTTCATCAAAACAGGAAACATAGTCGTTAAGTTAGGGGAGAAACCCGAATCTTAATGACTTATTCCACTCTTTATTATGGTTTTGCAAAACTCTCACCAAAGTCTCGACGGACTCCAACGACTTGAAGTCACACTGTAACTTGTCACACCCCGATATTTCCACGTATTACCGGTGGGCCCGGTGGGGAGTATTGTGACGTAGTTGATATCATCATAGTCAAACAACACAATTTAAATGCACAACGGAAGTCTTGAAATATAAAATATTATTACAAACACAAATGTCTGATAATATAAAAGTATTCCGTACAGACTAGCTTGTAATAATCCACAGGCGGATAAAAAACAAAAGAAGTTATCAGGCTAATGGCTTATGTGAAGGAGTTGCAAAGTCCTCAACTAACAAGTCCTGAGCAGCTTCCAGCCTATTACGTACTTGTACCTGTCACTTAGACTTTGGAAAATACGGCAGTTTTCACTGGTAAATACACTCAACCGACTCATTTGAAAATGTTTATGAAAATTGGTTTAGGTGCACAAGGCACGAAAATATTTTGACACTTTGATTAAAATGCACAAGGCAAAATTAATCTTTTATACTTGGGACAAACTATATCTCATGTTATCAGTTTTACATAACTTGCTCTACATACGGGGCCCGGTTCTATGCCTGTTCAAGATTAACCGACACACCACTTATTCCCTTATTGGGAATCCCATATTGGGTATAATTAATTAATAAGCATATTGCATCTGCCAGGTGTATGCCTACACCCCGTGCTTAGGTCGTGGCCATTGCAATTAATGAGTCAAGGATATCCAGGACACGGTCGCATTAACCCCCAATGTTTCAGTCAAGCAATACGAATTAAAACAGGTTATTTGGATTTCCCGACTGATTTGTCTTTGAATCCCATACCTGACCATGCGGTATTTTTATTACCGTATCCCAAGCCCGTAATAGGGAAAATAGGTTAAGAGTATTTACCTGAGCTAGCTCCTGTCTTAAATAGCAAGAATTATAATAACTCAGTCGTATTCACTTAAGTAAGCGTAGGTACAATTTACTGGAAGGCTCTAGTCTGGAATGATGGTATAAATAACCAGTTAGAATACTAACGGGTCTTAATTATGTCATAGACTTAGACCGGCTAGTTTTTAAACAGAACAACGGTACGATACGCTAGATTAAGTGGAGACCGGATTAGAATGTGATTTAGACCCGACAAGTTTGAAGACTTGTATAATATAGGTAGGTTAATCACATTCTGGATTTTGAGGCAACAATGATAAGGTTTGACCCGTTTTGGTCAATTTATGCAAACTAGTTACATAAACCAAGCCGAACGCGAAATATGCGTAACGGGTAACCATAAGAGTCATATACATGTTTCCTAAGTTAATATGCCTTAAATATGTTGTGATATCAGTAAGATACCTTCCGTTATGCCCGAAATGATTTTAAACTCAAACTATGCCCCGTAAGGGCATTTTGGTCATTTTAAGGGTTATAAAAGAGTTTAAATATTAACCTGAGTTACATGCCTGATATAATCAGTAAAAATAATTAATTTAATAAGTTATAACAGTAGGGTATCATATATATGTGAAATTTATCAATTATAACCATACTATGCACCGTAGGGGCATTTTGGTAATTTCACATTAGCCTAAAAGGTCAACACTGGAAATCTGAGTTTAAAAATTTTTCTTACTGTTAAAATATAAAAATTTACTGAATATATCAGTAGGCACCAAACCTTATATGTTTAAAATAGTTTTAATACATACTACGCGTTAAAAACGCTTAAAAAGGCGATTTGGAGCCATTTCCGGGTTTTCAAAGGAAACCTGATGTTTTTATTATTCCAGAAGGCTCAAAATAATTTATTTATCATATTGGATCAGTAGAAAAAGGTTCGGGGTCAAAAGGATTTGTAAAACTCATTTTATAGCCAAAAGGGCAAAACCGACAATAACCGAATCAAGCTTAGAACTCTATGTTATGCTCAGCCTAAAAATAAATAAAAATATTCAAAAATCCCAAAATATTATTTTATATCAGTAGGTAAAAAGTTTGATCTCAAAAATTGGGTTTAGATAGGCTATACGCTAATTATGTCGTTTAGTTAATAAAAAGCTTTTCATTTACGCTAATGAGCACAACTCTTAATCTAGACCACAAACTGATGTCAAATTTTAGGGACAAGTTTATAATTCAGTAATAAAGGTTTCTATTCTTTCATATTTTCAAAAATATCGTTTTAAGGTCAAATGGGCATAATGGTCAACATTTAAGCATATAACGGGAACATGTAAATGAATAGGATAACTAAGGATCCAAGTTGTATAACCTCAGAGAGTTATACTAACATATGACATGGTCACAAAAGAACCCTAAGGCATAATCAAACTAAGCTAATTCGGGTCAGAACTGAAAGTCAAAGCAAAAGTCAACTTTTGCGACTTTCGGTTCCGAACCGATCCTAAACCGGGTTGAACATGCTTAGACATGTTCTTATACTAATTACCAAGTTATACAAGTGTTAAAACAGGTCTCATAGTTTCTACATTGTTAATTATGAATTTATTTTCAAAATAGCTTTCTGTTGACTTTTTATTATTAGGTTTGATCCGACATTTGACCAAGCTAGGGTGATAATCAGTAGATGCCCTCCTAGGGGTTTATTACCTACATAATTACCAACTTTTAACTACTCTTAATTAGACTAACTACTGGACCATTAGTGATTAATTACTAAGTCAATCCTTAATTATGATAAGGCTGACTTTAGGTCATTAGACTAATCAAAACTAAGATTAGGAGGTTAAGGACACTTACAAATGGTCCTTGGTACTGAAATGAACTCCAAAGAAGTTCCACAAACTCAGGTTTCCTCCAGAATGAGAAGGTAGCAAGAAATGAAAGGAATGAGCAAATGAAAGTGTTGGGTTCTCATCCTATTTATAGTTTTTGGACATGATTAGGATGGAGACAAGTGTTTGAAGGGTTAATCAGATCACTACACCTGTTAGGACAGCTGTATAATTGTCTTGAAGCCCAAGGATTCGGTTTTGATTGGATGAGAATGGAATAGAGTAGTGACCAAGCAAAAATTCGTATCTGGCACCTGCTTACGGACCGTATAGGTCCTGGCATACGGTCCGTATAGACCTGGTCAGCAAACAACAACTTTCGCTTGTTGACAGATTTAGCCCCTGCACATCCAAATGTCATTTCCGACATATCTAAGGCCCGTTAAACCATTTTTAAGGATCTACAATGATGCCTAAGCATAGGAAACATGAAACATGCTCAAAAATATGCCGGATGTCGGTTCGTTTGGTCGTACGGTCTCGTTGTTCGGCTAACTACGACGAAACACGGACGGACGCGAAAAATGATCCAAACGACGCGACGAATGGAATTTTATCAAGCCAAACACTAAAATAAAATATTTTAGTGCTTACATAAATTTTTGGGTGTCCGTATATATTCAGATTGCAAGATATGCCCGAGAATGCAAACTTGTGCACTTTTTGACACTTTTAGTCCCTAGTGGACTTGAAAGTTTATTTTTGCGCATCAAACACCTCTAAGCCTATATCTAAGCTATATAAAGGATAATTAGGGTATGATAAGCTCATGGTCATATTCCGGAAGGTCCGTTACCATACGAATCGGCATACTTCCGCAGTTTGACGCAATTAGTCATTCTAATGCGCAAACTTGTGCATATCATTGTTTAATGGCACTGAAGCCTTATCTAATCCATATTAGGCATTCTTGAAAGTATTATTAAACATCATAATGCTTCGGGCTCGATAAAAGGTCATTCAGAGGTATAATTAAACATATTGACACTTCTAGTCCCTTATACTTGCAAAGTTGCGCGTAACTTCACTTTTAGGCATAAAAGCCTTGGATGGCCAATGATTGGCATTCCCGAGAGTATAATCAAATATCATGAGGCTCTCGGTTTGTTAAAACGTCACTCAGAGGTAAGAATTAACATGTTGACGCTTTTAACCCTTTATTGCGCAAACTTTCAATTAATTACGCAAACGGCTACACTTGATCAACAAGTGGCTCATTTGTGAATATAAAACCGTAAAAGGTTATTCAGAAACTTATTTTAGGTATGATAATACTTCCAGTTCTTTCATAATTAATGTTTTTCGATTTTTCGAAAAATTAGTCCCTTATATTCAAGGTTTGACTTTACTAGGGTTTATTACACGTGTCAATACTTCATTGAACGTGATTTTACGAGGTGTTACATCCTCACCCCCTTAAAAGAAATCTCAACCTCGAGATTTGCTAAAGTAAAGGAAGTAATTTCTGTCTTGTATTGAACTTAATCTTCCCCAGTAAATTTGGGCCTCTAAGGCACCCCAGCTTACCTCTATGATAGGTCATGTATCCTTTTGGAGCTTCTTAATCTGCCGATCCTTAATCGATACGGTTTCTCGTCCAATCATAAAGTTTCATCAATCTGCTTATCATTACGTGATAATGTGCTTCGACTTATTGGCGAAACTTATCCTTAAATCATCAGTGTGGGTCGCATTGCGAGCTCCACTAAGCTCCTTATATAGGTTTTAGCTTATAGGCTATTGACCTTTGTTGTATTCGATTTCCGAATGCTCCTATATATCCAGGTCTTAACTTACCCTGCGAAATTTAAAATTTAGCATACCCTTCTTAGGGCGATACCTTCGATTGAACCTTATTCCTTATTAAGGACTTAAGAAGGTTGCGACTTTTCTCAATCCTCAATTTTCTGCCGTTTACTGGCAAATTTAAGGTGATTACGAATTCGAATGATCTTACTTGTTGTTTCCAATGCAACTTTCAGATCCTGGTAATTGGACTTACCAATCTATTATTCTAATAATAGATGTTTAACATTCCATCTATACAAGGTCTCCAAAGGAGTAGCCTTGATACTTACATAATAATTGCTATAGAAAAACTTATTTTATGGTGAGATGGTTATTCCACCCACTGCTTAAAATTAATCTCAAAGAATAGCTAATCCTTACAGCTAGTCGAACAAATCGACGAACCTGGGCAGCTAATGGCGATTCTTAATTGTTGCCTAAATAGGGTTGCGGTAATCAATGCATAAGCAAGATGAACCGTCTTACTTATTTACTAAAAATCGGAGTTCTTAGAACTTTGAATTTTGGCTTTATGAAACCTTCTCTAAAAACTTATCGATTTGGCTCTTAGTTCTTCCTATTCCGTTGGTACTAACAGATATAAGGCTTTTACAATAATTGCAGCCCTAAGCCGGATGTTTGTCCTAACATCCACTTGCCTCTCAGGAGGTAAACATGGTAATTCTTATAAAGAAGATAATTATGACACACAGAGATGTCAGAGATGTCCGTATTCTTAGGCTTTGGTTCATCTATCGATGTCGGTGTCAGATAAATGACACATTCTCTTTACAAATGCAAGGATGCCCTAAGTAGAGATACTTATAAGGACATTTTTATATTGGATATCTTCTTTGAATACTACTAGTCGACTTTAGTACAATATGACCATTGGGATATCTCAGGGGTTCCATGCATTAAACCTCCATACTGATCAGGCATGGAAGCAATCTATGGGACACACTAGGATACGCCACTCCTCATATGGCACTTTTATCAAACATAGTTTGGCATTCGCAGGCGATAGAAAACAATGAGAAAATAATAAAATAAAATAAAGTAATATATATTGTCATACTCTTTTGTGGGAAGAGTACTCCAGATTCTTATGAAAGGATTATCTTCGAGGATGGGAGAGATGGTCATTACAGATTCCATTGGTAAGTTATACCTTATATTTAATATCTGGAGTTCTTATGAATGTAATCAAAAGTTTGCTAAGCTTATGGTTTACTAAAGGTTTATTATCCCTTGCATTAACGTAAGATACTTAGCAGACACTATCAATGCTAAATGGTAAGGATGTACCTAATGCTATTATTGGTATGCACTGTCTCTGGCATTCAACTGGTAGTTCAGGCGTTTCCTTTCTTATCCTTCCCAGACTTAGCTGCTCCTTCCTTGGCAGCCTTAGGGCAATTAGTACTGATGTGGCCTTTTTCACCACAGCTAAAACAGTTTGCATTCTTTATATCCCTACATTCGTGGGACTGGTGGCCAGTTCTTTTACAGATGCCACATTGCTTTATCTTTTGGTTTGATCGACACTGTCCCCAGTGTCTTCTTTTGCAGGTTTTGCTTGTAGGCTTTTTGTTGGAATCCTGTTGGTTATTGTTGAACTCGGATTTGCTCTTCTTAGGATTCTGGGAGTTATCCTCCTCCCTTTGTCTTTTCTCATTAGTTTCATTCTTGATTGACTTTTGTCTCACTATATCTAGAGTGAGAGACAAGGATAGATCTACAGCTGATCTGAAGGTGATTGGCCTTGAAGCCTTAACATTCCCTTTTATTTCGGGTGCCAAACCACCGATGAAACGCGCAATGCGTTTTGGTTCAGGGGTAATTAAATAGGGTACCAATCTAGATAGGGAGTTGAAGTCGGTAACATATTGCTGACAATTTAGGTTCTTCATTGTGAGAGTCAGAAAATCTGTCTCCACCTTTTCCACTTCGTGTTGTGGACAATAGTTCTCTTTGATAAGGTCCACAAACTTAGACCATCCCATATTGTATAGGGGAATTTTCCCCGTGGACTGCATCATGGCCCTCCACCATGCAAGAGCCTCGCCCTTGAAAGATTGTGAAACAAATTTTACTACGTCCTTATCAGTACAATTGCTGATGTCCACAACAGTTTCCATTTCCTCAAGCCATTCCATGGCATCAATTGCTCCTTTTTCGCCATTGAAATCTCTGGGTTTGCATAAGACGAAGTATTTGTAGGTGCACCCGTCTTCAGTTGAACAGGGCTTATCATAGAGTACTAACTTCTGAGGTTCGCTCTTTTCATTTGAAGAGTGAACGGAGCTCTCCTTACGAGCTGATGTATGTGTTTCCGTATGGACCTTTGGGTGAGTGTCACTCGGTTCCTTTTTGTTCTCAAGGTTCTTATCCACAGCTTTACTAATTGCTGCGTCAATCAAGGCCTGAAGAGCAGCGCCATTAACATTTATATTTATATTTGCATCCTTGTTTCTAGCCGCAGTACTGCTGTGTGCTTCGTCGGAATCCACTATTCTGGAGCTTTGGTACTAAACACCAATAATAACATATGCTTAGCCACAAACTATTATGGAATCATCGTAATGGATGATTTATAAGCCATGGTATTATTAAACCATAATGGCTGTTAGGTTTTTAACTTCATTATAGTATGCTACTAGGAAGTACGTCAATTATATTTAGCCTAGGTCAAAAAGGACCATCAATTGTGTTTAAGGTTTGGACCAAGTCCACTACTTTTTGACAGGGAATCACAATGTCACAACTGTCCTTGTCATAACGACAATATTTAGATAGTTGGAAGGCTTGTCACGAAGGACATTAATAGTCATAGGCACGAAGGCCTTGTCACAAAGGACATATAAGATATGGCACTTAAGGCATTAATATATAAGCCGCAATCTTATTGGATCAGAGATCTTAAGGTTAGAACATAGTTCTTCACCTTTGGACAGGGAGTCAAAGACTACAGCCGTCATCTCTTTGGAAGATAATTTATTTTGCCACAAAGGCTAGTCAATGGACATCATTCTGACAAACTGGATGATTGTGAGCTTCAGAGGAGTCAGCCGTGGTGAAGCTTTGAAGGCTACTAACCAAGTAGTAATAATTCGTTTAATTATATAGCGAATTGTCGAACTTGACGATTAAATAGCCATGGTGTAACTCAACCATATAGACCAATAGATAGTATTAAATTTATTTGATTATGCTTGGCCTAGGTTTTTAGATAAACCATCTTTGGCGTTTAAACGGAATATAATCCTTCATATTTATTAGACAGGGGACATAAGTCACGACTGTCAAAATCGTACCGACATTTTATATAGCATAAGGGCTTGTCCCAAGGACTTTTTGATGGCACAGAGGCCTTGTCACTTGGGAAATTTTAAAACATAATCAATGATTCCTTTGGATCGGAAAATTTCATAATTCATTGTCTTGACAAGAAGTTATGAAATAAAACTATCTTTTCATGTATACATCTTTGCCCGTAGGTATACATCCCAATGGATGTTTTGATGTGTTCATCATGTTCGACGTTTATTAGCCATGATTCCTCTTGATCATTTATGCTAAAAATAAGGGGTTTGGAAAATTCCTAATATAAGGATGACAAGTGTGATTTTATCGCATCACCTATTGTCGGGAGTGTTAACATGTTTTTTTTTTTAAATGTTAACAAGGATTGGAATCTTTTATATAGGTTCTACCATCGTAGCCAGGTCTTTAATGACATTCAAGCTAGGTTATACCTTTTTAAGATTCTCTTTTAATATGAATACAGGCATGAAAGGAATGATATTTATTTTATTCAGGATTTTCATTATAATCCTAAATTATAAGTTAGTAATAGCACAAAAGGCCTAGTCACGTGGACAAGTTTAGTTTATAAGCCCAGATTTTATGAAATCGAGGCATTAAGGTTTGAATCAAAGTTCATTACCTTTTCTTGACAGGGAGTTGTAGGCTACCACTGTCTTTAGTCTCAGAGGACGTTAATTATAGCCCGTAGGCATTTCCCTTCTAAGGGATATTTATGGTATGATCATCTTTTCAGATGCTATTAGTCGAGATCGTATGGATCCTACCAACTATTATGTTTGGACGTATTCCAACATCTTTAGACAGGGGTCAAAGACCACCACTGTCGTTGTCTTATCGGACAACAAGTTTAGCCCGTAGGCACTTCATCACTAACGGATGTTTATAATATGATCATCTTATAGAATGATATAAGCCATGATTTCTAGATCATAAGGCAACTTAGGAAATTTTTAAAAATTTCCAATATAGGGATGACTATTGTGATTTTCTCGAATCGCTTTTGTCAAGGATGCTAACACGTTCTTAGGTGTTAACAATATGATCATCTTTATTTGATGATTTAAGCCATGATTTCTAAATCACTAGGCTAGATAAGAAAATTGGAAAAATCCAATATAAGAATGACTGTTGTGATTTTCTCGAATCACATTTGTCAAGAGTGCTAACACGTTCTTAGGTGTTAACAAGGATTTGAGTCTTTTGAATAGGTTTTACCATCTTGGCCATGTCTGTAACGACATTTAGGCTAGGTTTTTACCTTTAAGATTCTTTTTAATATTTAACGCAGAGCAATCCTAATTTGAGATGTTAATATGGATCTGAATCTAATTATGGAACTACCATCTTGGCCCGATCTTAAAATGACACGTGGCTAGGTCTTGTCCTTTTTAGATTTTGCCATTTTATTATAATGGTAGATCTTATAAAGGGAATGTTATTTTTCATTTATTTCATATTTCATGTTTAGGATGAAAATTTAAATTTAGTCATTCCACTATAAAATTAAAAAGTTCAGGTTTGCCCTAAACGGGACTTGAAAGGAATAATGTTGTCCTCGAAGGGGCTGAAAGATAAATATGTCCTTATAAGGACTATTAAGGAAATGATATTCAGCAAAAGGAGTTTCTTCTTCATTTTATTTCTGAATGCTTTCTCCTTGGTTGCACGTTTCATCCTGGCCGCGGTACGAAGCTCTGCATTTCAAAGCTCCGGGTGTGGAGAATTCCTATTACGGCTTCTTCGCTTGGGGACGTATCCAATATATATAAAAATTGGAAGCAAAAATTTCCAGATTAGGATTGAGAATATTCCTATGTTAAGTCTAGATTCAGAAGGTCAAGGAATGTGCTAATGTGTCATTGAGATTAAACACAAAAAGGCTAATGTTTAATTCACTCAATGTTGGCTCTGATACCAACCTATCACACCCCGATATTTCCACGTATTACCGGTGGGCCCGGTGGGGAGTATCGTGACGTAGTTGATATCATCATAGTCAAACAACACAATTTAAATGCACAGCGGAAGTCTTGAAATATAAAATATTATTACAAACACAAATGTCTGATAATATAAAAGTATTCCGTACAGACTAGCTTGTAATAATCCACAGGCGGATCAAAAACAAAATAAGTTATCAGACTAATGGCTTATGTGAAGGAGTTGAAAAGTCCTCAACTAACAAGTCTTGAGCAGCTTCCAGCCTATTACGTACTTGTACCTGTCACTTAGACTTTGGAAAATACGTCAGTTTTCACTGGTAAATACACTCAACCGACTCATTTGAAAATGTTTATGAAAATTGGTTTAGGTGCACAAGGCACGAAAATATTTTGACACTTTGATTAAAATGCACAAGGCAAAATTAATCTTTTATACTTGGGACAAACTATATCTCATGTTATCAGTTTTACATAACTTGCTCTACATACGGGGCCCGGTTCTATGCCGGTTCAAGATTAACCGACACACCACTTATTCCCTTATTGGGAATCCCATATTGGGTATAATTAATTAATAAGCATATTGCATCTGTCAGGTGTATGCCTACACCCCATGCTTAGGTCGTGGCCATTGCAATTAATGAGTCAAGGATATCCAGGACACGGTCGCATTAACCCCCAATGTTTCAGTCAAGCAATACGAATTAAAACAGGTTATTTGGATTTCCCGACTGATTTGTCTTTGAATCCCATACATGACCAAGCGGTATTTTTATTACCGTATCCCAAGCCCGTAATAGGGAAAATAGGTTAAGAGTATTTACCTGAGCTAGCTCCTGTCTTAAATAGCAAGAATTATAATAACTCAGCCGTATTCACTTAAGTAAGCGTAGGTACAATTTACCGGAAGGCTCTAGTCTGGAATGATGGTATAAATAACCAGTTAGAATACTAACGGGTCTTAATTATGTCATAGACTTAGACCGGCTAGTTTTTAAACAGAACAACGGTACGATACGCTAGATTAAGCGGAGGCCGGATTAGAATGTGATTTAGACCCGACAAGTTTGAAGACTTGTATAATATGGGTAGGCTAATCACATTCTGGATTTTGAGGCAACAATGATAAGGCTTGACCCGTTTTGGTCAATTTATGCAAACTAGTTACATAAACCGAGCCGAACGCGAAATATGCGTAACGGGTAACCATAAGAGTCATATACATGTTTCCTAAGTTAATATGCCTTAAATATGTTTTGATATCAGTAAGATACCTTCCGTTATGCCCGAAATGATTTTAAACTCAAACTATGCCCCGTAAGGGCATTTTGGTCATTTTAAGGGTTATAAAAGAGTTTAAATATTAACCTGAGTTACATGTCTGATATAATCAGTAAAAATACTTAATTTAATAAGTTATAACAGTAGGGTATCATATATATGTGAAATTTATTAATTATAACCATACTATGCACCGTAGGGGCATTTTGGTAATTTCACATTAGCCTAAAAGGTCAAAACTGGAAATCTGAGTTTAAAACTTTTTCTTACTGTTAAAATATAAAAATTTACTGAATATATCAGTAGGCACCAAACCTTATATGTTTAAAATAGTTTTAATACATACTACGCGTTAAAAACGCTTAAAAAGGCGATTTGGAGCCATTTCCGGGTTTTCAAAGGAAACCTGATGTTTTTATTATTCTAGAAGGCTCAAAATAATTTATTTATCATATTGGATCAGTAGAAAAAGGTTTGGGGTCAAAAGGATTTGTAAAACTCATTTTATAGCCAAAAGGGCAAAACCGACAATAACCGAATCAAGCTTAGAACTCTATGTTATGCTCAGCCTAAAAATAAATAAAAATATTCAAAAATCCCAAAATATTATTTTATATCAGTAGGTAAAAAGTTTGATCTCAAAAATTGGGTTTAGATAGGCTATACGCTAATTATGCCGTTTACTTAATAAAAAGCTTTTCATTTACGTTAATGAGCATAACTCCTAATCTAGACCACAAACTGATGTCAAATTTTAGGGACAAGTTTATAATTCAGTAATAAAGGTTTCTATTCTTTCATATTTTCAAAAAATATTGTTTTAAGGTCAAATGGGCATAATGGTCAACATTTAAGCATATAACGGGAACATGTAAATGAATTGGATAACTAAGGATCCAAGTTGTATAACCTCAGAGAGTTATACTAACATATGACATGGTCACAAAGGAACCCTAAGGCATAATCAAACTAAGCTAATTTGGGTCAGAACTGAAAGTCAAAGCAAAAGTCAACTTTTGCGACTTTCGGTTCCGAACCGATCCTAAACTTGAAATTGTCGGGTTGAACATGCTTAGACATGTTCTTATACTAATTACCAAGTTATACAAGTGTTAAAACAGGTCTCATAGTTTCTACATGGTTAATTATGAATTTATTTTCAAAATAGCTTTCTGTTGACTTTTTATTATTAGGTTTGACCCGACATTTGACCAAGCTAGGGTGATAATCAGTAGATGCCCTCCTAGGGGTTTATTACCTACATAATTACCAACTTTTAACTACTCTTAATTAGACTAACTACTGGACCATTAGTGATTAATTACTAAGTCAATCCTTAATTACGATAAGGCTGACTTTAGGTCATTAGACTAATCAAAACTAAGATTAGGAGGTTAAGGACACTTACAAATGGTCCTTGGTACTGAAATGAACTCCAAAGAAGTTCCACAAACTCAGGTTTCCTCCAGAATGAGAAGGTACCAAGAAATGAAAGGAATGAGCAAATGAAAGTGTTGGGTTCTCATCCTATTTATAGTTTTTGGACATGATTAGGATGGAGACAAGTGTTTGAAGGGTTAATCAGATCACTACACATGTTAGGACAGCTGTATAATTGTCTTGAAGCCCAAGGATTAGGTTTTGATTGGATGAGAATGGAATAGAGTAGTGACCAAGCAAAAATTCATATCTGGCACCTGCTTACGGACCGTATAGGTCCTGGCATACGGTCCGTATAGACCTGGTCAGCAAACAGTAACTTTCACTTGTTGACAGATTTAGCCCCTGCACATCCAAATGTCATTTCCGACATATCTAAGGCCCGTTAAACCATTTTTAAGGCTCTACAATGATACCTAAGCATAGTAAACATGAAACATGCTCAAAAATATGCCAGATGTCGGTTCGTTTGGTCGTACGGTCTCGTTGTTCGGCTAACTACGACGAAACACGGACGGACGCGAAAAATGATCCAAACGACGCGACGAATGGAATTTTATCAAGCCAAACACTAAAATAAAATATTTTAGTTCTTACATAAATTTTTGGGTGTCCGTATATATTCAGATTGCAAGATATGCCCGAGAATGCAAACTTGTGCACTTTTTGACACTTTTAGTCCCTGGTGGACTTGAAAGTTTATTTTTGCGCATCAAACACCTCTAAGCTTATATCTATGCTATATAAAGGATAATTAGGGTATGATAAACTCATGGTCATATTCCGGAAGGTCCGTTACCATACGAATCGGCATACTTCCGCAGTTTGACGCAATTAGACATTCTAATGCGCAAACTTGCGCATATCATTGTTTAATGGAATTGAAGCCTTATATAATCCATATTAGGCATTCTTGAAAGTATTATTAAACATCATAATGCTTCGAGCTCGATAAAAGGTCATTCAGAGGTATAATTAAACATATTGACACTTCTAGTCCCTTATACTTGCAAAGTTGCGTGTAACTTCACTTTTAGGCATAAAAGCCTTGGATGGCCAATGATTGGCATTCCCGAGAGTATAATCAAATATCATGAGGCTCTCGGTTTGTTAAAAGGTCACTCAGAGGTAAGAATTAACATGTTGACGCTTTTAATCCTTTATTGCGCAAACTTTCAATTAATTACGCAAACGGCTACACTTGATCAACAAGTGGCTCATTTGTGAATATAAAACCGTAAAAGGTTATTCAGAAACTTATTTTAGGTATGATAATACTTCCAGTTCTTTCATAATTAATGTTTTTCGATTTTTCAAAAAATTAGTCCCTTATATTTAAGGTTTGACTTTACTAGGGTTTTTTACACGTGTCAATACTTCATTGAACGTGATTTTACGAGGTGTTACATAACTGGAGGGATGCGTGCCGATTGCCCGGATTGAGGCAAGAGTACAGTCCGGAAGGCCCTAGTGTGCACTTACGAGTCCTTGTGAATAGTCGAATCACTTTGGGTAGTCAACGTCTATCAAGCCGAGACGACCTATCCTCGATTTTATGTGTTTCGATTCTGGAATTGTTGCCGCTGACTCTGAGATTTATTGCCATTATATGAATTTTATGTGATTTATGTGTTTATGTGTTCGATTTTGGTGATTTACTCGCTTTTCGCTGTTTGCTTAAATCAACACGCACGACTCACACTACACATCTATCTCAAAACGCAAACAAATCGCTTGTGTTATTCGCAATCGTTATACTTAATCGCTACACGTTGTTGTGCAGGATAGGTGAATATGTGCAAAATATGTGCTTAGGTTAGCATTGTGTGCTTATGTGCTTATGTGATTCCGTGTTTATGTGCCTACGTGCATTTTGTAAATGACTGTGTTCCTGAGCTTTATGGTAAATCGCTAGACTATACAAGGGTTAATCAAAATTATGTTTGACTCTTGCGACGATATCTGTTGCAGACAATGTCGTCATTTGGATCGAAACACTCCCGCGCTGCTAGACACGAACACGCTGACAAGCGAATCGCTTCTCTCGTCGCAAGTCAAATCGCTAAAGTAATTCCGCAAATTGTCAGCGAGTTGAATGAAAACGCTAGCAAGTCCTCGGAAGAATCCAGGACAGAATCTCCTAAAGCTACTTTTAGCTTCAAGCAGTTCAAAGCCTGCGACCCGAAAAAGTTTACCAGCGAAGATTGGCCTACGGCCATGTTTCAATGGTTTGATTCGATCGAAGTCACCCTGCGCCAGAGTGGCTGTCCAGAAAACCTTCGCACTGTTAACGCTACCGGTGTCTTCCAATCCCGCGCTCTAGACTAGTGGATGGCTGAGAGAAACAAACGAGGGAATGATGCAGCTTATGGATTGACGTGGGATGAGTTGAAGGACATTATGATGCAAGAGTTCTGCCCTCCCCACGAGCTCCAAAAGTTGGAGGACGAGTTTTGGCATATCAAGCAGGATGGTGGAGATAACGCTGGTTTAACTGCTCGCTTCAAGCAGCTGAGTCTCATCTGTCTAGGTCAAGTTACTACCCCCGAAATCACCATCAAGAAGTATATCCGTGCTCTTCCGGATTGCGTGGCTGATTTCGTTCACGCTGCAAAGACGACAACTATTGAGGAAACCTTCTTACTAGCTGCTGAGATAAACGACAAGTGAGTCGAGGTTGGTTACTTTGATAAAGCTGCCAAGAGTCTACATCAAGTCACTGCTACTCCCATCGCTGAAACTACCACCGCACCGCAAACTTCAAAGCTTTCACGTCACAAGAGAAAGAACAGCTACAGCAATAAGAACTGTGCAGTTACTGCCGCACCACTCCAAGCTGTACCAGCCCAATCGCAACCTCAACACCGCCAAGTAGCGGCGCCTGTAGCCAATGCACCGCCAGCGAAGCGTGCATATACTGGACCACACCCGCTCTACCCTACTTGCACTTATCATCACCCAGTTGGTATCGCATGCAGATTCTGTGTTCATTGCAACATGTACGGCCACTTCACCGCAAACTGTCGTACCGGTCCTCGACAAGCTCCAGCTCCAACTCAAGGTCAAGCTACTACTCTACCAGCTTCGCAAGGACAGCAAGCAGCTCCTGCTCCCGCTGCTCAAGCAGGAGCCTGCTTTGCATGTGGTGATCCCCAACCATTTCGCAAACGTCTGCCCGAACAGAGTGGTGAAGCAAGAGCCACTGCAGCAGCAGCAGCAACCAGCTCAGAAAGCAGCACGCGGGCGCGTCTTCAACATCAACGCCCACCAAGCTCAGGCAGACAACAATGTGGCTAATGGTATGTTTCTCGTAAATGGTATATATGCTTGGTGTTTGTTTGATACTAGAGCCGATAACTGTTTTGTATCATTCGAATTCGAAAGGCTCCCAAATCGTAAGCGCGTTAACCTCCCATCAACTTTCGACGTAGAAGTTACCACTGGAAGAACCGTCATCGTCTGTTCCGTTCGGCGTGACTGCACTCTTGATCTCAACGGTCATGTTTTCCCGATTAATCTTATTCCGATGCAACTCAGTAGCTTTGATGTCATAGTAGGTATAGATTTCCTTCGGGGAAATCATGCTGAAATTGTTTGTTTCGATAAAATGATTCGTTTCTGCCTCGCGAATGGTGATCAATTGTGTGTATATGGTGAAGTCGCTCCGAAGAAGTTACAACTCATGTCGTGTGTCCAAGCTAGCAAGTACCTCCGTGAGGAATACCAAGCTTTCTTGGCACACATCGTAGTAGCGGATGAAAAGAAAGGAAAGATGATAGGAGAAGTACCCGTGGTTCGTGATTTCCCCGCTGTATTTCCTGACGATTTACCCGGTTTACCTCCCGCTTGTGATATGGATTTCCGAATCGACCTCATTCCTGGAGCAAATCCTATTGCTAGAGCACCTTATCGTCTCGCTCCTTTTGAAATGCGCGAACTCTCGAGTCAGCTCCAGGAACTACTTGATAAAGGCTTCATTCGCCCTAGCACCTCTCCTTGGGGCGCGCCTGTCCTTTTCGTCAAAAAGATGGACGGATCGTTCCGGATGTGCATCAACTACAGGGAGTTGAATAAGCTCACTATCAAGAATCGATATCCCTTGCCCCGAATCGATGATTTGTTTGATCAGTTACAAGGTGCTACGTGTTTCTCGAAGATCGATCTACGCTCAGGCTATCACCAGCTAGGCATTCAAGAGGAGGATATACCTAAAACCGCTTTTCGAACCCGATACGGTCACTACGAGTTTGTTGTCATGCCTTTTGGTTTGACCAACGCTCCCGCAGTCTTTATGGATCTAATGAATCGCGTGTACAAACCCTTTCTTGACCGGTTCGTCATAGTGTTCATCGATGATATCCTGATCTATTCCAAGTCAAAAGCCGAACACTCGCAACATCTACGTTTGGTTCTTGAGTTACTCCTGGGAAACCGTCTCTATGCCAAGTTCTCCAAGTGTGAATTTTGGCTGGAGGAGGTCCAATTCTTGGGTCACATTGTCAATAGTCAAGGTATTCATGTCAATCCTACGAAGATCGAAGCTGTTAAGAGTTGGGTTACACCCAAGAACCCGTCCGAAGTTCGTTCTTTTCTCGGACTGGCGGGCCATTATCGCCGATTTATTGAAGGATTCTCTACGATCGCTGTACCGCTTACTTCTCTTACGCACAAGGAAAAGCCTTTTGTTTGGGGAACCAAATAAGAGGAGGCCTTTCAAATGCTTAAAGCTTTGCTTTGCAATGCTCCCGTGCTCTCACTTCCCGACGGAAACGATGATTTCGTAGTCTACTGTGATGCCTCTAACCTTGGTCTTGGTTGTGTTCTCATGCAACGAGACAATGTAATCGCTTACGCCTCCCAACAGCTCAAGATCCACGAGAAGAACTATACCACACACGACCTCGAGCTAGGCGCAGTTGTATTTGCATTAAAGATTTGGTGACACTACCTTTACGGTACTAAGTGTACGATCTTCACCGATCATAGGAGCCTACAACACATCTTTGACCAGAAAGAACTGAATATGCGCCAACGCCGGTGGGTAGAACTCCTCAACGATAACGACTGTGAGATCCGTTACCATCCGGGCAAAGCAAATATCGTCGCCGATGCACTCAGTCGACGAAGCTATTTGCATAGCATTCGTAATACCCAAGCCCAGCATAATCTCGAAGCTCTCATCCGCGACGCCCAACATGCTTGTTTTACTGAACGAACTCTGAAGAAGGAAAGAATACTTAATGACGGCGCTCAACTCGAGAATAAATCGAATGGTATCTTACATTACTTAGACCGAATTTAGATTCCCAAACGTACCAATTTACGAAAACTTCTGATGGACGAAGCCCACAAATCCCGATATTCTATTCATCCTGGTGCTGATAAGATGTACCAGGACATGCGCTACAAGTACTGGTGGCCGGGTATGAAGAAGGATATCGCTCTCTATGTTTCGAAGTGCCTGACTTGTTCCAAAGTCAAGGCTGAGCATCAAAGACCCTCTGGCTTGCTCGTACAAACCGAGATCCCCATGTGGAAATGGGAGAGTATAGCTATGGACTTTATAACGAAACTTCCGCGCACGCCCTCAGGTCACGACAGCATCTGTGTTGTCGTTGACCGTTTGACCAAATCCGCTCATTTTCTGCCAATACGAGAAGACTATAAGGTAGAACGATTAGCACGAATCTACACCGATGAGGTTATTTGTCGACACGGGACGCCTCGTGACATCATATCTGGCCGCGATGGTCGGTTTACCTCGCGTCTTTGGGAAACGTTTCATTCTGCTCTCGGTACTACGCTTAATCTAAGTACCGCTTTCCATCCTCAAACTGATGGTCAGACTGAAAGAACGATTTGTAGACTTGAAGACATGCTTCGCTCATGTGTCATAGATTTCGGTGGTAATTGGGGCGTACACTTACCCTTAGTCGAATTCTCATACAATAACAGTTTTCATTCTAGCATCCAAATGGCACCATTTGTGGCATTATACGGAAGAAAATGTCGGTCGCCTATTGTGTGGCACGAGATCGGAGACGCGCAAATTACCGGTCCTGAGCTATTGCAAGAAATAACTGACAAAATCCTCTAAATTCGAGACAATCTACTGAAATCTCGGAGCCGTCAGAAAAGTTACGCCGATAGATGCCGCAAGCCCCTTGAATTTGACGTTGGCGATCATGTACTCCTAAAGGTTGCACCTTGGAAGGGAGTGATCAGATTCGGCAAGAAAGGAAAGCTCGTGCCTCAATATGTTGGACCCTTTAAAATTCTGGAAAGCATTGGTAAAGTGGCCTATAGACTCGAACTACCGGAGGAACTGAGTAATGTCCACCCGACTTTCCACGTTTCGAACCTCAGAAAGTGTCTAGCCGACCAGGAATTACATGTCCCTCTTGAGCATTTACAAGTGGAAGAAACATTACACTTCATGGAAAAGCCTGTCGAGATCATGGGCCGAAAAACCAAGGTGCTCCGACGCTCATGCATTCCCATTGTGAAGGTCCGCTGGGAAGGCAAACGCGGCGGCGAGTTCACCTGGGAACTCGAAAGTGACATGAAGGCGAAGTACCCGCAACTGTTTCGAGATGAAATTTCCTAAAGTAGGGGAGGCTATAACAACCCGCTTTTGGAAAGTTAAAGTACAAGTCAAAGTCAAAGTCAAAGGAAGAAAAGATTGCTAATTGCGATCTGTCACTCCTTGCTTAACTACAGAATTGTGCTTCTTGACTTGTAATCAAATTGTTTCATTTAATCGCTTTAGTTGTATTATGTGGAGTATCTATTAATAATCGAGGTTTAATCGCATGTTTAATCACTAATCGACTTATCGCTAAACGCATCGCTATCGCATTCGCAACTCAAATTATGTGTTTTGAATATTGTTTTACTTGTGTGTGCTAATATGTGTTACTTGTGCATGTTATGTTTATGTTGGAGTGTTTAATCGTAATCGCAATCGCAACTCTATCGCATCGCAATCAAATCGTAAACGCTAAACGCAAGTTATTTATAGAGGTTGTATGTTAGATATAGTAGTTAGGTTATTTGTGTAACTAATGGGTAATACTATCACATCGCTCGCTCGTAACGCATCGCAACGCTCAACGCACGAAACGAAAACGCGAAAACCGATTCACTGGAGCCACTCGATCGAATAACCATTCGATCGAATGGTCATCCGAACGAGTGACCATCCGATCGGATGGCCATCCGACCCGTTGGCCTGTGCTCCCCTTTCCCTTTTTGGCAACCTATAAATACCCCCTGTCACATCACTTATGATGTGACAGATCTCGCAATCGACCAGCAGCGTTCCAGACCTCCTTTCTCTTAATTTCTCGCGATTCTTGTAAGTTTTCAACTCAAATCTTGTACTTCTACGATCTACACACACTTCTTCATCATTCCCACCTTTGAATCTTCACTCTTAACCATGAAATCAGCGGATTTGAGGTGTTTTAGGATGATGTCATCATGGAGTTCTTATGAACTTCAAGGCTTGGCTTCATTCCACCAAGAACAACTCAGATCTAAAGGATTTCAACATGTTTAAACACTGATTTCGCAATAAAACTAAACATTTTCAAGATGTGAAGGATTGAAAGTTGGTTTCTAACTTTCTTTCAACTCTTTTACACTCAATGCACTCCAAAACCGATAGAACCAGGGCTAGTTCAGGCCTCCTACTCACCCTCCAATGGAGCTTCGGTTCCAGATCTGATTCCTATCAACGAGACAACCGATTTCAGACTGAATATGAACAACCATCAAAGAACAGTTGACTGATCGGATTTGGGTGATTCCTATTCGATCGGACGACTTAGGACTTGACGAGGTTCCGTTGTTTAGTATGTAGTCATGCCGTCTCAATCAAACCGCAAAACCTTCAAAATGTTCACGTTTCAAGAAGATCAGGTTGTTGGGACGGATTGCCGTCCGATCGGAGTGCCATCCGATCGAACGACAACCCGATCGGATTGCATTTGGACTTCAACACTTAAACTGTTTGCAATTTTCAAAGATTACCAGTTCCTAACGGATTGCCATTCGATCGGAAGACCATCCGATCGAATGACAATCCTGCTGTGAACTTGTTCTCACTAAGTGTCCAACCGACGAATCGCCATCCGACCGGATTACCATACAAACGGATTGACATCCGATCGAGTGGCCATTTGTTCGGATTGCCATCCGACTAGATTACCATTCGTCACTTGATCCACTTGCACTGCTTTACATGATGGTCTTCACTTACGCTATCGTTAACTGTCCAGGCTAATCACTCTAGCCCTCCCTTCAATCTATTAACTACCATCGCTGTGAGTATAATCGAACCCTTTTTGCTTAACGCACTTTTGGGTGTTACATACGTTACTTACATTCAAATCACGATCAACACACAACGCAACACTTTTAACGCTAACCGCTATTGCATGTTATACGTGATTCGATGAATGCCTGTTTGTTATGTTTACACATTGATTGCGGTCTACCTGCCTTAGCAACGATAGTACTATAGTTTGGACTCAGCACCTGTTCACTCAGGGGTTGTTAAGGATATTACTTCACGTGTTCGCAGTGGTGAACATGTGGTGCGCACTCGCTACTCGCAGTCAAATCACAGTCATTGGTATTGATAGGATCTTTGTTGATAACTTACATGCTTCACATTATACGTTGTACATGCTGGTTATGCGTAAACGCTTTCGAACTCTACTATAACTATTAAACTTGTATGCTCACCTTTACACTATGTGTATTGACCTCTATTTTAACATATGTGACAGGTGTTTAGGATGCTTGCTTATTACTTGCTGGAATCGAGCCAGGATTGGAGTCTAGAAACAAACTTAATTTAAATCTGAGTTGTCAGAACATTTGATCTCTCCTTGAGAAAACAATGTCTGTAATAACTGCTTTTATTTGATATATTATGGTATGGGACATAATGATAAATATCCGGTAATTTTAGTTGTTATGGATTTCTTCTGGACAATCTGTTTCGCTCAGTGCCGCGCCCCGATGTTTCCGACATCGGTTGGGGTGTGACACCAGATGGCTGCACAAGCCAGTTCTGGGTGTGACCAGTGCGGAGTATCGCACGAGCCGGGTACGTGTTTTCAGGGAGTTATGTATGAAGGGCATGAAGAAGTAGACTTTGTCAGCAATCAAGTGAATGGCCATCGTTTAAAGCTCTATGTGGCCGGGCCAATCGAGTCAGCAGTGGAGGTTATCGAACTCCACACCCCGCATGCATCATTAGTGTGGGGAGGAGAGTCTACGCTACTGACTCGATGATAAAAAATGTAGCAAGAGCGTCTTATACGCTTAGGGGTAAAATCGTCTTAGTTTTTGTTTTTGTCGTTTTTCCGTGTTTTTTGTGTGTTTGGTAGGTTTTCATAGTATTGTACAGTTTTTGATCATGCCGTACGAAGAATCTAAGTGAGAAAATTGTTAAATCAGTTTAAATATTGCAAAAGTGGCGGAAACGGGTCGGAACAACCCTTAAAAATGAGTTCTGTGAAAAAGATACTGATCTGCAGGTGTCGCACGACCGTGCCGATTATGGCACGACCGTGCTGATTGAAGCCAACACCCTGATTTGCACCCCTGTGCATTCCGAGATCAGCGTGCCAGGGTCAGTCATCATCGGAGATGCACGACGGTGCATTAGGTCACACGACCGTGCGGATGGCCAGGGGCAGTTTTGTCCAGTCACTATATAAAGGCCTTTTCTGCACTCCCTTTTTCAGAACTCGCGAACCCTAGTCGCACCAGCGTTCCAGACCAGTTTCCTCTCCAAAATTTCACCACTTTTTGCAAGATTTCTCGAATTCTTCGAACAAGGTATGTAATTCCTCTTGATTTTCAGTTTTAATCTCGTTCTAGGCCTAGGTTTTTCAGATTTCTTTAAGGATTTTAGGGTTCTCTTCATAAATACAAACGAAACCCTAATCCTTGCAAGAATGATGCGAATCATGAACACCCAGTCGGTTTCCTAACCCCCATTCACCAGAAATTTGATATTTTTCGAAGAAATTTTACTGTCTAATGATGGGGGTTGAAAAACTGCAGAAATTCAATTCGCACGGTAGTGTCGTTGATGGCACGGTCGTGCCGATGGGTCTGTCCATGATTTATGCTGTGATGTCGGAGACGCATGGTGGTGCAACTGGTCGCACGCTCGTGCAGTGCCGACAAGTTCGGAGCAACACTGCTGATCTCGGTGAGGCACGACCGTGCAACTGGTCGCACGGCCATGCCGATTGCCCAGATCAGTTTCACATAAACTTCATAATGCTGTGCTAGGCTGCTCCGTTTGACATTTTTTCTGTTTCTCATTGTTCTAAAAATAATTCCTCGTGCAGATGGATCATCCTTTCCTCCACTTTGACCAAAACAACCCGCGATACCATCCTTGCCTCACCGCACTCAATGAACTTTGTCAGAGGCAGAATCAAATTGGTATACCCAGAAGGCTGGATTGGGATGTCATGGAGGAGCTGAACCAAGGCGGCCGGCTAGCAGACATGTTGTCACTCCCGTTCTCTCGATTGGTCAACATCAATCGACCTATTTACCTTGAGCTTACTTTGGAGTTCTTCGCCACATACTCCTACGAGAAACCAAAGGCAAGCCTAAACCTGGATTTTCGACACAAGAAGCGGGTTAATTTCAGGTTGGGCGGTCAATGGCAAAACTGGACCATTGGGAGGTTGGGAAGAAGACTCGGAATCTACACGGAAGACGAAATGAACTCCGAGTTTTTCACTGAGCAGTATACTTTTCCCAGCGAGCAGGAGCGTGCTGATTTTTGGGTACGGGTTGCTGTTGGCCCAGTGTATGATCCTAGAACGGCGAAAGTATCGCGATTGTGAGACCCTCTGGTTAGGGTCATGCACCATATTTTCAGCCAAACTATTGCGGGGCGCATGGACAATTTGGGAAACTGTCCCACACCAGATGTCATCTTTTTATACGCACTCGCGGAGGGGGTTCATATTAACCTCGCCGCACATATGGCTGAATATTTCGTGCACAGTTCAGGCAGGACCCCCAGCAGCAAAATCCATGGGGGTTAATTTGTCACTCGGATCGCCTACGCAATAGGAATCATAACAGATGAAGTGGTAGCAGGTTTGACTTTGGTTAATGAGGGAACGTATGTGGACATCAACTCATTAAAAGTTATGGGGCTAATTGTGGATACCAACAATGGTGAAAGGTTAAAAGGGTTAAACAACGAGGTCTGGGACCCGTTACCACCAGAGGCAGTTGATGAGGAGGATGAGGTTATGCATGAACACGAGGAGGAGGAGCACGAGAAGCCGCCACACTCACCACAGCACTAGCAGTACCAGCAGTATCAGGACTGGCCACCCAGCATCCCATCTTATCCTGATCTCTATGGGCTGTTTCAGCAGATGTAGATAAATCAAGATCAACTGCGAGTGAATCAAGACTTCATGCGACAAGAGATGCATGTCGGGTTTTCATATATCTTTGGTGGTCTTCATAATACCTTCCCCAACTACTTCGGTGAGCCCCCGCAGTTCCCATTCGGGAACCCCAGTGACTAGGGCGGGGCGGGGCCATCTTGCACCGGTGGTGATGCCGACGACGACGAGTAGTGGAGGAGTTCTGAACTGGTGTTATAGTTTGTTTTTTAGTAGTTCTGACCAGTATTTTAGTAGTTTGTTTTTTGGGGTGTTCATTTTGGTTTTTATTGTAAACACCCTCGGATATGTTTTTTATTTTTCAGACATTGTCTTTTATTTTTCTAGTTTATGTATGGGTGCTTAGTATTATTATTATTATCTAGTTATAGTTTGTGTTGCAACTATCTCTCATGCTGTTTTGTTTTGTTCTGTTTTGTGACATCTATGAAGATCTGTGGAGCACATGTTGGACCGAAAAGACACAGCAGAATCGGCTTTGGAACCTCGTTTCATCTTCAGAGGAGTGTTATTCTCTTTTTTCTCTATATTCTGGGTTTCGCATTGGGGACAATGCGAAGTTCAAGTGTGGGGAGGGGGTTTAACATTATGACTTTGTTTGTCCTAAAAAAAATCAATCAAAATCAGTTAATTGTACATATTTTTAGTAAATAAACCGGTTAGTTGTTGTTTTAGAAAACATCGGATATGATAAAGAACCAACAAGCCAAACAAATTTTGAAAAAGATAACTAAAAATAAACGTGACAAACAAAGAATGACTTGCATGATAATTTTCACACTTTTACCCGTTCCTTCCGTTATGTGAGCATGTTTGAGCCTTATATTCTTCATATGTTTGTTCATTTCGGAGTAGGAGTGAGCCCGATGTCTCGTGTAGTTTAGAACTTGTCACTAGCATGCTTTTTAAGACCATAAACGTGTGAAATTGTGTAGAAATGATAGAGGCACTTAGAAAACCCTGATGTGTGTAAAATGCAACATATAAATTACATCAAATGAGGCATAAAACTAACCTTTTTTAAGTACTAATATTGGAAAAAGAGTGTTTTTGTCTTCCTTTTGTATTTTCAGGATTAAATGAGCTCAAAAACACAAAAGAAGCAAAAAGACAGCTAAATCCAACATAAATACAAGAAAAGGAACATAAGTGGACTGCCCGACCCCTCAACGGCATCTTCCCAAGCAAAATAGAGAAGGCAGAAGACTGAACACGCCCCGTGCTCAGCCAGCACGGGGCTGTGCCCAAGAAGCAGCAGAAAAGACAAACCTATAGAAGCTTCTATTGCCCACCACGGGGCCGTGCCCAGTGAACACGGGGGCGTGGCGAAAGTACAGCAGGCGCATTAATTGTAATTGCGAATTACAATTAATGAAGAGAGAGAATGTCAGACAGGCACGGGGGCGTGTCCAGCGGACATGGGGCCGTGCCCAGCCTTCTGTTCAGCCTATAAATAGGAGTGCTTGGTTTCATTTCAACTCATCCCTTGGCACACCACCTCTCTCACACTTCATCCACCACCCACCACCATCACAACACCATCATCCACCACCATCATCCATTGTCCATCGTAGAGTGTGTGAGTCATCTCGGGATCCAAGATTGATCGTAAGAGTTCTTGACAATCAAGGCCATGTTTGCCTAAGTCTCTTACATCACTTGGTGAAGACAAAGTGTCTAGTATAATACTTTTTATTTCTACTCTTTTTCACTTTTTATTTGGTTTTGTATTAATGACTTTACTAACTAGTTACTTATGTTGAAGGTGATCTTTCCTTATCGTTTGTCCGTGGTGTCTTGGCATTATTTTACTGTCTATATAAAATAAAAGATTTTCACCATTCATATCTCCACGGTCTATATGGAGGTATGTTGGCTACCTGGTCGGGGGTTAAGGGAACGGTTTGGTAAAGGTCTTGCCATTGTTCAGCGTTTAGAGGTCCTGCAATGGACCTGGGTCAAATTTAGTAGGACCTCCTTCAATGCTTCACGGTATTGGATGGCGGGGGTCCAAACTCTTTGATCCCCTCATAAGTTAACTACTATTAATACTATAACCCGGCTATTTAGGACTGTATCCCTGCTGACTCAGACTACTTAGTCGAGGGTAACGTCACCACCAAAAGCGGGGCCTACCATAATTTGCATTAATAACTTAATTAATTATCTTCCAATAATCCACCATTTTAGGATTGTATCCTTGCTGACTCAAACTACTGGGGTGAGGGTAACGTCACCTTCAAAAGAGGGGCCTACTACAATAACTAAGATAATCTCTTAATTATGTGCAAAAGTGCGGAAATAATCAAAGGTTATACTAGATACGAGTCGGAACCAAGTGATTCATCTTGTCTATCTGTTTTTCTTTTATTTTTATTTTCAGCATTTTAGTTAGTTTTTATTTTTCTTAGTTTAAAAACCTTTTCTAAATTTTTATTTTGATTAGACGTTGAGGATAAACCGGTACTAAAAGCTCTTGTGTCCTTGGACGACCTCGGTATCTTACCAACGCTATACTACGCCCACGATGGGTGCACTTGCCCATATGTGTGTTTAGTGTTAGTAAAATATCGTGTTTTATAAATTTAAAACTTGGCTAAAAATTAAGTGTTAAAAGGGGCTTAAAATATACACCTAATATATATAACACTTTACCGCACATCAAGTTTTTGGCGCCGTTGCCGGGGACACAAGGATTTTAAGAAAGTTAGGAATCAACGGCCTAATCTTTTTTTTATTTTTCTTTTTAGTTTTTTTTAGGATTTTCTTAGTTTTTCAGTTTCTGCAGAGCTCAGCACGGGCCGTGCCTGGTCAGACACGGGTCGTGCCTAGCATCATCACTGGCAGTTTTTATTTTCTGAGTTACAGAGAGCTGAACACGGGGCCGTGTCAGTGCAACACGGGGTCGTGTCCAACTCCCAGTAACAGGGATCCAGAAGACAATCACTGTACCTCTGACCACGGGCCGTGTTCAATGAGCACGGGGCCGTGGTGAACATTCTGACCAACGTTCTTTTTTGTTTTTATTGCAGGACTTGGAACCTAGGCGCCACATTTGAACATCCTACGTAGTGCATGAGCTCCAGTTCTAGTAGAGACATAAAAGAACCTCTAGAAGAACCCGAACGCTTTCTCAGAAAAAGACTTAAAGCCAAAAATCAAGAGAAAGTTTTGGGAGACCTACTTCCAATGGCGGATCAACGTACCCTCATGGATTACCTACGACCCACCGTAGGCAATCTCGGTGCCGCTATCAATGCACCAAATGTCGAAGCCAATAACTTCGAACTTCGGCCGCATTTGATACAAATGCTCCAAAACTCCGCAACCTTCCATGGGCTTGCGGACGAGGATCCCCATCTGCATATTACTAACTTCTTAGAAATATGTGATACCTTTCGGATCAATGGAGCATCAAATGACGCCATCCGCCTTCGAATGTTTCCATTTTCACTAAAAGACCGAGCTAAGGCTTGGCTTAACACCCTCCCAGTTGGCTCGGTAAACACTTGGGATGAACTTGCCCAAAAGTTTTTATATAAGTATTTCCCTCCTGCTAAAACGGCTAAATTAATGACTGAAATTAATACATACTCACAAGAGGATGGGGAATCCTTATATGAAACTTGGGAAAGGTTCAAGGAGCTTCTAAGAAAGTGTCCTCATCACGGTCTAGCGGTGTGGCAACAAGTATCCACTTTCTACAATGGGTTGTTGCCACACACAAGACAAACACTTGATTCAAGCTCCGGGGGACTTTTAGGTAATCGTCGCCCAAATGAAATATATAACCAAATTGAGGAAATTGCTCAAACCAATTTTCAATGGCACACTCCCCGAGGTAATAAATCTATTGCCCCGGGTGCCCATAAGGTTGATGAAAGCACCTCTTTACAAGCCCAAATCGAGGCCCTCTCTTCGAAAATCAAAAAGCTAGAAATGACAAAAACGGCCTCGTTTATGGCTTGTGAAGGGTGTGGTGGGTCACATGAAAATTGGAGTTGTATGAAAGAATTAGATGAACAAACAGAAACGGTAAACTACATTGATAATAGACCTAGGCCGTCGGGTCCTCCAACGGGTACCTACAACCAAGGATGGCGTAACCACCCAAATCTTGGTTGGAGAGATCCCAGCAATAGTAGTAACCAACAAAACCAACGAACTAATTTTCAACAACCACAAAATTTCTCTCAACAACAAGGTGGAAGAGAAAGGCTTGAAGATACTGTATCTCGCCTCATCTCTGACACTGAAAAGAAAAACTCGGATCGATTTCAAAAATTGGAATCGAATTTTAGAAATCAACAAGCTAGCATTCAAAACGTTGAAAAACAATTAAATCAACTAGCTCAAAATTTCTCCGAGAGACCACAAGGCGCGTTACCGAGTAATACCGAAACCAACCCGAAGGCACAAGTACATCTCATCACATTAAGAAATCGAACCGTGGGTCCCGAGGATGCTCCATTGCCGCCAAATGAAAGAAGCCAATCTAGCCAACCTGTGACTCCTCCTGCGTCAGAAAAGGCTTCTCTACCAACTCAAGAGCCCACCAAGACTCCTCCAATTCCGTACCTCGGTAGGTTAAATCGTCAAAAGACCGATGAGCAATTCGCTAAATTTGAAAATTTACTAAAACAATTGCATGTTAATATTCCTTTTATCGAGGTCCTAACCCAAATGCCTAAATACACAAAATTTATGAGGGATTTCCTCACAAACAAAAGGAAAATTGAATCATTGCAATTAGTTAACTTAGGCGAAGAATGCTCCGCCTTAGTACTCAACAAACTTCCACAAAAGAAAATCGATTCCGGAAGCTTCACAATTCCTTGCTCGATTGGGGAGTCTCCCGTTCGTAATGCATTAGCCGATCTTGGGGCTAGCATTAACCTCATGCCCACATCGATGTTCAAACGACTCGGCCTAGGAACAACAAGCCCTACAAAGATGAGCATACAACTCGCCGACAGATCCGTCAAATTTCCACAAGGTGTCGCTGAGAATCTATTGGTAAAAGTTGACAACTTCGTTTTCCCAACCGACTTTGTCATCCTAGACATGGAAGAAGACACCGATGTCCCTCTCATCCTCGGGAGGCCATTTCTAGCCACCGCCCAAGCGGTGGTAGACATGAATGACGGAACGTTAACATTGAAGTTTGGGGATAAGGAGGTAAAGTTTGAATGTGGAAAAAGAATTGAGGACGAAGACCCGGTCAACTACATGCAGGTCATAGACTCAAGCTTGGATGACGCTCTCCGACGGTGTAACATGGGATGCAATACATCCCACTTGGGTGACATATGACCGGCTTTGGGTCTAGCCAAGGACCCTTATAAACGTGGCGCACCACGGAGGCATTCCGCGGAACTATCCTTAGGTTAATTTAGATTAATTTTTATGTTTTCTAGTTAGTTTTAATTTTCAGGAATAAAACACACTTGAGATGACAAGGGATGAAAAGGGGAACGAGAAAAATGACTCCATGCACAAGAACAAGGCAACCCGGCATCAATCTCTCCATTACAGTAAGCTCGGCACGGGCCGTGTCCAACCAACACGGCCCCGTGCTGAACCCCCTGCAGAAAAATGCCCAGTTCAGGTAACTGGACACGGGCCGTGTTCACCAGACACGCCCCCGTGTCCAGACTTCTGTTTCTTTTCTTTAATTTTTGTTACTGGCACCTGAACACGGGGCCGTGTCCAGTGGACACGGGACCGTGTCCAGACTACCAGTAACATAAATCTTTGCTTTTAACACCATTTTACACATCTAATCAACCTAAAAATTTATTTTTGGGACACATTGAGGACAATGTGTAATTTAAGTGTGGGGGGGGGGGGATGCTAAAACCTTGAATCTTGCGAGTTCTAAATACAAGCCTTACACAAAACTCTATTGGAACCGCTAATCACCCCAAATTTTTTCAAAAATTTCATTTTTTTTTACTTGTCTAGGTTTAACTCGGGAAATTCAAGTTCTCAAAAAGGTTATATTTTTACGAATTTACAACCGATAGCGTAGTGATAAAAAGAACCAACATAAGAAAATTATGAAAAGGCATGGCAAACTTAGTTAAAATTTGATTATATATACTTGATCACATAAAAACCCATTCCCACAAAAGTGAGTTTTGAGCCTTTATTGAGCATACAATTACATATCATTAAACTAAATGCTCATTTTTCGTTTCTTGTGTGAATAGCCGCTTGGTTCTTACGACTCTAGAACTTGCCATGACGATACATTCCCGGTCCTTATCAACTTAAACCCGAGTAGGTAAATGATGGAGGCATTAGGACTAACCCCTTTTTATTTCTACACCATTATTTTTCTTTTTCTTTTACCACCTACCAAAAAAAAAAATCCCCCTAGTTAGCCCCTTTGAGTCTAAACCTTTTCATTTCATCTCCCAAACCAAACACCCTTTTACCCACCAAAACCTTTTTTATTTTTAACCCTTTATTTTAGTAACAAGTTCGGTTTCTTTTCGTATGATCGTTCAAAAAAAAATGTGTTGATGATGAAGCAAAAGATTAACAAACAAGTTCATCAAAAATAACTTTGTTTGAATAAAAGCTTCATCAAAATAAAAGTTACAAAAATAGAAAGTCCTACGAAAACCGACACTTGTTACGCTTTTCACCCTTTTTCTACTAACCACTAACCCAACCACCTACCTTTAACCCAAGCCTAACCCTTCACCCGCAAAGTCCTCTTGATATTTACAAAGGTATAAAAGTTAAAAAGGAGGAGGATTGATTGCTTGGCAAGCTTATGGTAGGAATAAGTTCCATGCCGCTCTCGAGTGATTCACTAAAAATACACCTTCGGCCGAGTGTGAGTGATTTCTCCCGTGAGGTATGTGAACTTGTATATAAATGGAATTTTAAAAAGGCATGTTATGCCCAAATAAGTAATTTCTACTATGAAACGTTCTAAACAAATCATTACGAATAGGATTGTAAATAGATAAAAATAAAACCCAAAAAGATCTTGGATTTCCAACACTCTACGACAAGCCCAAAACCTTCTCTTCTACCCATTCCATTTGGGAGTGTAAGCCACATATTAAAGAGTTTTGCTTGAGGACAAGCAAAAGTTCAAGTGTGGGGGTATTTGATGTGTGTAAAATGCAACATATAAATTACATCAAATGAGGCATAAAACTAACCCTTTTTAAGTACTAATATTGGAAAAAGAGTGTTTTTGTCTTCCTTTTGTATTTTCAGGATTAAATGAGCTCAAAAACACAAAAGAAGCAAAAAGACAGCTAAATCCAACATAAATACAAGAAAAGGAACATAAGTGGACTGCCCGACCCCTCAACGGCATCTTCCCAAGCAAAATAGAGAAGGCAGAAGACTGAACACGCCCCGTGCTCAGCCAGCACGGGGCCATACCCAAGAAGCAGCAGAAAAGACAAACCTATAGAAGCTTCTATTGCCCACCACGGGGCCGTGCCCAGTGAACACGGGGGCGTGGCGAAAGTACAGCATGCGCATTAATTGTAATTGCGAATTACAATTAATGAAGAGAGAGAATGTCAGACAGGCACGGGGGCGTGTCCAGCGGACACGGGGCCGTGCCCAGCCTTCTGTTCAGCCTATAAATAGGAGTGCTTGGTTTCATTTCAACTCATCCTTTGGCACACCACCTCTCTCACACTTCATCCACCACCCACCACCATCACAACACCATCATCCACCACCATCATCCACCACCATCATCCATTGTCCATCGTAGAGTGTGTGAGTCGTCTAGGGATCCAAGATTGATCGTAAGAGTTCTTGACAATCAAGGCCATGTTTGCCTAAGTCTCTTACATCACTTGGTGAAGACAAAGTGTCTAGTATAATACTTTTTATTTCTACTCTTTTGCACTTTTTATTTGGTTTTGTATTAATGACTTTAATAACTAGTTACTTATGTTGAAGGTGATCTTTCCTTATCGTTTGTCCGTGGTGTCTTGGCATTATTTTACTGTCTATATAAAATAAAAGATTTTCACCATTCATATCTCCACGGTCTATATGGAGGTATGTTGGCTACCTGGTCGGGGGTTAAGAGAACGGTTTGGTAAAGGTCTTGCCATTGTTCAGCGTTTAGAGGTCCTGCAATGGACCTGGGTCAAATTTAGTAGGACCTCCTTCAATGCTTCACGGTATTGGATGGCGGGGGTCCAAACTCTTTGATCCCCTCATAAGTTAACTACTATTAATACTATAACCCGGCTATTTAGGACTGTATCCCTGCTGACTCAGACTACTTAGTCGAGGGTAACGTCACCGCCAAAAGCGGGGCCTACCATAATTTGCATTAATAACTTAATTAATTATCTTCCAATAATCCACCATTTTAGGATTGTATCCTTGCTGACTCAAACTACTAGGGTAAGGGTAACGTCACCTTCAAAAGAGGGGCCTACTACAATAACTAAGATAATCTCTTAATTATGTGCAAAAGTGCGGAAATAATCAAAGGTTATACTAGATACGAGTCGGAACCAAGTGATTCATCTTGTCTATCTGTTTTTCTTTTATTTTTATTTTCAGCATTTTAGTTAGTTTTTATTTTTCTTAGTTTAAAAACCTTTTCTAAATTTTTATTTTGATTAGACGTTGAGGATAAACCGGTACTAAAAGCTCTTGTGTCCTTGGACGACCTCGGTATCTTACCAACGCTATACTACGCCCACGATGGGTGCACTTGCCCATATGTGTGTTTAGTGTTAGTAAAATATCGTGTTTTATAAATTTAAAACTTGGCTAAAAATAAGTGTTAAAAGGGGCTTAAAATATACACCTAATATATATAACACTTTACCGCACATCAAACCCTTTGTTATTACCCTTGTTCTTTGTTTTATCTTTCCCTAAGCCCTACGCTACCCACTAGGATTAACCATGTTGAGCCTTTTTCCGTGTTTTTCTTTCTTTTATCCAACTAATTAACCCACTTAGCCAAATTTAGCCTTTTTTATTTTTAACTCTTTTGTGTTAAAACTTGGTTAAAATTATCATTTAACTAGTGTTCCTTGTAATTAGTTGTGCGTTGTACAAAGACATTAGAATATTTATCAAAAAAAATCAGAAAATAAAACGCCCTAAAATAGGGTAAAGTCGACAAAATTCGAGCAATTTTAAGTGCTAGAATGATGAAGTTTCGTTGATGAGCTCGATTACACAAAAGTAGTCTTTTTAAGGCATTAGTATATATATTTTAGTTGTTTTACGCTTGTTAAACGTGATTACTGAGTTTTAACCATTTAGTCACTTAAAAATTTTCATTCCACACCCTTCACCCTAGCTTTTCGTTACAACCCGTAAAGACCTCTTGATTTACACTTTTTCGCATGTTAGTTGGTGGAGATAAGATCTTGTGACAAGCTTATGATATTACACGTTTCATTGTCTAGGCGTCGAGTGTTTACACATATGCATTTTATGTATGTCTCACAAATATAACCGAGTTTGTGTAAACATTATGAGGTGTGTGAAGATTAGTGTGCTAAGTTAATCGGAAGTGAAATCATGGCTTTTTGGTTATCTATATATATATTTGCATACGCTTGTCTGGTTTGAATCATTTGATGTTGCCATTAAAAAAACCGGCTAACCGTACGTATGTGTTTTAGTTGGTAGTTTGTAAATTCATTTTCTCGCTAGAAACTGTCTTTTATTATATTTTAATTTTAGCTTGCTTGAGGACAAGCAAGGTTCAAGTGTGGGGAGGTTTGATATTCACCAAAATACATATGTTTTATTCCCCCATTTTACCCTCATTTTACGCGTTTTTGGCCGTAAAACCAAGAATTAGATACTTAATCGGGTATATTTTTGTTTACAGACCTAAAACAGCTTGCCAAATAAGAAGATGAAGAAAATGAGGATTTTCCGGGCGAAACGGCTGGAATACAAAGATTCTGTGAAGAAAACTGTCCGACAGCAGTGGCATGGCCGTGCAATCATCGGCACGCTCGTGCCGATCCGATGAAAAGTCTCATCTCGGCAGTGCAAGCCAGTGCAATCAGGAATGCAAGGAACCCTCAGGAACGCACGACCGTGCGATAATTGGCACCCCCGTGCAGATCCGATGACAAGACCCAGTCCGGCAGTGCACTGCCAGTGCGGTTGGTCGTGCCAGCCACATCTCGGTAATGCACGACCGTGCAATACATGGCACGCCCGTGCCGATCTGAAGGCCGGTCCAAGATTCACTGATGTCACGAGGTATGGTGAACAGTACACTAAAGTGCACGGTCTTGCACTTTATTAGCACGACCGTGGGATCTGAAAAAGTTATAAAAACATAATGGAGCAATCAGTTCGCAACTCTGGACTTTTGGGAGCTTTTCAGGCGATTTATCAGGCTCCGGAGGCTTAGCTTTTGCCCGGAATCAAGCCACCATTGTGTCGATTAGCTCCGTTTTCATTCGGATTCTCAATCTAGTGCTTGTTTATGGTTTGATTCTTGAATCTTTCCATTGTTTTGTTATAATTCAAGCATTTTGGTTGATTATTTATGTATTATTGTAAGCCTAAGGGCAAAAACACTAGTAATCCTTGCTTAACAACAACCATTAGTATGTTAATTATGTTGCAATGACACTTGAAGCATTTTCTATGTTAATCCTTGATGATTAGTTTGCAACCTTGTTTATTGATGTTGAATTCTTGATTATAGTTAATTGTCTTGGATGATTAGTATGTGGTTAGTTGAGATATTTTCAAAAAGATGCTTAATTGATCATGTATTAGTAGACTTTTAACTTGTTCAACTTGTTTAACATGTTTACACCATGATACTAGAAATGGTTAGTGGTTTAATAAGGGGTAATTAATGTTAATCAAGAAGGCTTTCCCTCACGGAAGGACCTTAACGGGTTAAATGGTGTTGTTATGAATTCTTGACATAAGTTGTTAACTTGGTTAGTAGTTTAGGCCAAAATTGCTTTCTTGGTGAATTTATGTTCAAGATTTGTAAAATGAACTCGGTTGTGATTTAATCTAGTTTATGCTTGTCTCGGTGGTTACATTGTGTTTATCGGTGTCACTTTCCTTGATTAAGTGAAGTTAGAAAACTCCTAACGGATGACTAACTTTTCTTTAGGGGATTTTCATAGACATTTGTCAATTGGGCGTTAAAGAACAATTTTAGGTGGTTAAAGTGTGTTTATCGTTTTAACTTTCAAAAGAATTGTCATGTTAGGATTCCCGAAAGGGATACTAATTGTCTTTGAAAAATGGAGAATTGACCAAGTGTTTTGAGTGGTAAAATCGACTTAGTTCACATACTTTGGTTGTGCACAAAGCAAGGCTATTTATCTATTTTTATATTTTGAAATTTATTAAGTTATAAAAATATTTGTTTAGTCTTATTTTAGTCTTTAGAAAATCACCCACTTATCTTTCTACCGGTAATTTGATGACAAAGGTTTAGTATTATTGCATTCGTCCACATCCTTGAATCGACACTTGGTTCTTACCGATACTTTACTACATGTATGACGGGGTACACTTGCCCTTTCGTGTGTGTTTTAATGTTGAAGTATAAATCATTTTTATAAATTTAAAACCGAATCGTGTGTAAAATTCATTGTAAAAACATGTATATATACGCACACGTCAATAGTCAAAAGACTCGGTTGTGAGTTATGACTAATGGGTAAACAATTTCGTGAATGGAACTTGTATTAACATAGTTTGATTTCGTATAATTGAATAAAATGAATGAGTATAATTCATACCGGGTATCGGGTGCGTAAGCCCTAAGTACGAAACTCCGGATAATGTGAAAGTATTATGGTTATAATGTTTATGTAAGTTTTGGGTTAAAATAAATGAGTTGTTTGATGAAAACATGAACGGGTCGAATAATTCGTAAATGAATAATAAGCCGAAAATGTATAAGTTAGGAATTTCCTTAACCCGGATGTTGAATTTCAAGTTCACATGATAGAATATCAAATTACGATCACGTAGGAAGAGACGGGAGGTTAAACGGGTAAATGGTTTAAAAGTTATGCGAGTTTTAGTGCGTACGAACGACGAAAACAACACAACAGGAAAATGGCAAATCCAGGGGGCGTCGCCGACGCCATGTGCATTTCCTGTTTTTCTCCGACGCCCTATTTCACTGTCTACGGAGGTTTCTGATTACGCGAAAACCAAGAGGCGTCGCCGACGCCCTCCCCATGTTTCAAAATCTGAAAATTGTTATTTAAGTTGAATTATGTATCGTAAGCTTCGGTATACTAACCGTGGTCTACGGTGAGCCTCCCAAACTTGATTTCGAGTGTTTCCTTGATGTTTATGAGTTATAAATCCAAGTCTAAGCCCCATGTAATTAATGTAAGAGTATAATAGATGAATGCATTTAAGTTGGACAAGTATTATATGTAAATGGTATGCAAGAACTTGTACGAAACATGTAGGTATGAATACATGTATGTAGGTATGTTTGAATGTGTATATGTATGTAGGTGTGTATGTATGTATGTATGTAAGTATGTACGTATGCATGGTTTAGATACGTTTTAGAATTAACGTTACTAACAATGTACTTGAGGTTGGAATGTAATGCAGGAATGAGAACATCGGATTCTTATGAAATTGAAGCCGAACTCGGAACAAGAGAATTCGAGAGGTTAGTCGAATGAATCAAAGGTTTATATTGTCGAATGTTATACGAATTTTAATTATGTGAGAATAATGTCGTGTGATGTTGTCAATGACTAATGGTTAAGTTGTATGTGATGTCCACAGGTACTACACGGATTTCTTCTACCACTAACGAAGATGAGTGGACGTAGATCGAGTCAAGAGCAAGGATTGTACGGAAAGAATGGTCACATAGTTTGATTTATGTATTGCTTTGAAGCGTGAATTTAATGTGAATGTTATAAATCCCTTCTAGTAAATGTTTGACATTATGTATTTGAGCCTTCATGTAAGTAATGTGCCTAATAAAGAAAGAAATTTTGAGGCCCTTTTTCCGCTGCGTCATCTTTAGGAGATTACGTGTTAGGGTGTTATACCTAGTTGGTAAGATCATATGAGTCATTTGAGGGAAGTATTAGCATTGCTGAGACAACACAAATTGGTTGCCAAAAAGAGTAAGTATGTTTTTTGGGCCAAAGAGTTAGAATATTTAGGCCATATAATTTCTCAAGAAGGAGTATCTACAGATCCTTCTAAAGTACCAGCAATACAGAAATGGCCTACTCCTGCAAATGTGAAAGAATTAAGAGGGTTTTTGGGTCTTACTGGGTACTACAGAAGGTTTCTTCAGAATTATGGTTCTATTGCTAAGCCACTGACTCAACTACTTAAAAAATATTCTTTCAAATGGTCCAGTGAAGCTCAAGAAGCATTTGAATTGTTGAAAGCAGCCATGATACAACCTCTTGTTTTAGCACTTCCTAATTTTGAAGACACCTTCATTATTGAAACTGATGCATCGGGTTATGGTATTGGGGTGGTTCTTATGCAAAAGGGCATCCAATAGCCTACATTAGCAAGGCTTTATCTCCTAGACACGTGTCTCTTTTCACTTATGAAAGGGAACTATTGGCCATTATACATGCTGATTAAAAGTGGCAACCTTACTTAGCCCATAAACACTTCATCATCAAGACAGATCTATCGGAAAGAAGAAAATAGATAGTATAGGGGGCTATATGTAACTTGGTGTTCTATATAAACACCATTCTTTGTAACCCTAATTTGGAACACAATACGGTATTCCGAACGAAAATCTTGAACGCGAGTTCAAGTATCCAGCGTAATTGATAAATACGCCGGTTCAGTTGGTTGCTTAATAGCAGTGCCGGGACAACGTTAAAAAAAAATCTGTCACAGTCGCGTCAAAAAAAGTGGATATGACGATTAATCATGAAAAAAACAGTTCTTGGATATTTGATTCTGGTGCCACCGACACCATGACGTTTGAGCCATTAGACTTATGTTCAATGACCCAACCTCAAAAAACTCAGATACATACAGCAAACAACGGAACGATGCAAGTGAAAGGAGGAGGAGTAATTGAAATTTCACCAACTATGAAATTATCAAACTGCCTCTATGTTCCGTCATTATCACACAAATTGCTATCAATTAGTCATATTACCAAAGAATTGAATTGCACCGTACTAATTCACCCTACTTTCTGCATCCTACAGGATATCAGGACGGGTGCGATTATTGGACGTGGTACTGAGCGCCACGGATTGTACTATGTGGATGAAGTGACTCAACAGGGTACTGTGATGTTGGCTCATGGAACTGAAAACCGGGAAGCCTGGCTATGGCATAGACGTTTAGGACACCCATCCCATGGTTATTCGCACCTTTTGTTTCCAAAACTCTTCCCTTCAAATGGAAAAATAGATTGTGAAACCTGTCTTCGCGCTAAAAGCCATCGACAACCGCTCAAACCTAGCAATACGAAAGTAGCTTCACCTTTTTCCCTAATCCATTCTGATGTGTGGGGTCCTGCTCCTGTGATGGGGGGCAGGGTCTTCGGTACTTTATACTATTCGTGGATGATTGCACTCGCATGACATGGGTATATTTTTTAAAAAACAAAGCCGAAGTTTATGAAAAATTTGTCATGTTTTATGCTATCATTCAAACTCAATTTCAAACTCAAATCCAAATCCTTCGATCCGACAATGGGGGGAATTTGTCAATACATCTATGAAACAATTCTTTAAAACCAAAGGATTAGTTCATCAAACCTCTTGTGCTCATACCCCCGAACAAAACGGTGTTTCCGAACGGAAAAACCGTATTATTCTTGAAATGACTCGAGCCCTTTTGATCGAATCTCAGGTTCCTAAATCTTTCTGGCCGGAGGCAGTTGCAACCTCCGTGTATCTGCTGAATCGGCTTCCCACAAAGGCTCTTAAATTTAAGACACCTTTAGATTGTCTGTCTAAGTCTGCCAGTATTCCCCATCCTCTTACACTTGAACCTCGAATCTTCGGGTGTACCGCATTTGTTCATATACCCAAAACCAACCGAAACAAGCTTGGCCCATGTGCTGAGAAATGTGTATTTGTCGGCTATGGGATCGATCAAATAGGTTACCGGTGTTATAATCCAGCAACTCGTCAAATGTTCACCACAATGAATGTTGACTTTCTTGAAACAAAATACTTTTATAACACCCAACTCAGTGGTCAGGGGGAGAACGACAGTATAGACACTCTGAGTTGGTTGAACCAGCTTCCCTCATCTGAAGAAGTAACAACAAAAAACCATCACAGTACTTCGAGTCCTTCAAACACAGCCATACAATTTGAGGAGCACAGTATCACTGAAGAAAGTCCATCCAACGTGATACCAGAGGTAAGAAATACTGAGAACCCTGAATGTTCTACGTCTTATAACTATGAGACAACAAGGGAACACATAGAACCGACAACAACAGAACCTACAGAACAGGTTGATCCAGATGTTGAACAGGTTGAACCAGTTGTTGAACATGTTGAACAAGTTGCAGCAGAGACTACCGGAAGATACTCTCTTCCACCTAGAGCCAATAGAGGGGTCCCTCCAAAACGGTATTCCCCGGAGAAAGAAACCAGAAATTCAAGGTATCCTGTAGCTAATATGGTTAACGGGAACTTATCTAACAGTGCGAAAGCATTTGTCACCTCACTGTACTCCGAACAAATCCCTGATTCTGTAAAGGAAGCACAAAGTAAGAAGAACTGGAAAGAAGCTATGGAAACGGAGATGCACGCTCTTATGAAAAACAATACGTGGGAAAAGTGCATTCTCCCGAAAGGAAAAAAACAGTTGGTTGCCGGTGGGTGTATTCGATTAAATATAAACCAGATGGTTCCATTGGAAGATACAAAGCCCGGCTTGTAGCCAAAGGGTACACTCAGACGTATGGGATCGATTATTCTGAGACGTTTTCTCCGGTTGCAAAAATGAACACCATCAGAGTCCTCTTTTCCGTGGCAGCTAATAAGGATTGGCCCCTTCATCAATTTGATGTTACAAATGCATTTCTTCATGGAGACTTAACTGAAGAAGTTTACATGGAAGCACCTCCAGGTTTTTCATGGGGTTTTAAAGATGGCGAAGTTTGTAGGTTGAAGAAATCTCTATACGGGCTAAAACAGTCTCCTCGGGCATGGTTTGGAAAGTTCACCTTGGCCATGAAAGAATACGGGTATCACCAAAGTAACACTGATCATACCTTGTTCCTCAAAAGGAGGAACGGCCTCGTAACTTGCTTGATCATATATGTGGACGACATGATTATCACCGGAGATGATGTAGAAGAAATAGCACAGCTGAAAAGGAATTTGTTTTCAAAGTTTGAAATGAAAGACCTTGGGAATCTCAAGTATTTCCTTGGAATAGAAGTTCTCAGATCTAAACGGGGGATTTTCATCTGCCAAAAGAAGTATGTTCTTGATCTCCTGGCGGAAACTGGGTTGATTGATTGTAAACCAGCAGATACTCCAATGGTGGTGAATCACAATCTTCACATGGAACTCAATGGAGAACTTGCAGACAAAGAAAGGTATCAACGGCTTGTGGGCAAGTTAATTTATCTCTCTCACACTCGCCCTGATATAGCTTATGCTGTTGGAGTGGTGAGTCAGTTCATGCATCAACCTCAAGTTGCCCACATGGAAGCTGCTCAGAGAATTTTAAGATATCTCAAGGGAACGGCAGGCCATGGAGTGTTGTTCAAAACAAATGGACATTTAAATGTTGAGCTCTACACTGACGCAGACTGGGCAGGGGATAAGGGAAACCGAAGGTCAACATCAGGATATTTTTCCTTGGTTGGTGGAAACCTCGTTACCTGGAGGAGTAAGAAACAGAAAGTAGTCGCTCTGTCGAGCGCAGAAGCGGAATTTAGAGGTATAGCTCGAGGGTTAAACGAAGTTCTGTGGATCAGGAAGCTGCTAGAAGACATTGGTTTTTTCCAAAAGGCTCCTAGTAAAATTATGTGTGACAATACAGCTGCAATACAAATCTCAGAAAACCCAGTTCAACATGATCGAACAAAACACGTGGAGGTAGATCGACATTTCATCAAGGAAAAGTTGGAAGCAAGAATCATAGAACTCCCTCATGTTTCGTCAAAAGATCAACTCGCGGATATCCTCACAAAGGCAGTCAACGGAAACGCGTTTAATAGCTGTTTGAGCAAGTTGAGTATTGGTAACCCCACTACTCAACTTGAGGGGGAGTGTCGGAAAGAAGAAAATAGATAGTATAGGGGGCTATATGTAACTTGGTGTTCTATATAAACACCATTCTTTGTAACCCTAATTTGGAACACAATACAGTATTATCAATACAATTCAAACCCGATTCAGAGATTATTCTCTATACCAAACAACAAGATCAGCATAGTTTGAGTACTTATTGGATAGCAAGATTACCACTCCTTTTCAACAGAAATGGCTATATAAATTTATGGGTTTTAGTTTTGAAATAATGTATAATAAAGGGGTAGAAAACAAGGTGGCTGATGCTTTGTCTAGGGTACATCATGGAGAATTATTATAATTGGGAGCCTCCACTTCTCATACGGATCTATGGGTAGCAATTAAAGAATCATGGCAGCAAGATCCTAAATTGGTGAATCTTATTCAAGAAATACAACATAACTCTTCTGCTCATAATCAATATAGCTGGAATAATAAGGAATTAAGAAGAAGGGGCAAATTGATCATTGGTAATTCTACAACTTTGAAACACCAGATTTTACATTGGATGCATGACTCAGCACAAGGTGGTCACTCTGGCTCTTTTATTGGCCTAAATTGAAAAGGGATGTTGTTGCATACATTAAATAGTGTTTGGTTTGTCAGCAATGTAAATCTGATAATGCAACCTATCCTAGTTTTTGCAGCCTTTACCTATCCCCAAGGGTGTATGGGATGACATTTTTTATGGATTCCATAGAGGGATTGCCTATGTCCTATCACAAATATGCCATTTTAGTAGTAGTGGATAAATTAAGTAAAGGAGCTCACTTTATTGCTCTTAAACATCCTTTTACTGTTGTGGAGGTGGCACAAGTATACCTGGATCAAATAAATATCGATTACATGGGTCTCCTAGGTCCATTATTTCTGATAGAGATAAAGTTTTCACTAGTAGCTTTTGGCGAGAGTTGTTGTCTTTGCAAGGAGTGGATAAAAAATTATCAAGTTCCTACCATCCTCAAACGGATGGTCAGATTGAAGCTCTTAATAGATGTTTGGAAAGTTATCTGGGGTGCATGTGTTTTACTAAACCAAATGAGTGGGTTAAGTGGCTACCTCTTGCTGAGTTTTGGTATAATACAACTTACCAATCGACTATTAAACGTACTCCTTTTGAAGTGATCTATGGCCAACCTCCACTTGTCCATCTACCTTATCTTCCAGGAGAAAGTAATAATGAAGTTGTGGACAGAAGTCTCATTATGAGGGAATAAGTAATCAATATTCTTAAAGCTAACCTACAAAAAAGCACAACAACGTATGAAACAATTGGCAGACTCACTTAGATCTGAAAGAATTTTTCAAGTGGGGGATTGGGTATATTTGAAGTTACAACCATACCGCCAACTTTCTGTTGCTCACAGGTCTAATTAGAAGCTAGCTGTCAAATATCATGGCCCTTATCTTATACTGTCTAAAGTAGGGGAGGTTGCTTATACGCTACAATTACCTACTGGATCTACTATCCATCCTACTGTACACGTGTTTTTACTTAAAAAGTATCATGGTCCTTTACCAACTACAACAACCGAAACCACTGCTTTTCAGTCTTCACCAAAGGAGCCGAAGAGTGTGATTGAGACGCGTGTTTATAAAAGGGCTGATAGGATGGTGATGCAATGGTTAGTCAAGTGGAAATATGCAGGATCAGAGGATGCCACATGGGAGGATGCACAAGTAGTGGGTCAGCAGTTTCCTACATTTGATCCTTGGGGTCAAGGATCATCTTAACGAGGGAGTATTGATACGTGCTTAAAATTCTGTTAGTAGTTGTTAGAAAGTTAGTTACGAGTTAGTTGGTTGTTAAGTCAATGATAGTCAAACTTGTAAAGTGCATAAGTGTAACAACTCTAAAAAAAACCCTAGAACGAACCCTAACCAGAACCCTAAACGCGTATGACGAAAACCGAAATGAGAAATCAAAAATTTTGATTTTTAGGTGTTCTCGCGGGGCGCGACAGGATCACACCTGTCTCTTGCGGGGCGCGAGAACCTGGTAGCAGCCTCAGACACGTGTAGGACACGTGTCAACCACGTGTTAAGCCTACTCACTGACTCAGCAAACCTAGGGCCTGGCTAGACTCTCTCGCGGGCCGCGAGAGAGTATCTTAAATCGGTCGCGGGGCGTGAGAGGCCCCTGATTCAGCTATAAATAGAACGAGCTCTGCACATTTCAAATCGTGCAATTCTTTTCTTTCTCTCGCTCTCTTATTCTGTCATTCTAATGTCGGAACCCCTAAACCTCGAAACTCTGCTCGTTATCAGAGTAATAACTCTAATCACTGGCACGGTACTATATCCGATCGATTAAAACCGATCCAACGGATGTTTAAGTGCTGCATGTATACGGCTATACTTTGTCATTTCGTTGTGGGTTTTGATCTCGTGATTATCGTTAAAGTTGAATTGATTTAATACACTAATACGAGTTCCATTGTATCTAGAAATTAGAACTCATAACCAGGGGGCTGCTAAACTAGAATACTTAGCGATTAGGTAAACTTAGTGGCTAAGAAAACTTAATGGTTAAGTAAACTTAGTGATTAAGTACACTTAATGGGTATGTAAAACTTAGCGGTTAAGAAAACTTAATAGCTAAGGAAACATTAACAGGAAAGGAAACTTAGCAGTTAAACAAGCTAAGTAAGTTAATTAATCAGCTAATTAAGTTAATTAATTAATCGGCTAAGTAAATTATGTAATTAAACAGTTAAGGTAGATTAATCAGATAAACGGGTAAGTAAGTTAATCAGTTAAATAGTTAAGTCAGTTAATTAATTAATCAGCTAAGAAAGTTACTTAATTAAATGGTTAAAGTAAATTAATTAGTTAACAGTTAAGTTTAAACAACAAGGTATATATATGGGATAGATACATATAAGGAAGGTGCATATGGATATGAATTATCTAAGGAAGGTGTAAGGAAGGTGCATATGGATAGGAATTATCTAAGGAAGGTGTAAGAAAGATATATATGAAGCTTCCTAGAAAATGTATATGTAATTTCCTAGAAAGTACATAGGAAACTTCCTGGAAATGCATGTTTCTTACCTATAAATATGAGCCTAGGATTTAATTCTTCCTTGCTCATTTATTTTCTTCTTCTCGCTATACGTTGGTGTTCTAACCAATAATCACCGATACGATATTTTATCCGATCGACCCGAGAACCAACTAACGAATGCCAAAGTGCTGTCTAAATAAGACTATACTTTGTTGAACTTCGTTAAGGTTCTGATCTCGTGACCATCGTCAGGTTTGATATGGTTTTACACTAATACGTATTCTACTCTGTTAAACTAAATGTTTTACTACCAGAAAACTCTGCGCTATACACTTACAATCAAAATAGATGCTTAAATTATCAGAAGATCCAGAACTCTAAAGTAGATGCTTGGTTATCAGAAGGCTTAGAATCAAGAGGCCTGTTAAATCAAGAACTATAGACCTACAAACTGAGTCATTCTATTTTTATTAAAATGCTTTCAAAACCCTACTTGTTTTCAAAGTTGTAATTACAGTGATTAAGTCTTTGTAATCTTCAATTACTGCCGGTATGTGGGGTTTTGTATACACTACTTGTTAAGCTTCACCATTGGACAACGGGTAGCCAATGTGTGATATAACCATAGTCACAGATCCGGTCGAGTGACAAATACCGATTTGGGGTAATTGGTTGATATAAACATTGTAATCGCTCTTGATACTGTAAATTATAACAATGTGTCTTTTGTACAAACTGAATGCACTCACCAGTATTTCCTGCTGACCAAATGTTTTTAAAACGCGTTTCAGGTGATTACAGTAGATTGGAATAAGAGTTGTGATACGACACCAGAAGGCTTAAAGAATTGGCTTATTTTATCAATTAAATTAAATTAAGAAAAGTTGTTTTATGTATTCGGGTTTATCCAATATTAAAGCTACCTTTGCAAAACATGGGTTTATTCCCATATGTTTAATAAATAAAATCCGGTGTTTCTAAACTCTGGTATTTTCCTAACTCACAGTCCTGATGAAAATTTCCGCTGCAATGTTTTTCAAAATAACCACCGGTACCACTTGACTGCACGCGGCTCCCGCTCCCAGGGTGGGGTCGGGGGTCGTGACAATAAGTAACAGTGAGCTGGTAGTTGTAAGGGACTTTTAAAATCAATAATAACTTTCCTTGGTTCTTCTTTCTCAACCAAATACTTAACTGACTCTTGCGAACTCTTCTTTTTCAAAGTTCTCCTGACCAGTTAAACTGATTCAACCATTGTTTCAATCTTGAATCACATATCATTCTGAAACCATATCACAAGAACACAAGAATACACACAACTGTGTGTGCGAGGAAATTCCTTCTAGATCTGATTTTCTGTTATATTCTTATACAAAATCTGTTGTACAGTGATAATTGTTATAAAAAAAAGTTAAAATCAAATGAATATGAAGATGATTTTATAAAAATTTGAATTCAGATCTGGTTTCTCTCTCTAGAAACTTTCAGATCTACTTTGTCTTACTAGAAAACCCATTCTCTCACTAAAAGTTCTTCACAAAAACACTAAATTTTTTGAAAAATCAAGAGCTTCTAAGCTTTAATACCAAATTGTAAGTCCCGAATCCGGATCTACGATGCCAATGATCGAATCCCATAAAGAACTAGATCCAAAACATCAATTAGTTTGATGTTTGACCCAAAATACATAAATATATGAAGAACACTATGAAGATGAAGATAATTATGATGAACACATTTTTTGATCTTTAAAAATCCAAGATAATTTGTATTAGCATGTTTACACTAAAACCCTCAAATTTACCTTAATGTATGTGTTAGCCTAAAACCCTAAAACACACTTTCTATTTATAGTCTAATGACATTAGACTAATTACACTTTAAGTCCCTAAAGATAATAACTCACCAAAACTATTACCAAAAATAAGAAAACTATTTCTAAGGGTGGGAGTTGGCTACAAAGTCCATTTTTCCTACAAAGTGTAAAAAGTCATAAAACACCATAATATCAACCATAAAACACACTCAAAACGCACAAATAACAAAGTGAATATTACTAAAACGACATATTTGTGGGTTTTGTGTTGTGTTTTGGATGATAAGACTTTGATTATCGAATGACACATTAGTGTGTTTTATGTTAATTATCATGCTGTGTTTTATATTCATAGTTCTACGATGGTGTGTTTGACATTTTTATGAACTATTAGGGTTTGGATATTGTGTTTTAGGGATCTTCGCTCTGTTATTTGTGTGTTTTCAGTGTGTTTTAGGGATGAAATTGTGGTGTTTTATGACTTTGTACACTTTGTAGGAAAAATGGACTTTGTAGCCGAACCCCACCCGTTGTCTAAAACATGATATATTTCTTCAACTGCAAGACTGGTTCTTTTCACATCTTGAATCTTTTCTATGTCGATCCTCATGTAATCTTCTCATGATGACTTATGAATCAACTTCGTCTTCTGTGACTTTGACTTTGTGACACTTGAACAACAGGTGTCGGCGACAATGTGTCACTGTCTTCGCTGAGTGTCGCCGATCACCATTCTTTGTCAGATCTATTTTCTGATGGTAGATGTACCGACGACAGTGGCCGTTATGAGCACTAAAGACACTCTCATCTTGACAGAGTGACGGTAACACATGCAATTCCTGGCGACACTGAAAGTGTCGTCAATGAATGTCGCCTCATCAACTAAGTCTTCATTTGCACTCTTCTAGTCTTGATGATTTCAGCCCCTGCACTTTCATGTTGTGGTATATAGTTGTCTCATAAGTTTCAACATGTATATAATAAAAAAACTTTATATGTTTATTTATAATTGAAATGATTTATTTATTACCTACAAAAAAATTAAAAACAAAATTTAACATAAAATTTAAATGATATTCAAAATATTATAAAAGTAAACGTTTTAATAAAAACTTTAGAGAAATATAAAAATATTTTAGAATGTTAGATTTATGTAAAGAATATTAATTAAAAAGGTTAACTATAATAACTTACATGTAAACATATAATGAAAATTCTTATATTTTAAACTATACCTTTTATTTTTTGAATTTTACATAATTTTGTTTCAAAAACCGAAATAACCAAAAAATCAAACCGGGGTAAAAACCGAAAAAACCAAAATCGAACAGTTTTAAAAACCGAAAACCGACATTTCAGTTTCGGTTTTGATTTTGCCCAATAACCGAATCAAGCCAAACCAAACCGTGCATACCCCAGCAACAACCAACAGTTTATCTTCTAAATGGTGTAAAATCGGTAGAAATGTAAATATATTTGTTCATCCACTTTGAAATCACATCACCAACACTTGCAGTTCCCCACTTTATCTTCTAAATTTGTTAAATTATCAATTTTGCTTTTGCTTGAAATTGTAAGGTGGTAGAAATGTAAATATATTTTGTTCATCCACTTTGAACACTTGCAGTTTCCCCAATTCTAATACCATGCTCGAATTCAGACCACAACCATGGATCTTGGTGAATCACATTTTCATAATAATAAATAACTAAACCCCACCACCAAGATTTCTGCCCACCACACGTTCACAACTCTTTGTTTATTATTTTGCACAAAAACTGAACAAAATCCGATCAGAGGATACAGAACTGCCACGTATGTTGATGTGGGATGAGTGGGTTAGAGACAAGGATTCTGTCTAGGGTTTTAATTTTAATAGAACAATACATTGTTATCAACATCTGTTTTTAATTCATTTTATTTACTACAGAAAAAGAAAAGATCATCACCTTTCAAGAAATCATAATAAGAGGCTAGGGATTTTCTATTTGTTTTTTCCCTTTTTGTGGTAATAAAATAATTAAAAATAAATAAAACAAAAAACCCTTTTATGGTATTGAAAGTTTAAGAAAAAAGGTTTGTGCTTTGTGGTTCTTGTTTTGCAGATGCTCAAGATTCTCTCATGGTGGTTACTGGTATATTACTCTGTTTCTTTTATGCTGTATTGCTGCAATTAGTTTATAAATTTTATGGTAGTTGAATTCAGTTGTATGGCAACAAATGTAGGGTTTATAGACCCATTGGGTTCTGACCACTAGTCTTTCGGGTTGAGTTCTCTGTTTAGACGTTTAGACTGTAACATATACATATATCTTTTATGTCATGTGGTTCTGTATGATATTAATTTTTTTTTGTTTTTTATTATTTTTTTTATGTATAAAAGTTTTGATTTTTGATGATGGGTGTTTGGAAGGTTTTGTAAGGAGCTAAAATGTGACATGTATGAAGAAATTTGTGGATGAAAATGGAGAATTTATCTGAATTTGGTTATCAAGTATCCGGTAGCTCTAGAGGGTTAAATTCTTCAGAGGCTTCAAACCGAAATCCCAGATCAGATCATGATTCCGGGATTATAGCAGACAGAACAAGGCAAGATAAGTCTGTGTTGACTCGGCTGAACCGAGTCAGAACTCAGTTCGGTTACTTTCAAGAAGATGCCGGTGCAGTTATTCGCCCGGTGGAACACAAAGATGTTAGCTTGAGGCAGTGGTTAGATGAGAGAACACGAGTCGTTAACGCTTTTGAATGCTTGCATATATTCATACAAATTGTAGAAATCGTAAACTTGGCACATTCACAAGGGATTGTTGTTCATAATATCCGGCCCTCTTGCTTTGTAATGTCGTCGTTAAACCGTGTGTCGTTTATAGAGTCTGCATCTTGCTCAGATTCAGATTCGGATTCTGAATCTAATGACGATGTGTTGACTAGCCAGGCAACCGGTCTTAAGGGACAAAATCTTGCCCATACGGTATCGGAAAACACATGGTTGCAATCGAGTTTGGAGAATTTAGAGGCGAGTTGCAGTGAACAAACGGAAAAGAAACAACACTTCCCTATGAAACGTATATTAGAAATGGAAACCGATTGGTATACAAGCCCTGAGGAGGCTGAAGGCTCGCCGGGCTCTTTTGCGTCCGATGTTTATCGACTCGGGGTCCTTCTCTTTGAGGTATGGGCATATGTTTGATTATTCACATTTCACAGTTCCATTCGGATTCTACGGTTGTGCTGAGTGTGCCCCCTGATTTTTTGTTATATTTTTGTGAGTAAAATGCCAAAATCGTCCCTGAGGTTTAGTCATTTTTGCTTGTTCCATCCAAAATGACTTTTTTGTGCATTTAAGTCCTTCAATTTTGCGTTTTATTGTCATTTTCATCCTTGAGTTTGGCAATTTCGTCCCTCGAAATTTGGCCTTCAGGGATGAAAATGACAAGATTTCAAACTTTTGGATAAAAATGGCACCTCTGGGACGAAAGTCGCACAAGTGGTCAAACCTCATGTAAAAATTGAAAATTTGGGGATACTATGTGGTGGTCACCCAAATATTCAACTTTTTACTAAGATCATTGATATATCGTAACATAGATCATCCAAGTATGTACTTTATATCATTTATGGCAAAAATAAGCTGGGTGAGAGAAATACATTTGATGAGGTGTCAACATGTTACAGGTTAACATCTTTTCAAAAATTTTAATGTATTTTAGTCGTTATACATGTTTTTTGTTGGAAATGGTTTAAACGAAACTAGATACATAGTTAAACGGTTTATAAAACCATTTCAATACATAGGTGAAACTTATTAGAGTACTTTGCCATTTTCGTCCCTGAGGTTTGGCCACTTTTGCGACTTTAATCCAAAGGATTGTTTTTTCGCATACGGGTCCTTGTGGTTTCAAAATCTTGTCATTTCCTCCCTGAGGGCCAAACCTCCAGGGACGAAAGTCGCAATAAATTGCCAAACCCTAGGGACGAAGACGGCAAGATTTTGAAACCACTAGGACCCGTATGCGAAAAAAAAATCCTTTGGATTAAAGTCGCAAAAGTGGCCAAACCTCAGGGACGAAAATGACAATTTACTCACGTACTCAACTTATTATAAAGAAGTTGAACATGTGGGTGACCTTTACATATATCATCTAATTTTTTTATTATTTTTATTTGTTGATATATCTTGGATCTGGGATTACTTGAGCTATGGACCTGTGTAACCCGACTGAATGTGTTAGTATTATTTTTCTCGACAGTTGTATTGCACATGTAACTCAGCTGAAGAGAAGAACGCAACCATGTCTAGCCTGCGACATCGTGTTTTTCCTCCACCGATACTACTAAAATGGCCTAAAGTGGCATTATTTTGTCTCTGGTTATTGCATCCCGAGCCAGCTAGTAGACCGAAAATAGAGTGAGTTCCCTTTTGTAGATAAACGTTCGGCCGCTTAAAATTATAATTATAAAAAATGAAAAATACCCAACCTGTTTAACTCATTTGCAACTCGCTAAACCGTTTACGACATGTTTAATACATTTACAACCTGCCAGACAGTGTGACCCGTTTAAGCAAACGGGTTAGTGAGTCATGTCTGGATTACATTGATTAAGCGCTATTCGGATTACGGGTCGAGTTCGTGTTAGCCGGTTAGGGGGTACCAACCCTACACGAATTGACACCTCTACGGCCCTACTTGAAAGTGGTAAAAGTATATCTTATTATGCCAACAAGTACAGTTTAAAATTTAAAAGTCACTAAACAAAAACTAAACTAACATAAAGTTCAAGTTTTTCTTTTTGCTGAATTCATTTTAAATCACATAAAGATTATAAAGTTTCTATTTGTTTTCATGCTAAAAAGATATCTTATGTGCCATTATCAGTGAAGTGTTGCAAAGCGAGTTTCTTACCGAACCTAAAGACAAATTAGATGAACGCGTGGCCGCGATAGATCTTAAAGAGAAGTTCGACGACCAGGATTTATTGCTGGAATTTCTTTTAGTGATGCAACAACGCAAACAAGAAGCTTCTGATAATTTGCGTAATATCGTTTCAGCTGTAACTTCAGATTTGCAAGAAGTTGCGAAATTGCAATCGTTAATCAACCGAAAACAAGAATCAAATACGAATCTCGGAGTTCAAGTAGTTCAAGATTCCCCAAACAATTCTTCTAGTACAGGATTCAGAAAACGCACCCGTTTAATCACTAACGCTCACCAAAACGAGTATCATGCATCCGAAAACCGAGGAAATTCAAGCGCTCAAAGTTCAAGATTGATGAGGAACTTTCGGAAACTAGAATCCGCTTACTTTTCGACTAGACGAAGGGCGTTTAGACCCGTTAACAGCAACAGTAAAGAATCGGTTAGTGAAGTTTCATCAGATGATCAGTTTGCAGGTAGACGAAGTAGATGGATAAACTCGTTTTTGGATGGATTATGCAAGTATCTGTCGTTTAGTAAACTGAAAGTCAAAGCCGATTTGAAACAAGCTGACCTTTTAAGTTCTTCAAATCTCGTGTGTTCTCTGAGTTTTGATCGCGATGGAGATTTCTTTGCGACTGCTGGTGTAAATAAGAAGATTAAAGTTTTCGAATACGATTCAATCTTGAACAGAAACCGCGACATCCATTATCCTGTTGTCGAAATGGCGAGTAGGTCGAAGTTTAGTAGTATATGTTGGAACAGTTATATTAAAGGTCAGATTGCTTCGAGTAATTTTGACGGCGTAGTACAGGTACATCAACCAACTTCAAATCTTTGAAACATTTGGATTTGCGTTTTGAAAGTTTGATACTAAATAATCAGAAGAGTAAAATGCCATTTACGTCCCTGAGGTTTGGCCAGTTTTGCGACTTTCGTCCAAAGGTTTGTTTTTCCACATATGGATCCTAAAGGTTTAAAATCTTGCCATTTTCATCCGGCTCGTTAACTCCAACCTTTTTTCTCCGTTAAGGCAGGGGTATTTTCATCTTTTTTGAATACTTGTATATGCTAAATGCTTGTACATAAAGTGAAAAAGACCAAATTTGCCCTTTCAATTAACAAAAAGGACGAAAATACCCCTGCCTTGATGGGGAAAAATGGATGGAGTTAAGTGCCGGATGAAAATGGCAAGATTTCAAACCTTTTGGGCCCAGATGCGGAAAAACAAACCTTTGGTCGAAAGTCGCAAAACTGGCCAAACCTCAGGGGCAAAAATGAGATTTTACTCTAATCCGAATAAAAAAAACATAGGTGATAAAGACCTGTGGTAGGAGATGGTGTTTGGATGCGCTTTTAATTTTTAGTTTATATATTTTATTTACTATTGAAAATTATATTTTTCAGGTATGGGATGTTACACGAAATGAAGTGTATATGGAAATGAGAGAGCACGAGAAGCGTGCATGGTCGGTGGACTTCTCATCAGCGGACCCCACATTGCTAGCAAGCGGAAGCGATGACGGTTCTGTAAAACTCTGGAATATCAATCAGGCAATTCTATTATCGGATTATCAATCAGGCAATTCTATATTGGATAAATAATGCTGTGACGATTAATATCCAGATGTATATTAACTTGTTTTTTTATAATCCTTTGCAGGGAGCAAGTGTGGGTACCATTAAGACAAAAGCGAATGTCTGTTCCGTTCAGTTCCCGTTGGATTCTGGTAACTCACTTGCGTTCGGTTCAGCTGATCATCGAGTATATTATTACGATCTGAGAAATCCAAGCAGGCCCGTTTGCATGTTTGTTGGACACGAGAAAACTGTTAGTTACGTTAAGTTCATCGACTCGACGACCCTTGTATCATCGTCTACTGATAACACTTTGAAGCTTTGGGATTTGTCTGAGTGCTCGTCACTCGTTGTTGACTGTCCAGTTCAGTCCTTCACAGGTCACACAAACGTTAAGGTAAATTTCTTCTTGTTTGTCTAGATTGTCGACTGTTTACTCTTGTTTTCAACGCTTGTTTTATAATTTTCCGCAGAACTTTGTCGGTTTATCTGTATCCGACGGTTACATTGCCACCGGCTCAGAAACAAACGAGGTACTAGAAAAAACATATGACCTGGTACATTATGTGTTTACCTTACTCGGGTTTTGGTAATTTAATATGGTTCTAAAATTGTCGCAGGTTTTCGTCTACCACAAAGCTTTCCCGATGCCTGCTTTGTCGTACAAATTCAACAGCACTGACCCGCTTTCAGGTGATGAAGTGGATGACGCTGAGCAATTTGTGTCATCGGTGTGTTGGCGGAATCAATCTTCTACTTTGGTTGCGGCAAATTCCATGGGAGATATCAAACTTTTGGAGATGGTTTAGGAGGTAAACAAGCGTAAACTTTAATAGTCATTGCGTTAAATGCGAAATTGTTTATACGGACAACTTTTTCTTCATTTTAGAAGATTTTCACAACTTGTACCGCAGATATTGTTTTAGTTGAGAAAGAAACTTGAGAATTGATATAGCTCTTGTTCTTGTATATTCATTTCATTTGTTAACAAATATAGCTATTCTACCAATGACTTATTAGAGCCCGGTCAACGCAAATTTAAGAAACAAGTCAGGTAACAAGACAAAACGGGTTGGGCTCAAAAAATTTTTAGTATTTGCACTATAACGGTTATGCATATACGGAGAGCTAAACTCTTAAGGCCCAGTGGGCTACACACCGGACTGGACTATAACATAAATTAATAAAGAGTAAAATGTCATTTTCGTCCATGGTGTTTGACCAGTTTTGCGACTTTCGTACAAAGGTTTGTTTTTCCGCATCTGGATTCAAAAGATTTCAAATCTTGTCATTTTCATCTGGCTCGTTAACTCCATCCATTTTTCTCCGTTAAGTCAAGGGGATTTCCGTCTTTTTTGTTAACTTGAAGGGCAATTCCGTCTTTTTCACTTTATGTAAAAAGACAGAAATAACCTTGACTTAACGGAGAACAATGGATGGAGTTAACGAGCCGGATGAAAATGGCAAGATTTCAAACGTTTTGGATCCAGATGCCAAAAACAAACATTTGGACGAAAATCACAAATAAATGACATATTAACTGGAGAAAAACAGGTACATAATCATTTATATATAATGTAAATTCAGATAATACAAAAATGCTACAACATACTATCCGATAATACTACGCTAAACCCTTAGGCGCAAACGTATAACATAAACAAACAAATGACATATGATCTAACATGAGAACAACAGGTACAGAATGGTTTTTGTTTATGTAATATATATTCAGATAATACAAAAAAATGCTATAACATAAGACCAAAACTAACTTCTGGTCTCTCTCAAATACTCCCATCTCAAAAATAAAGAATATCACCTATCGACACTGATTTCCGTTTTTAGCTGATTGAATTAACTTGTTAACAAGTCTTCTAACCCGTTTAGCTCCCGGTCCGGGTTTAACCCGTATCGGGTTCCCAACCTTGGAACAAGACGGGCTACCTTTGCACCATCCGCCAGGTGTAAAGCTCCCATTGGGTCGGTGCAGAAACTGACTATCGATTCTATCCAAAACTGCAGTATCTTGGTCAAACTTACGGGCAAATGCTGCCCCGCTTTTTATCATTTTAGCGGTGTCGTTAATGTCGAGGACGTGTGGATGCTGCTTTGGTGGGTTGTCCCATGAAATGAAGTGCATATCGTGGTTGACCACGGTTGGAATGAATTCCGGAACGTTGCATATGACGGTTTGAAAGTAACCTTCGGGTGAAGAGACAAAGTTTGTGTAGTACATTAGTAGAGTTCGTGGTAGATTATCCCAACCCCATATGCAATATTCTACAAACGATCGCGATAAAACCATCCAAGCCGATCCTGCAAAATAATGAAATGTGAATATACTGAAAGATTTATATAAGAATGCATAGAATTAAAGATTGGGGCAAAAGTTAAAACTTACCTGTAAACAATTTAAATGCTGTTGGCAGAGGTCTGTTTGGCTGCACCCAAAAGATATCGGACTTTGTATTCTCGTATAGTCCAGGGTCAATCATTAACGGCATCGCTCTTTGATCCCTGCATATACAAGTAGATTAGATCCCAGTATGTAGCGAAACAGGCGGATTGGATGATGGGTCAAAATGGGTCACACTTCGATGGGTCAAAACGGGTTTGTTGGGATTTGGGTTGACCCACGAACATTTTTGTCTTCTTTAAGTTTTACAAATTATTAGTATATCAAATATAGTTATATAACTATTATAACGGTATATATTGATTTTTTAGTAAAATAATTTCGAAAATAGAGCCCAAACCGACCCATTTTCACATAAACGGGTTGCAATTGCCACCCAGCCCACCCCTGTACTGACTGCAAGTGAGGGAGCTTACTCCTTCCATCCGAGTTGACTTGTGTGCTCAACGAAATTCCAGTCTCGATTCAGATTACGAAATGTTGAAAGAAGATCTGAAAATAAATTCAAGAAATCAATCAGTTTTGTTCAAGTAGGTGATTTGATATCATTTGTGAAATATGGACTTTTTGAACCATTGTAGTTGACTTTTTGTTGCAAATGGACCATTGTTCTAGCAAAAATGACAAAAAGAACACTATGCTTTGCTAGAATGAGCAAGTTTTAAACAAATTTGTCATGTATGATGGCTTCTTTTGCATTTTCAATTTTTCATTACCATCATATGTTTGCTCAATTCTTACAAGTATAGTCTTTGCATTCTTGTACAAATAATGTGTAGTTTGTAACAATAAGTACGACGAGCGGAAAATCAATGACTACCATCTATACAAAAATTCAAGGAAAACGGACCAAAAACACTTCCGTAAAAAAATATATTTTTTTTTCGTAAATCAATTACCAAAGTTATATATCGCAATATAAATCAATTATGTAAGTAACTCGTGTATCATGAGTAGCAGAAAACTAACCATCTTGAGTCACTAGAGGATAATCAGATGCACTAAGGTTTATAAACCAATCCCAATCTTTATATTTCTTCAAAAGAATAGCACACGCGTGAAGAGTGTTCGACACCATTGTGGGACCTCGATAAGTCACCATATTCGCTTTTGTGATCATATAAACATTCCCAACTTCAGCAAACATGGGATCTTTTTCAACTCGTGACGCAAGCTCCATCCGTTCCTCAGGTTCCGATTCAAGATCAAGATGAACAACATAATAATTCCACGGATGATATAACGCTCTAAGTGTCCTCCAAAGCTTATTCAAGTCCCCCTTTGATCCGGAAATTAAATACGCAAAACGAGGAATGGATGGATGCGATTCGGAAGTTGGATATATGATTTTCTCTTCGGCGAAATGTGGAACGGATTGATTTGACACGACACGAGAGTTGAATAATGGGAAATATGAATTGAATTTGTACAAAGGAGGAAGGAGACCCATGTTGAAACAAGTTGCTAACAGGAATAAACATATGATTGAGGTTATAGCAAGAGGGAATGCCCATCTTTTTTCTGTATGAAAAGATTTAATATCTTTTAATTTTATCATGATCTAACTACCCCCTTTTCAAAACCTTGGTTAGATTACGATTCAAGACCGCGTAATTCTCACAAGATCTTCATATATTGATCGCGGTAGACCGATTGCAGATTGCAGCCTGTTAAATGAAAAAAAAAATTCAAGAAAATCAGTTCAAATTTCATGAGTAATTTCAACTGAAATGAAAGTATGAAACAAGCTATAATCATTCATCCAGGGTATGTACCTTCATATTCTAAAATCAAGATTATCTTTTTTAAATATATAACTTAATTAAAAATCAAAACTTGCTATCATAGTCCTAAAGAGCAGAAACCATATGAGATCAGACCAAAAAAAATTCCCCAAAATTAAGGTGATTCACATATAAATATTAATCAAACTCAAATACAACAAAACTAGTAAAAGATTAACAAACAGATCCAAAACTGAATTAAATAAATTAAATTAAATTAAATTAAATTAAATTAAATCTAATCACACATTCACACCCATGTAAGCAAATGTCTATATTCATAACTGATTTGTATTAATTTAAAATTAAAAAAAAAAAAACAAATCGCATCTTATAAATCAGGGATGAAGAACAACAACACCCAGAAACAAATGCATCAGATTTTAACATCTGTCAACAAAATCAAAACAAATTAACAAGAATCATGACATACCCATTTCAAACAAATGAAAACCCAGAAAAATAAAAATAAAAATAAAAATTTCAAACCTTGTTGGAATCTGTTGGTAGAGTGCAAGCATCCACGTTGAAAGGAATATAGAGAAAAGTAATAACAGTGGGGAGGGAGAAGAACAAAGTGTTATATCGATTTGATTTGTATAATAATTTATTTTCTTTGAATCTTTATGTGTTACTGTTTTGTTTTGTTGGGAAGATTAGTTTTTTGATTATAAATAAATGGACACGGGAGCATTAAATTAGACGGCTGTTTTGTTGCAATAATTCAATACTTTTATATCTACTAAACCAAATTATTTTAAAATTCTTTTTTTTAGGTAGATATATCTACTAAACCAAATTATTTTAAAATTCTTTTTTTAGGTAGATCAAGATATATTATTTATTTGAAACTAGCAGGATTCTCCTGTGTGTTGTGACGGTAATTCAGTTAGTATTGATTCGATTTATTTTAGTGTCTATACAATACCGACACTCGATATAGCAACTGAAAGATAAACACAAAAAATAAAGTTAATAACTCTGATGGTATTGATATCGGTAATGGTGTTGTTCGAACAAAATCGGCGCAATACTAAAGATGGACAAATGGTACTCGGTACCAATACCAAACCATACTGTACTGGCCTACTGGGCCATTTTTTGTACCAATTTGGTACTTTTTTTTTGTTTTTTTTTTTTGGGATTGGCACTTTCGGCTAGACACTAGTGTTTTGGATTGATTTACCTTTGAATACCATACTGTACCAAACATTTTCAGTACGGTATCCATTTTTTGTGATATATAGGATCGGTACTTTCAGTACCAGTACGATACTGAGCTTATCTCGAGCCAATCCCTACATGATACCGATATTGTTTAGACGATATTAGCTTGGTCTATTTTTTATTTTTATTTTTTTGAACGGCTAATTTTCCCCTTAAATACTTACACATTCCAATGATTGAACATTGGTCTCCTCACAAGAGATAATTAATGAAGCAGACGGTTGACCTAATTAAGTTACAAAAAATAATGATATAGACACTTTTGTGAGTTAATAAATTCTTTCATAAACTTTGATGTCGTTACACTCGTGAAAAGATATTGTATGTATATTGATAGTTTTAAATGTTATCATCATTATTTATAAACGTAGGTTAGTATTATTAAAATTAAATGTTGGGACTCTATGATATGAAAAGATGTCTTCAATTTAACAAACACTCAAACTACCTTTTTATTAATGTCAAAATAGACGGATCAAATGGATTAGAATAAAATCACTTTTATATTGTATGACAAAAAATCTACTTTAATTTTCCGGCAAAATTTGTGCTCAGGACTACTTGAAGAATGTAATACTGTGGGGGTATGGGGCGTGGGTTGGTTAAAAACGTCTAAGCCATCACCCCGGGTGGGCTTGGGTTTGGGCGTGGCCTAAGGGGCGGGAGTATAAAGCCGGGCGTGGGGCGGGGCTACGAGACTGACTTGGCGGGATGTGATTGGCCAACAAAACTAGCTGTTTGGGCTTTTTTTTTTTTTTAAAAAAAACTTTTTTTCCTTTATAAATACCATACCATATTTAATATTTTTCTCACACAATATCAAACACATAAAACACAATCTTGCCATGAGTTCTTCAATTTCAAGTGAATCGTCATCATCATCTGACGATGGTGCGGAAATATTTCTACAAACGACCGCGACGGTGGTGAAAGCTATCGTGGAAGACGATGAGAAAGAGACTCCGCAACCTAAACAGAGGAGGTACATCGCTCGTGAACGGCACACCGCTAACAATTTGTTGGTAAGCGATTACTTCTCTGCGGAACCTAAGTATGATGAAAAAATATTTAGGCGTCGTTTTCGTATGAGTAGAAACTTATTGATATCTAGAGATCTTTAGGAGAAGTATGTTTATTTCCAACAAAAACCGGATGTAACCGGGCAATTAGGATTTAGTACGTGGCAAAAGGTCACGGCCGCACTTAGACAGTTAGCGTACGACAATAGTTCGGACATTATGGATGACTATTTAAAAATGTCTGCACGTGTAGCTAGAGAAAGTCTTCACAACTTTTGTTCGTGTATTTTTAGAACTTTATAGGAAAAGATATTTGAGGAAGCCCTCGTTCAGTGACATGAAACAAATATTGGAACATCACGCCGATTATCATGGGCTACCCTGGATGCTAGGTAGTTTAGATTGTATGAAATGGCATTGGGAACTTTGTCCAACCGCATGGCAAGGCGCTCACACGAGTGGATGGGTACTACCTACTTGATGGGATTTACCCAGAGTGGGGGGTTTTCGTAAAATCGTTCACAAGACACGGTACCATAGATCCAAAGAGATTAAAGTTTAACAGGGTCCAAATGGCTGCACGTAAAGACGTTGAGCGAGCATCCGGTGATTTGAAGAAAAGGTGACGAATATTGGCAATGCCTTGTCGACTATGGGACAAGGATCAGATTGGAAACGTGATTTACGCATGTATCATTCTTCACAACATGATTTTGGAGGATGAAGGTAGAGCGGTCGTCACCTACTATGATGATGATGACCCCCAACCAGGTAACGTAACAGTTACAGACGAAGATAAAGCGTCAAATGAATTTTTGATCAAGTCAAGGGATATACATCACAACCTTCGATCTGATTTGGTGGATCATGTTTCAACGATTCTTGGGCTCGAAACCGACGAAGACAACGAAGAATGATTGTTTTTATTTTTGATAATTATTATGTATGTTTATGTAGTTTTTAATGGTTATAAATAAATATATATATATATATATATATATATATATTAAAAAAAATAATTGATGTGGCTTGGCCACGCCAGCCCAGCCACGCCCACCATACCCCTACAACTTGGGTTTGCATATTGAGTGACCCCTAATTCACGTGTCAACCCATGCCCCAAACCCCCGCCCCACCATACCCCACGGTCTAAGGACCTTCTCAAATTTTAGTTTTATTTATATAATTTATTTTTAAGATTGTAACTACAATATCATATAAATGCATTTCAAGAATGTTAGGAAAATTTCAATTTTTCTTTCATAACATAAATACAGACAATCCCTTTTATATTGTGAGAAGTAGTACAACATTGTTTGTGCAAACATATTCCCTTAAAATAAAAAACTATACGATACATTAAAAAATAGATTACAAACCAAAATATCTTGGAGCATAATTGGTTTGACTTAGGACATACAATTCCATGAAAAGAAATTTCACAGTTATTTGCGATTGTCTCTCAAGGTGTAAAAATCAAAGTAGTAGTTGTATTGAAGAAAATGAACTCCCTAGTATGAAATAGCATCATTTGTTTTTTTGCGTGGTCTTTTGTGGAATAAAACAAGATAGGGGTGGGTTTCATCATGAAAATAGAAACAACGGTAAGTTACACTTTTCGTCCTTTATATTTGTACCAGATTGCAATTGATGCTCCTTAACTTTAATAATTATAGTTACAGTTTTTTTTTTTCTTTTGAAAAAACCTATTACATCATAAGTCCTTTAGCACTAATCAGATTAAAATTTTCAGTTAAATATTACATGTGCCTTACACATGAGGGTAGATTAGTAATTTTACATACATACATACATACATACATACATACATACATACATACATACATACATACATACATACATACATAGAAGCGGGATCAGGAGAAAACGCTCAAAAGTGTGAGAACGGTGAGAACGCTTCCTGGCCCAACACGTGTCCCGCCACTTAAAAAAGGGCGGAGGGGTTTTTTTGTCCTTTCATCTTCTGCTTTTCCAGTTCCGCTTTTCCCAATATTGTTGGTTTTTAAGATTTTTGGAGTTAACCAAATTCAATATTTAATGGTGTTTAATGGTTTCATTGTATTAACATTTTGGCGTTTATGGGGTTTATGACGTTTATTCAAATCGTATGCCATTATCTATTTGAATGCGGTTTTCCAAGGCGTTTTAAACAAGATGACCCATTGTTCTATTATTTTTTTATAAATATTTTGGCGTTTGTGTTATCTTGGCTTTTTACTATTGTTATATTATATTTCAACCACAGAAAAAAAATACAAGCGAAGAAAATAAATTAAAAATCCTAATCGGATCTCTCTTCCCAATCTTCACTGTCATCAGTCTCTCTTTTCTTTAATAGTACTAGAACTGTCACCAAATATATGACGTTTTATGTAAAACTTAACAAACCCATCGGTTTGATTTTTTTGCCTGCTCGTCTGTTGATCTGGCTTTTTTTTGTGAATGTTTGGGGACATAGATCTATGTCGTGTGAGTGGGTTTTTCGCTTTTTCTTTATCTTGATCTTCATCTTTATAATCAACCCACTCTTCATTGTCATTGATCTCTTCTCGTCATCCAAACTTTCTTCAAGAACAAAAAATACAAAATGCCATATGACTGGCATCAGTATATTTTTCTTGAATTTTTGTCCATCTCATGCAGCAAGATCTTTCTGAGTTACTCCCTTCTGATAATAATTTATTCAATGAAACTTCACAAAGAGCAATTACGAATATCCAAGAAAACATATTAGCCATCTTTGATTTTTTTTTTTGGCGTTTTTCAGTGAGTGGTATTTAGTAGAATTGGCGTTTGTTTTTTTTTTGTTTGATCAAATGGAAGTTGCTGAGACGTATCATTTTATTGGATGTCTTTTTGGCGCCTAAGTTAGCGGTGCATTATTATAATAAAATATTCGTCTTTTCAGTTACCGTTTGTAATTATTGTTTTTGATAAGCTTTATCTCTGAAGTCTGTAACGCGTCCCATCTTTCAAGTTTGGCGTTTTGGATTCTAATATAATAAATTTTCCCTATCTTCAGTATTACTGATTTTTATTTTTTGTTTGTAGTTACATTTTCAAGTTTGCTTTTTTTTATTTTATTTTTTATTTTTTTTGGTTTTTTATAATACTTTTCCAAAGTAATTTTATTATAGTTTGAGAGTTTTTGGTGGCGTTTAACGGGATGATATCGTTTAAACAAGCATTTTGGCTGTTTTGATGTTTTTATTAAATATGACGTTTTTATTATATAACAATCAACTGAAAAGGAAAAAAAAATACATAAACAATTAATCTTTCAAATCTTCACTGTCACCAGTCTCTTTCTTCTTTTTTGAATCATGTTAACTGGCAGGTTCGACTTTCGTATGATTCATTTTGTTTTTTTTTGTTTTTCAAGTAGTTTTATGTGTCGCTGTTTGGAAGCACACAGTCTGACATCAGCATCTTTTTCTTGAATATTTATCCATCTCATGCAGCAAAATGTTATTGAGTTTAGACCCTTTCAGCCAACAATCTTGAATTTCACAATGAACGATGTTTGATTTTTTAACTTTTTTGGCGTTTTACCGAAATAAGAGCACCTTAAATCTCAAAATTTGATCATGCTAAAATCAATAATGTTTTGCTGTATGAGATGGACAACATTATAAATCCTTTGTTAAGAAAGATAACTGACAATGTTATCCACCCCATACAGCTAAACTTTATTGACAACAAAGCTCAATAATGTTTTTGTATGTTTTGGCGTTATAAATTGAATGGAAGTTGAGGATTAGTCAATAACATTTTACTCAATGAAATGGACAACATACTCACTTAAGGATTTTGTCCATTTCATTGAGCGAAATCTTTACTGACAACCAAACTGAATTTCAAAAAAATGTTTTGGGTTAGAAGGTAATTGATGTTTAGGTTTTTTTGGCGTTTCTAAGGCGAATGGGATATATGAAATATGGCGTTTGGGTTTTTGTGTGTGTTTTTAATTGAAGGTCTGAGATGTTGTATATATAGGATTTTTTGGCGGTTTTTTTAGGCGGGATTTTACTCTAATTAAGTTTGGCGTTTTATATATAATGGCGTTTTTACTGGGAATGGTGTGTGATTTTTGTTTTTGGCGTTTTATTTCATGAGATGGCGTTTTGTGTGGAGAAGTCAAAAGACCCTTTTACCCTTAATGAAGCGCGTCCACGTAATAAAATTGATGTTATCTACGAAAACGCCATCGCGCCAGTCTAGTCCATAGATTGTTTTGATCGGACGATCGATAAGCGTTCTCACCGTTCTCACACTTTCTACCGTTTTCTCTAAATCCCGACCCTATATATATATATAGGGTGGGGTTCTAGAGTGAACATTAGTGTATTTGTGAACTGAGTGAACAAATCTTGGCCATTGATTTACACGCGTGGATGGCTAGGATTTCATCATCAAATCATAAAATACACTAGTGTATTTCATCATCAAATCCTGGCCATTGATCTACACACATGTATGGCTAGGATTAGTTCGCTCAGTTCGCAAACTACGCTAGTGTTCACTCTTGAACCTAATCATATATATATATAAACGGGATCAGGAGAAAACGCTCAAAAGTGTGAGAACGCATCCTGGCCCAACACGTGTCACGCGGCATAGAGAAGGGCGGAGGGGCTTTTTTGTCCTTTCATATTTCTTTTTTTAAACGCGTGTCACATCCCGTTTCCATTTTTTTTGGCGTTTAATAAATACGCGGCGTTTTATTGTTTATAGATCAGGATCATAGTGAACATTTTGGCGTTTTAAGTATGTTTTGGCGTTTTTATTGTTTTTAAATCAGGATGCATGCCTATGATGTAAAAACATCAGTAATTTTCTTGATGTTTATTATATCAAGTAGTATACAGGTCTATAATGTGACAGACAATTATGGCGTTTTGAAAAGATAAATAAATTCAGTTTTCCATGTAGTGGCTTTTAATATAATAAATGTTTGGCAATAATGTTACCGTCTCTTCATTTTACTGTTTAGCAATTACTGTTTCGTTCAATTTTCATCTGTGAATTAGTGTTGATTTTTAAGTAATACCTTGTTTGGCGTTTTTGGCGTTTTATAGCAACATCGTGCTTTGCTAGCATCCGTTCTCCCAGTTTTCACACTATCAGGCGTTTTGGTGTTTTTGGCGTTTTATATTAATTTTTTTTAGTAGATAATTAGATAATAAAATCAGAGAATTAGATAACAAACAATAGAAATTGAAAAAATAAAATAAAAATTATAATCTAATTTCTCTTCCAAATCTTCACTGTCATCAGCCTCTTCTACTTTAACCTTTTTGGCGTTTTGAACATGCTTTGAATACCTTATGTAGATCCTTATTTTCCTACATAACGACTGTCTTCATTGAGGGGTAAAAGTGTTTTTTACTTCGTTTTTTCATGAATATTTGTCCATCTCATTCAGCAAAAGCTTATCGAGATACCCACCTCAGAGTAGAATCCATTCAGTGAAACTTCATTCAGAAGAATACTCAATATAGAAGAAATGAGGTTCCGCATCTGTGGCTTTTTTAAGTATCTTTTTTGGCGTTTTAAAGTGAATGGTTTCTTGGAAAGATGGCGTTTATTTTTGGTGGTGTGATCAGTTGATTGTGCAGAGACGTCTCTCTTATAGGATGTTTTTGGCGCGTAGTTTAGGCGGGATTTTTATTTATAATAAATGATATTAATAAAGTAGCCGTCTTTTCAGTTACTGTGTGTATTTTTTACTGTTTTTATTCAGCTTTTTATGAGTTTTTATGGTCATAGACATTCCATCTTCCAAGTTTGGCGTTTTTTTAATCGCTTTAAGTAGTTTTTGGCGTTTTTTCCATTTTTAGCTTTTAATATTACTTTTCCAAATTACTTTTATTATATGTTGGGAGTTTTTTGCTTTTTACTGCATTATGGCGTTTTACTGCATTATGGCTTTTCCTAATCTTTATGACTTTTTTGGCTCTTTATTAAACTTTTTTTATTCTTAGTCGAAAAATACATAACAAACAACAGAAAAGGAAAAATTAAAAAACTGAAAATAGAAACAATTCATCTTCCAAATCTTCACTGTCATCAGTCTCTTTCTTCTTTGAAACATGTTCACTGGTGGTTTGGCTTTGTCATGCTTATGTTTTTGTGGCCGTTTGGAAAGACAATATGACATGAGTTTTTTGTTTGAATATGTATCTTCAAACCACTCATCAGTGTCATTCGTCTATTCATGCCATTATATTATTCATCAATAACAAAACACAAAAACTGACATAAGTCTGACACCAGTATCTTTTTCTTGAAGTTTTGTCCATCTCATTCAGCAAAATGTTATTTAAGTCACAGCACCTCAGGAAAGAATGCATTCTCCGAAACTTCACGTAGAACAATATTGTATATACAAGAAACGATTTTTGGCATTTTTTGCGTTTTTTTGAGGAAATAGTGTATCTGAAAGAAACGTCCATTTTTTGGAAATTTTTGATATTTGAGAGATTTGGCGTTTTCTAAGATGATTGGTATATAGTAAAATATGGCGTTTTTTGAGTAGGTGTCTTTGATGTTTTGGAATTTTTGGCGTTGTAAGATGAATATTTATATAGTAGAAAATATGGCGTTTTCAGGTTGGGGGAGGTGTGTTCTTATGTATGAGAATGTTTTGTTTATATAGGGATGCGTTTTGGCTAGTAATGGCGTTTTATTCATTACTTTGGCGTTTTGGTATAGAAGTGTAAAGACCTTTTTACCCTTAATGAAAGCGCGTCCACTCAATAGACTTCGTGTTATTTACGAAAACGCCACCGCGCCAATCTAGTCCATAGATTGTTTTGATCGGACGTTTCATAAGTGTTCTCACCGTTCTCACACTTTTCACCATTTTCTCTAAATCCTGACCCTATATATATATATATATATATATATATATATATATATATATATATGGGATGGATCATGAGAAAACTAGTTTAAATGAGAAAACCAAAAAACCAACCAAAAAAGCCTAAAAAAAACCTAAAAACATACCAAATTTTTTTTTTACAATTTTTTTTATAGAAAAATCGCTACTTTTTATGTATGGAAAAAAAATTTCAAAAAAAAAAAAAAAAGTTTTTTTGGTTGTACTGCACATGTGCACTAATACATAAAGCTTAAACCACTTAACCCACCGACACCCCCCAAAAACCTAAACCCCCCACCCCCACCCCCCAAAAACCTAAATTCACCCTCCCACCAAAAGCCTAACTGTAACACATCAAAAATCCACGTCCTATAATGTGTTGACACATGTCATAAGTTTAAACGTGTGAAATAATGTTCTAGAAGGACTAAAGTTGACAAACATGGAAAGTATGTGAATATAAGGGTCCAATATGTCAACAATGGATAAATATACTTTAAAATAACCCTACATGATGCTTATACCCTTAAACGAATAAATCATGGATCATACGGAGCTAATTGTGAAAGAAAGTGAGATATTACAAACTACAGGGGTTAAATGTGTCAACATGTTTAAGGTATACCTCTGAGTGACCTTTTAGCAAACCCGAAGCTTTATAACGATTAATTATGCTCACTAGAATACATGATAAAAATTTCACCAAGTTTCGTTATCGTATGAGAAAGTTATGATAAAATTCGTATGCGAGGAGTTAAAAGCGTCAAAGATGAAGTTTATGACTTTTCGGGTGATAACAAAGTTAACCAAGGACTTAACAAAGTGGGTATAAGTCTTGAAGCCCTTATAAGTCAATTTAGAGGGCTCATAATGCAAGAAATAATGTCGAAACAACTTTATTTGGACCAAGGACCAAACTGTAAAAATCTGAAAATTTGATTTTGATCAGAAGAGGCATCGCGCGACGCGAGGGACCCTAGGGGGTCTACACGTGGCGCGAGGGGCCCTCTGATCCGAAATCTTTGCTAGGTGTCTGCCATTTCCATTTTAACCGACTTAGGAAGATATTTTCCACTCCATGGGCGACCCCTACATGCTTTTAGACCTTAGGGGCACTTGTAAATGATCTGAGATCAATGCTAGACTTGTGTGGCATGATCATGAGCAATTAAAAGCACTATATAAAGCCCCTTTGTGTGCAAGCTTGATCATTCACTCACAACTCATCTTCTGATCATCTCTGGAGCTCAAGGGCATTCTCTAAGCATCCCTGGTCGTGCATTAGACTTTGGTAAGTACCCTTGACCTTCCTTAATCGAGTTTTGCTTAGTTATTAGCTTAAAAGTCAAACCATCATAATTAACATTTGACTTAGCGATTAATCATTAATGGTCCAGTGATTAGTCGAATTGAAAGTAGTTATAAGTTGGTAATTATGAGGGCATTAAACCCTTAAAAGGGCACCCTCTGATTCCCACTCTAACTAGGACTTTTGTCGGGTCAAAGTTGTTTGTAAAAAGTCAACAGAAACTTAATTTGCGAATTAACGAATAATTAACAATGTAGAAGGCGTGCAACCTATTTTATCACTCATATAACTTGTTAATTATTATAAGAACTGGTCTAAGCTTGTTTGATCCGACAATTTTCTGTTTAGGCTCGGTTCGGAACCGAAAGTCGCAAAACTTTGACTTTTGCTTTGACTTCAGTTCTGACCCGATTTAGATGGGTTTAGAAATGCCTTAGAGCTTCCTTAGGACTAGGTTACATGTGGGTGTAACCCTCTGTGGTTGGTTCATTAGTTACCCCATTCGTTTACATATTTCCGTTAATTGCCTAATGTTGACCAATATGCCCTTTTGACCATAAAACGAGAATTTTGGAAATGTGAGAGGGCAATAATCTTTGCTACTGATTTATAAACATGTCCCTAAATTTTCACATCAGTTGGAGGTCTAGATTAGGAGTTATGCTCAATGACGTAATTAGAACGTTTTTAGTAATTAAACGGCGTCATTAGCATAAAGCCTATCTAAACCCAATTTTTGACACCAAACCTTTTACCCACTGATGTAATATAATGTTTTGAGATTTTTAAAGATTTTTAATTATTTTTAACCTGCTCATAACCTAAGGTTATGGCGGTTATTCGGTTAATACCAATTATACCCTTTTTGGTTATAAAATGACTTCTACATAATATTTTGACACCAAACCAATTGCTACTGATTTTATATAATAAATAAAGTATTTTGAACTTATTAACCTAATCAGAAAACTCAGATTTCCTGTATAACCCGAAAATCGCTTAAAATGCCTTTTTAAGCGTATTAAACACATAGTTTATGTTTAAAACCCTTTTTGTCATATAAGACTTATCACAACTGATATGACCTATTAAAATAAGTTATTTTACTGATGTATTCAGACCCGAATCTCAGAAAGATAAATAATCTCTTTTATAATCTTTAAAATGACCAAAATACCCCTACGGGGCTTAAATTGAGATTAAACTCGTTTTGGGCATAATGGAAGATATCCTACTGATATCACAACCTATTTAAGGCATGTTAACCTAGGAAACCTGTAAATGACTCTCATGGTTACCCGTTACGCTTATTGCGCGTTCGGTTCGGTTTATGTAACTAGTTTGCATAAACTAGCCGAAACGGGTCAAATCTTATCGTTTTTATCTCAAAATCCAGAATGTGTTTAGATTTCCCATATAATGCAGGTCTTCAAACTTGTCGGGTCTAAATCACATTCTATTCCGGTCTTCGCTTAATCGTGCGTTTGAACCGTATCTTTCTTTAAAACTAACCGGTCTAAGTTTAGGCTTAATTAAAGACCCGTTAGGATTCTAATAGGTTATTATAAACCTTCGTTCCAGAATAGGAGCCCAGTAAAAGCTATCTGTACTTGCTGATTTGATACGGCTGGGATTGAATATTATATTTAGCTCAGGTAAATACTTTTAACTTATTTTCCCTATACGGGCTTGGGGTATGGTATATAAAATACCGCTTGGTCGGGCATTGAATCTTTAATCGAATAGAGGTTAAATCATTGATATGCTCCGTTTTGAAATGTTTTGTTTGCTTAAAGCCTTTGTGGGGTTAATGACCATGTCCCGGATATCCTTGGCATCATTTTACGAAATGGCCACGACCTAAGCACGGGGTGTAGGCGTACACCCGTCAGTGCCAAAATAAATAATGTGGTGTGTCTATTGATCTTTAACCCGGTCTACGGATCGGGCTACTGAACGCATAAGGAACATGTAATTCTTTTACAAGATTATATTCAAATAATTATCCCAAGTTATAAAGAGTTTGTGCCACGTGCATTCAAATCAATTTTATTAAACATTTTTTTCAAAATGAGTCAGTTAATTGTATTTACCAGTGTAAACTGACGTATTTTCCCAAAAAGGTTAAGTGCAGGTACTACGCGAACTAGGTTGGCTTTCTCCTAGCGTCCACAATAAGTCTCGCAAGCTTGGAAGTTAAAACTGTTGAACAATATTTCCTATTTATTTTTGATCCACCTGTGGATTACTTTCAACTGTTGTGATACTTGATATTACAATTTATTAAAGTTGAAATATATCTATCTTTTGCTTCCGTTGTGCATATTAAATATTGTGTTGTTTGTCTGTAATGTTACCAACCACGTCACAATACTCCTCACCGGGCCCACCGGTAATACGTGGAAATATCAGGGTGTGACACTAACCCCCCACCCCCCAAAAGCCTAAACCCCCCACCCCCACCCTCCCGAAAACCTAAAACTAAACCCTAAACATAAACCCGAAAAAAACCTAAACCCCCACCCCCCAAAAACCTAAACCCCCTCCCCCCCCCCACACCCAAAAACCTAATCCTAATCCTAAACCTCCAAAAAAACTAACCCTAAAAGCTAAACTAAACTCAAAAAGCTAATTTTAAGCATGTAATGCAATTGTAGTACATGTTATATTGCACATGTGCACTACTATAATAATAGTATTGAAAACAAGACGACACCATAAATCTTTTTTATGTCATAAAAAATATGCTCGAATATACTTGAATGAAAGATACAAAAATTTGTGATCTTATGGTGCCATTTTTGTTTTAAAATGATAACGTATGGAGAAATGAGAAATGTTTGAAAAATTATATGTTTTTTTTTCAATTTTACCCCTCCTTCATTAAAAGTCTCCCCCTCCTTTATTAAAAGTCTTCCCCCTCATTTTTAGTGGTTTTTAGTTAGTTTTCTAGTTTTCTCATGATCCTCTCCCTATATATATATATATATATATATATATATATATATATATATATATATATATATATGGGACCGCTAAAATGAAAACCACATTCAGTTGTAAGAACCGAGAGAACCACTTTCTGGCCATTAGATCTTCAAGATCAAAGGATGAGATTAAAAGTAACTAAAAATAATATTAAATGTTTTTTGTCTTATTATGTCTTTAATATTTTAATCCAAAAGGTTAATGACTCTATTTTGTCTTTTTTTCTTTATTGTTTTTTATTAGTTTTTGTATTATTATATTACTTTTTATTTTTTAAACATAATTTTTTTTATTAAAAGTATTTTCAAATTCAGATTTTTTTAAAAAGATTTTTTATACTTTTTACAATTTAAGTTTTACGTTAAACTTTTTACGTTTTTTTAACGCGCCTTTTTTTCGCCCGACATTTTCAAGCGTCGTTTTTCTAACGCGCCATTTTTTAACGCGCCGTTTTTTACACGCCGTTTTTTACGCGCCGTTTTTTCAAGCGTCGTTTTTTAACGTGCCGTTTTTTACACGTTTTTTTAACACGCCGATTTTTACACTTTTTACGTTTTATGTTTTACGTTAAACTTTTTACGTTTCACGTAAAACTTTTTACGTTTTACGTTTTACTTAAAACTTTTTACGTTTTACGTGAAACTTTTTACGTTTTTTACGTTTTATGTTAAAAGTTTACGGTTTAACTTTTTTTTTTTACAAAAACTTCTTTACGAAAAAACGAACGCACCCAGAAATCGCAAACTCGGGAGATGTCTCAGATATATCGTTATCATCATCGACTATGGGGGAAAAATAAAAAACCAACAACATCAAAACAAAGTCTATCTCGAAAAAAAAACGGGGTTTTTTGGCTCAGATTAACTGATAATCAAAAGGCTGCAAAAGTGGGGTTGCAGGTTCAAAAAACCTACCCTCCGCCGTCCTTGCCGCGCCATCGTCATCAAAATCGACGTTTTTTTCATCATCGCCGCCCCCATCCAACATATCAATCCCACAAAAGCCCACTAATCAAAATCACCAGAAAAACAAGAACACAGGCCACATAGTCCACATATCAAACCCACATAGTCCATAGAGTTCATCAGACAAAAAAATCAAAGAAACACAACCAAAACAAAATTGAAAACCCACCTTCACTGACCCAACTCAAACCATCATCGAGCACCCACCACCTCCGACATCGAGCACCCACCACCTGCCATCAAGCACCCACCACCTTCGACATCGGCACTCCACCACCGTCATCGAGCACCCACCACCTCCGACATCGACACTCCACCACCGCCGGAGATAACAACACAGGTCATCAACGTCAAACCACCACCGGAGATAACAACACAGGTCCCATCGTTCACCGTCAAACCACCACCATCTAACCCTAAACTCCAAATCGGAGCTCACTACCCCACTCACGGTGGCCGGCTACCACAGTCGTCTCCGGCTCATCCCTGTGGGTCGCCGGTTCGAAAACGGGAGGGCGAGTGAAAGGGGTGCGGCTGGGATGTTTCAACGGTGTTAGGGTGTCGGCTATGTTGAGAGAGAGATGGTCAAGATTTTGATTTCATGTGTCTGTGTGTTTTTTGTATAGATTGATAGAGAAGAGTGGCCTGTTATTATGTGGGTGTTTAGGAAGAAGATGAATCTACAGGTTTTTGAAGAAGAGAGAGGAGAGAGAAATGACAAAGGAGACAAAAGAAGAGAGAGAGATAAGTAGATATAAATGAAGAGAGAGGATGAGTTTGACATTTGGGGTAAAAGACCAAACTACCCCTTTTTCTGATTGGTTGAGAGTGGTTCTCGTGGTTCTTACAACTGGGAATGGTTTCTATTTTAGCGGCTCCCTATATATATATATATATATATGTATATGGGACCGCTAAAATGAAAACTAACTCCAGTTGTAAGAACCGCGAGAACCAGTTCCTAACCATTAGATCTTCAAGATCAATGGATGAGATTAAAAGTAACTAAAAATAATATTAAATACTTTTTGTCTTATTATGTCTTTAATATTTTAATCTAAAAGGTAATTTAGTAAAATGACTCTATTTTGTCTTTTTTACTTTATTGTTTTTTATTAGTTTTTTGTTAGTTTTCATTTTAGCGGTCCCATATACACACACATATATATATATATATATGTATATGGGACCGCTAAAATGAAAACTAACTCCAGTTGTAAGAACCGCGAGAACCAGTTCCTAACCATTATATCTTCAAGATCAATGGATGAGATTAAAAGTAACCAAAAATAATATTAAATATTTTTTGTCTTATTATGTCTTTAATATTTTAATCTAAAAGGTAATTTAGTAAAATGACTCTATTTTGTCTTTTTTACTTTATTGTTTTTTATTAGTTTTTTGTATTATTATATTAGTTTAATTTTTTAAACATAATTTTTTTATTAAAAGAATTTTTAAATTCAGATTTTTTAACAAGACAAATTTTTTTGCTCGCCGATTTTGCATGCCGGACTTTTTCAAGCGTCGTTTTTTTTACGCGCCGTTTTTACGCCGAGCTTTTTCAAGCGTCGTTTTTTTAACGCGTCGTTTTTTACGCGCCGTTTTTTCAAGCGTTGTTTTTTTAACGCGCCGTTTTTTACACGTTTTTTTAACGCGCCATTTTTTACACTTTTTACGTTTTACGTTAACATATTTATACTTTTTACGTTAAACTTTTTACGTTTTACGTTAAACTTTTTACGTTCTACGTTTTACGTTAAAATTTTTACTTTTTACGTTTTACGTTTTACGTAAAACTTTTTACGTTAAAAAGTTTACGGTTTACGTTAAAAAGTTGACGGTTTAACTTTTTTTTTTTACAAATACTTTTTTACGCAAAAACGAACGCACCCAGAAATCACAAACTCGGGAGGTGTCCCAGATATATTGTTATCATCATCGACTAGGGGGAAAAAATAAAAAAACCAACAACATCATAACAAAGTGTATCTCGAAAAAAATTATCGGGGTTTGCCTCAGATTATCCGATAATCAAGAGGCTGCAAAAGTGGGGTTGCAGGTTCAAAAAACCTACCCTCCGCCGTCCTTGCCGCGCCATCGTCATCAAAATCTACGTTTTTTTTTTGCATCATCGCCACCTAATCGATCGTATCAAAACCCACAGATTCAAAGAACACAAATCAAAACCCCCAACATATAAAAAAACCATCAGATTCAAGCAGAAAAATCATCAAAACCCACCAAAAAATCACTAGAAAAGTCAAGAACACAGGCAACCAGAAAATCACCAGAAGAATCACTAATCAAAAATCACCAAAAAAATCAAGAACACAGGCCAAAAATAACCGCCCCAAAACCAAAACCACACTTCAATCGACCACCGGCACCACGGGGCACCACCGGCACCACGCGACACCGCTTTGCAAATAAATCGACCACCCCCTTCACCCACCCCCTCACCATCGTTCACCCCGACGCCGCTCACACAGCAACCACCGCCGCCGCTCGCGCAACAACCACCTCCAAACACCGTCGCTGCAAGATCCAAACAACACTCTCTAAATCAAGTTTTCAACCACAAAAAATAAGATGGCCAACAAACTTAGATCAATTTTCTGATGGTTTTCCTTCATAACATCTTTTGTTTTCTTTCCAAATTAAAGTCACTAGAAAAGACATCTATCTAGAAACCCTATATAGAGATAAAAGTGAGTTTTGATTACATCTCTTTGACTAACTGTGTACAAAGAACCTTCAAACCAATTACGTTTTTTTTATTCACGAAGTTACAAAATTACATGTAATATAGGATAAACCCAAAATAATCACCATCATCTTCACCTGAAATCGAGGGAGCGTCGGAGAAACGAGGGGGCCGCCGGAGAAACGAGGGGGCCGCCAGAGTGGGGGTGTGGCGGCAACTTGAACTCTGGAGAGTGGAGAGTGTGGCTCACTAGAGAAGAAGGGGGTGTGGGTGTGTCTTGTCTGCACCGAAAACAAACATCGTCGCTGGAGTCACCATCTCCGGTCAGCGGATTAGCAGAGAGAAGAGTGGGTTATGGGTTGGGAAGAAGATGAAGTACTTGCTTTTTTGAAAGAAATGAGGACAGAGAAGATGAAAGAAACAAACGAGGAGAGAGACAAAGTCTGATGGGTTTAAATGAAGAGAGAGAAGGGGAGATTTGACATTTGGGGTAAATGACCAAACTACCCTTTTGGTTGGCATAATCTGATTGGTGGAGAGTGGTTCTCACAGTTCTTACAACTGGGGGTGGTTTTTATTTTTGCGGCTCCCTATATAGATATATAGGACAAAGATCAATTAGGAACCACCTCTTATTGCGAGAACCGCGAGAACCAATGTGAACACAACCAAAAATGCCTAAAAATAGCTAAAAATCACACAATTTTTTTTAAATATTTTTTATAAAAAAATCGCTACTTTTCGAAGCAAAAAAAAAAATATAATTTTTTTTCTTTTTTTTGGTTACTAAAAGTAGCGATTTTAACATAAAAAATATTAAAAAAATTTTTTTTAGATTTTTTTAAAGATTTTATTAGGTTTTTTGGGGTTTAGTTTTTAGCATTTTAGCTTGGGGGGGGGGGGGGGTTAGGTTTTTGGGGGGTGGGGGAGGGGGGGTTTAGGTTTTTTTTGGGGGGGGGGGTGTTAGGTTTTTTGGGGGTTTTAGTTTTTAGCATTTAGCTTGGGGGGGGGGGGTTAGGTTTTTTTAGGGGGGGGGGGGGGTTTAGGTTTTTTTGGGGGGGGGGGGGGGGGTGTGGGGGTTAGGTTTTTTTAGCTATTTTAGGTTATGTTCACATTGGTTCTCGCGGTTCTCGCAATAAGGGTGGTTCTCGCATGAACCTTACCGTATATATATATAGTATGGTCAGGATTTAGAGAAAACGGTGGAAAGTGTGAGAACGGTGAGAACGCTTATGGATCGTCCGATCAAAACAATCTATGGACTAGATTGGCGCGGTGGCGTTTTCGTAAATAACACGAATTCTATTGAGTGAACGCGCTTCATTAAGGGTAAAAAGGTCTTTACACTTCTATACCAAAACGCCAAACTAATGAATAAAACGCCATTACGGGCCAAAACACACCCCTATATAAACAAAACATCCCAGACATAAAAACACACCCCCCGAACCTGAAACACCATATTTTCTACTATATACCATTCATCTTACAAACGCCAAAATCCCCAAAACATCAAACACACCTACTCATAAAACGCCATATTTTACTATATACCAATCATCTTAGAAAACGCTAAAAACACTCAAACATCAAAGATTCCAAAAAATCGACGTTTCTTTTAGATACAATATTTCCTCAGTAAAACGCCAAAAATGGCAAATATCGTTTCTTGTATATTCAATATTGTTCTACGCGAAGTTTCGGAGAATGCATTCTTCCCTTAGGTGCTGTGACTTAAATAACATTTTGCTGCATGAAATGGACAAATCATAAACAAAAAGATGCTGGTTTCAGACTTATGTCATTTTTTGTGTTTTGTTATTGATGAATATTATAATGGCATGAAAAGACGAATGACACTGATAAGTGGTTTGAAGATACACATTCAAACAAAAAACTCATGTCATTTTGTCTTTTCAAACGGCTACAAAAACACAAGCATGACAAAGCTAAACCGCCAGTGAATATGTTTCAAAGAAGAAAAAGACTGATCACAGTGAAGATTTGGAAGATGAATTGTTTCTATTTATATTTTTTAATTTTCTTTTTCTGTTGTTTGTTATGTATCTTTCAACTTAGAATAAAAAAATACATTATATTAATAAAACGCCAAAAAGTCATAATGATTGCGAAACGCCATAATGCAGTAAAACGCCAAAAAATCCCAACTATAATAAAAGTAATTTGGAGAAGTATTATAAAAAGCTAAAAATGAAAAAAAAATGCCAAAAACTACTTAAAGCAATTAAAAAACTCCAACCTTGGAAGATGGAACGTCTATGACCCTAAAACTCATAAAAAGCTGAACAAAAACAGTAAAAATACACATAGTAATTGAAAAGACGGCTACTTTATTAATATCATTTATTATAAATAAAATCCCGCCTAAACTACGCGCCAAAAACATCCTATAAGAGAGACGTCTCTGCACAATCAACTGATCACAAACCAAAAACAACGCCATGTTTCCTAGAAACCATTCACTTTAAAATGCCAAAAAAATAGTTAAAAAGCCACAGATACGGAACCTCGTTTCTTCTATATTGAGTATTGTTCTGAATGAAGTTTCACTGAATGGATTCTACTCTGAGGTGGGTATCTCTATAAGCTTTTGCTGAATGAGATGGACAAATATTCATGAAAAAGAGACTGATGACACTGATATGTCATCATGTCACTTTGTTCTTGATGGATATACTGATGGCATGAAGGGATCAATGCATTCGGGCAAGCGTTGGTCTTCAACATGTCACCAAACAAGTATATATCAAACCACAATAAAGGATGCCACAAAAAATAAGCATCTTCTAAAGACGGGCGTTATGTAGGAAAATAAGGATCAACAAAAGGTATTCAAAAACAGGTTCAAAACGCCAAAAATGTTAAAGTAGAAGAGGCTGATGACAGTGAAGATTTGGATGAGAAATTAGATTATAATTTTTAATTTTTTTTTCATTTTCTATTGTTTTGTTATCTAATTCTCTGTTGTTTATTATCTAATTCTCTACTAATAAAAAAATTGAGTATAAAACGCCAAACACTACAAACACCAAAACGCCTGATAGTGTGAAAACTGTGAGAACGGATGCTAGCAAAGCACGATGTTGCTATATAAAAACGCCAAACAAAGTATTACTGGAAAAAGAAACACTAATTGACAGATGAAATTGAACGAAACAATAATTGCAAAACAGTAAAATGAAGAGACGGTAACATTATTGACAAACATTTATTATATTAAAAGCCACTACATGGAAAATTGAATTTATTTATCTTTTCAAAACGCCATAATTGCCTGTCACATTATAGGCCAGTATCCCACATGGCACAACACTTGATGTTTTTTACATTATAGGCCTGCATCGTGATCTAAAAACAATAAAAACGCCAAACTTACTTAAAACGCCAAAATATTTACTATGATCCTGATCTAAAAACAATAAAAACGCCGCGTATTTATTAAACGCCAAAAAATGGGAAGATGATGTGACATGCGTTTAAAAAAAGAAACATGAAAGGACAAAAAAGCCCCTCCGCCCTTCTCTATGTCGCGTGACACGTGTTGGGCCAGGATGCGTTCTCACCGTTCTCACACGTTTGAGCATTTTCTCCTGATCCCGTTCCTATATATATATATAGGATTAGGTTCAAGAGTGAACACTAGTGTAGTTTGCGAACTGAGCGAACTAATCCTGGCCATACATGTGTGTAGATCAATGGCCAGGATTTGATGATGAAATACACTAGTGTAATTTACGATTTGGTGATGAGATCCTAGCCATCCACGTGTGTAAATCAATGGCCAAGATTTGTTCACTCAGTTCGCAAATACATTAGTGTTCACTCTAGAACCCCACCCTATATATATATATATATTTTCTTGGAAATATTAGAAGATATATTATTTTTGAAAGAAATATATATATTTTCTCAAACAAAAACGGAATATATTATTTTTGGAGAAAAATAAGTATATATATATATATATATATATATATATATATATATATATATATATATATATATATATATATATATATATATATAGAGTAGGAGTTGGGTGGAAAGTGTGTTTTTCCTAGAAAGTCTAGGAAGCAATAAGAACGCGACATGTGGCATTGAAGGATTTTATCTAAAAGGGCATTTATGTACTTTCACAATCTATTTTTATTTTAGGAAATTATCTTCAATAACTAACTATCCATAAATTTCGGAATTTTTTGTTTTCGATTTCTGATTTCACTTAATATCAATCATTCCTTCGTTTTCTTGCTGGAATCTATAAGCATGTTCTTGGTACTGTGTTTTAACAGTTTGTTCTTGGTGATGTGTTTTAACAGCAAGCAGATTCATACAGCTGTGTTTTATTATTCGGATTCATACAGTTGTGTTTTAACAGCAAGCAAATTCATACAACTGTGTTTTAGCATTCAGATTCATACAGCTGTGTTTTAACAGCAAGCAGATTCATACAGTTGTGTTTTAGCATTCAGATTCAAACAGCAGTGTTTTAACAACAAGCAGATGCATACAGTTGTGTTTTAGCATTCAGATTCATACAGCTGTGTTTTAACAGCAAGCAGATTCATACAATTGTGTTTTAACAGCAAGCAGATGCATACAGTTGTGTTTTAGCATTCAGATTCATATAGTTGTGTTTTAACAGCAAGCAGATTAATACGATGTGTTTTCTTGATGTTTATTGACGCTGTGTTTTAACAGCAAGCAGATTAATACGATGTGTTTTCTTGATGTTTCTTGACGCTGTGTTTTAACAGCATGTTCTTGGTGCCCTGCATGATTAATACCTGCGACTACGGGGTCTTTCGAACGGCTTCCGACAACTGATCCGGTGCTCTCCATCCTTTCTAAAGTTATCTTCTTCCATGATTGTAGTTATTTTTGGTAGGGATTGGAGTTTCGAAGTTGGTTTTGGAGAGAGAGAGGGAAAATCGCGTGAAATTAGGGACTGAGTTTGACTGACGGTTATCTAATTAATTTAAAACACGATATATTGACAAAATTGCCCCTAGTCTTTTAAAACAATGAATTAAATAAACTAAAAAATTACAAGATTGCCATTGACTTCATCTTAACCATTAAACACACCCATTGGATGGCTCAGATCGCTTCCTAGGCTTTCTAGGAAAAACACACTTTCCGCAGGATCCCTACTATATATATATTTCCCAAGTAAGACTTGAAAATATATTATTTTTGGAACTTATATGAAAATACAAATATTTTTGCCAAAGGAAAAAATTTAAATAAATTTTTTTCTAAGTAGTATTTCTTAAAATATATATTTTGGAAATATATATTGGGAAACTTCTATTAAAGATAATATTCAGGAAAAATTAATACGAAATTAAGTATGAGAATACTTAATAATTACAAGAAATACGTATTTTCGTACGTGTAAATACACACCAGAATACAACCCCGATACATGGCAAAAATATACAAGTATAAGAATACGAATACAAATACACCCATCCTTAGGAAGGATATACAAGTATAAATACTTGAAGAATATCAAGTTAAAATATATTATTATTCCAAAATTTAATAAATATAATTTAAGTTAGAATATTTATTATTTTAACAAATAATTATATAACTTGGAGTAATATCGAAGACACGAAGAAACCGAACTCAAAGACACAAATTAATTCTAAGTTAAGGCACTACCCGCTCGTCTAATAGACCTTAGTACGTTGTAGGTAGTTGTGTACGCCAGGCAAAGCTTGAGTTACGGTGATACGAAGACGCAAGACAGTGAGTTCGTGACCCCCTTTTCTTTTAACTGTTTTCCGTTTTATAACTTCGGGGGTGAAGTACATGTTTCAAACTGTTTACAAACGTATATATGTGGTATGGTCTAAGGAAGGGTACTGCTAGATCATGTGAGTGGTGGGTATGACGCTTAAGACCATTAATCCTCATTTTAGGACCGAGGGACATGAGTGATAGATCTATTTGGGTGTAGCGAGCCCCGCCCATGTTGGACTAGGGTTTGGCCCATGGGTTGACTATGTCTTACAGCCGGAAGCCCGGTGCAAAGTCTGCTAGGTTTGAGTCTTCCTGCATCACGTCACACATATTAATGGCCTTGCAAACCATTAATGGTCTGTTTTTCTTGTTGCTTTCATACCAGGATTTTACAAACATACATACATACTTTCAATGATTTAAAGGTTTATTCATACACATAAACAAACACACGAACTCGCTCAACTTTTGTTGATGTTTTTAAACAACATGTATTTCAGGGAATTAGATGTGGATCTGGCGGGCGTTCGGAAGTTCCAAATGTTGTTTGCAAATAAAAGATGTCATCCATGATCTTAGGGTTTGGTTAGTGTGTCTTATCCTGGACGAGCCACGTCTTCCAAAACCTGGTTTTATTTAATGTCTTTTGTCGAGTCCTTGTGAACTCTAAAAACAAGTTGCATGGTTTGTACTCGAATTTGAATTTTATGTTTTAAAACAATGATGTTGTTATGTTTTTAAAAATTATTTAATGGATGAACATCTTCGGTTTTATCATATTGTTGTTGTTATAATTGAATGCAATGATATTAAGCAAGTCACACATAATCACGCTTTCGCAAAAGTCAGGGTGTGACATTTCTAGGGTTTAAACTTTTGTGTTTGAATTGATTTTGTGACAAGTTGTGTTTAAGCATTTGAAACCTTTGATAATTGTCTTGCATTTGTTTCGAATTCGTGAATTATCGAGTGAATATTAAATTTGACTTCGCGAAATGGTTATGTGCAATTATGCTTTGTCTTAGGTTAGGATTTACATGTTCTCGGTAAAGAAGTGCACTGTGGTCCGTTCTTGTAACGTTGATAGCTTTTGGCACCTAAGCCACGTGACACCAAATTCGTTAATCACTTAATTCAACTAAATCAAGTTAAAATGTGTAGAAACCCTAGGTCTTGCGATTATCGAACCGGGTGTGAACCTTATTCCAAATTCATAGTTTTTAACCAACAATTGAGTTTTGTTTCGTAATCTCATAATCAAAGTTTTAGTAGTAATCACAAATTTGTCGGTTCATTCTGATACTCTTTTCCAAACAAACAAAATAATTACTTCAACTTGCAAGCTTCATAATCGTTCCACTTTTGATAATCGACCAAGTCCGGACACAAACCCAATAAATCCGGTTTTTATACCGTACCGGATTTGGCTCGGAAATGGTTTAAGCGGGTGTATCGGGTGGTTCGACCGAGTGTACCAGACGGTTTAACCGGTTCTATCGGACGGTTCAACCGATACAACCGGCGATTTGAACCGGTTTTTAAAACATTGCACAAACTCTTCGTGGTTCGACCCCTTACTACCACTAACTCTTAGTTAATGTAATTTGGGTAAATAAGTATTGTCTTTGACGGGGGCACGATACTCCGATCACCTAACTAAATAATATTGACTCTCATTAACCATCCTTGACTAATAGCAACACTAATTATCGCTCGTTAATACCAAGCAATATCGTTGTTGACCAATATTGACCATAGTTGACCTAATGAAACATATTGAATGATGAATGGCAATAAGTTATATTAAATCCTCATAAGTTTAACAGATCATAATGAGTTATATCACGTCATTATATGTATTACCATTGACCATAACTATTTCTAGTTTATCCTTGTTCATGATTATCAATCATTGTTAACCTAAATTACCCCTATTGACCCTAATGGACACTAATTGGCCTTAATTACCTATCATCGATCCTTATTTATTATCAATGACCCATACTAACATAATCAACCCTAATTGCCCATGTTAACCCATATTGGCATTAATTGATCATAACTGAGGAAGAATGACACCAAATAGCATTCATTGACAATTATCGATCACCAATAACTAAAATTGGCCCTTATTAACACTAGTTGAAGCTAACGATCCCTTACTAATAACACTAATTTCCCGTGATCTACTATCCCCCCTCTGATTGGTCCTAACTAACCCTAATTGCACCTACTTCACCTTCGTTAACTATTATCAACCATCATTGAGCAATATTGTCCTTCATCAACGCTAATTAATACCCAATTGTATCTAATCGATCCTAATTGTCTCTACTTGGTCATAACTAAGACGAATTTCTCCTAATCTTCTCTATTGGCCCCTAATTGATCAAAATAAACTAGTTAGACGTAATTGACTAATATAACATGAATTACTCCTTATTATTGGATATTGACTTTGAATGACCGAAAGTAACTATATTTGCAACCGTTTTTGTGACAGCTTTAACTTATATTGTTTTTTTATAATATTTTCCAAAATTGACAAGTATGTTTGTGACAGAAAGAATTCCGGTTGCTATTTCCGACCGTTTTCAACCAAATTAATTTTTTTATGTATCTTATTTAAAAAAAAGCAGTGTTCGTATTTGCGACCGAAATGAGTTTGGTCGCTCTATCTGCGTTCGTTTTTGCAACCAAATTAAATTTCATTTTATTAGCTTTTATTATTTTGTACAAATAGCGACTGCATTTACGACTTTAATAATTTCGGTCGTTACATTTACAACCGAAACAATTTCGGTGTTTACTTATGCGACTGTTTACAACCAAAAAGTTATGGTCGCTAAATTTGCGACTAATTTTGTTTCGGTCGCTTAATTTGCGATCAATTTACAACTGAATTTTTTTGGTTGCTAGATTTGCGACCAGTTTTTATTTTCGTTTCTGAATTTGCGACCCTTTTGATATGGTCACTACATTTGCGACCATTATACGGCGAATTTTTTTGGTCGCTACATTTACGACCAAAAAAAACTGTCGCTACATTTGTGACTGTTTTGCGACCGAAAAACTCGGTTGCTAAATTTGCCACAAATTTTGTTTTGGTCGCTGAATTTGCGACTGCTTTTGTTTTGGTTGCTAAGTTTGCGAACGATTTAGGGTTGTTCGTTGTTTTTGCAACCGATTTTGTTTTGGTCGCAAACCCAGTCGCTAAACTTCCGACCATTTTTGTTGGTTGTAAATTTCGGTCGCTTTTGCCCATTTATATGCGTAGCGGATGTTTTATGTTTATATTATATATGTGTAGGCATGCTCTGGTGAATGGGTTGCAGATTTATTTTTATCATGTGACTGCCTTTAATTGTTGGGTTGTTGGATTTTATCACCTCCAACTATTGGCTATTGACCGCTGTCACCCCCACCTATCACTTTGATGCCCGTCACCTATAACTTAACACTTAGTGTGTTATGTCTTCTGTTACTATACTTTTGGGGGTGTCATCAAGATCTCAGGAAGGTTTTAGGGATCTTAGGACACCCCCAAAAGTATAGTATAAGATAAAAAGTTAGTAATCAGTTAACGACGGGGTGACTGAACACACTAAGTGTTAAGTTGAGGGTGTCAGGCGTCAAAGTGATAACTGGGGATGGCAACGACTAATAGCCAATAGTTAGGGGTGATAAAATCCAACAACCCTTAATTCTTTGATGAAATGTGTGGGTATTCAAGTTTGTCCTTGGTCAGGTGTAAAAGCTTTAATGTTTGACCGGTTCAAAGAAAAGGCCTGTTGGCAAGATTCCGGCCACAAAAGTATGTGATTTAAATTGGTTGGGTTGTCAAATTATATGTTTATTCTAGGAAATTAAGCAACTTGAACTTGGCTGAGTTGTCGATGAACTATAGGTAAGATCTGTGGTACGGCATGTTGATCAGTTCTGTTTAAATGTAATGGAAAACATGAATAACATACCTGTTACAGCAGACAGGCCAGCAGAGAATCCAGTCAGAGATGCAGCCATTGAGTTCGACATGCTTGTCAGGATGATCTGGTTCCTCCTTAGGGTGTAAATTTATGATGGTGATGAACCGAAACAAGGGTTGGTTTTGGTTATGGAGAGAGAGCCGATTGTGATGTTATGAGGGTTGAGAAATTGTCTAACTTGTGTAACCCTTAAACTCTCTAATAATCTCCTTATATATACACCCAAGAGGAAACCTAATTAGTTAATAAGGGTAATATGGTCCATCAACAATTACCAACTAATTATTAATAGGTTATTAATATATTTTGATCTATTTAATATAAATGATTATAATGGCTACAAGATTAAATATTATAATAATAATATATTTAATCTCACGTTCTCCCACTTAGCCGAGTAATCATTTATCATGAGTATTAGATGAGCCTGGCCAGGAGTTAACACTCATTTTAGCCTTAAACCAAGAACTATAGCAGAGAAATACAACCATTGAATCATCATTCGACTCAGGACCCCCATTAGTCATACTATAGCCTCAATTTAAAACCTAATAGTTATGATCAAAATACGCATAAGCCCTTTAGCGTCTGATTTGTATTTATATTTGTCTATATGTCATTACACCGGCAGAACATATGTTAGAGACATACAAAATCAAACTGAGGAAATTTCATTAATTAAAACATAAACTAGTACAATATGCCATTAAATAAGGTCTTTAGTAAGTCCCATATTCGATACATGTTCTTCGAAAACTTTAGGTGGGAGACCTTTAGTCATCGGATCCGCAAGCATATCTTTAGTACTAATATACTCAATACAAAGATTATTTTCCTCAACTCGTTCACGTACGAACAAATATTTTGTATCGAGATATAAACCAGCTCCAGTCGAACTGTTATTGTTCAAGAAACTAACGGCAGTTGAGTTATCACAGTAAAGCTTCAATGGTCTAGAAATGGAATTAACGATTTTGAGTCCAGTGATCAGATTTCTAAGCAACATTCCATGACAGGTTGCGTTGTAAACAGCAATGTATTCTGCCATCATTGTGGAAGTTGTAGTTAACTGTTGTTTATGACTCTTCCATGAGATAGGTCCGCCTGCTAACATAAAGATATAGCCCAAAGTGGATTTCTTGTCATCTTTGCATTTGGCAAAGTCAGAATCAGAATAACCTACCACTTCTAAGTGATCAATTCTTCTATAAGTCAGTTTATAGTCTTTCGTCCCTTGCAGATATCTAAGGACCTTCTTAGCTGCTTTCCAGTGATCTAGGCCAGGATTAGTCTGATAACGGCGTAGCATTCCAGCAATATAAGCGATATCTGGGCGAGTACAGACTTGAGCATACATCAGGCTCCCGACTACTGACGCGTAAGGTATCTGGCTCATTTGCTCCTTTTCAACCTCTGTTGTCGGACACTGGAATGAACCGAAAACATCTCCCTTAACTACTGGAGCGACTGAGGGTTTGCATTGTTGCATGTTGTAACGTGTAAGGACACGATCTATGTAAGTCTTTTGAGACAATCCTAAGATCCCTTTGTGTCTATCTCGGTGAATTTCGATGCCAATGACGTAAGAAGCATCTCCGAGATCCTTCACGTCGAAGTTATGCGAAAGTAACCGCTTCGACTCATTCAACATGTCTAAACTATTACTTGCCAATAGAATATCATCTACGTAAAGAACAAGTATAGTAAAGTTACTCCCACTCATCTTGAGGTAGGTGCATTGATCCACTTGATTCTTCATAAAACCTTGCCTCTTCATGACTTCATCAAACTTGAGATACCATTGACGTGATGCTTGTTTTAACCCATAAATGGATTTCTTCAACTTACAGACTAGATGCTCCTGACCTTCAGGTTTAAAGCCTTCAGGTTGTTTCATGTAAACATCTTCGTCTAAGTCTCTGTTAAGGAAAGCAGTTTTGACGTCCATCTGATGCAGCTCCAAATCAAAATGAGCTACGAGGGCCATAACGATCCTTAATGAATCTTTACGAGAGACAGGTGAAAACGTCTCTTGATAATCAATTCCCTCTTTCTGAGTGTAGCCCTTTGCAACCAATCTCGCTTTATAGCGTTCAACATTCCCATTCGGATCCAATTTTGTTTTGAATACCCATTTACATCCTACAGGTTTAACACCGTTAGGTAATTCTACCAAATCCCAAACATTATTTTTCTTCATGGATTCAAGCTCATCAATCATTGCTTTGTTCCATTCAGAAGACTGATCACTGCTAATGGCTTCATTATAAGAGATAGGATCATTTAGCTTTCCGGCATCCATTTTAGTCAGGTAGTTAACATAATCATCCCAATTAGTAGGCCTTCTTTGCCAAGATGACCTCCTGAGTTGATTATCGGGTTCAGCGTTGTCTTGGTTTTGAGCGTTTGATGTGCCTTCGTTATGAGGTATAATGGGTTCTGATTGTGGAGATGGAATTGGTGCAGTAGCTTCAGGTGCAGTTGTTGCATTGGGTACAAGAGGAGTAAACGGAGTAATGGTAAGCGACGAGTCTCCCCCCCGCATCTTGTACTTCTTGCAATTCTTCGTAAGGGTTGGTACTGCTCCCACTGACCTTGAAATCCTCCAGGAACGCAACACACTTGGTTTCAACAATACGGGTGACATGGGAAGGACAATAGAAACAATAACCCTTCGAATGATCAGGATACCCGATAAAGAAACATGTAACTGTTTTAGGGTCAAGTTTCCTTAGGAAAGGATTATAGAGTTTTGCTTCAGCAATGCAGCCCGATACTTTCATATATTTAAGACTCGGTTTCCTTCCTGTCCAAAGTTCATAAGGAGTTTTAGGGACAGACTTAGAAGGAACTCTATTGAGTATATGAACAGCTGCTTTTAACGCTTCAGTCTAGAGGAATAATGGTAAATTAGTGTTGGCTAACATACTGCGCACCATGTTCATAAGGGTACGATTTCTTCGTTCAGCGACACCATTCTTCTGAGGTGTACCAGGCATGGTGTATTGGTTCATAATCCCCTGGCCCTTACAAAACTCATAAAATGGACCAGGAGCTTGACCCACATCAGTATGTCTTCCATAATATTCACCGCCTCTATCTGATCTCACAACTTTAATCTGACGATCTAATTGCTTTTCAACTTCAGCTTTATAATCTTTAAAAGTTGTAAGAGATTCAGACTTTTCCTTAATAAGATACAAGTACATGTAACGAGAATAATCATCAATGAAAGTGATAAATGAAGTATGTCCTGTTATGCCAGCGATTTGATAGGGACCACTAATGTCAGTATGAATGAGTTCTAATAAATTAGAGCTCCTAGTGGCACCTTTCTTATTCGCTAATGTTATTTTGCCTTTAAGACATTTGACACATGTTCCAAATTCAGTGAAATCGAGAGGAGGTAAGACTTCATCCTTTACGAGACGATTTAATCGTTATCTTGAGATGTGGCCTAAACGTTGATGCCACAACATAGATGAAGTCTCTAAATCTCGAATCTGTTTCATCTTTGTGAGTGATTCATTAATATTATATAACAACAAAGATTTGGAAAAATTATCATCTAGTTCTACTCTATAGAGACCACAATCCAGAATGCCAGTACCATAAACAACGGAATCATAGAGAATAGAGAGTTTGTGATGACCATGGGAAACGACAAAACCGTCCATGTCTAACTTTGGTCCTGATACAAGGTTCCGAGTTACCTCAGGAACATATAAGGTATCATAAAGTTTAATACATAAACCAGTTTTCAAAAATAATTGTAATGTTCCTATGGCCTTCACTTCTAATTCCCGATCATCCCCAACTTTAAGTGTTCTTTGGTTTCTTCCCAGCTTCTGGATTGAAAGGAATCCCTGAGTAGAGTTAGTTACATGAACCATAGAACCATAATCAAACCACCAAGAATTAGCAGGAACATTTAAATTAAAGGACTCAAGTATCATAAAAAAAATCATTACCTTTCTTAGCCAGCCACTCCTTGAAATCAGGGCATTCGTTTAGCTTATGTCCTGTCTTTTTACAGAACTTGCAATAGGATTTGCCTAAGGAGCTCTTAGAGCTGGAAGGTGTACTTGTATTAGGATTTGGCTTTTGGACTTTGGAAGCATCCTTTCTTTGATGATTGTTCTTCCTCTTCTTAGAGTTGGAGGTGGTGAAGTTAGCAACATTAGTAGTGCGATCCATCTTCATACGTTCTTCCTCCTGTACGCACATAGCGACCAACTCACTCATCGTCCATTTGTCCTTCTGAGTGTTGTATTTGATCTTGAATGCTTCATAGGATGAAGGAAGCGAAGTGATGATGAAGTGAACAAGAAAACCATCACTGATTTCCATCTCTAGCCCTTTCAGCTTATTGGCCATGTCATGCATCATCATGATGTGTTCGCGAATGCCGCTCCTCCCATCATACTTAGTCGTCACCAGCTTGAGGATAAGAGTGCTAGCGTGTGCCTTTGATGTTCCTTTAAATTGTGCCTCCACAGAATGTCGCAACCCCCGATCCCTATTTCCTCAGGAACGGGCGGCCGCGAGCTAGTTTCGGTGGTATCGCGTGTTTAGTCATTATTGGCAGCGGAATTTACATCAGGACCGTAGTTAGGAAATATTTTATCACAGTAAAATACCACACTTTTAATATATTAAACATATGGGAAAAATCCCAAGTTTAAGTACACACATTTTCATAGGGATGAACCCTATTTTATTTAATAAAAATATCTATTTATTTTTAGGTAACTTTATTGCCACTTTTCCAAGCCTTCAGTGCTGTCCAGCTAGCTTCTAATTGGCTTTCACATTTTGTTACCTGAAATGCATTTAAAAATATTTTGTCAGTGGGAAATACTGGTGAGTGAATCCCAGTTTAATCAAGTTTAAATAAAAACCATTGTACAGTATTGAGGGCGGTCTCGCAATTATATTTGTTTCCAAGTCATACTAATTATCACCCGCGGTACTGTCAAACCCGACTTGTGGAAAATTACTCCTCGCAAGGCAATAATTAATTTTGTATACAAAACCACAACATACCAACGATAATTGTATCCTTACAAATGCTCAATCACTGTTTAATATATAATTAATTGTGTGAGGTTTTGTAAAAACAGTTAACAAAAAGGAGATTACTCACAAAAAGGTTTACATAAAAGAGGATTACTCACATTGCTGTCTTAGATTATCCTTTAGGGTTTCCTGGTGAAAATCTACAATTTACACAAATGCACACGTGTTAGTATAATAACCCATTTTAACATTAGTAATACCCTCCCCGAGACGGCATTCCAATGATTACGTCGGGCAGAACCACGACAGTCGTTACGGAACCCTAGATCAATTGGGCAGCGTATCTAATACGTATCCAGGGGATATAATACTTACAACGGAGCAGAACTTCATTAATTAGGGGGGTATTATACCCGAGTATGACTCCTACTATGTGAAAATTGAGAGAAAGAAAAGAAATTTGAGCGACGTAAACTGAAGGCCCGAGCTCCAGCTTTATAGGGGCTGAGTTCGGGTTTCTTGCGGCCCGCGTAAAAGTAGGCTAAGGCCTACACGACCCGCGTAGTAGGTCGGGTAGGGTTTAGTTCATCTGGGTCATCGCCTAGCCTCGCCACGATGATGACACGTGTCATCACCGGGTGTCACCACGTTCTCGATTGCTCGCGGCCCGCGTAAGGGTTGAGGGGTGGCTTACGCGCCCCGCCACAAACCCAAAAATGAAAAATTTTAATTATTTTTAATAATATTCAAGGTATTCGGGGTCCGTTTTCGTGTATGGGGTGTATTTTTAGGACATATTGATACATTTTAAAATATATTGGGGTGTCGGAAAAATATTCAGGAGGGTGTCGGTTTAGAGTTGTTATATCCTCCCCACCTTGTTTTAGAGCTCGTCCTCGAGATCTACTGGAACAAGTGTGGATATTTCCTTTGCATTTCTGATTCAAGCTCCTATGTATACTCTGGTCCTCTTTTGGAGTCCCATTTCACTTTGACCAGAACTAACCTCTTGTGCTTGAGGTTCTTGACTTTCCTGTCTTCAATCTATAGAGGCCTTTCTACAAACTTGAGTTGTTCATTTACCTCTATATTCTTAAGAGGTACCACAAGTGATTCATCGGCTAAGCATTTCTTGAGATTGGATACATGAAATACATCATGTATTCCTGCCATTTCCTCTGGCAGTTGTAGCTGATAGGCTACAGGTCCTATTCTTCTAATAATCTTAAAAGGTCCAACATACCTGGGACTTAGCTTTCCCCTTTTGATGAATCTTACCACTCCTTTCCAAGGAGAGACTTTCAACAACACTTTATCTCCTACCTGAAATTCCAACGGCTTTCGCCTGTTATCAGCATAACTCTTTTGTCTATTACGTGCTGCTTTTAGTCGCTCCTTGACTTGAATGATTTTATCTATTGTTTCATGCACTATTTCAGGTCCAGATAGTTGCTTTTCCCCAATTTCTGCCCAACAGACTGGGGTTCGGCACTTTCGTCCATAAAGTGCTTGGAATGGTGCAGCATTGATACTTGTGTGATAACTATTATTGTAAGAAAATTCTATCAATGGTAAGTGATTGTCCCAATTACCTCCGAAATCAATTACACAAGCTCTAAGCATGTCTTCCATTGTCTGAATTGTCCTTTCGCTTTGTCCGTCCGTCCGTTTGAAGATGATAAGCTGTGGTTAGATTTAACTTGGTTCCCATGGCTTTTTGGAAACTTGTCCAAAAATGAGTGGTAAAACGGCTATCCCTATCAGACACAATTGATAAAGGAATTCCATGCAAAGAAACAATTTCATTTACATACAATTTAGCTAGCTGTTCCATACTGAAAGTTTCCTTCATTGGTAGGAAGTGAGCTGACTTAGTTAGCCTATCTACAATCACCCAGATTGTATTATTACCTTTCTTTGTTTTGGGTAATTTAGTAACAAAATCCATTATTATCAATTCCCATTTCCATACTGGCATTTCTAACTGTTGTAACAAACCTGAGGGTTTCTGATGTTCAGTTTTAACTTGTGAGCAAGTTAAACATTTAGAAACATAGGTTGTTATGTCCTTTTTCATTCCTATCCACCAGAAATTTTTCCTTAAAATCCTGGTACATTTTATCACTTCCTGGATGCATTGTATATTTAGACTTATGGGCTTCTTCTAATATACGATGACGTAGGTTTCCTAATTTAGGTATCCACATTCTCTTTTCATGGAATCTCCAAATTCCATATGTTCCTTGTTCTAATTCCTTAATCATACCTTTTAGCTTTTCAGTATCTTCCTTGATTACTGATTCTTGTGCCTTTTTAATTTGTTCATTTAAATCTACTTGTAGATTTAATTTAAGAGAACGTACGCTTTTTGGCTTTTCGTGATACTTTCGGCTTAAAGCATCTGCCACTACATTTGCTTTTCCTTCATAATACTGGATATCACAATCATAGTCACTAAGCATTTCCATCCATCGTCTTTGTCTTATATTTAACTCCTTTTGTCCAAAACATACCTTAAACTCTTATGATCAGTAAAAATAGTAAACTTACTACCATAAAGGTAATGTCTCCAAATTTTCAAAGCAAAAACTATTGCTCCTAATTCAAGATCATGGGTTGAATAATTTTCTTCATGATTCTTAAGTTGTCTAGATGCATAAGCTATAACCTTTTGACGTTGCATTAACACACATCCATAACCTAATTTAGAAGCGTCACAATAGATTACAAAATCTTTAGTTCCTGCTGGTAATGCTAATATGGGTGCATGGGTTAATCTTTGCTTAAGAATTCTAAAGGCTTCTTCTTGCTTTGGTCCCCATTCAAACTTAATGGATTTATAGGTTAACTTAGTTAAAGGAATGGCTATTCTAGAAAAATCTCGAATAAATCTTCTATAGTAACCGGCCAATCCTAAGAAACTTCTAACCTCGGTTGGTGACTCATGAGTCTTCCATTTAGTAATTGCCTCGATTTTTTTTGGGATCCACATGAATTCCTTCATGATTCACTAAGTGTCCAAGAAACTGTACCTGTTCTAACCAAAATTCGCATTTTGAAAACTTAGCATAAAGTTTTTCCTTTCTTAGCAAACTTAAAAGTGCGTGCAAATGCTTTGCATGTTCCTCTTTACTCTTAGAGTAAATGAGAATATCATCTATAAAGACAATTATGAATTTATCCAAATATGGCTTACATATTCGGTTTATCATGTCCATAAATGCAGCTAGGGCATTGGTTAAACAAAATGGCATGACAGTAAATTCATAATGGCCATACCTTGTTCTGAAGGCGGTCTTAGGAATATCCTCTTCCTGTACCTTTAATTGATGATATCTTGACCTTAAATCGTTTTTTGAGAAAAATCGAGCTCCTTGCAATTGATCGAACAGGTCATCGATTCTTTGTAATGGATACCGATTCTTAATCGTGACTTTGTTCAATTCACGGTAATCGATGCACATTGGCATTGATCCGTCTTTCTTTTTGACGAATAAAATCGGCGCTCCCCACGGCGATGAACTTGGCTGTATGAATCCTTTTTTCCAGCAATTCGTCTAATTGTTTCTTCAGTTCATGCATTTCTACGGGTGCCAATCGGTAAGGTGCTTTGGCAATTGGGGCTGTCCCTGGTAGCAGGTGTATTCTGAATTCAACTTCTCTATTTGGTGGTAGTCCTGGTAATTCTTCTGGGAATATATCTGAAAACTAAGACACTACTGGAATGTCTTTTAGTTCTTTTCCTTTAGTGTTAGTGATTATGGAAATCATATACACTAATGATCATTTTCTTATATAGCTTGCAATTTTCATCACAGAGATGAATTTTGTAGATCTAGATGGTTTATCTCCTTTAATTGTGATCTTTTCACCTTTGGTGAATTTACTTGGATTGACTTTTGATCACATAAAATACTGGCTTTATTGGCTATCAACCAATCCATTCCTAAAACGACATCGAATCCTACCAGATTCATTGGGTAAAGATTTGCAATAAACTTTTGATTTAAAATTTCTACTCTTGCTCCCTGCAAGATTTCAGAAATCTTAACAATTTCTCCATTAGCTGTTTCTACTAAACATTCTTGTGGAAGTTTAGTTAATGATTGATTTAGAAGTTTGCAAAACGTAGTATTAATAAAACTTTGGTTCACACCAGAGTCAAATAATACTTTAGCAAAAATATCATTAACTAAAAACGTACCGGCTATAACGTCCGGAATCATCTTGGCTTCATCTGCTGTTAGAACAAATGCTCTAGCATTTTTAGTGTTCTTGTTGTTCGTAGCTGGAGCCAGTTTTGGACAATTTGGCTTGATATGACCTTTTTCTCCACAGTTGAAGCATAGTCCATTACTAGATTTCCTCCTGCAATTTTTTTTTGTGTCCTGGTAACTTACAGAAATTGCAGTGAATGGAGCATTGTCCTGAATACTTCTTCTTGCAAGTCTTACAGTAAGGTGCAGAGGTAGAACCTACATTCCTACGGTTGGAATTACCATAGAGAAATTCCTGAGTAAGCCTCTGTGCTAGGTTCCTTCTCTGGTCTTCTTCTCGTGTACGTACTAATTCATCAGTCAAGGTATTTGCTAGTTCTACGGGCTTCTTCTATGGTTTGGGGTCTAGCTGCCTTGACTACATGCCTAATCTCTCCAATTAATCCCCAAATGTAACGGGAAATCAATACCGGCTCTGGTGATGCAAGGGTTGGTACTATTATAGCATATTCAAAGAATAACTTAGTGTACCCCTTACTATCCACTCCAGTCATCCTAAGGTTTAAGAACTTGTTTGCTATCTGTTCTTTTTCATTAGGAGGGCATAATTTCCTTTCTACCATGTTTTTAAATTCCTCCCATTCCATATTATAAACTCTATCACTCCCTCTAGACTGGAGGATAGTATTCCACCATTCTAAGGCTGAATTCTTAAATAGATTGGAAGCAAACATTATCTTGTTCTCTTCCGCACATTTGCTTATTTTTAAGACTGCCTCAGTCTTTTCTATCCAACGTAGAGCTGCAATGGGTTCTTCATTGCCCGAGAATTCTATTGGTTTGCAGGACCAGAATTCTTTGTAAGAACAACCATAAGGCATGGTTCTTCTTCTTTTGGGAATGGGCACTTGAAGTACGGGTCCATTGTTCACGCTGTTTGCAGGTTCAGAGGGTCGTTTGCTATCATGTCTACTCTTATTATTAGCCTCCTTAACAGTTTGAAGGATATATGGCGTTGCATCTATAATTCCTTGTGCCACTATGTGTTGGATGGCACTATTATCCACTTGGTTTCCATTGTTATTGTTGTTCGGATTCTCATTAACCAAGTTAATGTGACTCTGGTTATCGTTATTCAGATTTTCCTGATTTCCTTCATCGGCCATCTGGATTTTAAACAGTTACCACGTATTAATATCATAAAATAATATTTAATATAGCCAATCACATGATACGCATTTTGGTCAAAAGTGTCGATCATTGCGACTTACTCTATTTTTATATAATATGCATCAACTACAAACCAATACTGGAAATTAAAATTACAATACCAACTGAAATTAAAGTTACACTACTAGTAGTAGGCATCCGTAGTTTTTTTTTTTCATACACACACATATATTATTATTATATTATTATTACTATTACTACCGTTTCCACCATCACATTCATGGATATGGATTCATCCAGAAATCCATATTGCGCTCGTCGTACATCCAGACGAGTCACTCTCCCACCTGTCTCATCCTTTCACTATTCTCTAAAATTTCCTCACCAAATGTCCTAAGTTCTTGTACGTTTTCTGCACTCATTGGGGGTGCAGGTTCTAGGACTGGGTTTGGAATCTGGGGTGCGGGTTCCTGGTATGGAGGTGTAGGTGCCTGGAATTGGTAAGGATTCTCTAAAATCTCCCTAATGTATACATCGTTATTGTAATAGGGATCTAGTGGATCCAAACCTGGATAGGCTCCCAGGTTCGGCATAGGCATGTCTTCGTGTATCGGGTAGCGTTGCACATAATCCCTAACGTCATCCCACCACGGGTCGTAATTTGGGTCTAAGGGATTTGGTGCTGGTACCCTAGGTATTTCCTCCAGGTTGAAATCATGCATTTCTACTTGATTTTCATGGTTTTCTATTTCCATTGGTTGGTCAGGAATTTGTGGTTGTGGTTGGGTGCTATTATTTGCTCCAGATTAGGGGTCGGCTGCAGTGGTTGCTAGAATATGGAAATTAGCTAATCCCCTATTAATCATGTCCTGGGCATGGGCATCTGTCTCTCTTTTGGCTGCTGCTAGTGCTATCTGGTCTTGTAACTTTTGCATACGTTTTCTACGCTCATGTGCTCCCCTACTGAACCATCCCCTCTTTTTCTGAGGAAATGGCTCTTCAGACTGAGCCTTAAACATGAATATTCCTTCTTCAGTATCAACAGAGTACCCCGAGAGGGCAGGCTGAGAAGAGGCACCTTCGCTTCTAGGTGAACCAGACACTTGACGGTACGCGTCAGTGGTCCTTGGTCGCTCATAGTGTAAACTAACAAATAGTCAAATAACACACAACAATAAAATACAATTATACACGTATTTCCGTAATTTATTTCCTAACAGATTGAATTTTGATGTCAGCAGAACACTTCTGTGGCTGAATCAGTGGCTTAGCTCTGATACCACCTTCTGTTGCAACCCCCGATCCCTATTTCCTCGGGAACGGGAGGCCGCGGGCCAGTTTCGGTGGTATCGCGTGTTTAGTCATTATTGGCAGCGGAAGTTACATCAGGACCGTAGTTAGGAAATATTTTATCAGAGTAAAATACCACACTTTTAATATATTAAACATATGGGAAAAATCCCAAGTTTAAGTACACACATTTTCATAGGGATAAACCCTATTTTATTTAATAAAATTATCTATTTATTTTTAGGTAACTTTATTGCCACTTTTCCAAGCCTTCAGTGCTGTCCAGCTAGCTTCTAATTGGCTTTCACATTTTGTTACCTGAAACGCGTTTAAAAATATTTTGTCAGTGGGAAATACTGGTGAGTGAATCCCAGTTTAATCAAGTTTAAATAAAAACCATTGTACAGTATTGAGGGCGGTCTCGCAATTATATTTGTTTCCAAGTCATACTAATTATCACCTGCGGTACTGTCAAACCCGACTTGTGGAAAATTACTCCTCGCAAGGCAATAATTAATTTTGTATACAAAACCCCAACATACCAACGATAATTGTATCCTTACAAATACTCAATCATTGTTTAATATATAATTAATTGTGTGAGGTTTTGTAAAAACAGTTAACAAAAAGGAGATTACTCACAAAAAGGTTTACATAAAAGAGGATTACTCACATTGCTGTCTTAGATTATCCTTTAGGGTTTCCTGGTGAAAATCTATAATTTACACAAATGCACACGTGTTAGTATAATAACCCATTTTAACATTATTAATACCCTCCCCGAGACGGCATTCCAACAACTACGTCGGGCAGAACCACGACAGCCGTTACGGAACCCTAGATCAATCAGGCAACGTATCTAATACGTATCCAGGGGTTATAATAATTACAAGGGAGCAGAACTTCGTTAATTAGGGGGTATTATACCCGAGTATAACGCCTACTATGTGAAAATTGAGAGAAAGAAAAGAAATTTGAGTGACGTAAACTGAAGGCCCGAGCTCCAGCTTTATAGGGGCTAAGTTCGGGTTTCTCGCGGCCATGGTTGTAAAAATCCCGACTAGTCTCCGATTAGTCACCGATTAATCACTAATCGGAGGTTCACCGATTAATGGCCGATTAATCGCTAGGCGATCAATGGCGGTCCTATTCTGGCCAAATTTTGGCCTGATGCCGGCCAAATTTCGACCAAACCTTATAAATTTCTTCCAATTACTTAAACAAATGGGTCAATGAGGGGTTAAAACATGTATATTTAAAAAACTACATATAAATATGTGTGTGTATATAGTATAACTAAAATTATATATAAAAATCTCAATCCGATTAATTCCGATTAGTCCCTATTAATCCCGGTTAATCGCTAGTCGGTACCCCACCGCCCGACTAGCGCCTGGCGATTCTTACAACACTGCTCGCGGCCATCGTAAAAGTAGGCCAAAGGCCTACGCGGCCCGCGTAGTAGGTCGGGTAGGGTTTAGGTCATCCGGGTCATCGCCTAGCCTCGCCACGATGATGACACGTGTCATCACCGGGTGTTACCGCGTTCTCGATTGCTCGCGGCCCACGTAAGGGTTGAGGGGTGGCTTACGCGCCCCGCCACAAACCCAAAAATTAAATTTTTAATTATTTTTAATAATATTCATGGTATTCGGGGTCCGTTTTCGCGTATGGGGTGTATTTTAGGACATATTGAGATATTTTAAAATATATTGGGGTGTAGGAAAAATATTCAGGAGGGTGTCGGTTTAGAGTTGTTATACAGAAGCCAGATAGCTTTTAGCCTCATCAGAATCAGGAATAGCTCCTCTAATAGCATTGTGTATGGATTGCTTCATGAACATGAGAGACATGCGTTTACACCTAGGCCATTTTTCATGAACTATCTTCTCAGCAGCAGTACTTTGAGTGGTAAGGTCCGCTGGCTTATTCTCTCTTAAAGCATAATCGAAGTCTAGCAATCCTAGTGTAAGCATGAGGGCATGCTTCCATTCAGCAAAGTTATCACCAGTCAAATGTGGAATCCCGCAATTGGGTGCTGATAGTGGAAATAAGATGTGCAAGTTATGATACTTAGAAAGAAGTCCTAATGTGATCTAAGGGCATGTTATACTAAGGCAGGCATAAATAATGACCATTTTAATTATGAAGCTGTGATATTGTCTATTACTAACATCAAAATAATAGACTTAGTTACAAATTCTACTTAAACGAAGACAAATCAGCTTTGGCCAGAAGTGTAATCATTTAAGTATGTGTGCAAAGTAATCGTGACAAATCAGCTTTGGCCAGAAATGAGACAATCACTTTAGTTATGCACTTGTCAAGTATGCTAAACATAAATGAATTAAGATCAGCTTTGGCCAGAAATTAAGACATTTCACGTTTTTAATGCATAATCAACATAGCTTTTATAATACTTGAATAATAAATAGATGTATTAAATCAGCTTTGGCAAGAAATGATACATCAGAAGCTCATTCAAGTTAAGCTATTTTGGTTTTGTAAAAAATTATCTGATTCTGATTAGTCAATTAAGTGTTAACAAAACCAAGTATTTATTTAGTTCACATCAAATAGCCTAAGGTAATGAGGTTTCGAGTGAGGTCTCGAGTCAGGTCTCGAGTTAGGTCTCGACTGAATTATGAGATCTCGAGTCAGTTATGAGGTCTCGAGTCGCAACCTTTGTCTCGAGTTGTAGCCTTATGGTCTTGAGTCGCAACCTTATGGTCTCGAGTTGTGACCTTATGGTCTCGAGTCGCAACCTTATGGTCTCGAGTTGTGACCTTATGGTCTCGAGTCGCAACCTTTGTCTCGAGTTGTAAAGATTTGAGAGCCTTATGATTTCGAGTCGAGACCTTGTAGTCTCGAGTCGAGATCTGATGGTCTCGAGTCGTAATCTGATGGTCTCGAGTCCATTTTTAACAGCTGTTTATTGTGAAAATAACTGAAAACTCAAAAATTTTGGGATTGTGGGATAGTGTTTCATGTTTTATTGCTGATCTAAACTTATCAAAAGATTTCGAAAATTATAACTGATTATCTATTAACAGTTTTCGAAGATTTTAATAGATAAAATTAAGATCAAAACAGTAAAAAACACCCACTAATCCGGATTATATTCCAAAACTTAAGGAATTTTTGAGTTTTTCTTAGAACAAACGATGAACCCTAGAAAATTAAAATATAATTCTGGGATCCGAAACCTTAACTTTAAGAGTTCTGTTAACCGATTTCGGATATTAATTTACCCATTATGGTTTCGGGTGACGTGATTAAGCATCACTTTCTTAAAACCACTGATTTAGGCACAATTAAAACCGAAAAACAGCCGTGATTTTATAAACTTTCAAAAAATTCTGTTTTCCAGATTTTGATCCTAGAATAATGGATACGAAAACAAAACTGATTTATCAACATATGCTCTGATACCACATGTTGATCAGTTCTGTTTAAATGTAATGGAAAACATGAATAACATAGCTGTTACAGCAGACATGCCAGCAGAGAATCCAGTCAGAGATGCAGCCATTGAGTTCGACATGCTTGTCAGGATGATCTGGTTCCTCCTTAGGGTGTAAAGTTATGATGGTGATGAACCGAAACAAGGGTTGGTTTTGGTTATGGATAGAGAGCCGATTGTGATGTTATGAGGGTTGAGAAATTGTCTAACTTGTGTAACCCTTAAACTCTCTAATAATCTTCTTATATATACACCCAAGAGGAAACCTAATTAGTTAATAAGGGTAATATGGTCCATCAACAATTACCAACTAATTATTAATAGGTTATTAATATATTTTGATCTATATAATATAAATGATTATAATGGCTACAAGATTAAATATTATAATAATAATATATTTAATCTCACACGGCAAGTCACATATGTCGCAAGCAAGTTAGAAGCACTTGATACGACAAGATTTACAACTTCTACATAGACAAAGTGTTGGACCGTTTGCGTGACCCTAAACGTCAGTAAAGTAGTTCATCTCTGAATACGAAGGCGGAATCAACGTATACAAAGTCACAACAGCTTTCAGATTCATTTAACTTCTTTCTATTATCAATTTCCAATGTTTACACGTGTTTCTGACTTGATTTTGACAGAGTTTCGACACCATACACAAGATCTAATTCCGCTCCAAAGTTACAAATGAACTCAGCCAAACCCCTATATATAGAGTCTCTGATTCCGCTCCAAACTATATGGAACATTACGAGCGGAATCACAAAGAGACATCAGGAGCGAAATCACCTATTAATACTAGGAGCGGAATTAACATCTAACACATTAGGAGCGGAATTAACATATGAACCTGATTTCGCTCCAAATGACACAAGTGTCATTTGGGGCGGAATTACGATTTAAAACTATAATTACCTTTCCGAGCTCCAATCTAACCTATCTAGACCTAAGACTCACTAAAGACATAGTAAACAGACATTCCATGCACCAACAGACTCCCCCTTGGATGTTGACGAAGTCTTTGGTATAGAGTCTTCAGTCTTAGTCTCTTTCCAACTCTGTCTTCTCATTGAAAAAACTCTTTCTTAAATCTCCCCTTTGACTGTTGATCCAGAAACTAGACTCCCCCTTTCACAGACTCCCCCTCTCGGACAGCTAACTTTTGTTATTTTGTTGCCATGGGGATTCCTGTATAATCTCTACCCAAATAATAAGATATACGGCAATAAAATTTTCAATCCAAACTTACTTTTTAAACTACAGTGTTAAAAAAATCCACTTAAGTATTCAGGTCCAAATTAATGACCCTGATTACCCAATTAATTTACCAAGTCCAACTTAATGACCTTGGTTGATCAGAGATAATTCACACTGACTTTTGAAAACAAATAAGTTCAAATATTTCTGAAAATCACAAGTTTAAAATTAATGAACTTGTTTTAACTTTTCAATTTCTCAAACTTATCAAGATTAGCTCACGACTCATCCTCCAGTCCAGAATTCTCCTGCATCTGCTTTCATTCTTTCGAATCTGAAGATCAACTCTCCACTTTGGTTTGTCAAAAATAAAACAGAAGAAAAAAAATCTTTCTGGATTTTTAATAAAGCTTCTAAACTAGAAATGAAATACAGAACTAAAATGTAATGAAAGTAAACTATTTACCAACAAATTTTTGGATAAGCGTGTTAGGGCATCATATCAGCTATTCGACAAATCACAAGTACCGTTAAGCTTTAGTTACATACTCAGAATTAAACAATTCGCTTAGATTGTCGATATACTGATCCACTTAAATTCTCACACATATTTCAATTTGTCCAGGATACGGATTAAGTATTTTAGAGACTTAAACTTATACGTGTGTCCCACCTCTTGAATATACTCCCGTATTCAGATCCCGATATTCAGTCTTACAGGTAGATATAACACCAATGATATCTGTAACGGGTTAATAAATTATGAAGAATCATGAGAGCTCAGGTCAGAACTACCGTTCAGCAGAGAGATCATGACTCAACTTGGGTGTGTCCCCTTTAGAGGATCTTTTTTTTACAACAGCATTGCTAAGCAATTTTATTGTCTTATCATATATGCTGAGGGTGATGCTATATTTCAAGCATTGCGGAAAGTATTATTCGAGGACTAGGTCAGAACTTCCATTCAGCAGAAGTCCCGGAATAATACCCCAGATATCACTGAGTATAAAAACCTAGTATATCAGAAAAAAGAATCTTTCAAACGAGATTTCAGGGGTTACCTATATATCCAAGTAATGTTCTCCACGAAATAAGCAAGTAAAATTTAAGTTTATATCCCGAACAAACTTACTAAATGTGTAAAAACCTATCGGCATATCATCAGCGAGACTGTTTAACACATTTAAACATTCCATTTCTTTAGCATACCGTGACTGTCAAGCCGATGTACTATCATTTTCCCTTTTTACACAAGTTTTTTTCTGGTTTTCTATTGTTTTTGGATTTTGAAAATATCTCATGTTTTTGTATTTTTGTCATTTTTTTATTGTTTTTGTATTTTCTGAAATATTACCCTATACCTCCCCCTAAATACCAAAACAAGTAAAAAATCGACAAACCATTGCAGATTGCTTCTCAACATCATCTACAATGTCACCTTCATCAACGCCAATGATCTCCTCCAACACCGACAAAAGCTTCATACCATTCAATTTTAGCAAATACTGAAAACGTGCTTTATCAAAAGCTTTGGTATGTAAATCAGCTTTTTGATCATCAGTGTGGATTTTCTCAATTCGTATCAACTTCTTCTCGAAACAATCTCTAATGAAGTGATGACGAATCTCAATATGTTTCGTTTTAGCGTGATGAACTGGATTTTTAGTAATATTAATCGCTGCCTCATTATCAACAGTATGTATCTGCTAGCATGATGAACTGGATTTTTAGTAATATTAATCGCTGCCTCATTATCAACAAAGATATGGGTGTTTAGAAATTGCAAACCGTAGTCGCGCATCTGTTGCTGGATCCACAAGATCTGTGAGCAGCAACTGCTAGCAGATACATACTCCGCTTCACATGTGGATAAAGCCACAGAGGTTTGCTTTTTGCATTGCCAAGTGACCAATCGTGATCCAAAAAACTGGCACCCTGCTGTTGTTGATTTAGCATTAACTTTGCAGCATCCGAAATCGGAATCGGAATACCCTTCGAGCATGAAATCGCCTTCTTTTGGATTCCACAACCCCAACGATGGAGTTCCTTTCAGGTAGCGTAATATCCTTTTCACAATCACCATATGCGATGCTCTCAGGTTAGATTGAAATCTTGCTGCGAGGCAGGTTGGGTACATGATATCGGGTCTTGAAGCTGTCAAATACATCAGCGATCCGATCATAGAACGATACATCATTTCATCTACCTTCTCTCCGGTGAGATCAGGGTTTATCCCATGATTCGTTGCTAATGGGGTGGAAGCTGGAGTAGAACCTGACATCCCAAATTTCTCCAAGATATCATGAACGTACTTCGTTTGATATAAGAAAATTCCTTTGGGTAGTTGATCGACCTGCAAACCCAAAAAGAATTTCATCTCACCCATTGATGACATTTCGAATTTCTGCTTCATGACTCGTTCAAAATCTTTGCATAGATCCTCATTTGTTGACCCAAATATAATGTCGTCCACATAAATTTGAACTATCAGAAGATGACCGTCGACCTCTTTGGTGAAGAGAGTGGCATCCACTTTTCCACGAATGAAACTGTTGGCTAGTAAGTGTTGAGACAATGTCTCGTACCAAGCTCTCGGGGCCTTGTGTAAACCATACAGCGCTTTGTCTAGCAAGTAAACTTTGTCTTTGTGGATTGGATCGGTGAAGCCCGGTGGCTGACCGACATATACCTCCTCTTTAACCTTCCCGTAAAGAAACGCCGATTTTACATCTAACTGATAAACTTTGAAGTTTTTCCATGATGCAAATGCTAGAAAGATTCTGATAGCTTCTAGTCTAGCTACAGGAGCATACACTTCAGTGAAATCTATACCCTCCTACTGACAGAAACCCTGGACTATGAGTCGAGCCTTGTTGCGAACCACAACTCCTCTATCATCTCTCTTACACTTGAACACCCACTTGGTGTTTATTTTCCTCTGACCATCTGGCAAATCCACTAACTTCCATACTCCCAACTTTTCAAATTGACTAAGTTCCTCCTGCATTGCATTGACCCAAGAATCTTCAGTAAGCGCCTCTTTGTAAGTTCTTGGTTCAACCTGCGAGATAAAACAACTCAATGAGAATTCAGTTTGCAAAGGAGCAACTGTTGTATAAAAACATGTAAGCCCTTTATCAATCTGTCTTCGAGTGTGGACACCTGTCTGCAGTTCTCCAATGATCAATTCCTCTGGATGATATGAAAGAGTTCGTGGCATTACTTCGCCTGGAACATCTACATCGCCTTCCAGATTAGTAACATTCTGATTTGCACCTTGTTCACTGACTGGGTTTGTTTGACTTGAGATCTGAAATTGCTCCCCCTCAGAATCTGAATCACCACGATCAAATACTGGCATGTTCTCAGATTCTTGATTATCATTCTGTGCCGACTGATTATCTTGACCAACTTCATTTTGTTGGACATCATCATGTTCACCAGCATTGCTTGGACCTGCTTCATCGTCATTTGATGCTCGTTGCGGTCGTCTTGAATACTCAGCTGGGAACCTTTCCAGAGATGACTCATACTCTCGCAAAATATCCAACTCATCAAAGAAATCTTCTTCTTCTTCTTCTTGTTCTTCCATCATGTCAAACGAATCCCATAACTTGTCATAATGATAACGCCATGAATCTCCAGGATTCTGCGGCGGCATTGTATAACCTTGACATTCAACATTAGGAGCTTCAATAATTCGCTTCAGACTTGGAACGAAGACTCGTCGTAACGGACTTGCATAACCTATGAATATCCCTTCAATACTCTTCGGCCCAAACTTTCCAAAAGGCTCTTGAAACAGTACAGGGTGACCCGAACGGTTCTAAATACTTCAGATTCGGTTTGCGGTTATTGATCAACTCAAAGCATGTCTTGTTGAATTTCTTGACTGTGAGAACCCGGTTGAGTGTATAGCATGCGGCTGAAACTGCTTCTGCCCAAAAATTTATCGGTAGCTTTGAATCAGCAAGCATTGTTCTAGCCGTTTCAATTAGCGTCCTGTTTTTGCGTTCTGCAACTCCATTCTGCTGCGGAGTGTATGGAGCACTAAACTCATGCAATATACCTTTTTCATCACAATATTCTTCCATCTTGTTGTTCTTGAATTCAGTACCATTATCACTTCTGATTCTTCTGATACGCCTTTGGTACAAATTTTCAATCTTCCTGAACAACGCCATCAAACTTTCAAACGTTTCATCTTTCGACTTCAAGAATGATACCCACGAAAATCTGGAATAATCATCAGTAACCACAAGACAGTAGAGATCCCCTGTAATACTTTTGACGTTTACTGGACCAAACAAATCCATATGTAGTCTCTCTAACGGTCTGGAAACTGAATTGACTTGCTTTTTAGGGTGTGACTTTTTCTTCTGCTTGCCTTTGACGCAACTAATGCACTCCCCTTCCATATGAAAACCTTTGATATTAACTCCAAGAACCAAATCATCGTGTACCAAGTGATTCATTTTTCTAAGATGTATATGCCCCATCTTCCGGTGCCACAACTTCGATTCTTTCTCTGTTGCTCTAGACACAAAACAATGAGCTTGACCTGTAGTTGTAGTTGCTACACTCATGTCCAACACATACAAATCATTCACTCTTGGTGCCCGCATGATAATCCATTCTTCAGGGATAACAAATCCTGGTTTCAAGATCAAACATTCTTTGTCAGTAAAGTGAGTGGTATACATATTGTCACAAATCTGCAAAATACTTAGCAGATTATTCTCCAGCTCAGTAATGTAGTTAACTCTTTCAAACGTAACAATCCCATTGGATAACGTTCCTTCACCAATAATTCTACCACCTTCATGTCCAGCAAATCCCACATAACCACCATTGATATTTCTAACATCATACAACAATGCAGTCTTTCCTGTCATATGTCGAGACGCTCCACTATCCATGATCCATCTTGAAATAGCTCTTGGAAGATCCTGCACATATCACAAACAATTCAATAAAGATGCCGATTCATGCTTCACAATTACCTACTTGGAAGCTCCGGCAAATTCAAAATCCTTAGTGAGATTTTGATGCCACCCAAGCCTCTTTTGACTCGGGTAACTTGACTTTAATGTGAGTTTTAGCAGTGTAAAGTGGCGGAAATATTTATCATTCATTTTCAAACTTTCATTTGATCCAACCTCAACCTTTTTGTATAAGAAAAACTCATCTATCTTAACTTGACCAGTTGTTTGATTTTTCTTTTGAACATTCTTCTTCTCTGGTGGAGTAGAAGATTGTTTTACCAACTTTTCATAATAATCCAAAGGAACATTCATCTTTACCGGTGTGGTAGAAGACGATTGTTTTTCTGACTCTAAAACCTTTGGTTTATCAACAACTTTTGGCTTCCATGTTTGTTGAGATAATGCAACCCGTTTATAAAATTTGTCATTTTTGGTTACCAAGTTCTTAACAGGTTCAATTTTGACTTTTGTTTTCTCATTTTTCAAAACTTTCTCAACAACCATTGGAGCTTTGCCTTTTGAATCAACCTTCTTCTGTCGATTCTCAACAACTTCAGTCTTAGACTTGAAGTTGGTGCAATTTCTTGCAATATGACCAACTTTGTTGCATCTAAAACACATACGAGTATCAACTACCCGACTTGTGCATTCAGACTGAGATTGTGAGGACCTCTTTGCAAAAAATTCTTCATTTGATTTCGAAAAGATTTCATTTTCCTCATCAGAAAGTGAACTTGAACCGTTCACAAACACCTTCTTTTCAGCAAACCTTTTGTTTTGAAAACTTCTTTTCTGATAACTCTTACCACCCTGATATCCACCCGACCATTTGTTTCTATTGTTGTTATAATAACGTGGTGGAACAACAGGCTTTTTGTAGTAAGCTTTATCTTTCTCAAAATTTATTTGCCTTTTTGTTTGACTCAAACTGTTCACTTCTGACAACTCAACTTCAACCAATTTGAACACATTTGTCAATTTTGAAACATTTACATTCTCCAGGGGAAACTCAGAATCCGAATACAACTTATCAGATCCAGCCATCTTGTACATCACAAGACCCGGTTCATCACCTAAGTTGTTTTTGGACTTTTGTTTCGGAATGTATTTGTTCAAGAAACATTCATCATCTTCAGCTGAATCACTATTTAAAACACTTTCAGCTGTGCTTTTAACAATCTCTGTCTGAACACTATCATCTAATGATGACGAGGAAAATGTCACATCAATTGAATCAGGAAGTTTCACTTCATTCTCTTCCTCAAGATTAACCAACCCAGATTGTTTTTTCGAATAATTTTCAAGAACTGGTGGTGGAACTTGATGAAACCCAACCCCAGTTCCATCACAGTATACATCTTCGCCTGCTTTGTCTTTCCCGATGGGTTTGGGAATAATGTGTTGCAAAACAAAGCTTGCAGAGCTGTAACTGTTCGATTTCAAATTTATACGCTCATTCTCAATCTTGGCTTCTTCAAACTGAAGTTTCAATTTAGCAATCTCATCCAATTGTTTGTTGATTAATTCTTCTTTGATTCTCAAAACACATTGCAATTGGCAATTTTCTTTGTAAGTTTTACCATTTCTATCATCATTATCTTTAATCGTACTTTTAAGCTTCTCAAATTTTTCAGTGATCTGACGATTTTCAAAAACTAACCTTTCATTTTCTTTCCTTACCTTACCTTTTCCTGATCAATTTTATCAGTTTTAATTTTGTTAGTTAATTCTTTTAATCGTTCAGTTGAAGCTTTCACCATTTTGTCATGATTAAGGATTTGATCCTCAACACTTCTGACTTTAGCAGTCAGATCCTCAATCTTCTTACCTTTGAGATACGTGTTTGTGCTACAAACCTTGCATTCTTTGATGCAATTTTTGCAGTCAACATCACCACTGACCTTCTTACCTGACTCAGTCGTTGACGCATTTGAACTGACTTGGCTTTTAGACTCAGAAACGGATTTAGAATCAACCTCAAGTGCCTTAGCAGCCAGCACCTTGTCAACCATCTTTCCCATGTTTTCTGCATTCAACTCCTGTGTCGTGTCAATGATCCCAGTGTCAATCTTCTTTGAATTCTCTATCTCTTCTTTCTCTTTCTTCTCTTTCTCCTTCTTCTCTTTCTCTTCATCTTCTCCGCTTCCCCACCATTTCTTTTGCCAATAATCATCTTCAACTTTGTATTCTTGGATTATGGTTTCCATATCAAGAGTGTTATGATCAATAGCAATGTTTCCATAGGGGTCAAGATAACATTCTCTGTCTGGATCCCATCTATTTGCTCTTTTTGCCTCAGAAAAGATACCAGATATTCTGATCATTTTGTTCGTGGCTAACATCTTTCTGTATTTATACTTCTGTTCTTCAGTTCTGTTATCTTTCCAAGGTTTAGGTTCAGAATTTGCCATGAATGCATATCCAACCGCATCCTCCTCAGGTAATAACTCGCTCCAGTCGAAACCTTCATCGTCGTGAATCACCGCAAGAGCTCTAGATTTTTCTTTGTTATCTTCAATCTGCTTCATTCTTGGCGACTCTGATTTGTTCTGATGATAAATTGCTTTCTTGTAGTAATCTTCTCTGAACGGGTTTTCCGACTCATCAGCATATGCGTTTCTGCATTCACGCTTAAAATGACCTTTCTGTTTGTACTTAAAGCACGTCACCTTAGACTTGTCAAAGCCCAACTTGGTAGATGGTCCACCAATTGACTTTCTCCCAGTTATCTCCATGAAACGCTGTGCTCGACGAACTCCACTGGCCATACACCACCGTATGTCAATTAGTTCCATCTCCCCAGGATCTATCTGATCATAGTCCTCTTTAGTTAGGTTGGTGTTGCCAATCTTCCCTGCTACAAGGCTTTCATATGATTCTAGCACAGATGCTAGGAAAACCATCTGTTGTTTGGCAGATTCCTCGCTGAAGTTCTGAGCGTTCTTTAAGTCTACAGCGATGTTGCATTGAAATAAGTTCTTTGCATCAGACTGTTTTGAATTTGATGAAGACCCACTATGATATCCACTGTGATTACCACTGCTTTGACTTTCTTTGTTTGTTGTGGAAACATTTTCAGCAGAAAATGCAGTCTTGGGAGATGTATTCTTTGGCATCATGCTCTTTGGATAATACAAATCCAAGTTCTGCTGATATGATGAGTGATTGACTTTGTACGTCTTCTTCAATTCCAACTCGTGACTCTCTAATCTCTCAATCAGTAAGTCCACTGTAAGATCTGCAGGCTTGATCGTATTCTTTAGCATCAATGCATAATATTGCCAATCCATCTCATCTGGTAATGCGTCAAACAGTTTTTCGACTAGCTCTTCTTGAGAATAGCGAATATCATGTCTCGCCAGTTCCAGTTTCAGATGCCCAAACCTCTCTATCATTTTACAAACTGATTCATTCTTTAAACACCCAAACAAATCAAACTCTTTTCTAAGTAATTTCTTTTTGTTTTTTACAATTTCTTTGCTTCCTAAGCATTTGTTATTCAACTTATCCCAGAGATCTGTAGCACTAGAATATTCGATCAAAGATATAATATCTTCTCGAACAGATTGAAACAGCAACACGACGCATTTTTGCTCAGCAACAAATGAATCTATTTCTTCAGTTGTTGTTAAGGTTTCACCACTTTTTCCTCCACTATCGAAACCATTTTTTAGACTCTTCTAGCGAGGAAAAGCAAAAGCTCTCAACCAATCTTCAAATTTCTTTGCCCACCTACTGTATTCTTCTATAGCCATCAACTTCGGGGGTTTGTTATAGGTTCCGAATGCACTTTCAGCCTCCAATGCATCCGATAACTTTTTCTTTGAATTCGTCGTGTTCTCATTGTTGTTACTTGAAGTAGTATCATTTCCACCGTCTCCAGCAAACGCAAATACATCATAAAACGGATTGAAATCATCCATCTTGTACATGGAACGAAATCAGCAAAACACTTAGAAGATTTTCAGAAATTTTAATAACAAAGCAAGTTCGAGCGAAATCAGCTTTAATATGATTTCGGGCGGAATCAGATAATGCTTTTCAGGCGAAATCAGATTTGTGTTACACGAGCGGAATTAGAACTATTCAATTTCGAGCGAAATCAGAAAAACTCTGTTTTTGAGCGAAATCAAAAAATGTCTCACGAGCGGAATCAGACTTTACTGATTACGAGCGGAATCAACAATCAAATTTTGAGCGGAATTAGAATTTCAAGTCTTTAAGAGCGAAATCAACTTTCAGGGTGATAACAGCAAAGAAAGTTACGAGCGGAATCAGGTTTTTAGATCAGTTTTACCATTTTTACTTCGAATTTTAACCTGATACTTTCTAGGGTTTGTTGATTCTATGTTTTGCACAAAATATTCGAAAATCAGTCCATTCCGACCGTTGGAACTAGTTCAGTTCAGAAAAATATAAGAAGAAGTGAGTAAAAATGAGAAATTCTGGTAGAATCAGGCTGCTATGGTATGAACTCCTCGTCCTGAGCTCTGATACCACTTGTTGGACCGTTTGCGTGACCCTAAACGTCAGTAAAGTAGTTCATCTCTGAATACGAAGGCGGAATCAACGTATACAAAGTCACAACAGCTTTCAGATTCATTTAACTTCTTTCTATTATCAATTTCCAATGTTTACACGTGTTTCTGACTTGATTTTGACAGAGTTTCGACACCATACACAAGATCTAATTCCGCTCCAAAGTTACAAATGAACTCAGCCAAACCCCTATATATAGAGTCTCTGATTCCGCTCCAAACTATATGGAACATTACGAGCGGAATCACAAAGAGACATCAGGAGCGAAATCACCTATTAATACTAGGAGCGGAATTAACATCTAACACATCAGGAGCGGAATTAACATATGAACCTGATTTCACTCCAAATGACACAAGTGTCATTTGGGGCGGAATTACAATTTAAAACTATAATTACCTTTCCGAGCTCCAATCTAACCTATCTAGACCTAAGACTCACTAAAGACATAGTAAACAGACATTCCATGCACCAACACAAAGTTTGTACTAAACGACCTAGAACGAGGCTCTTAAGTTAAAAACAACCATAACTATTAATCTGTTTTACCTTACATGAACGTTAGATGTACTTGATTCAAAGTTATTCTGTGTAATGATTTTTCATTCAGCTCGTATAAAAACACTTGGTGTTTGCACTTTGTTCAGTATGAGTACTTGTCCCTGACATCCGTTTTGAGATCATATAAAGATTATATGTATTTAGTATTATTAACCTTAATAAATATGATAATTTAAATGGTAAGTTGGCATCAAAAGTTATTCGCTAACAGTAAACTATCAATTTCATTGATTAAGGAAATTTCATGCCTGGAAAAACGACTAAATAAATCTCCCATTTTTGACGTCATCTTAATCCATAAAAGAGCCATCAAGCTGTGAGGAAGTTCACAGTGTAGATATCAATCAAACCAAAATGTTACTCCCTTATATCACCTTCTTTTTTCTTGTGCTAGGAATTTCTAGCTCATCAGACACAATAGCTGCGCATCAAAACATCTCTGATGGTCGGACTATTGTTTCAGTGAACGTAAAATTTGAGCTAGGTTTCTTTACCCTGGGCAGTTCCAAAAATCGGAACCTGGGGATATGGTATAAGAACACTTCTCTGCAAACGGTTGCATGGGTTGCAAACAAGGAAACTCCACTTATAGACACCTCGGGTGAAGTCAAACTGGACAACCAAGGGAACCTAACTCTTGTTAATGGTAACGGCAAAGTCATGTGGTCATCCAACTCCTCGGCATCTGGTACAAATATCAATCTTGTAGCACAACTCCTTGATACATGCAATCTGGTAATCAGGAATGGAAATGAAATTGTTATTTGGTAAAGTTTTGATTACCCTGGAGATACCTGCTTACTAGGAATGAAGTTGGGCAAGAACTCATAACTGGAAGAGAAACAAAGCAGACATCATGGAGGAGTACAGATGATCCTTCCCTAGGTGAGTATACATTAAGTATTTCAGCGGTTAAGGGTGAATATCAACAAGTATACATTAGGAGAAGCTCTGCTATTACAACAAGGATCGGGCCATATAATGACATTACATTTTCAGGCCGGGCAAACTATGCACCTGATGCTAGTCCGGCTAGCATTTCTTACGTGATTGTGAATCAGAACGAGATATATCACTTTCATTTCTAATAGTAACGCCACCATATTAAGAGCAGTATATATTAACTCCTGATGGTAAACTTGAGATCTTGCAGCTAAAATTTCTGAACCCAGAATGGATTCCGATTGCCACCTTACCAATAGATTATTGTGACATATATAGAATATGTGGTCCATATGGGAGCTGTAATACTGCTACTTCTCCTAATTGTGGGTGCTTGAGAGGATATGAACTAAAAAACTCAGATGATACGAGTCCTGGTTGTAGGCGGAGCACAACCTTGGATTGTGGGCCTGGAGAGGGATTTCAAAAGTTTTCAAGCATGAAATTACCAGATACGGAGAATGCTGTCTATAGAAGCAACATGGGCCTATCAGATTGTGCGGTAGCTTGCAAGAATAATTGCTCATGCACCACCTATGCATATCCAAACATCACTCCAGGTGGAGTTGGGTGCTTGCTATGGTTTGGGGATTTGATTGATGTCCGAGTGTTCCAAGAAAATGGGCAAGATCTTTATGTTAGACTTGCGGCCTCAGAATTATCAGGTAAGCCAATAATTTTACCAAATTGGTGCATTTCATGTTAGACGTGTTTTTATATCTTAATGTTCCCAATACTGAAATAACTGCAGTTTATATGCAAATTTGTAGCCATAACACATATGTTCTTTGTTTATATTGTTGTAAACTTGACAATATATTGTTTCTTTGGACCTTGTAAAATATTTTAGATCTCTATTCCAGCTTCCATAGAAAGAAACAAGTAGTTATGGTAGTTACTTTGTCAGTAGCAGCTGTGTTGACTTTGTCAGGCCTCATATTGGGATTCTATATTAGGAGGAAATGTAAGAGATCATATGATGCAGAGAGAGAAGGCAAGTGATATTGATCTGAATTTCTATGTGTATGTTGAACATATAAGTTAATACCTTATGATTTGTGTTACAAAGGTAATGACAGCCAGATAGGAAGTGCAGAGGTTCCGTTGTTTAGCTTTGCCAAAATTTCCAGGGCTACCAATGACTTTTCGGTCGACAACAAGCTAGGAGAAGGCGGGGTTGGACCAGTATACAAGGTAAATGATAAGAATTAGATGTTGGTATCTGAATAAGTGCATACTAAATAAATTTGGCAATCTCGATTCACCAGGGTGTACTCGAAGAAGGACAAGAGATAGTTGTGAAGCTACTATCAAATTCTTCTCAACAGGGGCTTATTGAATTCGAGAATGAAGTTATATGCATTGCTAAACTTCAGCATCGGAATCTTGTGAAGCTCTTAGGATATTGCATTCAAGGCGTTCACAAAATGTTAATTTATGAATACATGCCTAACAAAAGTCTTGACAGTTTTTTATTCGGTCAGGACCTCGAACAATCCCAATAATAAAGAGTTATTAAAAACACACACGAATACAATGCATTTAAACTACCTTGTTGCAAATTTAGCAGATGAATCAAAGAAGTCGTTACTTGATTGGCCACAACGCTTCCACATAATTCATGGGATAGCTCGAGGTCTTCTCTATCTTCATCAAGATTCCCGGCTTAAAGTTGTACATAGGGACTTGAAAGGAGGGAATATATTACTTGATCATCAGATGCGTCCAAAGATATCAGACTTCGGTTTGGCCAGAATGTTTAAAGAAGATTAGAGCGAAGCAAATACAAAGAGAGTCGTGGGAACTTTGTAAGAATCCCTGAATTAATTCATATTGCACCCTACATTTAACTTTTTATATGTCTTGTTGTGTGTATTGATTCAGGGGCTACATATCTCCAGAGTATGCAATGAAAGGTCTCTTCTCGGTGAAGTCAGATATTTTCAGTTTTAGGGTTTTAGTGTTGGAAATCGTGAGCGGGAAGAAAAATAGAGATTTTGTTCATGAAGACCGTGACGATAGCCTTCTTGGGCATGTAAGTGGGTTAAATCTTGATGATAAATATATGTGTGTGTGTGAGAAAGAGAGAGTGTGTGTATATATGTGTACATATGTGTGTGCACTCCATATATGTATGTGTGTGCAATGAGTATCAGGGGCGGACCTACCCTTTAGCCAGGGTGGGCGGCCGCACCCCTTGAAAAAAAAAATTGTGTATATTTTAGGCAAAAAACCCGACCGCGCCCTTTGAAAATATGGTTGAACACCTCATTCACACCCCATCAAATAATTTCTGGGTCCGCTACTGATGAGTATATGTGCATAACTACATATGTGAAGTATAATGTTAGGTATTAAATAAGATAGGGACTAAACTATAACTGTCCAATAGTTTAGGGTTATAATTGTAAGATATTCATATACATAAGCAAGAGTCTTGAATGAGAATGACACTCTTGCTTATGTATATGAACATCTTACAATTATAACCCTAAACTCTCAGACAGTTACAGTTTAGTCCCTCTCCTATTTAGTACCTAACATATATGGCTAGTGAAGCTCTACAAACACCCACCCATTTGTAATTTGAACTTTTGTGTAATGAATAATGCTGGTATGATCTGACATTTGTCTTTTATTTGGATTCATATAGGCATGGAGACTTTACAGTGAAGGCAAGTCTGTCGATCTAATTGATGAATGTTTGCGTACATCCTATTTTGCTTGTGAAGTGATACGATCAATACATGTTGGCCTATAGTGTGTACAACACCGAGTAGAAGATCGGCCCGACACATCTACTGTGGTAGCGATGTTGGGTGGTGATGTCACACCCCGATATTTCCACGTATTATCGGTGGGCCCGGTGGAGAGTATCGTGACGTAATTGATATCATCATAGTCAAATAATCACAGTTCAATGCACAACGGAAGTGTAAAGTAAATATATTACAAACCGATTCAAAAGTAACATCAATATTACAAACGGATTGTAAGATGGATCCACAGGCGGATCTTAAAGCAGAAAGATAAACACTGTTCAACAGACTTTAGACGTCTAGAACTTGCAAGATTCCCTATTAACGCCCTGAGCTCCCAGCCAATTACGTACAGTACCTGTCACTTAATCTTTTTGGAAAATACGTCAGTTTACACTGGTAAATACAATTAACTGACTCTTTTGAAAACATTTATGAAAATTGATTTAAATGCACGAGGCACAAATATCCTTTTATAACTTAGGACAATTATATAAAAATAATCTTGTATACAGATTTATATGTTCGTTATACATTCAGGGCCCGATGTTAGAAACCGAGTCAAGATTAACAGACACACCACAAGTATAGGCCCACAAGAGAGTGAGATACCGTTTCTCTTACACAACTGTCAGGTGTATACCTACACCCCGTGCGTAAGACGTGGCCATTTCCTAATAATGATGCCAAGGATATTCGGGACATGGTCATTAACCCCCAAAGGCTTTTATTTCAAACAAAACAGATTTAAACGGGTTACCTCAATAATTTAATCACAATCTGATTAAACATTCAATACCCGACCAAGCGGTATTATTATAATACCGCATCCCAAGCCCGTATAGGGGAAAATAAGTTAAAAGTATTTACCTGAGCTAAAATGTAATTTTATTCTTAGCCGTATATTCAAATCAGCAAGCACAAGTACCTCTACTGGGGCTCTCAATCTGGAACGAAGGTTTTTATTAACCTATTAGATTCCTAACGGGTCTTATTTAAGTTGTAACTTAGACCGGTCAGTTTTAAGGAAAAGTTAACGGTTCGAAACGCTAGATTAAGCGAAGACCGGATTAGAATGTGATTTAGACCCGACAAGTATGGATACTTGTATAATATTGTAAACTAAACATATTTTGAATTTTGAGGTGAAAATGATAAGGTTTGACCCGTTTCGGTTAATTTATGCAAACTAGTTACATAACGGGTAACCAATTGAGTCATGAACATGTTTCACAAGTTAATATTCCTTAAATATGTTGTGATATCAATAGGATACCTTCCATTATGCCCAAAACGAATTTAAAGTCAATTTAAGCCCCGTAGGGGTATTTTGGTCATTTTAAAGATTATAAAAGAGGTTAAATGGCAATCTGAGGTTTTGGTCTAAAATGACCAGTAAAAATATTTAGTTTAATAAGTTATATCAGTAAGATATCATATATATGTGAAATTTATCATTTATGACCAAATTATGCACCGTAGGGGCATTTTGGTCATTTCACATAGGCTTTAAGGGTCAAATTTGGAAATCTGAGTTCAAAACCTTTACTTGCTGTTAAAGTATAAAAATTTATTCATAACATCAGTAGGTAACAAGCCTTAGGCGCCAAATATGGTTTTAAACCATACTATGCGCCTAAATCGCATAAAAGTCGGTATTTGACGATATTAGGGTTGATTAAGGAAATCTGAGATTTTGAACAGTCTTTACTGTTTAAAATAATTTATTTAATATATAAAATCAGTAGAAAAAGGTTTGGTATGTAAAGGATGTGTAAAACTCATTTTATTAGTGAAAAGGGCATTATCGTCAATTATAGAGTCTATACGAGAACCCTATGTTATGATAAGTTTAAAAATAAATAAAAATCTTCAAAAATACCTAAATATTATATTACATCAGTGGGTAAAAGGTTTGGTGTAAAAATTTGAGTTTAAATAGGTTTTATGCCAAAATTGCCGTTTAATTAATAAAAAGGCTTTAATTTACGATATTGAGCATAACTCCCATTTTAGACCACGAACTGATATGAAATTTTAAGGACATGTTTATAAATTAGTAACAAAGGTTTTTGTCCTCTCACATTTTCAAAAATCTCGTTTTAATATTAAAAGGGCATAATAGTCAACTTTAAGCATATAACGGAAACATGCAATGAACTAGGATTACTATGGAACCAAGTTGTATAACCTTAGAGGGTTATACTAACCTATAACATGGTCCTAAAGGAATCCTAAGGCATATCTAAACTAAGCTAAATCGGGTCAGAACTGAAAGTCAAAGCAAAAGTCTACTTTTGCGACTTTCGGCTCCGAACCGAGCCTAAACTCAGGATTGTCGGGTTGAACATGCCTAGACATGTTCAATTAATATTTACCAAGTTATTAAAGTGACAAACCTGATTTTATTGCCTTTACATCATTAGTTATGAATTTTATTTAAAAATGACTCGTTTGACTTTTATTTTAATTACTTTGACCGGATAATTAACTAAGCAAACGTGGTAATTAGGAGGTGCCCTTTCTGTTCTACACAGCCCGCGTAGGTTATCTGTGTGGGCTTATGCGACCCGCCTAAGATTCAGGCCCAGCCACAAGTTTGGCTTAATTGCAGAAATGGTCCCTGTCATCATATAAGTGCATTTCTGACACATCTAAGGCCCGTCAAGCCATTTTTAAGGCTCTAAAATGATGCCCAAACATAGGGAACATAAAACATGCTAAAAAATATGCCGGATGTCTGTTCGTTTGGTCCTACGGTTGCGTTGTTCGACTAATTACGATGAAACACGAACGGACGCGAAAAACGATCCAAATTACGCGAAGAATGGAATTTTATCAAGCCAAACACTAAAATAAAATATTTTAGTGGTTACATAAATTTTTGGATGTCCGGATATATTCAGAACATAGGATATGTGCGAAAGCGCAAACTTTTGCACTTTTTGACACTTTTAGTCCCTGCTTGACTGCAAAGTTTATTTTTGCGCACCAAACACCTCTAAGCCTATTTCTAAGCTATGTAGGGGATATTTAGGGCATGCTTAACTTATGATCATATTCCGGAAGGTTCGATATCATACGAATCGGCAAACTTTTGCGGTTTGACGCAAATAGTCCTTTAATCGCACAAAGTAGCGCGAAATGTCGTTTAATGATATCCAAGCCTTCCGTGGCCCATAATGGGTATTACCAAGAATGTGTTTAAATATTACTATGCTCTCGTTCGCTTAAATGGTCACAAAAAGGCGTAGATTCAAAAGTTGACGCTTTTGGTCCCTCTAATGCGCAAACTTGCGCATATCACCGTTTAATAGCATCGAAACCTTATCTAATCCATATTAGGCATTATTGAGAGTATTATAAAACATCATAATGCTTCGGGTTCGTAAAAAGGTCATTCAGAGGTATATTTAAACATATTGACACTTTTAGTCCCTCTAACTTGCAAAGTTGCGCGTAACTTCACTTATAGGCATAAAAGCCCTTAATGGCCAATACTAGGCATTCCCGAGAGTATAATCAATTATCATGAAGCTCTCGGTTTGTTAAAAGGTCACTCAGAGGTAAGAATTAACATGTTGACGCTTTTAACCCTTCATCGCGCAAACTTTTAATTAATTACGCAAAGGGCTACTCTTGATCAACAAGTGGCTCATTTGTGAACATGATTACCATGTAACGTTATTTAGAGGATTATAATAAGCATGTTAACATTTACAGTCCTTCTATAATCAAAGTTTTTGATTTTTCGCAAAATTAGCCCCTCAATTTCAATGTTTGACTTTATTAGGGTTTATTACACGTGTCAATACATCATTGGACGTGATTTTACGAGGTGTTACATCCTCACCCCCTTAAAAGAAATCTCGACCTTGAGATTTGCTTAACGTAATGGAAGTACTTTCTGACGTATCATGGACTTATCCTCCATAGCATATTTGGGCCTCTAAGGGCATCTCAGTTGACCTATACAATAGGTACATACTCTCTTTTGGAGCTTCTTAACCTGTCGATCCTTAATCTGTACAAGTCTCATCACACCATAGATTTTCATTAGTCTGCATATCATTATGAGACAATGTTCCCGACTTATCAGCGAAACACACCTTTGAATCAATAGTGTGGGACTCATTGATTCCCATCAAGCTCCTTAAATAGGTTACAATCTTGATATATTTGATTTCCTTGAATGATTCTATATATCAGGGCTTAACTAACCCGATAAATTAAAAATTTAGCACATCCTTCTTAGGGTGATACTTTCAATTGAACCTTATTCCTTATCAAGGACTTAAAAGGGTTGCGACTTTCATCAATCCTTGATTTTCCGTCGATTACTGGCAACTTTCAGACGATTATGAATTTGTATGATCTTATTCGTTGTTTCCAAGGCAACTTTCAGATCATGATAATTGGACTTACCAAACTTCTATCCAATAACAGATGTCTAACATCCCATCTATACAAGGTCTCCAAAGGAGCAGCCTTGATACTTATCACAATTATTATAGAGAAACTTACTTAAGGTGAGATGGTTATTCCAACTACAGCTTAAAACCAATCTTAAGGAATAGCTAATCCTTATAGTTAGTCGAACAAATCGACGATCCTGGGCAGCTGATGGCGATTCTTAATTGTTGTCTAAATAGGGTTGCGGTAACTAACGCATAAGCAAGAGAACCGTCTTTCCTAACTAATAATATTGAAACTCTTAGAATTTCGAATTGGGCTTTAAGAACCTTTATCTTAAAATTCATCTAACTAGGGTTTCTATTATTTTCGAGTTGGAGGTACTAATCGTCACGGAGATTTCACGATACTATAGCCCTAAGCGGGATGTTAATCTTACCTCTACTTGTCTCAGGAGGTAAACAGGGTAGTCCTTGGAGAAGATAATCAAGACACAAGGAGATTACAGAGATTTTCCAAATCTCAGGCTCTAGTTCATTTATCATTGCCTGTGTCAAATAAGTGACACATTTTCTTTACAAAGCCATGGATACCTTATTCAATGGCACTTACTTGGACATTTCCCTTCTGGATATCTTCTTTGAATACCATTAGCTGACTTTAGGACAATATGACCATTGGGATATCTTAGTGGTTCCATGCATTAAACCTCCATACTGATCAGGAATGGAAGCAATCTATGGGACATATTAAGATACACCAATCCTCATATGGCGCTTTTATCATACAATCTGGTATTCGCAGTTGATAGAAATCAAGGAGATATCGAACTAACATAAACTGACGTACTCCATCTGGAGAGTGAGTACTCTAGAATTTTACCATTGAAGATTTCTGACAGGAATAGAAGGATGGTTCCTATAATGTTCGTCTGTAAGTTTTACCTTACACTTAATATCTAGGGTTCTTATGGAAGATTTTAAAAGTTTTCCATACTTACAATTCATGAAGGATTTATCGGTATTCGAATCAAAACAGTACTCTTAGCATTTATTTTACTGATACATGATAAGAAATGTACCTGATGACATTATTGATATAAACTACCTCTGGCATCCATCAGAAGAGTTTAAACGCTTTCTTTCTTAGGCTTTATATCCTTAGCCGCATTTCCCTTGACATATTTAGGGCATGTAGTCTTGATGTGGCCCTTCTTATTACAGCTGTTGCAGACTGCATCCTTTATGTCCTTGCAATCCAACGTTTTATGCTCCCTCGATTTGCATATCCCACAAGCCATAGGCTGCGATGGGGATTTGGGTTCGAACCTGCACTTTCCTAGATGGCGCTTCTTGCAGGTCTTGCATATAGGTTTCTTGCATACAGGTTTCTTGTCAGACTTTTGTTTGTTCTCCTTAAGCTCAAGCTTACCCTTTTTCTTTGAAGTCTGGGAGTTACCTTCCTCCCTTTTCCTTTTTAGTTCATTCATTGCATCCGAGGCATGAACAAGATCCTCCTCGTGAGTATGGAAGTGTGGTCTTAAATGAGATTTGGAGCAAGTAGCATTGGGCTCCTTGAACTTTTTCATGACCTTTCTCACAGCTTTTCCAACAGCTGCGTCAATCATAGCTTGGAGAACATCTTTGTCAATTTTGAGGTTCACAATTGTAGCATCATTAGCATGCGTCGCATCATAAATGGCGCGATTGACAGTTGGCTTATCCGAGTTTGTCATCCTCGAGACTTGGTTCCTAACACCAAATGGAACAATTACTTAGTTGCAATGCAACAACCGTTATTCATCATCCTGATGACCTAACATATACTAACCATGGTATCATTAAACCATACAGGCTAATATAGTACGAACATTCTTGATGAATGTTATTTAAATATGTATTAATTATACTTAGCCTAGGCCATAAAAAGACCATCAATGGCATTTAAGGTTTGGACCTAGTCCATCACCCTTTTTGACAGAGGATCAAAATGTCACATCTGTCTTGATCATATTGATGATTGTACATAGCTTGAAAGCTTGCCATAATGATATTGGAAAAGAGTGATTCCTAATAGATATAAAGTATCCATCTAAAATCGATGAAGCAGTTTTCTAAAGTATCATCGACCTATTCTATCTTGCGTTATGTCTAGAGTCCCAACAGGCGGATACAACAATTTACATCACTTATTGTCCATAATAGACTTTTCTGCGCCAGAATCAAGCAAATTCCCGCATAAATGTCATTGATAAGGAAGGGTACCTGTTATGATATTATCATTCTGTACTGCCTCCTGGGCGTTCATCTGGAAGACCTACGTGTTTGTTTTCTTAGCCTCTTTAGGCTTCTCCAGATTCTTAGGGCAGTTGGTCTTAATGTGCCCCTTTTCGTTGCAACCGTAACAGGTTGCGTCCTTCAACTTCTTGCATTCCAAGGTTTTATGCTCCTTGGACTTGCAGATTCCACAAGGTAGAGGTTGAGATTCAAATATGCATTTCCCAAGATGGTATTTCCTACAGGTTTTGCACCTGGTATTTTCACCCGACTGTTGGTTGTCCTTCTTAACGCCGGAACTCTTCTTATCCTCAGAGTTCCCTTTATGTTTCTTATCCGCACGACATGAGTTCTCATCCTCACATTTCCTTTTCCCTTCTTCAGAATTCTTGAGCGATCTCTGCCTAACAGCATTAAGGGTAAGAGATAACGACAGATCGGCCGCTGACCTAAAGGTGGTAGGTCTTGATGCTTTCACACTGGCTTTGATTTCTGGAGCTAAACCTCCAATAAAACGAGCTATGCGTTTTGGTTCCGGTGTAACCAGATAAGGAACCAAATGAGACATAGTGTTGAAGCTCGTAAGATACGCCTGACAATCTAAGTTCTTCATGACCAAGGTCAAGAAGTCAGTCTCAATTTTCTCAACTTCATGTTGAGGACATAAATTTTCTTTGATGAGAGCAAAAAACAGATCCCACGTCAGATTATACAACGGGATCTTCCCTGTAGCTTGGATTAGGGACCTCCACCAAGCTAACACTTCACCTTTAAACGATTGTGACACAAATTTCACAATGTCCTGTTCTGCATAACCACTAATATCAACCACTGCATCCATCTCATCGAGCCAAGCCATGCAATCGATGGCTTCTTTCTCCCCTGTGAAATCTCTGGGTTTACAGGAGACAAAATATTTATACGAACAGGTTTTAACCCGAGGCTCCTGATTGAGCACAACCTGCCTAGACGGAACACTCCTCTGATTTGAAGAATCATGAGATTCGCTCTTGCGAGTTGTTTGAGTCTTGGAGGGTGGTTTTGTATGTTGTACAGATAGGGTCCTGCTACGGGTACCACTTGATTCATTATCTCGTCTGTCCAGAGCTCGAGTAACGTCATTGTCTATTAAAGCCTACAGCTCCTCACCAGCTACATTTACTCTGGTGGTATCATTATTCTTCATCGGGTGGCTGTTAACCTCATCAGATCCAGCCATGTAGCTTGATTGATACATAAATTATTGACGAAGATTTATTCAGGAGTTTATTATGGAATTGTCTTTTATGGCAATTCATTAACCATGGTAAACATAGACCATTTTGGTTAATTTGTTAATCATATTTATTTCAATTTTTATTAAATTTTTATCCCAGTTATAAACTATTAAGGATAATAGGGTGGCATACAAAAGGCCTAGTCACAAGGACAATTTTAATTCATAAGCCATGATTTCAGAGAATCAAGGCATTAAGGTTTGAACATAGTTCATTACCTTCTCTTGACAGAGAGTCGTAGACTACTACTGTCTTCTTGTCTCAGAGGACAATAAACATGGCCCGTAGGCACTTTATCACAAATGGATGTTTAAATATATGATCATCTTAATCGATGATTTGAACCCATGATTCTAGATCATTAGGCTAAATAAGGGATTGGAAATTCCCAATATGAAGATGACAAGTGTGATTTTATCGCATCACTGTTGTCAGGAGTGTTAACATGTTTTCAGATGTTAACAAGGATCTGAATCTTTTTAAACAGGTTTTACCATCATAGCTAGGTCCTTGACGACATATAAGCTAGGTTATACCTTTTAAGATTCTTTTTAATATATATTGGTAGATCAATTACAAAAAGGAATGATATTTTGATTTATTTCATAAATTATACTCATATATAATGATAAAAATGAAATTTAAAGAACACACTCCAATAAATTTTAAAAGGAGTACATAATTGCCCTAAACGGGACTTGAAGGACATAACATTGTCCACGAAGGGACTAAAAGATAAATATGTCCTTATAAGGACTACTAAAGAAACGAAATTCCGCAAAAGGAGTTCCTTCTTCTTCACTTTATTTCTGAATGTTTTCTCCTTAGTTGCACGTTTATCCTAGCCGCGGTACGAAGCTCGGCATTTCTAGGCTTCGGATGTGGAGAATTTCCATTACGGCTTCTTTGCTTGGCGGCGTATTCAAAATACATAAAATTGAGAACAATATTTTACTGAATAGGGATGAGAGTATTCCTATGTTAAGTCTAGATTCAGAAGGTCTAAGGAATGTGCTACTGTGTCATTGAGATTAAACACAGAAGGCTAGTCTTTAATTCACTCAATGTTGGCTCTGATACCAACCTGTCACACCCCAATATTTCCACGTATTACCGGTGGGCCTGGTGGGGAGTATCGTGACGTAATTGATATCATCATAGTCAAATAATCACAGTTCAATGCACAGCGGAAGTCTAAAGTAAATATATTACAAACCGATTCAAAAGTAACATCAATATTACAAACGGATTGTAAGATGGATCCACAGGCGGATCTTAAAGCAGAAAGATAAACACTGTTCAACAGACTTTAGACGTCTAGAACTTGCAAGATTCCCTATTAACGCCCTGAGCTCCCAGCCAATTACGTACAATACCTGTCACTTAATCTTTTTAAAAAATACGTCAGTTTACACTGGTAAATACAATTAACTGACTCTTTTGAAAAAAATTATGAAAATTGATTTAAATGCACGAGGCACAAATATCCTTTTATAACTTAGGATAATTATATAAAAATAATATTGTATACAGATTTATATGTTCGTTATACATTCAGAGCCCGATGTTAGAAACCGAGTCAAGATTAACAGACACACCACAAGTATAGGCCCACAAGAGAGTGAGATACCGTTTCCCTTACACAACTGTCAGGTGTATGCCTACACCCCATGCGTAAGATGTGGCCATTTCTTAATAATTATGCCAAGGATATTCGGGACATGGTCATTAACCTCCAAAGGCTTTTATTTCAAACAAAATAGATTAAAACGGGTTACCTCAATAATTTAATCACAATCCGATTAAACATTCAATACCCGACCAAGCGGTATTATTATAATACCGTATCCCAAGCCCGTATAGGGGAAAATAAGTTAAAAGTATTTACCTGAGCTAAAATGTAATTTTATTCTCAGCCGTATATTCAAATCAGCAAGCACAAGTACCTCTACTGGGGCTCTCAATCTGGAACGAAGGTTTTTATTAACCTATTAGATTCCTAACGGGTCTTATTTAAGTTGTAACTTAGACCGATCAGTTTTAAGGAAAGGTTTACGGTTTGAAACACTAGATTAAGCGAAGACCGGATTAGAATGTGATTTAGACCCGAAAAGTATGGAGACTTGTATAATATGGGTAAACTAAACATATTCTGAATTTTGAGGTGAAAATGATAAGGTTTGATCCGTTTCGGTTAATTTATGCAAACTAGTTACATAAAACGTACCGAATGCGAAAAATGCATAACGGGTAACCAATTGAGTCATGAACATATTTCACAAGTTAATATGCCTTAAATATGTTGTGATATCAGTAGGATACCTTCTATTATGCCCAAAACGAATTTAAAGTCAATTTAAGCCCCGTAGGGGTATTTTGGTCATTTTAAAGATTATAAAAGAGGTTAAATGACAATATGAGGTTCTGGTCTAAAATGATCAGTAAAAATATTTATGTTAATAAGTTATATCAGTAAGATATCATATATATGTGAAATTTATCATTTATGACCAAACTATGCACCGTAGGGGCATTTTGGTCATTTCACATAGGCTTTAAGGGTCAAATTTGGAAATCTGAGTTCAAAACCTTTACTTGCTGTTAAAGTATAAAAATTTATTCATAACATCAGTAGGTAACAAGCCTTAGGCGCCAAATATAGTTTTAAACCATACTATGCGCCTAAATCGCATAAAAGTCGGTATTTGACGATTTTCGGGTTGATTAAGGAAATCTGAGATTTTGATCAGCCTTTACTGTTTAAAATAACTTATTTAATATATAAAATCAGTAGAAAAAGGTTTGGTATGTAAAGGATGTGTAAAACTCAGTTTATTAGTGAAAATGGCATTATCGTCAATTACAGAGTCTATACGAGAACCCTATGTTATGATCAGTTTAAAAATAAATAAAAATCTTCAAAACTCCCTAAATATTATATTACATCAGTGGGTAAAAGGTTTGGTGTAAAAATTTGAGTTTAAATAGGTTTTATGCCGAAATTGTCGTTTAATTAATAAAAAAGGCTTTAATTTACGATATTGAGCATAACTCCTATTTTAGACCACGAACTGATGTGAAATTTTAAGGACATGTTTATAAATCAGTAACAAAGGTTTTTGTCCTCTCACCTTTTCAAAAATCTCGTTTTAATATTAAAAGGGCATAATAGTCAACTTTAAGCATATAACGGAAACATGCAATGAACTAGGATTACTATGGAACCAAGTTGTATAACCTCAGATGGTTATACTAACCTATAACATGGTCCTAAAGGAATCCTAAGGCATATCTAAACTAAGCTAAATCAGGTCAGAACTGAAAGTCAAAGCAAAATTCTACTTTTTGCGACTTTCGGCTCCGAACCGAGCCTAAACTCAGGATTGTCGGGTTGAACATGCCTAGACATGTTCAATTAATATTTACCAAGTTATTAAAGTGACAAAACTGATTTTATTGCCTTTACATCATTAGTTATGAATTTTATTTAAAAACTAATCGTTTGACTTTTATTTTAATTACTTTGACCCGACAATTAACTAAGCAAACGTGGTAATTAGGAGGTGCCCTTTTGAGGGTTCAATACCTAACTAATTACGATCACGTAGCCATGTTCGTTGCGAACAATGGCTCGACCGCTTAAAAGTCAAAGCGTTTATCGCAAACGCTTGACTTTTCAGCTTTAATCGCTAAATAAACAAACTAGTCACGAAAGGACACTTACGAAGGGTCCAATGGACTGAATGAGGTTCTCAAGAAGTTCAAGACCCTTTTAGAATCAGAAGCATAGCAGATTTTGCAAAGATGGTGTGAAATGAACAATGAAGCCCACCACCTATTTATAATTTTCGGGATCTCATAGGATCATGACAAGTGTTGGGAGGGATAACCAGATTAAAACAAGTGTCAAATGGTTTCATAAATCAGGTAGGAAGCCCCTAGAATCGAATATGTGAGTGTAGGAAACCAGATTTGATGAAAACCAGCAAAAGAAACCAGTTCTGCAGCTGTTTCTGTTCTACGCGTCCCGCATAGGTTATCTGTGTGGGCTTACGTGGCCCGCCTAAGATTCAGGCCCAGCCACAAGTTTGGCTTAATTGCAGAAATGGTCCCTGTCATCATATAAGTGCATTTCTGACACATCTAAGGCCCGTCAAGCCATTTTTAAGGCTCTACAATGATTCCCAAACATAGGGAACATAAAAAATGCTCAAAAATATGCCAGATGTCTGTTCGTTTGGTCGTACGGTTGCGTTGTTCGACTAATTACGACGAAACACGAACGGACGCGAAAAACGATCCAAATTACGCGACGAATGGAATTTTATCAAGCCAAACACTAAAATAAAATATTTTAGTGGTTACATAAATTTTTGGATGTCCGGATATATTCAGAACGTAAGATATGCGCGAAAGCGCAAACTTGTGCACTTTTTGACGCTTTTAGTCCCTGCTTGACTTAAAAGTTTATTTTTGCGCACCAAACACCTCTAAGCCTATTTCTAAGCTATGTAGGGGGTATTTAGGGCATTCTTAACTTATGATCATATTCCAGAAGGTTCGATATCATACGAATCGGCAAACTTTTGCAGTTTGACGCAAATAGTCCTTTAATCGCACAAAGTAGCGCGAAATGTCGTTTAATGATATCCAAGCCTTCCATGGGCCATAATGGGTATTCCCAAGCATGTTTTTAAATATTACTACGCTCTCGTTTGGTTAAATGGTCACAAAAGGCGTAGATTCAAAAGTTGACGCTTTTGGTCCCTCTAATGCGCAAACTTGCGCATATCATCGTTTAATAGAATCGAAGCCTTATCTAATCCATATTAGGCATTCTTGAGAGTATTATAAAACATCATAATGCTTCGGGTTCGTAAAAAGGTCATTCAGAGGTATATTTAAACATATTGACACTTTTAGTCCCTCTAACTTGCAAAGTTGCGCTTAACTTCACTTATAGGCATACAAGCCCTTAATGGCCAATACTAGGCATTCCCGAGAGTATAATCAATTATCATGAAGCTCTCAGTTTGTTAAAAGGTCACTCAGAGGTAAGAATTAACATGTTGACGCTTTTAACCCTTCATCGCGCAAACTTTTAATTAATTACGCAAACGGCTACTCTTGATCAACAAGTGGCTCATTTGTGAACATGATTACCGTGTAACGTTATTCAGAGGCTTATAATATGCATGTTTAAATTTCCAGTCCTTCTATAATCAAAGTTTTTGATTTTTCACAAAATTAGTCCCTCAATTTCAACGTTTGACTTTATTAGGGTTTATTACACGTGTCAATACATTATTGGACGTGATTTTAGGAGGTGTTACAGGTGAGGGCTCACTTCCTTCTCCCAAAAAACCTGCTTTCTTTATTCAAGAAAGTCATATCAACTCCTCTTCAATTCTTCCTTCGGTACCATCATCGGTTAATGGAGTAACATTAAGTCAAGTAGATGGTAGATGATGCAAAAAATATTTTAATCATGTTTATGTATATTTATATGAACAAGTTAAAAGCTATTTGTTTAGCTCTTAACAAGGCTCTTAATGGTTCAGACATCTTATTAGTTCAGCACTTAATGGTTCAGACTGTTTGTTTCGCGAGCATATGTCTGAATCATTCAGACATTTGTCTCTGAATGGTTAAGCATTATACTGAGTCTGAATGGTTAAGAACTCTTATCTGAATTGGTCAGACATTTGTCTCTGAACGGTTAAGCATTATACTGGTTCTTAATGGTTCAGACCTCTCTTACTGGTCTAACACTTAATGGTTCAGACATCTTACTGGTTCAACACTTACTCATTTTGCCCAGCAGCGTTTTAGTCATATAAAATGGTATATTTATATGACCAAGTTAGTTATATAAAGAACATTAGAAGTTTCATATAAAATGGTATATTTATATGACCAAGTTAGTTATATAAAGAACATTAGAAGTTTGAAGATGTGTTAGTATTAAAGAATATATTTAAAATAAATAAATATATTTGGAATAGGGATTTTTATTTTTACTATGCATAAACAAACTATATTATGTATAAATTTACTATGCATAAATAAACTAAATTATGTATAAAACACCTTTTATATATACCCCACGTTTACAAGGAATGAAGTCATCATGATCGGCTTCTTTGTAACTAATGCATTTTCGTATCGTAATGGTTTTTTAAAGGGAATATGTCACATAATAGTAACCAAGTTTCAAAAGTGCTCTAATTAGGTCACTCGAATTGTTTTTGTCCTAATTAGATAACTTAACATTCAAATCGAGTCATGTCCTTTTTTCTATGTGTCAAGAAAAAAATGAAGAGTAAGATGTTGGGGTCGGATTATTTTAATATATAAAATTATATTTATTAAAAATAAAACACTTTAATTTACATTAAAATTAAAAAAAAAAAAAGTTACAATTCACGTCATCACTCAAAGTTAGCATCAAATAAAAGGGAAAAAAGAAACAAAAATCTACATCACCATGGTTACTTATGAAATGGATGAAAAAACCCTTAATTTTAATGAAAAATGAATGTTGAGTGACCTGATTGGAACACTTTTGAAACTTGAGTGATCTAATTGGAACACTTTTAGAACTTGGTTACTATTCTACAAAGTTACCCCTTTTTTAAAGAGTAAATTACAAAAATCGTCCTTTATGTATGTCATTTATTATAAATTGTGTCATTTGTCTTCAATAAATACAGAAAACGTACTCGATGTTTGCAAACCCTTGCAAGTTATGTCATTTAACCCTAACTCAGTTAATTTTTGTTGTTAAATCTGACCAAATGGACCCCATATGAGGGTATTTTTGTGGTTAAATCTAACCAAATGGACCCCACATGAGAGTAAAATGACCAAAATACCCTCATGTGGGGTTCATTTGGTCAGATTTAACCATAAAAAATTAACTGAGTTAGGGATAAAGGACATAACTTGCAAGGGTTTGCAAACATCGAGTATGTTTTCTGTAATTATTAAAGACAAAGAACACAGTTTGCAATAAGTGACATACATAAAGGACGATTTTTGTAATTTTGTCTCACCCTCAAAATCCACATGCGGAGTACTACCGCGAGTCGTGTGACTGACCAGGATCTAGCCACTAATCATATTGAACAATCAGAAAGAAATAAAATAGTTTCACCAAGCCAATACTATTAGTGACACTTTAAAGATTAAGCACATGTAAAATGGTCTAGACATAAGTTCATGATTATTTAAGAACCCAACATACGGGTTAAGACATCCACTACACATCCCCAAGCTGCAAGCTCCTAAGTTACCGGGTACCTGCAAAGCATGCAGTAGGGTGTCAACATAAAGTTGGTGAGTTCACGAGTTTGTCCAGTTTTAATTCTAAAAACTTGTTTAAGTAGTTCAGTTACCCATTTATATCATGCCATGGGGAACTACCCCATATGTAAGCTACTAAAGTGCGTTATACCGAATCCTTGCGACCGTACGTTTTCGTAGTGTACCCCGTTTGTCAATGTCTATCATCATTGACGGTTTGCCACAGTCTATTAGTTCACGACATATCCTATCCAGGCACGGTGTGAGGCTGTGAGACCTACATAGCGCTATCAACTAATAACCCGTTCGCCAGGCCCCGACGACTAATAGGTATATGTAAGTGGGGACTTCCGTGATAGAGTTTCGTTTAGTACACTTCTTGCATCTTATATAAATAGTAATTATAGTAATTAACTGTATGTCCTGCATAAGGGTAGAAAAGCATGTTTGTATCCCACACAAGGAGGTAGCGTTGTTTGTATCCCACACAAGGACATAGCGTTGTTCGTTCCGTTTCCCAACCACCGGGAACGCATGCTTTTAGAAAAGTTGTGAACTCACCTCGGTTTGCTCGGCAGACAGTTTACTTGGTTAGGTATGCTGGTCAACCACGTCTTATTATGGTTACCAGTATAGGCCAGGTTTGGGTACAAGTAATTCACGTATAATCCTACACGTATCTAACACATAGCATGCATGTTAACTAGCATATATGGTATTGGGCCTATCCTAACACACAAAAAGTTAAACATAAATAGTAGCACACAGTCCAGAGACATAATCATCAATCTGTGCGGCCCAATTACTAAGTAAAGTAGTCCAGTCGATACCATGTGGTCTCGACTCGAGAACAAAAGATCTCGAGTCGTAACCAGACGGTCTCGAGTTGTGCATTTTTGAGTCTCAACCCTGAGGTCTCGAGTCAGGTATTGAGTCGAGATCAGGAGATCTCGAGTCGCAACCAAGCTGGTCTCGAGTCCCTGGTTTGTGCACCGCCTGGTTTCGAGTAATGAACAAAAGAGGTCTTGAGTTGCAACCAGAGGTTCCGACTCGCAACCCGTGCTGATGCTTCTAGAATCCTCAGGTCAGTACTATTCAATCAAATTTCATAAGCATGTACTAGCCAATCAAGTTTCATTAACAGGTTTTCAATACCGTACACTTACCAAATCAGATCAAAACACAACAATTTCAAATATTTTCATAGCCTTCAAACCGTTCTTCATTAGGGTTTACATATTCAACAAACATATTCATCCAAGACACCATAACACTATCACTATTTCATCAATCACATGAATACATCATTGTAATGATATCATATTTTTGTTCCAAATATTATGATATCACCAATAAGTCTAGTAGTTAAATCTATCATATGAACATCCAACATTTCTCGTCCTAAATCATGTTTGCATCATACAAAAACCCTAACATGAATCGGACCTCATTAAGTAGCCTTAACACACCATATTATTATTATCATACTTCCACTAAACAGTTCACATATTATCATGAAGGAAACATTGCTAATCATCTAAATCATCAAACAATTGAGCACCTCTATAAACATCAAGTAATGAATAGTGTACTAACCGGGTAAGATTCGAATGCGAGAGTTTGTGGATTCAGCTAGAAGAAGCCTCTGAGCGATGAACACAAGCAAATACGAGAGCTTGAGCTGCTGCCGTTGGATCCGAGAGGAGGAAAGGAGGAGGTGGTGTTGTTAGGGTTTTCTAGTGAGAGAAAGGATGAGAGGAGAGAGAGTATGGATAGAGGAATGTTTGGGGATTTGGGATGATGATTGCCTTGTCAAAAAGAGGAATGTCGGCCGCACACAAGGGTTTTATACCCTTTCCAAAACTGTGCACCCTAAAGGGTTTCGAGTGGGCTTGGTGAGAGATTTGGGCTAGATCAGATGGGTGTGTAGCCCAACCGTTTCAGGTCAACAGTTCCCAAGTCGGGACCCGGTGGTCTCGAGTCGGAACCATTGGTTTCGGTTCAAAACACACACATTGATTTGCATAAATTAAGTTGACATAATACACATAACACAATAAGAAGTCATAGAACACACAACAGTAAATCACAGACTCTCATTTAGTGGTTTCATATAATGGTATTATACAATAGAGTTGCTCGGGAAAACCCGAAGTGTCACAAAATTACTCTTTTTTTAAATTATTTAGAGTATTCAACTTAGATTTATAAACTCTCTCTTATCTTTATATTTAATGATAAAATTTAAAAATAAAAGATCATATAATTACTTGGAAGACAACAATGTTAGTAAGGATCGTTAGGCGTTAGTTGGCTGGTGGGTACCGACTAACAATTAATCAAGATTAATAACATTAATCGGATTGTGATTTTATATGTAATATTCATTTTTATATTTATATACACACATTTTTATATGATTTTTTTAAGTAGACATGTTTTAACATTTTCGACCTATATTTTCAAGTAAATATGATTAATTGTCGGAATTTGCAAGCTTTGGTTAATAATTTGGCCGGAATTGCTAAACTATCGTCGATTTTCACAACCGTGGAAGAGAGAATAGTAAGGAAAGTAAAAATTGATTACAAAAGTATTATTTAACTGAATAGTAAATATAAGGAATCGAATGTGAAGTTTTTTAAGAATCTTTAAATTGATAAAGTAAATGTATTTTTAGTTAACTCACAAGGATATGATAGGGATGGCAATCAAACCCGAACCTGACATGTATGTCGAATTAGAGGACGAAAAGAAAGTGAAAGAAGGGTTAAAGATTCATATCGAAGATATTACAGTTGATTATAAATATTTTATAACAACTCTCCCGAAACCCTTAGACATGTCCCATACATCCTAAAATACACCCCGTATGCGAGAAACGGACCCGGAATACCTTTATTTTAATAAAAATCAAGCAAAAAAAATCTGGTAGGTGCTCGCGGGCCGCGACCAGTATGGTTGTGTGCTTCGCGGGGCACGACAGCTGGCCACCAGGCCGCACCTGGTGATGCCACGTGTCCCCCTCCTTGTGGAACCTAGCTGGTGAGTCGCCAAAGCTAGATCCCTAGCCTACGTCCTCGCGGCCCACAAGAGACTAAGCACAAGGCTTACGCGGGGCGCGAGAAGGTCACGATCAGACCTATAAATGGAGGGCTTCGGCTCTCATTTCAAACCATTCAAAATCAAAAATTTCTCTCTCAAATTTCTTATAGTAGAAATAATTCTCGGGCATAATACCCACTAAAAAGCGAAGCTCTGCCTCGTTGTAAGTATTATAACCCCGGTTACGTATTAGTTACTCTGCCCGATTGATCTAGTGCTCCGTAACGCATGTCAAGGCTCTGTCTGACTCAGTCGTTGGAGTTCTGTCTCGGGAGGGGGTATAGCTAATGTAAATTGGGTTATTTTACTAACACGTGTGCATTGTTTAATTTAATAGATTATAACCAGGAAGTCACCAGTAGTAGTGTTAGCTAAAATAGCAATGTGAATACATTCATTTTTGTACACTGTTTTTACAAAACCTCAATTGTTTTAAAGTATAATTTAACAGTGGTTGCGTATTTGTAATTCTACAATTGTTGTCGGTATGTTGTGGTTTTGTATACAGTACTTGTTACTAATACTGAGAATAGTAACATGACCACAAGTCAGGATTGACAGTACCGTGGGTGGTAATTTGATAGATGTAAACAAATGTAATTGCGGATGTCCTCAATATTGTAAAGTGATAAAAGTGTTTTGATTAAATTGGGATGCACTCACCAGTATTTCCCACTGACAAAATGTTTTAAAACGCATTTTAGATAACAAAATGTGAAAACCAATTAGAAGCCAGCTGAAGAGCACTGAAGGCTTGGAAAAGTGGCTATAAAAGTTACCTAAACAAGAAAGAAGTTTTATTTGAATAGGATAGGGTTTATCCCTATAAACATATTATGAATGGAAACTTGGGTTTTACCCATGTGTTTATTATTTATAAAATGAGGTGTTTTACTCTGATAAAATATTTCCTAATTACGGTCCTGATGAAAATTTCCACTGCCAAATTAAATAAACACCGATACTGTGACAACTCGTATTTTAGAACCTTCCGTCGCATTTTGATGTAACTCAAATGTACACTATGTGAATGATTGTTTTTGAATGAATAGACGGACTTAATTGTATGCTTGAATGTGTGTGTGTATTCATTAGTCTTTTAACCCGATCGCACAAGTCCGTTTGATTGAGTGAACTGGTTTTCGGTCCATGTCTGTAACCCAAGCGAAGCCCAACTGAGTTGAGCCCAGTTCCTCCCTCTTGTTTTCCCATAACACATCAGGGTAGATGTGTAACCCTCATTATTTAGCAAAATACAAAATACCATCAAACCCTAACACTCCCCCTCACCCTCCCTTGCACTGACGGCAACCCTTCAATCCTCGAAGCTTTCATTGTTTGGCATCATCCTTCTTTCGACACAACCTTCTTGCACGCACATATCACTTCTCGGTTAGTTATCATATCCATAATTAAGGTGTCTTGTATGCTTGATTTGATGTTACTTGTGTTAAATGTTATGATGTGGAGTCTTGGTTTTTGAATGGGTTGCAATTGTGATCACACATGTCAACATGAAAATGTAGGGGTTCACTCATGATCTAATGTACATCGAATCCACATTGCTAGAACCATTAGTAATTAAGCACGTTTATGGTTATGAATTGTTGAATCAGAACTAGGGTTTTATACCCTTTCCAAAACTGTGCACCCTAAAGGGTTTCGAGTGGGCTTGGTGAGAGATTTGGGCTAGATCAGATGGGTGTGTAGCCCAACCGTTTAAGGTCAACAGTTCCCAAGTCGGGACCCGGTGGTCTCGAGTCGGAACCATTGGTTTCGGTTCAAAACACACACATTGATTTGCATAAATTAAGTTGACATAATACACATAACACAATAAGAAGTCATAGAACACACAACAGTAAATCACAGACTCTCATTTAGTGGTTTCATATAATGGTATTATACAATAGAGTTGCTTGGGAAAACCCAAGTGTCACAAAATTACTCTTTTTTTAAATTATTTAGAGTATTCAACTTAGATTTATAAACTCTCTCTTATCTTTATATTTAATGATAAAATTTAAAAATAAAAGATCATATAATTACTTGGAAGACAACAATGTTAGTAAGGATCGTTAGGCGTTAGTTGGCTGGTGGGTACCGACTAACAATTAATCAAGATTAATAACATTAATCGGATTGTGATTTTATATGTAATATTCATTTTTATATTTATATACGCACATTTTTATATGATTTTTTTAAGTAGACATGTTTTAACATTTTCGACCCGTATTTTCAAGTAAATATGATTAATTGTCGGAATTTGCAAGCTTTGGTTAATAATTTGGCCGGAATTGCTAAACTATCGTCGATTTTCCCAACCGTGGAAGAGAGAATAGTAAGGAAAGTAAAAATTGATTACAAAAGTATTATTTAACTGAATAGTAAATATAAGGAATCTAATGTGAAGTTTTTTAAGAATCTTTAAATTGATAAAGTAAATGTATTTTTAGTTAACTCACAAGGATATGATAGGGATGGCAATCAAACCCGAACCTGACATGTATGTCGAATTAGAGGACGAAAAGAAAGTGAAAGAAGGGTTAAAGATTCATATCGAAGATATTACAGTTGATTATAAATATTTTATAACAACTCTCCCGAAACCCTTAGACATGTCCCATACATCCTAAAATACACCCCGTATGCGAGAAACGGACCCGGAATACCTTTATTTTAATAAAAATCAAGCAAAAAAAATCTGGTAGGCGCTCGCGGGCCGCGACCAGTATGGTTGTGTGCTTCGCGGGGCACGACAGCTGGCCACCAGGCCGCACCTGGTGATGCCACGTGTCCCCCTCCTTGTCGAGCCTAGCTGGTGAGTCGCCAAAGCTAGATCCCTAGCCTACGTCCTCGCGGCCCACAAGAGACTAAGCACAAGGCTTACGCGGGGCGCGAGAAGGTCACGATCAGACCTATAAATGGAGGGCTTCGGCTCTCATTTCAAACCATTCAAAATCAAAAATTTCTCTCTCAAATTTCTTATAGTAGAAATAATTCTCGGGCATAATACCCACTAAAAAGCGAAGCTCTGCCTCGTTGTAAGTATTATAACCCCGGTTACGTATTAGTTACTCTGCCCGATTGATCTAGTGCTCCGTAACGCATGTCAAGGCTCTGTCTGACTCAGTCGTTGGAGTTCTGTCTCGGGAGGGGGTATAGCTAATGTAAATTGGGTTATTTTACTAACACGTGTGCATTGTTTAATTTAATAGATTATAACCAGGAAGTCACCAGTAGTAGTGTTAGCTAAAATAGCAATGTGAATACATTCATTTTTGTACATTGTTTTTACAAAACCTCAATTGTTTTAAAGTATAATTTAACAGTGGTTGCGTATTTGTAATTCTACAATTGTTGTCGGTATGTTGTGGTTTTGTATACAGTACTTGTTACTAATACTGAGAATAGTAACATGACCACAAGTCAGGATTGACAGTACCGTGGGTGGTAATTTGATAGATGTAAACAAATGTAATTGCGGATGTCCTCAATATTGTAAAGTGATAAAAGTGTTTTGATTAAATTGGGATGCACTCACCAGTATTTCCCACTGACAAAATGTTTTAAAACGCATTTTAGATAACAAAATGTGAAAACCAATTAGAAGCCAGCTGAAGAGCACTGAAGGCTTGGAAAAGTGGCTATAAAAGTTACCTAAACAAGAAAGAAGTTTTATTTGAATAGGATAGGGTTTATCCCTATAAACATATTATGAATGGAAACTTGGGTTTTACCCATGTGTTTATTATTTATAAAATGAGGTGTTTTACTCTGATAAAATATTTCCTAATTACGGTCCTGATGAAAATTTCCACTGCCAAATTAAATAAACACCGATACTGTGACAACTCGTATTTTAGAACCTTCCGTCGCATTTTGATGTAACTCAAATGTACACTATGTGAATGATTGTTTTTGAATGAATAGACGGACTTAATTGTATGCTTGAATGTGTGTGTGTATTCATTAGTCTTTTAACCCGATCGCACAAGTCCGTTTGATTGAGTGAACTGGTTTTCGGTCCATGTCTGTAACCCAAGCGAAGCCCAACTGAGTTGAGCCCAGTTCCTCCCTCTTGTTTTCCCATAACACATCAGGGTAGATGTGTAACCCTCATTATTTAGCAAAATACAAAATACCATCAAACCCTAACACTCCCCCTCACCCTCCCTTGCACTGACGGCAACCCTTCAATCCTCGAAGCTTTCATTGTTTGGCATCATCCTTCTTTCGACACAACCTTCTTGCACGCACATATCACTTCTCGGTTAGTTATCATATCCATAATTAAGGTGTCTTGTATGCTTGATTTGATGTTACTTGTGTTAAATGTTATGATGTGGAGTCTTGGTTTTTGAATGGGTTGCAATTGTGATCACACATGTCAACATGAAAATGTAGGGGTTCACTCATGATCTAATGTACATCGAATCCACATTGCTAGAACCATTAGTAATTAAGCACGTTTATGGTTATGAATTGTTGAATCAGAACTAGGGTTTTATACCCTTTCCAAAACTGTGCACCCTAAAGGGTTTCGAGTGGGCTTGGTGAGAGATTTGGGCTAGATCAGATGGGTGTGTAGCCCAACCGTTTAAGGTCAACAGTTCCCAAGTCGGGACCCGGTGGTCTCGAGTCGGAACCATTGGTTTCGGTTCAAAACACACACATTGATTTGCATAAATTAAGTTGACATAATACACATAACACAATAAGAAGTCATAGAACACACAACAGTAAATCACAGACTCTCATTTAGTGGTTTCATATAATGGTATTATACAATAGAGTTGCTTGGGAAAACCCAAGTGTCACAAAATTACTCTTTTTTTAAATTATTTAGAGTATTCAACTTAGATTTATAAACTCTCTCTTATCTTTATATTTAATGATAAAATTTAAAAATAAAAGATCATATAATTACTTGGAAGACAACAATGTTAGTAAGGATCGTTAGGCGTTAGTTGGCTGGTGGGTACCGACTAACAATTAATCAAGATTAATAACATTAATCGGATTGTGATTTTATATGTAATATTCATTTTTATATTTATATACGCACATTTTTATATGATTTTTTTAAGTAGACATGTTTTAACATTTTCGACCCGTATTTTCAAGTAAATATGATTAATTGTCGGAATTTGCAAGCTTTGGTTAATAATTTGGCCGGAATTGCTAAACTATCGTCGATTTTCCCAACCGTGGAAGAGAGAATAGTAAGGAAAGTAAAAATTGATTACAAAAGTATTATTTAACTGAATAGTAAATATAAGGAATCTAATGTGAAGTTTTTTAAGAATCTTTAAATTGATAAAGTAAATGTATTTTTAGTTAACTCACAAGGATATGATAGGGATGGCAATCAAACCCGAACCTGACATGTATGTCGAATTAGAGGACGAAAAGAAAGTGAAAGAAGGGTTAAAGATTCATATCGAAGATATTACAGTTGATTATAAATATTTTATAACAACTCTCCCGAAACCCTTAGACATGTCCCATACATCCTAAAATACACCCCGTATGCGAGAAACGGACCCGGAATACCTTTATTTTAATAAAAATCAAGCAAAAAAAATCTGGTAGGCGCTCGCGGGCCGCGACCAGTATGGTTGTGTGCTTCGCGGGGCACGACAGCTGGCCACCAGGCCGCACCTGGTGATGCCACGTGTCCCCCTCCTTGTCGAGCCTAGCTGGTGAGTCGCCAAAGCTAGATCCCTAGCCTACGTCCTCGCGGCCCACAAGAGACTAAGCACAAGGCTTACGCGGGGCGCGAGAAGGTCACGATCAGACCTATAAATGGAGGGCTTCGGCTCTCATTTCAAACCATTCAAAATCAAAAATTTCTCTCTCAAATTTCTTATAGTAGAAATAATTCTCGGGCATAATACCCACTAAAAAGCGAAGCTCTGCCTCGTTGTAAGTATTATAACCCCGGTTACGTATTAGTTACTCTGCCCGATTGATCTAGTGCTCCGTAACGCATGTCAAGGCTCTGTCTGACTCAGTCGTTGGAGTTCTGTCTCGGGAGGGGGTATAGCTAATGTAAATTGGGTTATTTTACTAACACGTGTGCATTGTTTAATTTAATAGATTATAACCAGGAAGTCACCAGTAGTAGTGTTAGCTAAAATAGCAATGTGAATACATTCATTTTTGTACATTGTTTTTACAAAACCTCAATTGTTTTAAAGTATAATTTAACAGTGGTTGCGTATTTGTAATTCTACAATTGTTGTCGGTATGTTGTGGTTTTGTATACAGTACTTGTTACTAATACTGAGAATAGTAACATGACCACAAGTCAGGATTGACAGTACCGTGGGTGGTAATTTGATAGATGTAAACAAATGTAATTGCGGATGTCCTCAATATTGTAAAGTGATAAAAGTGTTTTGATTAAATTGGGATGCACTCACCAGTATTTCCCACTGACAAAATGTTTTAAAACGCATTTTAGATAACAAAATGTGAAAACCAATTAGAAGCCAGCTGAAGAGCACTGAAGGCTTGGAAAAGTGGCTATAAAAGTTACCTAAACAAGAAAGAAGTTTTATTTGAATAGGATAGGGTTTATCCCTATAAACATATTATGAATGGAAACTTGGGTTTTACCCATGTGTTTATTATTTATAAAATGAGGTGTTTTACTCTGATAAAATATTTCCTAATTACGGTCCTGATGAAAATTTCCACTGCCAAATTAAATAAACACCGATACTGTGACAACTCGTATTTTAGAACCTTCCATCGCATTTTGATGTAACTCAAATGTACACTATGTGAATGATTGTTTTTGAATGAATAGACGGATTTAATTGTATGCTTGAATGTGTGTGTGTATTCATTAGTCTTTTAACCCGATCGCACAAGTCCGTTTGATTGAGTGAACTGGTTTTCGGTCCATGTCCGTAACCCAAGCGAAGCCCAACTGAGTTGAGCCCAGTTCCTCCCTCTTGTTTTCCTATAACACATCAGGGTAGATGTGTAACCCTCATTATTTAGCAAAATACAAAATACCATCAAACCCTAACACTCCCCCTCACCCTCCCTTGCACTGACGGCAACCCTTCAATCCTCAAAGCTTTCATTGTTTGGCATCATCCTTCTTTCGACTCAACCTTCGTGCACGCACATATCACTTCTCGGTTAGTTATCATATCCATAATTAAGGTGTCTTGTATGCTTGATTTGATGTTACTTGTGTTAAATGTTATGATGTGGAGTCTTGGTTTTTGAATGGGTTGCAATTGTGATCACACATGTCAACATGAAAACGTAGGGGTTCACTCATGATCTAATGTACATCGAATCCACATTGCTAGAACCATTAGTAATTAAGCACGTTTATGGTTATGAATTGTTGAATCTGAACTAGGATGTTATGCATTTAGTTCATGTTGTATGATGATGTTGGTTCGATGAATTGTTGCTTGGATTAGTCTGATTGTGCATAATGATGGTGGACGAAATCATAGAAATCATTGATTGAATTGTTTTGGTAACTGTTAAGTGTTGAATGTTCAAACGATAGATCTAGGGTTCATAAAATTAATGGAATATGGAAACTGTTGGATGATTGGGTTGCAAAATTATGAGATGAAACTGATTTCCCTAACTTCGGTCAATCGCACAAGGGGACTGGAACGCACAAGAGATCCACAGTCGCACAAGCCCAGCCCAGTCGCACAAGTACAATGGTTGGGCTGAACCTTCCATTTGGGCCGCGCACTGGCTCAAAAGCCAGTCGCACAAGCCGACCTAGTCGCACAAGGCAGGCCAGTCGCACAAGGCAACGCAATCGCACAATGCAATGTTGGGTTGTGGTGTTTGGGCCGAGCACATGACCTTAGAAAGATACGAAATCATTTGGGCCTTGTACACGACTGGACCGCACTTCATAATACATATATTTTGACTTCCAACCTGTTATGTGATGACTTGAAATAGTAACATGAACATGTATTTGGTTTAGATGTTACTGTGTGCTATGTGATAATGCTTATTATCTGTTCTTGTATGTGGTTTGATTGTACGGCTAAAGTGATAACTGTGGTAACCATACTAGGACTTGATTGACTAAGTGTGAACAAGTACCGAGCAAATCAAAGGTGAGTTCACTTCTCTCAAAACAAGCATGCGTCCGGTGGGGACAATCAAACAGGAAAACGAATAAACGGATTTTCATAAACTCACATCCTTGTAGGGGATGTGAGGCGGATTTCACAAACCCATATCCTTGCAGGGGATAAGAAACAGTTTTCAGTAAACGTTGATGTTGGATAATACACTCACTTTCTATCACTTAAGTCCCATCATACTTCCGGGTTAGTTGCTTGTAGGGCAACAAGGTTATTAGTTGATAGCGCTATTAGGTTTGGCACCCTCACGACGTACCTGGATAGGACGGGCGTGAACTAATAACTTTAAAATCATGACCAATGTTTGATAGAGCATTGGAGAAGGGAAAAAAGGGCCGTCTGCGGTATCGAGTTATTATCAACATAACATAACATAAGTCAATACTTGGTAACAATCGGTTAATCAAACTGTGAACTCACCAGCGTTTTCTGATACACTTTTCTGCATACTTGCGGGTCCTTGGGTACTCTGTCATGGAACTTGCTGTCTGGGAAGCTGGAGTGGTCATGGGTTGTGGTATTTGGTACGCTTTTCAATGTTGCCTTGTTTTAACATTTTCATTTAAACAAACTATCATGCTTCCGCTGAACACGTTGATTTTCTATCTGGTGTTTGAATTATATATTTTCAATTAATGGAAAGTTTTACTTTATTTATGTATCTATGGTTCAATGTGATTAGTAGCTAGATCCTGGTACGTTACACGCCTTGCGGGGGTCTCCGCTTGTGGTATTTTTGGGGGTGTGACAGTTTGGTATCAGAGCCACTGGTTATAGTGAACTAGGTTTTAAAACGTTTTCATATAACCAGACTATAACCAAACAGTATCGAAAACGACCATGACACTCAGCTCCAGATGGCAAGGTTCGTCCTCTTTTTACGATTATGCATTACTTACCTAATAGACACACACCCATGACTTGCATGAAACTACGTACCATAATGTGATTACATGTGTTACGTGCTCTAATGATGCTTGATAGTTTAACACTACCCTTCAACTTGTGTGATTCCTAGTTTTGCAATACCCTCGTTTTATTGTTTGAGTGTGGGGAACCTTTTAGCGCGAGTTAAGAGGCACTGATATAAGCATGCAAATTGCCTTATTATTATGGGTGCACACATAATAATGATGTGAGGTGCATGTGAATCCTAGTGAGGCTTAATAAGTGTGAAAGGGGTTCTGTTCCACTATTTGAATAGTGTTAGAGTTTCTCAAATTCATGGAAGTCATAGTGATGCTTGACTTCAACTCAACTGCGATCCTTATCTTTTCTGCTCTTCTTGTTTAGAATCATGAGCGGACGTGGCGGATGTAACGGTGGACGTGGAGGTGGCCGCGGCGGTGGACGTGGCAACATCAACATGACTCAAGCAGAGTTGACTGACCTGATTAACACACGCGTGACTGAGGCTTTAGCAGCTCAGCAAGCTGGTACGATATATACCAGACAAAGCATAATCTTCGGTCATTCGCTCGATTCTTATTTGTGCGTACTTTCTTTTGTTTTAGGTAAATCTGTGAACCAAAACCAGAACAATCCACCTGTGTGTACGTTCAAGACGTTCATGGATTGCAAGCCTCAAACTTTCAGTGGAGCTGAAGGTCCCATGGGACTGCTCCGTTGGTTCGAGAAAGCCGAATCTGTCTTTGCTATGTGTAACTGTCCAGTTGGGGACAGGGTGAAGTTTGCTTCTGGCACCTTGGAGGACAGTGCTTTGACTTGGTGGAATGCTCAGAAGCAGATGCTGGGCATTGAGATGGCAAACGCTACTACTTGGGATGATTTTAAGGAACTGATGAGAGAGGAGTACTGTCCTCGTGATGAAGTGCAAAAGTTGGAAAACGAGTACTATAACTTGAAGATGGAGGGATCTGAGATCGAGGCTTATATGAAACGGTCTCATGAACTGGCAAAGATGTGTCCTAACCTATCCCGACCACCACCCCGCAGGATCGAACTCTACATTAAGGGATTGGCACCACCAGTTAAGGGATTAGACACTGCAGCGAACCTCGACAACCTACCACGGATCATCAGACTGGCTCATAAGATCACTGATCAGGAGGTGGAGCATGGCTCGCTGCCACCACGTGTTGCTGCTACTACTGCTACCCCCCACCACCGACAACAAGCGTAAGTGGAATGACGCAGATAAGGCGACCAACTCGAATCAGTCGCAAAAGAAGCCTGACAACAACAACACCCGCAGCTTCAGTCAGTCCTCTTCTATCAACCAGAATCAGAACAACAGTCAAACTTCGGGTTCTTATGCGGGGAAACAGCCGAAGTGCAACAAGTGCGGTTTTCACCACTACGGCTCGTGTAACCGAGCGTGTCAAAGGTGTGACAAGGTGGGTCACATGGCGAAAGATTGTAGAGCTCCACACCCCAAGAAACAGCAGCAACAGCCCCAACAACAGCAACAAAGGCAGCAACCCCAGCAGAATCGAGGTAATCAGAGGGGATGCTATCAGTGTGGCAGTGAAGGGCACTTCAAGAAGGATTGCCCATAATTGAATCAAAACGCCAACAATAACAATGGGGTAATCGCCAGAACAGCAACAACAACGTAGGGAACAACAATAATGGGAATGGCGGTGGGAATGGCGCTCATGGGAGATTGTTTACTATTGGAGCAGGCGATGCAAGGAATGATGGCAACATCATGACCGGTACGTTCTCTGTCAATGGTATTTTCGCTTCTGTGTTATTCGACTCTGGTGCCGACTGGAGTTATGTGTCTTTGGGGTTCATTCGTCAGTTAGGGTTGACTCCTACGCCTCTTGTAAACAAACACGTAGTAGAATTAGCTGATGGAAAATCGATTGAAACTTCACATGTTCTTTTTGGTTGTAAACTCGATCTTTTGTGTCAAGTGTTCGACATTGACCTTCTCCCCATCACTCTTGGTAGCTTTGATATAGTTGTTGGTATGGATTGGTTGTCAAGACACCGAGCCGAAATACTTTGCAAGGAGAAAATTATGCGTGTACCTCTCCCTAGTGGGGATTCGTTGTCTGTCCAGGGTCATCGAAGTGGTTCAACCGTCAGCCTCATTTCATCTATGAAAGCCCAGAATTGCTTACGTAAGGGCTACCCTGCCATTTTAGCACTTGTTACTGACACTTCGTCTGAAGAAAAGAAAATCGAAGATCTACCTGTAGTTCGTGAATTTCCTGATGTATTCCCTGAAGAACTTCCTGGTTTACCTCCACACCATCAAGTGGAGTTTCAGATCGACCTTACACCAGGAGCAGCCCCGATTGCACGTGCTCCTTATCATCTTGCACCTGGAGAGTTGTAAGAGTTGTCTAACCAACTTCAAGAACTGTTGGATAGGGGCTTCATCCGACCTAGTTCTTCGCCTTGGGGAGCCCCGGTTTTGTTTGTAAAGAAGAAGGACGGATCCTTCCGCATGTGTATAGATTATCGCGAACTCAACAAGGTGACAGTCAAGAATCGTTATCCTTTACCTTGCATTGACGACTTGTTCGACCAGTTGCAAGGGTCGAGCCTCTACTCGAAAATTGATCTAAGATCGGGCTATCATCAGATGAGAGTCCGAGAAGAGGATGTTCCCAAAACAGCCTTCAGAACGCGGTATGGCCATTACGAGTTTCTGGTCATGCCATTCGGGTTAACCAACGCACCAGTGGTATTCATGGATCTCATTAACCGCGTATGTAAACCACACCTTGACGATTTTGTCATCGTGTTTATCGATGACATTCTAATCTATTCTAACAGCAAGGAGGACCATGAACGGAACCTGCGTCTTATCTTGGAGCTCCTGAGGAAGGAGCAGCTTTATGCAAAATTTTCAAAGTGTGACTTCTGGATTTGAGAAGTACACTTCCACGGTCACATAGTCAATGAGCTGGGAATACACGTGGATCCCGCTAAAATCAACTCTATCAGAAATTGGGCAGCACCAAAGAATCCTTCGGAGGTGCGACAATTCCTTGGTCTCGCTGGTTACTATCGAAGATTCATTGAGGGGTTTGCAAAGATCGCTCAACCTCTCACTGCTCTGACACAGAAAGGCGTCGTATATTCTTGGGGAACGAAGCAGGAGGATGCCTTCCAACTTCTGAAGCAAAAACTCTGCAGTGCACTGATTCTGTCCTTACCTGAGGGTACCGAAGATTTTGTAGTGTACTGTGACGCCTCTATTCAAAGTCTCGGTTGCATGCTGATGCAACGCGAGAAAGTGATAGCTTACGCCTCTCGTCAACTGAAGACACACGAGAAGAACTACACGACCCGCGAATTAGAGTTGGGGGCCATAGTTTTTGCATTAAAAATCTGGAGGCATTACTTGTACGGTACTAAATGCACTATTTTTACCGACCACAGGAGCCTTCAGCACATATTCGACCAAAAGGAATTAAACATGCGACAGCGTCGCTGGGTGGAACTCTTAAATGACTACGATTGTGCCATCAAGTATCATCCAGGCAAGGCTAATGTTGTAGCTGATGCGCTTAGTCGTAAGGAAACGAAACCTAAACGTGTTCGCGCCTTGCAGCTCACCATCCATTCTAATTTACCTGCTCAGATCCGTTCTGCTCAAACTGAGGCACTGAAAGAAGAAAACCTTAAAGCAGAGTATTTGCGGGGCATGGAAAAACGACTCGTAGAGAGATCTGATGGCATCTACTGTCACAACCCCCGATCCCTGATCCCCGGAAACGGGCGGACGTGATCACAGAGTTTGGTGGTATCAGTTTGTTTAGTCTCGCAGCGGAATTTACATCAGAACCATAGTTAGGAAATGTTTATCAGAGTAAAACCACCTTCTTTTATATTAATAATAACATGAGCAAAAACCCAAGTTTCTTATTACAATACATTATAGGGATAAACCCTATTTTATTGAATTTAAAACATCGTTTATTAGGTAACTTTTATAGCCACATTTTTCCCAAGCCTTCAGTGCTCTCCAGCTAGCTTTTCACTAATTGGCTGTTCACATTGTGTTACCTGTAATGCGTTTTAAAAACATTTGTCAGTCGGAAATACTGGTGAGTAAATACCAGTTTAATCAAGAAACATTTTATCAATTAAAACAGTATTGAGAGCGATCACATTGTTTCTTTCTACACAATTACTCATTCAGTATTTGCCACTCGACCGGATCTATGGCTATGGTCAAATTACCCATTGGCTAACTCGTTGTCCAATGGTAATGTACTGTCCTTCCTGACTTACTACTACTCGTAGTAATAAATTTTGTATACAAAACCCCATAATACCGGCAGTAATTGAAGAACTACAAAGACTCAATCACCGCTTAATTTCATAGTAAAACATTTAAGGTTTGGTAAAACATTACCAAAAACATTATCAAAAAGAGGATAAACTCACATTGCTGTTTTAGGCTTTTCGTAAGGGTTTCCTGGCTATAATCTATAATTTATACAAATGTACATTGGTTAGTATCATAACCCTTTGAAATTATTAATAATACCCTCCCCGAGACGGCATTCCAACAACTACGTCGGGCAAAACCACGACAGTTGTTACGGAACCCTAAATCAATCGGGCAGCGTAACTATTATGAAACCGGGGTTATAATACTTACAACGGAGCAGAACCTCGCTAATTAGGGGTATAATACCCAAAATATTATGCCTATACTTTCAGAATTCGAGATTGAGAAGTGTGAATGAGCGACGGAAATTGAAAACTGATGCCTGCTATTTATAGTTGTGATATCAGACTTCCAGGCGGCCCGCGTAAGATAAGGCTAAGCCTTACGCGGCCCGCGTTGACTCTAGTCAACTCAGTAGCTTAGCTGGGTCATCACTAGGTTCGACACGATTACGACACGTGTCGTCCTCTGGTGCGATCGCGTGTTATGAGTCCGCGCGGCCCGCATGAACTAACCAAAACTCGTACGCGGCCCGCATCAGCTTATAATTCAGATTTTTATTTTATTTTATATACTATAACATAACTAGGGCTCGGTTTTCACATACGGGGTATAATATAAAACATATTGGGACATTTTATAATATAATAGGGTGTCAACCATATTATGAGAGTGTTGGTTTTACCGAGGGTTGTTACATTCTCCCCACCTTACTTTAGAGCTCGTCCTCGAGATCTACTGAAATAAATGCGGATATTTCCTTTTCATTTCTAACTCGAGCTCCCACGTGTATTCAGGTCCTCTTTTGGAGTCCCACTTTACTTTGACTAGAACTAGTCTTTTATGCTTGAGATTCTTGATTTTCCTGTCTTCAATTTGTAGAGGTCTTTCTACAAATTTAAGCTGTTCATTTACCTCTATATCCTTAAGAGGAACTATCAGTGATTCATCAGCTAAACACTTTTTGAGATTAGATACATGAAACACATCATGTATTCCTGCCATTTCCTCTGGCATTTGTAACTGATAGGCTACAGGCCCTATTTTTCTAATAATCTTGAAAGGTCCAACATACCTGGGACTTAGCTTTCCTCTTTTGATGAATCTTACCACTCCTTTCCAAGGAGAGACTTTTAACAATACTCTATCTCCTACCTGAAATTCCAATGGCTTGCATCGGTTATCAACATAACTCTTTTGTCGATCACGTGCAGCTTTCAGTCGTTCCTTGACTTGAATAATCTTATCGGTTGTCTCTTGTACAATCTCAGGTCCAGATAGTTGTTGTTCCCCAATATCTGCCCAACAGACTGGGGTTCGACACTTTCTTCCATAAAGTGCTTCGAATGGTGCAGCATTGATACTTATGTGATAACTATTATTATAAGAAAATTCTATTAAAGGTAAGTGATCATCCCAATTACCTCCAAAATCAATTACACAAGCTCTAAGCATGTCCTCCATTGTCTGAATTGTCCTTTCACTTTGTCCATCTGTTTGAGGATGATAAGCTGTGCTTAACCTTAATTTGGTTCCCATTGCCTTTTGGAAACTTGACCAAAAACGAGAGGTAAATCGACTATCCCTATCAGAAACAATTGATAAAGGAATGCCATGTAAAGAAACAATTTTATTTACATATAATTTGGATAATTGTTCCATACTAATTGTCTCCTTCATTGGTAGAAAATGAGCTGACTTAGTTAGTCTATCTACAATCACCCAGATTGTATCATTTCCTTTCTTAGTTTTGGGTAATTTAGTAACAAAATCCATTGTTATTAATTCCCATTTCCAAACTGGCATTTCTAATTGCTGTAATAAACCTGAGGGTTTCTGGTGTTCAGCTTTAACTTGTGAACAAGTTAAACATTTAGAAACATAAACTGCTACATCCTTTTTCATTCCTATCCACCAGAAATTTTTCCTTAAATCCTGGTACATTTTATCACTTCCTGGATGCATCGTATATTTAGACTTATGAGCTTCTTCTAATATACGATTACGCAGGTTTCCTAATTTAGGTATCCACATTCTCTTTTCATGGAATCTCCAAATTCCATCTGTTCCTTGTTTTAATTCTTTTAACATACCTTTTAATTTTTCAGAATCATCCTTGATTACTGACTCTTGGGCTTCTCTTATTTGATCATTTAAATCTACTTGAAGATTTAATTTAAGAGAACGTACCCTTTTTGGCTTTTCATGATATTTTTGGCTTAAAGCATCTGCCACTACATTTGCTTTTCCTTCATGATACTGGATATTACAATCATAATCGCTAAGAAATTCCATCCAGCGTCTTTGTCTCATATTCAATTCCTTTTGCTTGAACATATACCTTAAACTTTTATGATCAGTGAATATGGTAAACTTACTACCATAACGGTAATGTCTCCAGATCTTAAGAGCAAAAATTAAAAATTATAGCTCCTAACTCTAAATCATGGGTTGAATAATTCTCTTCATGATTCTTAAGTTGTCTAGATGCATAAGCTATAACCTTCTGTCGTTGCATCAATACACATCCATAACCTAATTTAGAAGCATCACAATAGACTACAAAGTCTTCAGTTCCTTCTGGTAATGCTAATATAGGTGTATGGGTTAATCTTTGCTTAAGAATTCTAAATGCTTCTTCTTGTTTTATTCCCCATTCAAACTTAACAGATTTACAGGTTAGCTTAGTTAAGGGAATAGCTATTCTAGAAAAATCTTTAATAAATCTTCTATAATAACCGGCCAATCCTAAGAAACTTCTAACCTCAGTTGGTGATTCAGGGGTTTTCCATTTTGTAATTGCCTCAATCTTTGTTGGATCTACATGAATTCCTTCATGATTGACTAAGTGTCCAAGGAATTGTACTTGTTCTAACCAAAATTCACACTTTGAAAATTTAGCATAAAGCTTTTCCTTTCTTAACAAACTTAAAAGTGCGTGCAAATGCCTTGCATGATCCTCTTTATTCTTAGAATAAATTAGAATATCATCTATGAATACAATTATGAATTTATCCAAATATGGCTTACATACTCGGTTCATCATGTCCATAAATGCAGCTGGGCCATTGGTTAAACCAAATGGCATGACAGTAAATTCATAATGACCATACCTTGTTCTGAATGCGGTCTTAGGAATGTCCTCTTCCTGTACCTTTAATTGATGATATCCTGACCTTAAATCGATCTTAGAGAAAAATCGAGCTCCTTGCAGTTGATCAAACAAATCATCGATTCTCGGTAATGGATACCGATTCTTAATCGTGACCTTGTTTAATTCACGATAATCAATGCACATTCGCATTGATCCGTCCTTCTTTTTAACAAACAGTATCGGCGCTCCCCATGGCGACGAACTTGGTTGTATAAATCCTTTTTCTAACAATTCGTCTAATTGTTTCTTTAATTCTTGCATTTCTGCAGGTGCTAAACGGTAAGGTGCTTTGGCAATTGGTGACGTTCCTGGTATTAAATGGATTCTGAATTCAACTTCTCGATTTGGAGGTAGTCCTGGTAATTCTTCTGGAAAGACATCTGAAAACTGAGATACTACTGGAATATCTTTTAGTTCTTTTCCTTTAGTGTTAGTGATTATAGAAATCAAATACACTATAGAACCTTTTCTTATACAACTTGCAGTTTTCATCACAGATATGAATTTTGTAGTTCTAGATGGTTTATCTCCTTTAATTGTGATCGTTTTACCTTTTGGTGAATTTACTTGGATTAACTTTTGATCACATAAAATACTGGCTTTATTGGCTATTAACCAATCCATTCCTAAAACAACATCAAATCCTACCAGATCCATGGGATACAGGTTTGCAATAAATTTCTGATTTAAAATTTCTATGCTTGCTCCCTGCAAGATTTCAGAAATTCTAACAGTTTCTCCATTGGCTGTCTCTACTAAACATTCATGTGGTAGGTTAGTTAATGACTGATTTAGAAATTTGCAAAACGATGTATTAATAAAACTTTGGTTTGCACCAGAGTCAAATAATACTTTAGCAAAGACATCATTAACTAAAAACGTACCAGCAATGACATCTGGAATCATCTTGGCTTCATCTGCAGTCAGAACAAATGCTCTAGCATTTTTAGTATTCTTGTTATCTGGAGCTGGAGCTAATTTTGGACAATTTAGCTTGATATGACCTGGTTCTCCGCAATTGTAACATACCCTGCTGTTAGCTTTCTTCCTGCAGTTTTCTTCCTTGTGTCCCGATATTTTGCAAAAGTTACAATATATGGAACATATCCCAGAATGTTTTCTTTTGCAGTACCTACAGTAAGGTGCAGAGGTAGATCCTACATTTCTTCCACGGTTAGAATTTCCAGAACGAAATTCTTGAGTCAATTTCTGGGTTAGATTTTTCCTTTGATCCTCTTCTCTGGTACGGACTAACTCATCAGTCAAGGTATTGACTAATTCTACAGCTTCTTCTATGGTTTGTGGTCTAGCTGCCTTGACTACATGTCTAATTTCCCCAATTAATCCCCAAATATAACGGGAAATTAATACTGGTTCTGGTGAAGCAAGAGTTGGCACTATCCTAGCATATTCGAAAAATAACTTTGTGTACCCCTTGCTATCCACACCAGTCATCCTAAGGTTTAGGAATTTATTTGCTATCTGTTCTTTCTCATTGGGTGGGCAGAATTTCCTTTCTACCTTGTTTTTAAATTCTTCCCATTCCATATTATAGGTTCGATCACTTCCTCTTGTCTGAAGGATAGTGTTCCACCATTCTAGTGCTGCATTCTTAAATAGATTAGAAGCAAACAATATTCTATCTTCTTCAGCACGCTTACTTATCCTTAAGACTGCCTCAGTCTTTTCTATCCAGCGTAAAGTTGCAATGGCCCCTTCATTGCCCGAGAATTCCATTGGTTTACAAGACCAGAATTCTTTATAAGAACAACCATAAGGCATGGTTTTTCTTCTTTTGGGAATAGGCATTTGAAGTACCGGTCCATTTTTCATGCTGTTTTCTGGTTCAAGTGGTCGCTTACTGCTATGTCTACTTTTGTTATCAGCATCCTTAACAGTTTGAAGTATAAATGGCATTGCATCTATAATTCCCTGTGCCACTATATGTTGAATAGCACTATTGTCCACTTGGTTTCCATTGTTATTGACACTTGGATTATCATTAACCATGTTAATGTTACTCTGGTTATCGTTATTCAGATTTTCTTGATTTCCTTCGTTGGCCATCTGAATTTTAAACATTTATCCCATATTAATATCACAAGATAGTAAGTAATATAGTTGATTACAATTCACATGACACGCAATTTAACCAAAAACGTAGATCATTGCTACTTACTCTTTTCATATACTTATGCGTCTATTACACACTAGTACAGAAATAAAGATTACAATACCAGCAGAAATAAAATAGTAATATGCATCCGTACACACATATTTTTATTTTATTTTTATTATATTAGTATTACTACCACTTCTTTATCATTCACGGATATGGATTTATCCAAAAATCCATATTACGTTCATCGTACTTCCATACGAGACGTTCTCCCACCTGACGCATCCTATCACTGCTTTCTAAAATTTCCTCCCCGAAAGTCCTAAGTTCTTGAACGTTTTCTGCACTCATTGGGGGTGCAGGTTCTCGGAATGGGTTTGGAATCTGGGGTGCATTTTCCTGATATGGGGGTGACAATTCCTGAAATTGGTAAGGATCCTCTAATATCTCCCTAATATAATCATCTTGGTAATAGGGATCTAAAGGGTCCATACCTGGGTAAACTTCTATATTCTGTATGGGTGGATAATCCTGGACAGGGTAACGTTGCACAAAGTCCGTATTATTGTCCCACCAGGGGTCGTAATTCGGGTCTAGTGGGTTTGGTGCAGGTACCCGAGGGATTTCTTCTGGGTTAAAGTCGTGCATTTCCACTTGGTTTTCCTGATTTTCTATTACCATGGGCTGTTCTGGGTTTTGTGGTTGTGGGGCTACTAGTTGTTCCAGACCTGGTTCAGCAGCAGTTGTAGCTAAGATATGGAAATTTTCTAGGCTTCTATTTAGCATATCTTGAGTATGAGCATCTGTCTCTCTCTTAATAGCTGCTAAAGCCCTTTGCTGTTGCAATTTTCGCATTCTCTTCCTACAAGCAAAAGCTTATTTACTGAACCATCCTCGTTTCTTAGTAGGAAATGGTTCTTCAGATTGAGCTCTAAAGGAAAATATTCCGTCTTCCTGATCAGCAGTATACCCAGAGAGGGCAGGCTGTGATGATGTACCTTCACTCCTAGGTGAATCAGCTAACTGACGATTCACGTCTGATGGTCCTTGATCACTCATACTGAAAACTAACAGATAGTCAAATAACACATAACCAATAAATACAGTTATGCACGTATTTCCGTAATTATTTCCTAACACAAAATTTAGAATTTAAGTGTCAGCAGAACACTTCTTTGGCTCAAACCAGTGGCTAGGCTCTGATACCACCTTCTGTCACAACCCTCGATCCCTGATCCCCGGAAACGGGCGGACGTGATCACAGAGTTTGGTGGTATCAGTTTGTTTAGTCTCCCAGCGGAATTTACATCAGGACCGTAGTTAGGAAATGTTTATCAGAGTAAAACCACCTTCTTTTATATTAATAATAACATGAGCAAAAACCCAAGTTTCTTATTACAATACATTATAGGGATAAACCCTATTTTATTGAATTTAAAACATCGTTTATTAGGTAACTTTTATAGCCACATTTTTCCCAAGCCTTCAGTGCTCTCCAGCTGGCTTTTCACTAATTGGCTGTTCACATTGTGTTACCTGTAACGCGTTTTAAAAACATTTGTCAGTCGGAAATACTGGTGAGTAAATACCAGTTTAATCAAGAAACATTTTATCAATTAAAACAGTATTGAGAGCGATCACATTGTTTCTTTCTACACAATTACTCATTCAGTATTTGCCACTCGACCGGATCTATGGCTATGGTCAAATTACCCATTGGCTAACTCGTTGTCCAATGGTAATGTACTGTCCTTCCTGACTTACTACTACTCGTAGTAATAAATTTTGTATACAAAACCCCATAATACCGGCAGTAATTGAAGAACTACAAAGACTCAATCACCACTTAATTTCATAGTAAAACATTTAAGGTTTGGTAAAACATTACCAAAAACATTATCAGAAAGAGGATAAACTCACATTGTTGTTTTAGGCTTTTCGTAAGGGTTTCCTGGCTATAATCTATAATTTATACAAATGTACATTGGTTAGTATCATAACCCTTTGAAATTATTAATAATACCCTCCCCGAGACGGCATTCCAACAACTACGTCGGGCAAAACCACGACAGTTGTTACGGAACCCTAAATCAATCGGGCAGCGTAACTATTATGAAACCGAGGTTATAATACTTACAACGGAGCAGAACCTCGCTAATTAGGGGTATAATACCCAAAATATTATGCCTATACTTTCAGAATTCGAGATTGAGAAGTGTGAATGAGCGACGGAAACTGAAAACTGATGCCTGCTATTTATAGTTGTGATATCAGACTTCCAGGCGGCCCGCGTAAGATAAGGCTAAGCCTTACGCGGCCCGCGTTGACTCTAGTCAACTCAGTAGCTTAGCTGGGTCATCACTAGGTTCGACACGATTACGACACGTGTCGTCCTCTGGTGCGATCGCGTGTTATGAGTCCGCGCGGCCCGCATGAACTAACCAAAACTCGTACGCGGCCCGCATCAGCTTATAATTCAGATTTTTATTTTATTTTATATACTATAACATAACTAGGGCTCGGTTTTCACATACGGGGTATAATATAAAACATATTGGGACATTTTATAATATAATAGGGTGTCAACCATATTATGAGAGTGTTGGTTTTACCGAGGGTTGTTATATCTACTATTTCATGGAGCGAATATGGATTCCTCTGTATGGTAACCTTAGAGATCTTGTGATGGATGAAGCACACAAGTCCTGATACTCTGTTCATCCGGGTTCAGATAAGATGTATCAGGATCTGCGAGTCTTATACTGGTTGCCAAAGATGAAAGCTCACATCGCGACTTACGTGAGTAAGTGTTTGACTTGCGCGAAAGTCAAGGTGGAATATCAAAAACCCTCTGGTCTGCTCCAGCAACCAGAGATACCTATGTGGAAATGGGAGCAAATTGCTATGGATTTCGTCACTGGATTGCCAAGAACACAAAACGGAAATGATACCATCTGGGTGATCGTTGACCGTCTCACAAAATCTGCGCACTTCTTCGCAATCAAAGAAACTGACAAGTTTTCGCGGCTAGCTGGTATCTATTTAAAGGAAGTAGTTTCCAGGCACGGAGTGCCAACCTCCATTATCTCTGATCGTGATCCGCGTTTCATATCCGATTTGTGGCAAGCGATGCACAAATCATTTGGCTCACGTCTTGACATGAGCACTGCCTATCACCCTCAAACGGATGGCCAGAGTGAGCAAACCATCCAGACATTGGAAGACATGCTGCGGGCATGTGTTATTGATTTTGGTAAGGGTTGGGAGAGACACTTACCTTTGGTGGAGTTTTCTTACAATAACAATTACCATACCAGTATCCAGGCAGCTCCGTTCGAGGCTTTATACGGACGGAAATGTCAATCTCCTCTCTGTTGGGCTGAAGTGGGTGACAGCCAAATCACAGGTCCAGAACTTGTGCTCGAAACCTCCGAAAAGATTATCCAAATAAGAAATCGTACGGCGGTAGCGCATGATCGCCAGAAAAGCTACGCTGACAAGCGTAGGAAACCTTTAGAGTTCGTTGTTGGTGATCGTGTCATGTTGAAAGTCTCACCCTGGAAGGGTGTGGTACGCTTTGGGAAACGCGGCAAACTCAATCCATGATATGTTGGGCCATTCAAAATTCTAGAACGAATTGGTAAAGTGACCTACAAGCTCAAGTTACCTGCTGAGTTGGGTAACGTTCATGATGTCTTCCATGTTTCGCAACTAAAGAAGTGTTTGTCTGATGAAACACTTGTAGTACCTTTCCAGGAAGTGAAAATCGACGACAAATTGCAGTTTGTCAAAGAACCCATCGAAATTATGGATCGGGAAGTCAAGGTCCATAAGCACAGTCAAATTCCAATCGTAAGAGTTCGTTGGAACTCCAGAAATGGACCGGAGTTCACGTGGGAATGTGAAGATCAGATGAAGCTCAAGCATCCTCAACTATTCCCAACTGACCAATCTAATCCTGATGCAACGGGTGAATTTCGGGATGAAATTCCCTTTCAAGTTGGGGATGATGTGGCACCCGAGGAAAATCCACAGTCAACTTGACTTATCTATCTTGATATCACTTCACTCCTCTAATACTGCTTATCAAATTTCGGGACGAAATTTCTTTCAAGTTGGGGATGGTGTGACAACTCGTATTTTAGAACCTTCCGTCGCATTTTGATGTAACTCATATGTACACTATGTGAATGATTGTTGTGATTGTTTTTGAATGAATAGACGGATTTAATTGTATGCTTGAATGTGTGTGTGTAGTCATTAGTCTTTTAACCCGATCGCACAAGTCTGTTTGATCGAGTGAACTGGTTTTCGGTCCATGTCCGTAACCCAAGCGAAGCCCAACTGAGTTGAGCCCAGTTCCTCCCTCTTGTTTTCGCATAACACATCAGGGTAGATGTGTAACCCTCACTATTTAGCAAAATACAAAATGCCATCAAACCCTAACACTCCCCCTCACCCTCCCTTGCAGTGATGGCAACCCTTCAATCCTCGAAGCTTTCATTGTTTGGCATCATCCTTCTTTCGACTCAACCTTCTTGCACGCACATATCACTTCTCGGTTAGTTATCATATCCATAATTAAGGTGTCTTGTATGCTTGATTTGATGTTACTTGTGTTAAATGTTATGATGTGGAGTCTTGGTTTTTGAATGGGTTGCAATTGTGATCACACATGTCAACATGAAAACGTAGGGGTTCACTCATGATCTAATGTACATCGAATCCACATTGCTAGAACCGTTAGTAATTAAGAATGTTTATGGTTATGAATTGTTGAATCTGAACTAGGATGTTATGCATTTAGTTCATGTTGTATGATGATGTTGGTTCGATGAATTGTTGCTTGGATTAGTCCGATTGTGCATAATGATGGTGGACGAAATCATAGAAATCATTGATTAAATTGTTTTGGTAACTGTTAAGTGTTGAATGTTCAAACGATAGATCTAGGGTTCATACAATTAATGGAATATGGAAACTGTTGGATGATTGGGTTGCAAAATTATGAGATGAAACTGATTTCCCTAACTTCGGTCAATCGCACAAGGGGGCTGGATCGCACAAGAGATCCACACTCGCACAAGCCCAGCCCAGTCGCACAAGTACAATGGTTGGGCTGAACCTTCCATTTGGGCCGCGCACTGGCCCAAAAGCCAGTCGCACAAGCCGACCCAGTCGCACAAGGCGGGCCAGTCGCACAAGGCAACGCAATCGCACAATGCAATGTTGGGCTGTGGTGTTTGGGCCGAGCACATGACCTTAGAAAGATACGAAATCATTTAGGCCTTGTACGCGACTGGACCGCACTTCATAATACGTATATTTTGACTGCCAACCTGTTATGTGATGACTTGAAATAGTAACATGAACATGTATTTGGTTTAGATGTTACTGTGTGCTTTGTGACAATGCTTATTATCTGTTCTAGTATGTGGTTTGATTGTACGTCAAAACTGATCACTGTGGTAACCATACTAGGACTTGATTGACTAAGTGTGAACAAGTAATTAGTCTTACCGAGCAAATCAATGGTGAGTTCACTTCTCTCAAAACAAGCATGCGTCCGGTGGGGACAATCAAACAGGCAAACGAATAAACGGATTTTCATAAACCCACATCCTTGTAGGGGATGTGAGGCAGTTTTCAAAAAGAACCCACATCCTTGTAGGGGATGTGAGGCGGATTTCACAAACCCATATCCTTGCAGGGGATATGAAACAGTTTTCAGTAAATATTGATGTTGGATAATACACTCACTTTCTATCACTTAAGTCCCATCATACTAACGGGTTAGTTGGTTGTAGGGCAACAGGGTTATTAGTTGATAGCACTATTAGGTTTGGCACCCTCACGACGTACCTGGATAGGACGGGCGTGAACTAATAACTTTAAAATCATGACCAATGTTTGATAGAGCATTGGAGAAGGGCAAAAAGGGCCGTCTGCGGTATCGAGTTATTATCAACATAACATAACATAAGTCAATACTTGGTAACAATCGGTTAATCAAACTGTGAACTCACCAGCTTTTGTCTGATACACTTTTCTGCATGCTTGCAGGTCCTTAGGTACTCTGTCATGGAACTTGCTGTTTGGGAAGCTGGAGTGGTCATGGGTTGTGGTATTTGGAACGCTTTTCAATGTTGCCTTGTTTGAACATTTTCATTTAAACAAACTATTATGCTTCCGCTGAACACGTTGATTTTCTATCTGGTGTTTGGATTATATATTTTCAATTAATGGAAAGTTTTACTTTATTCATGTATCTATGGTTCAATGTGATTAGTGGCTAGATCCTGGTACGTCACACACCTTGCGGGTACCACCAGCTCTGCGTGCTCGCGGCCGCCCGCCTCCCGGGGCTGGGGTCAGGGGTTGCGACAGAAGGTGGTATCAGAGCTACAACCACTGATTTGAGCCACATAAGTGTTCTGTTGGCACCAAAATTTGTCAATTTTGTTAGGAAATAATCTATGTGACTATGTGCATATTATTGTTTTGTGTTATTTGACAATCTGTTAGTTTACAGTATGAGTGAGCAAGGTACGTCTATATAGCACATATAAGCTAGTTGACAATCTGCTAATCTACATTGAACTTTACTCGTCAAATTCCAACAACACAATGTATAAGCTAGTAATAGCATCTTTTCATTCCTCATAATTTTCATGTTGTCACATATAGCACATATTGATACAGTATGTACCTAATGATTTCTTTAACATAATGTCTGTGACAAAAGCCTTACTATGCTATTTATGCATAGTTGACTTTCAGAAAGTCAACTATCTATCTTATGGATTATCAATCTAATTTCATACATCCACATCATTATAGTCAATTATACTATGGACATCATATACATTCCCTACTCACGTAGTAAAACACACATACAACCGCAAGATCACATATGCACACACAGCATAATCAATTCCTTCAATACTAGTCATCTCATAAATCCACAACTAACAACATCATCATTCAAGATTAACTAATTTAACACTATCCTTGAACCCGACATTATTCTTACTAGAAATCCACATACCATACAACAACACCACTTTCACCCCTTGATCCTTACCATAAAATCAACTAAACGTATAAGGTGTACCATATCTTCAAGCATAGATTACAAGCTCCTAATGCACGCTTCTACCTCATCATACTAACAATTCAAATTTCCACATGAACTCCATCTAAAACACACTTCACATATTAGTTTGCTAACAAGTACATCATAATCACTTTCTATACATATTTACCCACAACTTGCATACAATTCCACATATTTGTTCTCTTAAGCATTTCATCGAACACTTGGCGGGTTTCAAATTAATAGAGCATATTGTACAAGTATTCAAAACATGATTTCTACTAGTTCATCTAGCAACTTACCAACAATCAACCAAGTTCATAAATCCTTTTTATTCTACATCAATTTATTCAACAATTCAAGTGTTACAACATCATATATCAAAATTACACACAATTTCTTCTATTTTTCATCATCTTAGATCTTGAATATTTCATATCAAACAGGTTTATGCAACAAGTCCTTCAAATGATCACAATCAAACATAAACCTTATTCTATATTGCAATCCATACATTTAATTACACATATTTTAACATGAACTCATGATTTGGTTAAAAACCCATTTCCTACGATTTATCAAATCAAGAATTTTAACTTACTACTTCAAGGTATGAGCTAAGATGATCGAGATTAGGGTTCATGCAGTTGATTATCTCTGAAATCTTCCTTCAATTTGGCTGAGATTTGCAAACAAGGGTTTCACCTTGTTCTTCCTTGTTCCAATCGTACCCAGACACATACCCAGTGTGTGTTTTTATTTTCCATTATTTTTAATGTTTTGATTTTAACTTTTTACACATTTAGCCCTTCTGGTTTGTTCATTTATTTAACTTAGACACCTTCCATCACTTAACTAGCATTTTAATACATTTCACCAACTAAGTTAAGTCTTTTAAATATTTTAACTTATTTTCATATTAACCCCTTTTTGGGGTGTTACAAGTCTACCCCCCCCCCCCTCTCAAAGAAGGTTTCGGGAACGAAACCTTTCTCATTCCTACTCTTACCTTTTCATTATACTCATTCAAAGTGCATAATACATACTGAATACATTCGGGATCTTGGCTAAAGATTTTGCTCCTAAACAAACATAATTGTACGCATTATCCCTACCTTCTTGAATTAAGTAACTTACTTTCACAAACACGTAATAGGTCGGAAATTTATCCAGTGCTCTTATTAGTGTCATTACACTTTATAGTGCTTGTTCCTAGCACATTTCATTACTACCGGTTCGTTCATCATTCTATTGGCTGCACAACCTATGTTTACGAGTTGTTCCTATCCTTCTAATTAATCATAATACCCTCATGTTTCTGCTTATTCTAAATATTTCAATTCATTTCATTCTATTCATATATCATCTATGATATTTCATTTTGTTCACCATAAATAAATCCCAACATTCCATTACTAACATGCCTTCTAATCATTTTTTTTTGTACTCATATGGGGAAGGGGGTCGTTAATATCATACTCGTACCAAAGACATTCAATAACCAGTTCTTTCTCGTAATCGCAATGAAACTACTACTTCATACTCACACATTCGCATTAAATTCCAAGGTTAAACATTATTCTACGTTTTCTATAGTTACTTTTACTAGGCATACCTTTACGTTAGGCTCATTCATATCACTTTACTATAGCTCTCTCACTTCATGCATTACTTATTCTACATGAGTACTAAGATTTGGAGACACTATCTTTATGGTAGTAAGTTTGTTGTTTTCACGGACCATAAAAGTTTAAGATATGTCTTCGGACAAAAGGAATTAAACATGAGGCAAAGACGATGGATGGAAATTCTTAGTGATTATGATTGTGATATCCAGTATCATGCATGAAAAGCTAATGTAGTAGCTAATGCTTTAAGTAGAAAATATCATGAAAAGCCAAAAAGGGTACGTGTTCTCAGATTAAATCTACATATAGATTTAAATGAGCAAATTAAAAAGATACAGGAAACAACAATCAAGGATGATGCTGAAGGTTTAAAAGGAATGATTAAGGAATTAGAAAAAGGAACCAATGGAATTTGGAGATTCCATAAGAAAAGAATTTGGATACCTATCCAAGGGAACCTAAGGAATCAAATTCTAGAAGAAGCTCATAAATCCAAGTATACGATGCATCCTGGAAGTGACAAGATGTATCAAGAATTAAGAAAGAATTTCTGGTGGATAGGAATGAAAAAGGATATAGCAAATTATGTTGCCAAGTGTTTAACCTGCTCCCAGGTTAAAGCTGAACATCAAAAACCTTCAGGATTATTGCAACAATTGGAAATACCAATTTGGAAATGAGAATTGATAACAATGGACTTTGTTACCAAACTACCCAAAACACGAAAAGGTAATGATACAATCTGGGTGATTGTAGACAGATTAACCAAATCTGCTCATTTCTTACCAATGAAGGAAACTTTCAGTATGGAACAACTAGCTAAACTGTATGTGAATGAAGTGCTTTCGTTACATGGAATTCCTCTATCTATTGTGTCGGATAGAGACAATCGTTTTACTTCTCATTTTTGGACAAGTTTCCAAAAAACCATGGGAACCCGATTAAATCTAAGTACAGCTTATCATCCTCAAACAGACGGTCAAAGCGAAAGGACAATTCAGACAATGGAAGATATGCTTAAGGAAATTGGGACGACCTCTTACCTCTAATAGAATTTTCGTATAACAACATCTATCATACCGGCATCAATGCTGCACCATTTGAATCACTCTATGGACGAAAATGCAGAACACCAGTGTGTTGGGCAGAGATTGGAGAAAAGCAACTGTCAGGACCTGAGATTGTTCAAGAAATAATGGACAAAATTGTTCAAGTTAAGGAAAGACTAAAAGCAGCATGAGATCGTCAAAAGAGTTATGCTGATAACAGACAAAAACCGTTGGAATTTCAAGTTGGAGACAAGGTATTTTTAAAAGTTTCTTCATGGAAAGGAGTTGTGAGATTCACTAAAAGAGGAAAGCTAAGCCCAAGGTATGTTGGACCTTTTGAGATTATCAAAAGAATAGGACCAGTAGCTTATCAGCTACAGTTACCTGAGGAAATGGCATGAATACATGATGTATTCATGTATGTAACCTCAAGAAATGTATCGCAGACGAATCATTGATAATACATCCTCAAGAGACAGAGGTAAATGAGAAACTTAAGTTTATAGAAAAGCCTATTCAGATTGAAGATAGAAAGATCAATAATTTCAAGCACAAGAGATTAGTTCTGGTTAAAATAAAATGGGATTCAAATAGAGGACCTGAATACACATGGGATCTCGAATCAGAAATGCAACGGAAATATCCACACCTATTCCATTGAATCTCGAGGACGAGATTTAAATCAAGGTGGGGACGATATAACAACCCTCGAAAACATCCTATAACACTCGGTATACGAGAAACCAAACCCATATAACCCCAAATTTTTATAAAAATCAAATAAAACAATACTTTTATGTCGCTCGCGGGCTGCGACCAGACCCACCAAGGGTGTCGCGGGGCGCAACAGGCTCTTTTCAGTCAGGACATGTATCACGCCACGTGTCATCCACGTGTCACACCTATAGTGGTGACTAGTCAAACCTAGCCGTCGCAAGGGTTCCCTCGCGGGGCGCGAGACAAACATGGGGACGGGTCGTGGGGTGTGAGAGAGAGCAAAGTCACCTATAAATTGAGAAGACATTCGACATTTCAAGCCGTTCAAATTGTAACGTCCTGTTTCTTCGTACTTTCCATAATTAGAAAGTCTCGTCTTGTATTTCTATTTTTGGAAATCTTGTATTCCTTGTAATCGTATTTTGTTGTATCGTTGTAAAATCCGAGACTTTGATCGTAATGAAACGAATCTTTTATACATCGTTTATACATTGATACGTGCACTCATTTATACATGGTTCGTAATTCGCATAAACGTAAGTTTAATTCATAAACAATGATCGTGTATTCGCAATTCTTAAATCTTTCGTACGTTCGAACACTTGGTTATTCGATTATAAAATTAAGTTATATGCTTTTAACTTGATTAATACCTAAATGTAAATCATTCATACTTGTTTCATATGACACACTTAATATATCGCAAGTTGGTGTAATTAAAATATGTCTCTTAATCCTTTTAGACCTAAATGTAAGTTGGTGTAATTAAAATATGTCTCTTAATCCTTAACTAGGATTTATCACCCGCCGCAATGCGGCGGGGATCCATTCATAACCGTACTAAATAAAACCAAGTATTTGTTACACTGATGTTCCATAGCTGCATCGCCTAACTTATATATGAAAGTTGTACAAAACGAAGCTATACAACATGTTGTGCTGTTTAAAATTTATCATAACTTAGCATACTAACACGTAGAGTGATATGTAGACAAGTTGTGCAAAAGATGGACGAGGGCCTATTTTGGGTTCAACCTACCTGTTCTTCATTGCCGGCAGCTTTTAAAAGACTCTCTTTTCAGCTTCTTCATTCATCACGCTCTCCACTTTAAATCAGCACAATTTAAAAAGCTTTGCACCTATATAAACACGTAACATTCAAAGTTATTAAATTTTGTATTTATATGGGAATATTATATTCAAAATACATCATGAAATGTAATTAATAAAGGCCTACTGCAACTTGATTAACCCTAATGTTTTAAATTTTTTTAATCATTTTTGAACAGCAGGCTTGTCAACTTAAAAAGAGTTAATAATCTTTAAGGTTATTTTGTTTCGAGGCTCTAGAATGCGAAGGTTGGAAGGTGATTCTTGAATAAAAACTTTTTTTAAAGCATTATTCATTGTATTTAACATTCTATAAGTATGACTATATGATAATATAACACACCGTAGCTCTTTAACGACTGTGCAATCTGCAAGATTCCTTCGAGTTCGATAGCTCTTGTCGAATTCGGAATCGAAGAGTTGTAGCATCAAGGTCAGTAAACGTCCTTGGATTACCAACAAAGTCATAGAAACCATTGTGGCGATTTATTCTTGACTACCAAATGCGATAAACTTGAAATTTGTTTGAAGTAAAATATGGAAAAATAACAATACCTGATGCCCACAACCAAAGGCTATGTCTTTGATGTTAGCAAGGCAAGGGGCATAACTGCATAAGATAACAAAAAAAAACCAGCACTACTTGAATTCAATAAAGAATAATGTTCATGCAAAGTAATTTGAAAGTACTGTATGGATTAGAAACTCCTTTTAAGGTGCAGCTAGCAAAAATGGGCCAGCGAGTAACGACTTAGAATGGACTCGAGCCGAAACGCTTAAATTTTATGAGTGTCAAAATGGGCAAGGACAGCTTAAGTTGACCCGCCAACACTTTCTTATGTTGTCTTCATGTTTATTTTTTTACTTTTAAACACTTGAGTATACTTGTAAACCAGTTGGCAAACATACTGGACATAAATTATACCTATAACAAACCCATATTAATGCCAAATAGTAACCAATCAGCAGAGCAAATCGCCTTAACCTAACGTAATAACCAAAAAATAGATAACTAAACAAAAAAATATTGTGAAATTGGAGTAAAAGTTTCAACTTAGATTTCTTTTTACATGTTAATATAGATAGGTACGTTTTATCTATACTTTTGTACAGAACTGATTATCTTAAATAAGTGAGTAGCCACAATTCAAAAGCAAGTATAACCAGAAAATCACTAATCACAAATCAATAAGAGAACATACATCCAAACACCCAGAAAAACTTCAGTTATATTCACCACCTCCTTGACCTTAAAACCAAGTTTTGGGGAATTTCGATTCTCAGTCTCGTGTTCATCTCATTTATCGCCCGCACAAATGTTTACCATATACATTCAAATGTCTTAACACAGTTATCGGTTCCAGATATAAAAGTGGAATTATGAGAACACATGCGCACCGTTTAAAAGCAAATAAAGTTAATGCACACCGTTTAAAAGCAAATAAAGTTAACATTTGTCGACTTTCTATGAAAAAAACACGACCCGAATCCGGGTGAAAAAACCATAAATGAAACTCAAATTTTACATTTCTTGAACATGAACAATCATGTAATTGTGCGTGAAATACATTAGAACTGAAAGAAAACATACCGATTATAATAGTATTGATCGAATTATAGCAGTGAAGAGAAACGATTGCTTTAGAGATCTGATATCATGCCTACTGAAACCTGCAATTTTGTCGATGATTTTGGGGTAACCATCAAACGACACTCGGTATTAATTTACGCGACGCCGCCCTAGAACCACCATGAATCTAGAAGGCTGAAGCAGGTAATGTTCTTCATAGGCGATCAACTTAGGGTTGGTGCTGGTGGCTACAGTGTACAAATCGGTGACACATTTGAAGGTCATTCATCTAGGGTTTTTAGAGAGAAGTAAAAACTGATTTTGATTTTGTTTTTACCGTGGTGTACCTGAGATGGACAGAATGGTGAGAGAAACAGGGTATGGAGATGGAGAGAATGGTGAGAGAAAGAGGGTACAACCAGAGCCACAAAAAGTTTTTTTTTTTGGAAAACACCCTAAGCCAATGGTATAACAACAATATACATAACTATTCTTCCTTTCCAAACCCCTAAAGCCAAAAGTACAACTCATGATGCAGAAAGAAGTTGCTTCTTTATAATGTATAATATATCGCAAGTTGGTGTAATTATAAAATTAAGTTATATGCTTTTCACTTGATTAATACCTAAATGTTAATCATTCATACTTGTTTCATATGGCACACTTGATAACATGTTAAATGCACATTAGGCTTTATGTAGCATCTTAATTATATAAAATACCTCTTATTTATACATTTTGCATCATTTAAACAACAAGAGAAAAATAATAAAAGCTGCCAAACAACCCTTGCAATCAACCAACTATGGCTGAATTATTTCTTTTTTTATTGCTTAAACTCTCACCTAATTGTATTAAATGCTCACCCAACTTAACCCTAATCCCCCCTATAAATACCACTTATAACCAGCCTCCCTACCACTTTTGCAACACTAAAACACTCTCAAAACATCCTCCAAATCGTAGCTGAAAGCAAGAGTTCGAGTAGAAATACCAACATTCACAAAAGTGAGCATAACTCACTCATTTCTTATCCGATTCACTCGATTCTTTTTCCTACTTCTTTGTATTGACCTTAGCTATATTTCCATTGGTTTTCCCTGAAAAACCAGGCCCTGGAATGTCGCCAAAAGGGCTCCAAAGTTGACTGATTTTTCTGTTCTTGTTTCAAACATTGATAAACTTGATTAAACTTGAGGAAACTCATCTCAAACCTATGTCCTTATGCTTATAACCACTTCTATGGTTAGTTAGGCTTAAAAAAAAGGTTAAGACATTCAAAATCAGAGGTATAAATCTCACAAACTTTCTGTTTTGTTCAAGGGCTTAACCCACAAGTGATGTTCAAGTTCAAGACTTGATGTAAGTATGATTTAGGATTAACTTGGGTTATCCTACATAAAATCCACACATTGCTTGATGATTTATTATAGATTAGTGTTTAGTATTCTTGTATTACTTGTAGTTCATGACCCTCCTTGTATGTTCTTACATCAAGTGTAGTGGTGAACACTTAGAGGTGCCTAAATGGAAGACATTTCTTCCTACCTCGTACATGATTTCTATGACACAAAGAGGTACCTAAATGGGGGATTCATCCTCCTACCTCATGCTTAAACTATTGGACTTATTGATATATTACATAATCTAAATAATATCTATATATACTATTCAACATTCGAACCTTTGAAGATGAACTTGTTGTCATTCGTCAAAGTACTAGACTTACACCATCTATGACCATACACTTGTTATGACTCTAATGGACCTTTGATCCATGAAATCCTACAAACTCTTTTGGAGTTTTAATAGTGTCAAGAACATGTGCTATGTGTACAAGATGATTACTTTTCATATACTTACTTTTCATGCACTTTAAACTCCATACCCTTAGACCGAATGTATCCGTCTCTTAAAATCCCAAACCAAACTTACTTAACCTCCTAAACTCAACAACTTCGTCAAATTGGATAATCGGAAAGCATATGCAATTTTGTGAGTACACTTGACACATTTTTCCTTGTATTCACTTTGGGTGCAACATGTTTTACTTGTTAAACCGCACAATTCACAAACATGCTTTTATTCATTCGATCCGTATACATGCTTTGTTATGCTTAGGTTCATGCTAGAATACATACTACTTGTTAACTCGGCTTAAACAATTATAGCGCTATAGGAGTAGCACACCACCCGACGAGGTTTTGTTAAGTCTTTATTCTATAACGGTCTCGTTGCTTTTGTGACGAGGGATGCTAAATACTAGTGGACACTAGAGTTGACATATTCTTATGCATGATAGTTTGACCTTGTATACCAAATCTATCTTGGATTGAAAATACCTTTTTATACATATGCCATGAGTCTAAAACTAGTGTACTCGCCAATACCTTTGTATTGAACTATGCTTTTTAAAACATGTTGCAGGTTTAGCGATGATGTTGGTGATGCATGGAATCTAGTAGGATGCTTAGATACACACTTTAAATTTTGTATTCTTATTGTATTGTATTTCATTATTCATGTTGTATTTGTTTCAAATCCTTGTAATTGACTCTTTAGAAATGAAATGAAAATCTATTATTTAAATACTTGTCACGTATAGTGTTATGAAGTCTCTTGCAATCTATTTCGTCTCACTCTGATGTTTCCGCAATCGGTTGGGGTGTGACACACATTTCTTTCTTTCTCTCTATGTTATAGTCCGAAAATACCAGCTAAAATACCCCCCCCCCCCTAAAACACGCAACTCTGCCTCATTGTAAGTATTTTAACCCCCGATCACTAATTCGTTACCCTACCCGATTGATCTAGGGCCCCGTAACGCATGTCGAGGCTCTGTCTAACTAAGTTCATTGGGGTTCTGTCTCGTGTTGTATGGCTAATGTGATTTGGGTTATTTTACTAACACGCGTGCATTGTATGTTTTTATTAGAAACTCGAGGAAATAATCAGGAAAATTTTCCAGGAAGCCAGTAGAAATACCTAAGTTTACAAATTGAGTCATTCTCCTTTTCTCACCGTTTGTGAGCCATTATTTAAAATGTTTTCCAAAACCCTAAATGTTATCAGTTATATCTACAGTGATTAAGTTTTTGTAATTCTACAATTATCATCAGTATGTGGGGTTAACCTTTGCTTTAAATCCTGAATACTTCCTCTTGTTTTGGTCCCCATTCAAACTTAACTTTCTTACAAGTCAGTTTGGTTAATGGAATGGCTATCCTAGAGAAATCTTGAATAAAACGTCTATAATATCCTGCCAATCCAAGAAAACTTCTTACTTCTGTAGGTGATTTTGGGGCCTTCCATTTGGTAATCACCTCGATCTTTGTGGGATCCACATGAATTCTTTCATGATTAACTAGATGTCCAAGAAATTGCACTTCTTGTAACCAAAATTCGCATTTTGAGAATTTAGCGTAAAGCTTTTCCTTTCTCAATAATGTTAGAAGTGTATGCAAATGTTTCGCAAGTTCATTTTTACTCTTAGAGTAAATGAGAATATCATTTATAAAGACAATTATGAATTTATCTAGGTACGGTTTACATATCCTGTTAATCATGTCCATAAATGCGGCTGGGGCACTGGTTAAACCAAATGACATGACTGTAAATTCATAATGACCGAACCTTGTTCTGAAAGCAGTTTTAGGAATGTCCTCTTTCTGTACTTGCAACTGATGATATCCTGAGCGTAAATCGATCTAAGAAAAGAATCGAGCTCATTGAAGTTGATCGAACAGATCATCGATTCTCGGTAGTGGGTACTGATTTATAATCGTAACCTTATTTAATTCTCGGTAATCAATGCACATACGCATCGATCCGTCCTTCTTCTTAACAAATAACACTGGTGCTCCCCATGGTGATGAACTAGGCTGTATGAAGCCTTTCTCGAGTAATTCATCAAGCTGGTTCTTCAGTTCCTGCATCTCTGTTGGCGCAAGGCGATAAGGTGCCTTGGCAATTGGTATCGTTCCTGGAATTAGGTGAATTCTAAATTCAACCTCTCGATCGGGCGGTAGGCCTGGCAATTTTTCTGGGAAAATATCTGAGAATTTAGATATTACAGGAATATCTTTTAATTCTTTTCCTTTAGTGTTAATGATTACTGAAATCATATACACCATTCCTCCTTTCCGTGAGTAACATGCAGCTTTCATCACAGAGATGGATTTTGTTGTTCTTGTTGGCTTGTCTCCCTTAATTGTGATCCTTTCGCCAGTTGGCGTACTTACTTGTAGATACTTTTGATCACATAGTATTTGCGCCTGATTGACTACCAACCAGTCCATTCCTAATACTATATCAAATCTGGCTAAATCCATTGGTAAAAGATTAGCAGTAAATCTATGATTTAAAATTCCTATTCTTGCTCCCTGCAGGATTTCGCTTATCTTGATAGAATCTCCATTTGTAGTCTCCACCAGACAGTCTTGGTGAAGTTTAGTTAATGGTTGATTGAGAAGTTTGCAGAAAGAAGTATTTATGAAACTTTGGTTTGCACCAAAGTCAAATAATACTTTAGCATAAACATCATTAACTAAAAACGTACCGGTAATCACATGAATCATCTTAGCTTCCTCAGCTGTTAGAACGAATGTTCTGGCATTCTTTTTGGGTCCTTCTGTTGTCTTTGCTTTTTTCTTTGCCGTTAGAGCTAGTTTCGGGCAGTTTGGTTTGATGTGACAAGCTTCTCCACAATTGTAGCATACTTTGGCACTAGCCTTTTGTCGCAGCCCCCGACCCCTACCTTAGGAGCGGGTGCCGCGAGACACAGAGCCGGTGGTATCGGTGTTTATTAATTTGGCAGCGGAATTTAAACATCAGGGCCGTAGTTAGGAAATATTTTATCAGAGTTTAAACACCAAACTTTTATAAATATAAATGGGATAAAACCAAAGTTTTAATTACAATACATTTGTAGGGATAAAACCCTAATTATTGAAAACATAAATTCTTTTTTATTTCGGTAACTTTATAGCCACTTCTTTAAGCCTTCAGTGCTCTCCAGCTGGCTTCTATTAGCTTCATATTAAGTTACCGGAAACGTGTTTTAAAAAGATTTTATCTGCAAGAAATACTGGCGAGTGCATCCCAGCTTAATCAAAATAGTTTATAACTTTACAGTTAGGGGTGTGAATTTCTGACACGACTCGAAAACCCGACACGAACCTTACACGAAATTCACGGGTTTAGGTTTAGACTAAACGGGTTTGGGTCAGTTTCAGGTGAACCTGTTTAGGTTAACGGGTCGGGTTCGGCTCACCCTAATCAGGTTGGCGGGTTGACCCGTTTAACACATTTATACTATATTATATTTTTACAATATATTTTATGTCATAAATTAAATGGGGTGTGTATTTTATGCCATGATTATAACTTAATAAGAGAAATTAACATATATTTTATATTTTAAATATGATATTATTATATACATTTGTGTTTCTTAAGTAAATTTTAATTTTGATATATTAATTTTCAGAAAAAAAAAATTCGGGTTGAACTGGTCGTGTTCGGGTCAACCCGTGAAACTTCGGGTCGTGCTCGGGTTCATATGTATGATATGATTTTCAGGTTCGGGTCGGGTTTGTGTAAAATTTTTGGGTTCGGGTCGGGTTGAACCTGCCAACCCACGAACACGACCTGTTTAACACCCTTATTTACAGTATTAAGATTTACAATGTTTAGATCTATCCAGTTATTCAATACAACATTGCTACTGGGCAACCTTTGTCCCCCGTGCTTGTGGTCATGCTACTATTCGCAATAGTAACGAGTGCCAAGTAATGTATACAAAACCCCACATACTGATGATAATTGTAGAATTACAAAGACTTAATCACTCTAAGTAATTTAGGGTTTTGTAAAATATTTGAAACAATGATTCACAAAAAGGGTTTACAAAAAGAGAATGTACTCACTTTGCTGACTTAGGTGTTACTATAGCTTCATAGTGCTTTTCCTAGTTATTATCTATTAAAATTAAATAATGCACACATGTTAGTAAAACAACTCAAATCACATTAGCCATACTACCGAGACAGAACTCCAACGAACTGAGTCAGGCAGAGCCTTGACATGCGTTACGGAGCCCTAGATCAATCGGGTAAGGTAACAAATACGTGATCGGGGGTTATAATACTTACAACGAGGCAGAGCTTCGCTTTTTAGGAGTATAATACCCGAGAGTTTAGTCTACTAGAGATTTGAGAGAGAAAAGAAAGATTTGAACAAATGTAAACTGAGGCCATCTGCCGCTTTTATAGGCCTGATTGAAGGTCCCACTCCTTCCCTTACGCGGCCCGCGAGAGGTGTAGGCTAGGATCTAGCTTTGGTGAATCAATGGTCTAGACTCACACGCAGGTGGACACGTGGCAGCCGGAGGGCTTGCCTGGTGTTACTCCGTCGCGCCCCGCGACAGACTCAGGGGACCGGGTCGCGGCCCGCGAGAGACCCTAATATTTGTTTTTATTTTATTTTTAATAATATAAATATTATTTAGGGCCGTTTTCATATACGGGGTATATTTTAGGACGTTTAGAATGTTTTAAGGGTTTTAGGAGGGTTGTTATATCCTTCCCACCTTGATTTAAATCTCGTCCTCGAGATCTACTGGAACAGGTGTGGATATTTTCGTTGCATTTCTGACTCGAGCTCCCAAGTGTATTCTGGTCCTCTCTTGGAATCTGATTTCACTTTGACCAGAACTAGTCTCATGTGTTTGAGATTTTTGATCTTTCTATATTCAATCAGTAGTGGTTTCTCTATAAACTTAAGTTTCTCATTTACCTCTATGTCCTGAAGAGGTATTACTAATGATTCGTCTGCTAAGCACTTCTTGAGGTTACATACATGAAACACATCATGTATTCCTGCCAATTTCCTCTGGCAGTTGTAGCTGATAAGCTACTGGTCCTATTCTTTTGATAATCTCAAAAGGTCCAACATACTTGGGGCTTAGCTTCCCTCTTTTAATGAATCTGACCACTCCTTTCCATGGAGAAACTTTTAACAATACCTTATCTCCAACTTGAAATTCCAAGGGTTTTCGTCTGTTATTTGCATAACTCTTTTGACGATCTCGTGCTGCTTTTAGTCTTTCCTTGACTTGAATAATCTTGTCTGTTGTTTCTTGCACTATCTTTGGTCCAGATAGTTGATTTTCTCCATTCTCTGCCCAACAGACTGGAGTTCGGCACTTTCGTCCATAAAGTGCTTCAAACGGTGTAGCATTAATGCTAGTATGATAGCTGTTATTGTAGGAAAATTCTATTAATGGTAAATGATCGTCCTAATTTCCTCCAAAATCAATTACACAGGCTCTAAGCATATCTTTCATTGTCTGAATCGTCCTTTCGCTTTTTCCGTCTGTTTGAGGATGATAAGTTGTGCTTAAATTTAACCTGGTTCCCATGGCTTTTTGGAAACTTGTCCAAATATGAGATGTAAAACGGCTATCTCTATCAGATACAATAGATAAAGGAATTCCATGTAATGAAACTATTTCATTTACATATAACTTGGCTAATTGTTCCATACTGAAAGTTTCCTTCATATGTAAGAAATGAGCAGATTTGGTTAATCTGTCTACAATCACCTAGATTGTATCATTACCTTTTCGTGTCTTGGGTAATTTGGTAACAAAGTCCATTGTTATCAATTCCCATTTCCATATTGGCATCTCTAATTGTTGCAATAACCCTGAGGGTTTCTGATGTTCTGCTCTAACATGTGAACATGTTAGACACTTAGCAACGTAGGTTGCTATATACTTTTTCATTCCTATCCACCAGAAATTCTTCCTTAAATATTGATACATCTTATCATGTTAGGATCTAGGTTTCTTATGATTGTGTTTTCGTTTGATAATAATGAAGATGAACAAGTAATTGCAGCGGAAACTAAATATGGAAACAAACTTTCATGCATAATCAAACAGGAGAATTGCTTTCAATACACAAGTTTATCATTGAACCGAATTATTAAATTTATTTCAAACATCAATTACAATTGCATGCATGTATCACAAACTCCCCCTCAGCCTGAGCTCACAATATTGTTCGTGCAAGAAGACAAGTGCTGAAAGAGCTAATAGAACAGTAGAGGGTACTGTTCTATTTATAGGCACGAGCAAACCACTGAAGCATCTTAGCTGACATCACCATGAAAGTGACATCTAACCTCCTAATAACCTGTAACTGCTGATCTAATACAAAAACTGGTTGCTAACTACTGATTACATTACAATACAAAGGAATAGACTAATCTACTGCTTTCTCCTTCCACTGTTACAACTACAGCAGTACTTTATGTATCCAGCAGTGCTTGACTCATAACAGTAGATTGATCAGCAGGGCTTTACTCTTCATCAGTCTTTATACTTGATCAGTTGTTGTAGAGCATCAGTTGTATACGAACAGTGGATAAAGGCCATCAATTGTTAGAACCACTTTCAAGGGGAGAGTATTGAATACAACATCTGCTTATTCTGGATCCACTGCTTTGATCCAGTTTTGGCTTTAATCAACTCTTCCTTTGGTAGGGTTCAATCTTAACAATCTCCCCCTGGAACAGATGATGCCAAAACTCTTCATTATTAAGGATCTTTATTGCCTCATCAATAATTCCCTGACTTGACCTTTGAATTGTAATTCAAAGTTCAAGGAATCTATATCATCCTCGTCCCTGCACAGTGTAAGATCAAGGAGATCTTGCAGATCTTCAACACCCAGGCCCAATGCTTGTTCCCTTGATATTTTCTTCACTTCACCACTGGATTTGATAAAAGTCAATACGTAGGTCTGTTTGTGAGATTTCCACTTTAGTATTTTTGAAACCAGTGGGTTTTTGGGAGAGGTTTTATTGAAGATGAGTTTGGAGATGGTGGTCTGGTGATAACTGGCTGAGCAGTGCTTTAAGCTTGAGCAAGTTCAGGATTTTCAGCTATCATCTGCCTGAGGACTGACTTTATAATGTCATCCCCTGCTGCTATATCCTCTGTTGTTTCTGCATCCATCTGTTTTTTGTTTCCTTCTTTGATAAAGGATGCCACTAGGTGGAGCAGTGGATTTCCTAACTTGCAGTTTTTGTGGTCTAGTTGGAACCTCTTCATCAGGATAAACAGGATTTTGAGGAATTTTTTGATTCTTCTTTCTCAACTCTTCCAACTTTTTGTAAGAAGCCATCACTTTATCTTCTTTCCACCTTGTCACCTGATTCCTTGATCCAAAATCAGCAATAATAAGTCCCTCTTTCATTCTTTTCAGCTTTAACACTTTATCAGGTACATTTTTCTTGTAATTTGCCCAAACAGGATGAGTATGTTTAACTTTGTCTTTGTTCATTTTTTCAATTCTTTCTAACTCCTCTTTGAGCTCACCAACTGTCCATTCTTTATATTGACCCTTTTCTCCTTTGTATTTCTTGAATGCCATGATGTGCTCAATATAATCTTTTCTCAAAGTTTCATCATCTCTTTCTGAGAGCTTCTGACATAAGTCTTTTGAAAACTGCTCCAAAGTTCTGACTTATGTGAGCAGAATTGATAGTTTCTTTGAATCTCCTTGTCAGATTTACCCTTTGTGTTTCTTTTGGAGATATCCTCTGCCTGTTGAGCCTTAAGCTTCAAATATTCTTCTATATTGTTTGGCCTAGGATATCCTTGAAGAGATGGCAAGTTCCTTTTAGCAGGGTCATCTTCAGAGTAAAAAGATTTAATCTCCTCTCTAACTGCAATAAGCTCTAAAGGATACTGAACACCTGCAGGAGTAATGGCAGTGGTTGGGTTAAAGACTTGTGCTGAAGAGAGTGGAACAGGGTTTGGAATGGTAACAGGTGACAATGGTTGTGAAGATATTGGTGGTGGTGGTGAATCATATTTCAAAATCAACCTTCTCCTTTTTGGTTTAGGAGAGGTTGGTGGTGTTTTGGTGGGTTGAGAAGTGGTGACTTGAGTGGTGGTGATTGTAGTGGAAGGTAGTTGACTAACCGTTGTTGAAACAACTGGTGTTTCAACCACTGTTATCATTACAACTGATGATGTGTCATTAGTTGTCTTCTGCTTTTTGGTAGGATGTTGTTTTAGTGGTGAGGATGTTTTTGGTGGGGCAGTGTTTGTAGTGGGAGTAGTGGTTGTAGTGTGTGTTGAAGTGGTGGTTGTTGGGTTAACAACTGCTGCAACCCCTGAAGTACCGACAATTGTTGATACAACAGGTGTTTCAATAGCTGTTGGTTTGAAAGTTTGATGTGAGGATTTTTAGGAGTTTGAGAGGCATGTTTTGTGAGTCTGGAAGGTGTGGATTTGGGTTGCCTCACTTTTCTAGTGGGCTGCCTTCTTTGGGGCTTAGGATTTTCTTCATCCTTGGGCTCTGAAGTACCCTGAACTTTCATCTCCATAAACACTTCTTTTCCTCCTCAAATCTTGACTTACCCTTTGCCACCATATCCCTTTTCTGCCTTTCCTTTTCATCAGCAATGGCATTTAGGGTTACATCAACCTTTTTTGAACCATCTGGCTTAGGGACGTCTGCAAGCATGCTGGAATTGTCTGGTGCAATGTACAACCCATCTTCATATCCCTTTTTCTTCAACTGCCTCATTTTCTCCCCTTTTTTGGCATCAGCTGGTGGTGGGTTGTCCACAAAGATGATAGAGGGAGGAGCAGTGCCAGTGGTGTTCAATAAATGGGCCTTGATTGCCTTGATATCTGCCTGTGTATCTTTAAACCTATCTTCCATGATATTTCTGATTTTTTGAACTTGAATTTCATGTTGATGATCAGCAAATTGTCTTTGTTGGATGAGCATAGGTTGAAACAGACTCCAGAGCTCATTAGGAGTAGGAACAGATGTTGGAGCAGATGTTTGAGCTGGAGCAGCAGTGGGTGGTACCTTTTGTGCTTTCAACAACTGTTGCAACATGTCTTTGATTTCTGCAACAGATGTATCAAGTTTGTCAACTCTATCCATCAATTCTCAGTACATTAAACAATCACCCAACTTAATGGGATCATCTGATTTCCCACTGGCAGTGGTTGTATCAGTGGTTGACTTAGGGAAAGTTTCCCAAAAGTCATCCCCTGATGCCCCTTATTCTTGGTACTGGGGACTTCTTTCTCCAAAAGAGGTTACCATTTTAATGGAGCCAGTAAAAACTGGAAACTCCATGGGCCCCATAGAAGAAATTGCCTTCAAGGAAGTCTTAGGAATGAAACTACTGTCCAATTGTAAACCAGTGGGTTCAACACTTGTAGTAGCTGCTTCACTTGAACTACCACCAAGAGTTACATGTAACTCAAGGGATGTAACCTCCTCAGTTGTTGGTGGGTTAGCAAAGACAAGGAGCTCAGACTCAGTCACTTGTGGTGGCATACTCTCAATGATAGGTGGTTGAGAGGAACTGATTTCTGTCTGAGCTATATCAAGTGCATCCAACAAAAGTTTTGTTTGTGGTGGGATTGTGGCAGTGAGTATTGGGGTGGAAAGAGAATTTGCCCCGGGCAGTGGGCTGTGGATGATAGAATCAAGTGATTCCAGAGCATCATATTGTGGTGTCCCTGTTTGTAGAACCTGATCTTTTTTAGAAGAAGCAGGAGGAGTTTAAGGCTCAGGTTGAGATCTTTCTACCAACTGCTATGAGGAAGCAGCAACAGTGGTTTCTGGTGACTTTTGTGTTGTCACTGGCAGTTGCTCTGGGATCTCATCTTCGAGAGTTGCCTTTTTTTGTAGGTTTGGGGGGCTTTTATGTTTTCTTTTGTTTTGGTCTTTTTGTGGGTTTAGGTGTGGGTTTCACAGCTGTTGTTTTGCTGCTGTGATCACCTTGAGCAGTGGGCTCAGCAGCAGATACCTGAGGAGCAGTGGTAGCTGCTAAATTCTGCTCAGGAACCTCTGCTTTTGTTTTGGAAACTTTTGAAAGCCTTGTGAATGTTTCAGGTGTTAGGCCATTTATTTGAAAAGGTTCACCCTGGATAAGCACATGAGCATTATCCTTTGCAAATTTCTTTTGAAAATAATAGCTTAAGAACCTTGAAAACAGTAAAAATGATTTTTTATCAACATTTTTGACAAAATCATCAAAGATCTCTTGGGAGTAGTTAAAATTTTCTCCATGTAAGATAGCAAAACCCAGGTATTGGATCTTTAATGGAATTTCATTGAAGGCAGTGGTCTTATTTGAAACACACATTAACAGGGTATGAAATAAAAATCTTGTTACATGAGGAAAGCTACCTTTTTGTAAGGTAACCTTTTTCATTTCCTCAGCATACCCTCTTTCTATAAAATCTGTTTGATACTTTATTTTAGGAAAAGAAGTTTTACCTTGAAGATCATCCAGTTCAAAAACTCCTGATAGAGTTTGTGGTGTGATTTTAACTGGAACACCCTTTATCAAGGAATTGATGGCTATGGGTGCTTTATCTTGAGATTCAAGTTTCGCATTCTTCCAAAATTCTCTCTGGTTGTCAGGTAAATCGGAGCATCAGAAGTCAACAAAGTTTTGTACTTTGAGGACGAGGGAGCATCTATGATGGAATCGAAGGTGTCGGTATGACTTGGTTTTGTCAATAGACCCAAGTAATTGTGAGGAGCTTTGTATGGGATTTCGGTGGCCATTTGAGTGAATTTGTGAGAAAATGAAGATGAGGAGTGATTTGTATGAGTGTGAGAGGAAGAAGACGATGAGTGATTTGGGGGAAATGGATGGTAACTGCTTTGAGAAAGTAATTTTGAATTCGATTCGACAGTGAAAACCCATGTTTGGGGTTTTGATCAGGGTTTTATAAAAGGAAAAAGTGAATGCTGACGTGGCAGCGGTTACAAAAGATCTGAGCGACAAGTATTGACCACGTGTCAACCACTGATGAATAATGGAAGACAGTTGTTAAGGAAACCACTAATGGAACAAGTATCAGTGGTTGCAACGGTTATAATGAGAACAATGGCTAATTTTCAACTATCAATGGGTTAAAACACTGATTTTGAACAACAGTGATTAACAAGGAAATGAGAAAAACAGTGGTTGACTTTCAGCAGTGGTCAAATTTATCAAAGCAGATGTTTGGACCAAATCAGTGGTAATAGCAGACTTTTAAGGATTTAATGAAAATTTCATTTTTAGCTATTTTTAAGGATGGAATTTTGATTTTCTGAAAACATTTTAATGCTTTTATTCATAGAAAAACAAGATTTTGCTTGTTATTCCATATTCAGCATGCCAATCCTAGAGATCAAGCTTTCAAAGGTGGATGTGTCTAATGCTTTTGTTAGCACATCTGCCAGCTGATCTTTAGTTGGTACATGGTGCAGAGAAATCAAACCTTTTTCATAGCAATCCCTCACAAAGTGATGTCTGATGTCAATGTGCTTGGTGGTTGAATGAGAGATTGGATTTTTGATGATATTTTCTGCTGCCTGGCTGTCCAACATGAGAGGTGTCTTTAGGGAAGTGATACCAAAATCCAGCAATTGATTTTGAAGCCAAAGCAGTTGGGTTGTACAGCTTGCAGCAGCTATATACTCTGCCTCAGCAGTGGATGTGGAAACAGCTGCTTGCTTTTTGCTTTGCCAAGACACTAAGCAACTGCCTAGGAATTGGCACCCTCCTGAAGTGGACTTCCTTGTCTTGTCACATTTAGCAAAGTCACTGTCTGAGAAACCTGAAAGCTTGATATTTCCATCATTGTTTGGAGTTGATCCTTGGTTATGCTATGCTCTTGTTTGAAGCTGCAAATTTCACTTTATTTTTCATTCAACTTGTTTTTCAGTTCTTTTAATGACTTTTCAAATTGAACTTCAAAAGTTAACAATCTATCCCTAAGGTTTTCATTCACCTTTTTAATGTTAGAAAATGCTATAATGCATTTGTCTGAACACAAATTTTGAAGAACTTGAGGTGATACCTTGGATACAGCCATCATGGCACAATCACATGGATAATCATTTTCTTCATCAACTCTCTCTTCCTTTTCATCTTCTTCTTTGGACCAGGGGTCGGACAGTGGTTCCAACATGAGTTTTGAACTTTCTCCCAACAGTACTTCATCAGCAACAGCAGTAACCACTGCTTCAGTAACTTTGTCCACTGTTTCAGCACTTGACTGTTCTTCTTCAGCTTCCAGTCCCTCCTGTATGGTCTCCAAAGCTACAAAACATATATCATTACCAGAAACAATGCTTTTAGCATACAGTGCAAAATTTTCATCTCCTAACTCCTCAGGTAAACTACTCCAGTCAACCATCCCTTGTGTGAAAAAGCTTTGTTGGTCTGGTTGAACCACTGTTGGTGCAGTTTGTTGAGGTGCAACTTGTTGCACCTGAACCTGAGGACCAGGGGCTTGGACATACTGAATTTGGGGAACAGTGGTTTGAACATAATGCATAGGAGCAGGGGTTGCAACATGTGCATAGTGAGCAGTGTTAACATGAGCTGCAGGGGTATATTGGGCATAGTGCACAGTGCTTTGGTTGTTTTGTGGTCTAGGGTTTGTTGAGCTGGGATGAGTAATAATTGGACCAGTGGTTTGACTCCTGCATTCCCTAGCAAAATGATCTAGCCTATTGCACTTATAGCACTTGATCTTGGACTTATCCAACCCCACTTTTAAATTCCCATGTAATCCTGGGAATTTTCTCCCTGTCCTTTTGTAAAATTTGCTAGTTCTTACACTTAGCAATGCCAATTGATGCAAAATGTCCATTTCTTCAAGATCAGTTGGATCAAAATGCTGTAAGTTATTGAGTTCAAAACACAGATTATCAGAGATCTGGCTTTCTCCATTTGTTGTGAAAGCAAAGTTTGATGAGTGAGGATCAGAGTTGAAGTTTGCACCAGCAGTTATGTCAATAAAATGATCATAAATCTGATCCTTACTGCTGCCAGATTCTTCCTGACACAGAAGAGCTGTGTTGCCAAATGAGTAGTCATCTGCAACTTTGCCAGACTCTTGCAACTTCTTTTTCTGGTTTAACTCCCTTTCATAGGTCAGGTGTCTACCATGAAGTTGGGTCAGTGTTAGATCTTTGAACTCAACAGAGTTTCTGGTCACAAAAGCTATAGTTTCCCATTTTTCTGGAAGTGATCTTAAGAACCTACTATTAATAGTTGATTTTGGAAATTCAGTTTTAACAAGCTTAAGTTCACTTATGAGACAGCTAAATCGCTCAAACTGCTGAGTTAATGTTTCTCCCTTGATGTGACAAAATGTTTCATACTGTTGGTTCAAAATTTCCCTGTTGTTTTCAATAACTTCTTCAGTTCCCCCAAACTGTTCCTTCAGTGCATCCCACAATTCCTTGGCACTGTTCAGCGTAACAGTCCAGCATATATTTCATTGGGTAATGCAGAAACAACAATGCTAAATGCCTTAGCATCCAATTCAAATTTCTGATAATCCAGTTCAGTATAGTTCTCAACCTTCTTAGGTTCGTACTTCCCTGGATCTTCAGCACTCGGCACCATTGGAACATGTGGTCCAAAGATAACCGACTTCCAACATCCGGTATTCTGTTGAGCAAGGATGTGACCCATCCTTCTCTGCCAGATGTTGTACTCATTTCGCTTAAGCATGGGTGGTTTGAAGAGAGAACCGATGTTATTGTTCATATCTTGTGATTGTGATGTCATCCTGGTTGTTTTACAGGCACTGGTTAATCAACTTTGATCGTAATTAACCCTTACTCTGTTTTTCAACGAAACGAACAATTTAACAGTATCAACGATTGTGAGCTGAACTATTTATGTCAAAATGATTGTTAAATCAAATTTGACTGTCCGAGCTCTGATACCAATTGTTAGGATCTGAGTTTCTTATGATTGTGTTTTCGTTTGATAATAATGAAGATGAACAAGTAATTGCAGCGGAAACTAAATATGGAAACAAACTTTCATACACAATCAAACAGGAGAATTGCTTTCAACACACAAGTTTATCATTGAACCGAATGATTGAATTTATTTTAAACATCAATTACAATTGCATGCCTGTATCACAAACTCCCCCTCAGCCTGAGCTCACAATGAATTGTTCGTGCAAGAAGACAAGTGCTGAAAGAGCTAATAGAACAGTATAGGGTACTGTTCTATTTATAGGCACGAGCAAACCACTGAAGCATCTTGGCTGACGTCACCATGAAAGTGACATCTACCTCCTAACAACCTGTAACTACTGATCTAATACAACAATTGTTTGCTAACTACTGATTACATTACAATACAAAAGAATAGACTAATCTACTGCTTTCTCCTTCCTCAAGTTTCTAATAAAAACATACAATGAACGCGTGTTAGTAAAATAACCCAAATCACATTAGCCATACAACACGAGACAGAACCCCAACGAACTTAGTCAGGCAGAGCCTCGACATGCGTTACGGGGTCCTAGATCAATCGGGTAGGGTAACAAATTAGTGATCGGGGGTTAAAATACTTACAACGTGGCAGAGCTGCGTGTTTTATGGGGGGGGGGGGTATTTTAGCTGGTATTTTCAGACTATAGCATAGAGAGAAAGAAAGAAATTTGAATGGATTGAAATGTCGAATGCCTGCTCAATTTATAGGTGACTTTGCTCTCTCTCACTCCCCGCGACCCGTCCCTATGTTTCTCTCCCGCCCCGCGAGGGAACTCTAGCTACGGCTAGGTTTGACTATTCACCATTATAGGTGTGACACATGGATGGCACGTGGCGTGATACGTGTCCTGACTGAAAAGAGCATGTCGCGCCCCGCGACACCCTTGGTGGGTCCGGTCGCGGCCCGCGAGCGACATAAAAATATTATCTTATTTTAATTTTATAAAAAAATTAGGGTTATATGGGTTTGGTTTCTTGTATACGGAGCGTTATAGGGTGTTTTCGAGGGTTGTTATAGTTTCAGATTTGATTTTGAGTCACAATGTTTCTGATTGGGCTTCTTTGTGTGTGGGTTTTGTGAAGACGGGGTTAGAGGATCAGATTGTGACTTATTTTGTAAAAAGGTTAGGGTTCATATGGTGATGATGGTGGCAGGATGTGGTGGTGGTGGCAAGATGTGGTGGTGATGGTTAGGGTTAGGGAATCGGGAAAGATGATGTATATATGTTAGTTTTTGGGTTGCATAGTTTTCGTTGACGGCATTTCAGATTTAATTTGGGGTCGCAATGTTTCAGATTGGGTTTCTTTGCGTGTGGGTTTGTGAAGACGAGGTTAGAGGATCAGATTATGACTTATTTTGTAAAGTGGTTAGGGTTCATATGGTGATGATGGTGGCAAGATGTGGTGGTGGTGGCAAGATGTGGTGGTGATGGTTAGGGTTGGGGAATCAGGAAAGATGATGTATATATGCAATTTTTTGGTTTTATTTATTAGGAAACATTTTAAATAAAAAGCGTGAAACGACCATAGTACCCTTAAGTGAATAGACTTAACTGAAAATTTTAATTTGGTTAGTGCTAACGGACCAACGGTGTAATGAGTATTACAAAAAAGGACTGTGACTATAAGTATTGAAGTTAAAGAGCATCCTTTGTAATCTGTTACAAACATAAAGGACGAAAAGTATAATTTACCCTAAAAACAAAGTGTGTGTGTTTTAATGAAAAGAGATGTCTCTTTTATTTAGATTATTTTTTGTGTCACTTCGGTAACTATAAAATGCATCCATAACTAGGTCTGGCATATTGTGTCATACATGACACAATAAGACACGATAGGGTTAAACACGAACACCACATGATAACTTATCATGTCATTTTTTTCCAAACATGAACACGTACATGTTTATAACATGTTAACATGATAAGACGCGAACTTGTTGATTAAGGGTCATGAATGTGAGTGTGAGATGCGGGCATCCGGCTGAGAGAGACTAAGGGAGGGAGTATGTAATATACGATTTCAAAATTAGGGTTTTTCAACTGTGTGGCCACGTATGTCAGTATAATCCCCACCCCACATCCTATATTTTTTAAATAAAAATTATTAACATGTCTTAACGAGTGCTTAACATGTTAACGGGTCTTTAACCTGTTTAGACATGAAAATTAACAGGTCTTATCTTGTCAAACTGTTTAAGACATAAATCCTGTTAAGGTCAAACACGAAACTTGTTAAGGTCATGTTGGTTTGTATCATGTTATTATGTCCGTGTCTGAAATTGCCAGCCATATCCACAACTTAATTTTTATGTCTAAAACAAGAAGGGTTCAGAACGGTTTTTAATTAAATTTACTAGTTTTTTTCTATGTAATAAAAGTATAGTGGCAATTGACGAAAATGTTATTTCCTTTAAAGACAACTATTAAATTTAGATATGGCCAACGTCTAATGTAGCAAATGCTGACACTATAAACAAGGGTTCAACTAAGAGTTGGTCATCATGACTAAGTGTTCAACACGGCTTAATAGGTCAGTGTAATTCTTTCGTAGTTTAGAGAGCAACAACTCAATGTTGGTTAGTGTACTTGACAAGTGAATATAAACAACAATCTAATGCTATCAAAGTGGCGTATAGTTAGTGTGTACAATACTAGATAAATCGGCTTAAAAAAGTTATGAACCAAGACAAAAACCGTTTGCATGAGTCTAAGAGTTGAATTTTTTTCATGAATAAGTGTTTTGAAATCAAAAAGAGTGTTTATAGGTGGTCAAGAAAATTGTTTTCAATTCTAGGTATGTGGCTGTATCAAACAGTGAACATGTGCCCATCTGCTGACACATTGCAGGAAAAGCTATAGGAAAGAGAAAGTTGAGTCAAGTTCGCTGTTTCATGTGCATATCTATACTAAGATCTCTGTTTCAACAAGAAAATATCGAGAAGCACGCTGTTTGATACAGAAAATATATACTAATTCGCTGTTTCATGAATATATCTTATACTTGTTCACTGTTTCATCAATATATGTTATACTAGTTCGCTGGTTCATCCAGAATACTCATAAGGTCGCTGTTTCATCATTATATCTACCATATGTTCGCTGTTTCATCTATAAAAAGTCACCTAAGTTTGTTGTTTCAGTCAGAAAACTTGTTAAGTTTGCTGTTTGAGCCAGAAAACTGTTTCAATGCAGAAATAATGTTGTTGTTTCACGTGATCACCCTTTCAAATTTTGGCAGCATTAAACGTGATTCTGCATATTGCAGTTTCACGTGAACCTGTAAGAAATAAAGGCCATCACAAGCTAACATTTCTTAAAGCACCAGCCTTCTTACCATGCAAAGAAAAGAAATAGTTGAAATGACTATACCAAAAGAACTTGAATTCAGTCTACATTTGAAAACAAAGGTGAGCAGAATAGCTGTAAGAATGATTAATTCAAAGAGCAGTGAACAGAATACGTATGAAGAAGAATTTAAACCCATACTAACTTCATTTCAAAAATCAAAGAAAGCCACCAAGAACAATTACTTAGCAAAGACATCATTCTGTGAAACCTTCAATCTGTTTACAATGAATTTCGAATGTAATCCTGATCCTCTTAGTGACGCCTTGTTGTTTTTGAACAAGGATCGCCGTGCACTGGAGGTGTTCAAGAGTCCCGAAAATTTCCGTCACTCTACAAATATTAAAAGATCAGATCGTACCTTTTGGAAGCATCTGAAACAACATCCTATTGGACCACGAGTAGAAGTGTTAATACGTGCAGCAGGATTCGGTGGGATACTCAACAGTGGGTACCGGTATATAGACCACGCATTAATAAACGCGTTGGTTGAGCGGTGGAGGCCAGAAACCCACACATTTGGTGAAACGGCTGTGACCTTACATGATGTAAATGTGTTTTGGGGGCTACCAATAGAGGGGGTGCCTGTAAGTGGGGCCGATAGTGCGATAACATTCGCTGGGGCAACGAATATGTGTCAAAATCTGTTGGGGTTTACCCTGGGCAAAACATCAAGTGAGGAGCAAAAGGGTTAGTTCGGTGCGCATTTTAGACGAAATAAAGTCAGAGTGTTCAGAAAACGACGCATCGGATTTAGAGTGCATTATTCGTGCATGCTTAATAATTTTTTATTTGATAGGGTGCACGGTATTACCTGATAACGCGAACAACTGGATATGTCTAAATTTTTTGGACTTTCTAGAAGATTTGTTGCATCTTCGGGTGTTAGTTGGGGCAGTGATGCATTATGCAGCCTTTACAGAAACCTTTGTAGCGCTACAGCACCTGATGCAGTAAGCGTTACCGACCCAATGTCGATTTTACAAGTGTGGGCGTGGGAGAGGTTTCGTTGTTTTGCACCTAAGATTGCTCCGTTCCACTACAATGCACTGTTAGCTGCCCGGTATACTAAAGTTTAAAATTTTAAAAATATTCAACTTCGGTAGGTAGATTATATTATGTTAACTTATTATTTACCGTTGTAGGTGGAAGGGGAGCCTAAGCTGTACAGACCTTCCGACACATTGCCTCAAAACATATACATCTCAACTGCAATTTTTGAACAAGGCAATGGTATGCTACTTAGTTGTAGTCATATAAAAGTTAATTTGACCACCTTGCTAAAGTTTGAAAATTTTTGGTTTCAGTTTATCTGGAGACCGTACGACGAAGTTGTGGATAGACTCCCCGAAGTATGTAGGAGTGGTATAGGAATTTGGAGGAGCGCTTGTCCTTTGTTATAAACATCTACTGCATCGACGTGCCTGGGGTTCATCGTGGTAGTTGACATCTGATGCGTGTGAAGGGTGTATATAAGTTTAAGTATATTTTAAGCCCTTTTACACTTTTTAGCCAAGTTTTAAACTTATAAAACACGATATTTACTAACACTAAACACACATATGGGCAAGTGGACCCATCGTGAGCGTAGTATAGTGTTGGTAAGATACCGAGGTCGTCCAAGGACACAAGAGCTTTTATACCGGTTTGTCCTCAACGTCTAATCAAATCAAAAGTTTAGAAAAAGGTTTTAAACTAGAAAAATAAAAACTAACTAAAATGCTGAAAAATAAAAGTAAAAAACAGATAGACAAGATGAATCACTTGGCTCCGACTCGTGTTTAGTGTAACCTTTGATTATTTCCGCACTTTTGCACTTTTTAAGAGATTATCTTAGTTATTGTAGTAGGCCCCTCTTTTGAAGGTGACATTACCCTCAACCCAGTAGTTTGAGTCAGCAAGGATACAATCCTAAAGGGTCGGATTATTAAAAGATAATTAATTAAGTTATTAATGCATATTATAGTAGGCCCCTCTTTTGAAGGTGACGTTACCCTCGGCTAAGTAGTCTAAGTCAGCAGGGATACAGTCCTAAGTGGCCGGGTTAAAGTATTAATAGTAGCTTACATATGAAGGGATCAAAGAGTTTGGACCACCGCCATCCAATACCGGTGGGTATTGAAGGAGGTCCTACTAAATTTGACCCAGGTCCTTGCAGGATCTATACACTGAACAAGGCAAGACTCTTACCAAATCGTTCCCTTAACCCCCGACCAGGTAGCCAACATATCTCCATATAGACCGTGGAGATATGAATGGTGAAAATCTTTTATTTTATATAGACAGTAAAATAATGCCAAGACACCACAGACAAACGATAAGGAAGAATCACCTTCAACAAAGAAACTAGTTATTAAAGTCATTAATACATAACCAAGTAAAAAGTGTGAAAAGATTAAAAATAAAAAGTATTACACTAGACACTTGTCTTCACCAAGTGATGTAAGAGACTTAGGCAAACATGGCCTTTGATTGTCAAGATCTCTTACGATCAATCTTGGATCCCGAGACGACTCACACACTCTATGATGGACAATGGATGATGGTGGTGGATGATGGTGTTGTGATGGTGGTGGGTGGTGGGTGAAGTGTGAGAGAGGTGGTGTGCCAAGGGATGCCTTAGAAGTGAACCAAGCACCCCTATTTATAGCCTGCACAGAAGCCTGGCCACGGCCCCGTGTCTGCTGGATACGGCCCCGTGTCCACCCTTTTTCTCTTTCTTCATTAATTACAATAAAGGGTTTAAAAAGGTGGTGGGTTAAGGAATGTCACATGAAAAACCGAGCTTTTTACTAAAATAAAGGGTTTAAAATGAAAAAGGGTTTTGGTGGGTAAAAGGGTGTTTATTTTGTAGGTTAAGAAATGAAAAGGTTTAGGCTCAAATGGGTTAACTAGGGGGATTTTGGGTAGGTGGTAAAAAAAATAATGGTGTAGAAATAAAAAGGGTTAGTCCTAATGCCTCCGTCATTTACTTACTCGGGTTTAAGTTGGTATGGACCGGGAATGTATCGTCATGGCAAGTTCTAGAGTCGTAAGAAACCAAGCGGCTATTCACACAAGAAACGAAAGATGAGCATTTAATCAAAAGATGTGTATTTGTATTTTCAATAAAGGCTCAAAACTCACTTTTTGTGGGAATGGGTTTTAATGTGATCAAATATATATAATCAAATTTTAACTAGATTTGTCATGTCGTTTCATAATTTTCTTATGTTGGTTCTTTTTATCACGACGCAGTCGGTTGTAAATTTGTAAAAATATATCCTTTTTAGAACTTGTTATTCCCAAATTAAACCAAGACAAGTAAAAAAATGAATTTTTTTTGAAAAAAAATTGGGGTGATTAGCGGTTCCAATAGAGTTTTGTGTAAGGCTTGTTTTTAGGACTTGCAAAATTCAAGGTTTTAGCATCCCCCCCCCCCCCACTTAAATTACACATTGTCCTCAATGTGTCCCAAAAATAAGTTTTTCGGTTGATTAAAATGTGTAAAAGTGGGTTAAAAACAAGATTTTATGTTACTGGGTAGCTGAACACGGGGTGGTGTTGGCTGAGCACGGCCCCGTGGTCAGACTGCCAGTATCAAATTTAAACAGAAGGCTGGGCACGGGGGCGTGTTCAGTGAGCACGGCCCCGAGTCCAGTTACCTGAACTGGGCCTTTTCTGCAAAACCTCGGGCACGGGGCGTGTTGGGATGAGCACGGCCCTGTGCTGAACTTGCTGTAATGAAGAAAAAGTGTCAGAAGGCTCTGTTTTTGTGCATGGGGTGTGGGTTCAAGTTTCCCTTAGTAACCTCCACCATTTCGAGTGTGCTTTATTCCTGAAAATTAAAACTAAACTAGAAAACATAAAAGTTAAACTAATCTAAAACTAAGGATAGTTCCGCGGAATGCCTCCGTGGTGCGCCACGTTTATAAGGGTCCTTGGCTAGAACCTCCTTATCGGGTGGTTCTGGCTCATCTTCAATTAGGGGGTCGTCATTGCCGAATGGATATTCCATTGAACGTTCAAGATCGACACTCTTTTTAAATGCCCCTAATTGAATAGGTAGATTGTTGTGCTTCCGGTTTTTCAAAGCTTCGTGGGTTTTTACAAAGGGTCGTCCCAACACTAGAGGAGCGTCATCAAGGATGACAAAGTCGGTTGGGATTACCATTTGATTTGTCTGAACCAAGACAACCTCAACTACACCGATTGATTTTATTACTTTCTGATTGGATAGAAAAATGGGTATTTGAAGTGGAGAAAAATCACTAATACTTAATTTTTCGAAAATGTAGTTGGGCATTATGTTAACACAAAGATCTTTATCAATTGTGACATTACTAATAAATGAATTTTGAAAAAAACATGGAACCGGTGTAATGTTGATTTCAAACGGGTCTTCTTTTATTAGCGAGGTTTGATCATTAGTTAACTTAATGCTTACCGTTTCGTCAATTTTAGTGTTAGTGCTTAACTCTTTTATAAACTTAGCATGAGTGGGTATTAAACAATGATTTTCAAAAGAAGGTTGTTATGGGTCATTTTCTGAGTGTACATATCCTGACTAATATCCTGCTTTTGGTTGTTTGCTTGTGATCAGGATACTGGATTAGGATATTGCTAACATCCTAGGCGATATCCTGAGGTTGTTCGAATTAACCACGTGCAGGTTAGAGGCTGTGGGTTGATAACGGTCAGATGGACTTCTTCTCCTCAAGACTCGGGCGTATCTGTTATGAGAGAGACGTTGAACCCGAAAGACCAGTTCTACAACGTTCGAGTGGGGAATATTCGCTGGATCCCGGTTATTTAGGATAGTTTGTTACACTTCTTTTACTATAAATAGATGGGGGCGGATCAGATTAAGGCACGCAACTTACACACACATTCTCGAACACTTTTGCTCTCTAGCTCACTGCAAACACTACACACCAACACTTGTATTCAAATCACTTTGTAACACTTAGTTGATCCGCACCACATCCTGCACTGTATCCTGATATTTGAAGTAATAGAAGAACAAGGCAGCTGCGATTGTCAGCTCCCGAAGTTTTGTGCTGGCGATCTAGATTGATCAAGGGCTTTCCTCGTACATCCTGTGTCACCCTTTACATTTTTGCTCATTGTTTGATCACAGATACAGCTCTATATCCTGAGCCGTATCCTAAAACTGTTTTTGCAAATAACTTGAATAAGATATTTTTGACACACTTTTCTAGCACACTACCTCAATTAACTAATTTGATCACTTAATTGCTTCGGTAATTTTTTACCAAAACAATTTGGCGCCCACCGTGGGGCAAGTGGTGCTATTTTTGCTAAAAACTTTAATAAAATCATTACTCGGTTTTATTTTGTCAAAACTCTTTTCTAAATTATTTTCAATGGCCTCGAGATCAAACATGAGCTCTTCCACTATGTCCGCTACGACTTCTGCTACTGCCGGTTCGGTGCTTCCAACACCTCCTCCAAGGATGCCAGTTTCTTCACAACTTCAGGATATCATCCCTACTCGGAGTGTTCAGGGATCTGCTCCCGTTTTAGCCTCTAATGATGAAATTCTAACTTTATTTGGAAGTGTGCAGGAACAAATGAGGCAGCAACAGGAAACTAACCAAATACTGTTAAGAGAAATACAACTCTTAAAAGCTAGCTCGAGTAGACCTGCTGAAGAAACTGTCACTCCTATACAGCCCAGGGCTTTGAACTTCAGTTCTGTAGTTTACACTGAGGATAACCGGGGGAACATCGTCCCAAGCCATTCTCAGAATCATACCCCTGAGATACCCTCCTCGGTCAGGATGTCAACTGTGAGGAGCTCAGGATATGCTTCAGGATATGGCCAGAATCCTCAGACCGGTAACGTGTCAAATAATAATATTCTTGCTACTAACAACAATGGATCTTTGCAGGATGTAGGTATGACGTTAACATTCACTAGGGAGCTTCAGAAATTGAAGGACATGATATCCAGTGTACCTGGAGTGGTCCAGCCAATTCTGGAAGTATCTTAAGACAGCCACAGGATATCCCGCTTTGCATATCCTATCTGTGATGCTGAAATCCCAAAAAGATTTCAGACCCCCAACATGAAACTGTATGACGGGACCACGGATCCTAAAGAGCATATTGCCCAGTATAGGGAAAGGATGGAAATCAATCCTATCCCTCCAGATCTCAAGGAAGCATGCTTATGCAAGGGATTCGGTTCTACCTTGACAGGATCAGCCTTAAAATGGCTGTTAAATGTTCCTCCTCACTCAATTACCTCGTTTGCTCATTTGGTTAATTTATTTAATAGCCAGTTTTCTTGTAGTCAGAGTTTTGAGAAACTAACCAGTGACCTTTACAGGATAACTCAAGGACCTCAGGAATCCTTGAGGGATTATGTGAACAAGTTCAGTCGAGAATCCTTGGATATCCCGCATCTTGATGTTGCAACAGCTGTGCAGGCTTTTAAGATGGGGTTACAAAAGGATTCTCAGTTTTATCAGGATCTTGTGATGAATCCCTGTAGGAATCTCGACGAAGCTCGTAACAGGGCTTTGAGATATATCCGCTTGGAAGATGACAAAAAGATGCAAGAAAGGATGAACTCTACCTCAACCTACGAATCAACCAACAGGAAATCAGAATCCTCGTATAAACCATATCGCTCCAAGCCATATGGTAGAAATGATAACAAGAAAGTGAATGCTGTTGAAGACGAGGATCCTGAAGAATATCCTGATTTATCTGAATATTGCTTTTCTGTTAATATACCTAAGTTAATGTATGCTATGCAGGGTTTAGGAGACAAAGCTAGGTGGCCTCGAAAGAATCAGCAGAAAGCTGATTGGAAGGATAAATCCAAATGGTGTGCCTTCCATGAAGACTTCGGACATGTGACAGAGGATTGCATTGCTCTAAGGAAATAAATAAGCTACCTGTTAAGTAAGGGATATCTGAAGGATTTGCTGGGAAGAAAGAAGAATAAAGGGCAGGATCCTGAGAAGGATCCTGAACGAGCAGCATCACCCCCAGCAGATGCCAAAATAATTAACTTTATTTCAAGTGGATCCGACATTTGTGGGACTTCGTATTCTGCGGCCAAGAGACATGCAAAGGAAGCAAAGACTGAAAGGGGAGATAAACCAGCTAGGATGACTACCCTTACAACCGATAAAGTGATCACTTTCGATAGTGATGACATGGATACTGTCCAGGATCCTCATCATGATGCTCTTGTAATAACATTATATGTTGCTAACCATTTTGTACGCAGGATATTGGTGGACAATGGTAGCTCCGTCAACATAATTCAGCTGGAAACATTGAAGAGGATGAATGTATCTCCGATGGACATTACTTCAAAGTCCACTGTGCTCGTTGGTTTCAGTGGAGAAGCTAGAAATACCATAGGAGAGATAAAGTTACCAGTATATGTTGAAGGGGTCAACTCGATACAACGCTTCTGTGTGATGGACTCATTATCCTGCTATAACATCATACTAGGCAGGCCATGGATCCATGACATGAAGGTTGTGCCTTCGACTTATCACCAGTGCATCAAGATTCCTACCCCTTGGGGGGTCGTCAAAGTTGATATTGATCAACAGGAGGCGAAGGAATGCTACTCATCCTCAATGAAATCCTCAACCAAGCCTAATCCAGCATAGCAATTAAAGATGCGGGCCCGGGATATTTTGGAGGCTTCAGAGCAGGATGTAAAGAAAGTTATCCTGGATCAGGATAATCCTGAAATCTCGGTGCTCGTAGGAACCAATATCCCTCAGGATATTGAAAAACAATTAACTAACTTTTTGAAAAATGCAGGTGCAACATATCAGAGATTGGTGAACATGATGTTCAAAGATAAGCTGGGGGACACCATGGAGGTATATATTGATGACATGGTGGTGAAATCTAAAAAGGCTGAGAATCACCTCCAGGATATCAAGGGAGCATTTGATATCCTGGATCAGTATAACATGAAACTAAATCCTGCTAAGTGCCATTTCGGAGTGGGGGCAGGAAAGTTTCTAGGATATATGGTGACGAAAAGGGGCATAGAGGCGAGCCCGGAGCAGATTAGAGCTATCCTGGATATAAAATCACCTTCGAATATGAAGGATGTTCAACGGTTAACAGGCCGAGTAGCAGCATTGAACAGATTTATTTCAAGATCCTCGGAAAAATGCAAGGAATTCTATGATATCTTCAAGAAAAATAAGAAGTTTGAATGGGAAGCAAAGCATGAAGCAGCCTTGCAGGATTTGAAGCGATATCTCTCAACTGCACATCTATTGATGAAGCCTGAAAATGGTGAACCACTATCCCTATACCATGCTGTATCAGGGAATGCTGTAAGTGCCATTCTTATAAAGGACCATGAAGGTCAGCAATATCCTGTTTATTATGTTAGTAAAAGCTTGCTAGATGCTGAAACTAGATATTCTCATCTAGAGAAATTGATATTAGCCCTAGTTATGGCATCAACAAAACTTAGACATTATTTTGAGACACATAGGATTCATGTTAAGACCAATTATCCTGTTAAAAACGTGCTTAGGAAACCCGAGATGTCGGGCAGGATGGCTAAGTGGTCAGTAAAACTGAGTGCTTATGACTTATGAGCCTAGAAATGCCATAAAGTCTCAGGCTTTAGCTGACTTTGTGGCTGATTTCAGTAGTGACATTCAAAATGAAGTGGATTTAGAAGTACAGCAGCTAGGAGAGAACTTAGAATGTTGGACATTGTATACTGATGGTGCATCTAACGTAAGAGGTGTAGGTTTAGGCATACTACTAAAATCGCCACAGGGGGACATATTACCCCAGGCTATTAGGTGTGAATTTCCTGCTACTAATAATGAGGCAGAGTATGAGGCTTTAATTGCAGGATTAGAATTGGCTAAAAATATGAATGTCAAGAATTTGCAAGTATATGTTGAATCCTTGTTAATCACTAATCATTTTAATGGAACCTATGCAGTTAAAGGAGAGAAGTTAGTCGAATACCTCGATATTCTCAAAAAATTAGCAGGATATTTTGATGTTTTTACACTTGAACAGGTACCAAGGGAAGATAATGCTGAAGCAGATGCCCTAGCAAACCTGGGATCATCGGTCAGGATACCAGAAGGAACCCAAATACCAATATTGCATATCTTATATCCTGCAACGGATCCTCAGGATAAAGAAGTAGTGAATATTCAGGATCCTGTTGCCGAATATCCTGAGGAGGATCCTAAATCCTGGACGGCTCCAATCGTAAGATATCTCAAAGAAGGACACATCCCTAGAGACAAAAATCCTAAGGCATTTAGGATGAAGGTATCACGATTCACCATTATAAATAATATCTTGTATAAGAAATCTCTTGCAGGACCATATCTAAGGTGCTTAGAGGATCCCGAAACTAAAGAAGTACTTCAGGATATACATGAGGGGGATTGTGGTAACCATACTGGGGGCAGGTCTTTATTCTCAAAGGTGTTGAGAACAGGATACTATTGACCAACAATGAGGAAAGATGCTACAGAATATGCTCGAAGATGTGATGCATGTCAAAGGCACAGTAACATACTGCACCAACCAGCTGAACCACTATATCCTATAGTATCCCCTTGGCCATTCATGAAATGGGGGATGGACATAGTAGGGAAATTACCAAAAGCTCCAGGAGGAAAAGTTTTCATGTTGGCAATGACGGATTATTTCTCCAAATGGGTTGAAGCAAAGGCATTCGTTCAAGTTAGAGATCAGGAAGTGGTATCCTTTATAAAAAGGAATATTCTGACTAGGTTTGGAGTACCGGCTGAGATAATCTGTGACAACGGATCTCAACTTATAAGTAAGAGGACTACTGACTTCTGCAAGAGTTGGGGAATCAAAATGATTACGTCCACTCCGGTACATCCTCAAGCAAATGGACAAGCTGAATCCTCAAACAATATAATTGTAAACAACTTGAAGAAAATATTAGGGGCCAAGAAAGGAAGATGGGCAGAAGAACTACCCTTTGTTTTGTGGGCTGATAGAACGACGGTAAAAAATGCAACTGGTCAAACCCCATTTTCCTTGGTATTTGGAGCAGAAGCAGTGATCCCGACGGAAATGGTGATACCCACAGCAAGATCCAATCTCGGGAATCCTGAGCAGAATCCTGAAGTCCTATGCCAGCAACTGGATACTATTGATGAGACAAGAGATGCAGCAAGGCTAAGGATGGCAGCATATCAACAAAGGATATCCAGAGCATATAACAAGAATATAAGGACCAGAAGGTTTAAAGTTGGAGATTGGGTGTTAAGAAAGGCTTTTCAAAATACTACTAATCCTGCTGATGGAAAGTTGGCTCCAAAATGGGAAGGACCATATGAGGTTGAATCAGAATCAGGAAAAGGTGCATACCGACTTAAGAATATGGAGGGGGATATGTTGCCGCGATCTTGGAATGCAATACACCTTAAGCTTTATTTTAAGTGAGTTTGGAATTTAATTCCTAATTCAGGATGGTATAAATTCTATCTCTTTTAAATATGTTTGATTTGATTTATTCTTTGAAACCTAATACTGACTTAAGCATCGGAGGGGTGTTAGCCAAGCTAACACCCACCTTAGTTTGAGGATGTTTTGCAGTATATGCTTCGGGATATAGCACCAGGATACATACTCAAGATACTTCGGAAGATTAGAGGATTGGCCCCCTCTCTCACGTCTAAGGGATACTGATCCCTTCACAGGTTTAAAGGTATTCACCTTTCTTCCGAATTGGGTTTAAACACCCCGCCTGGAGCGCAAGTTATTCGGGGATAGTTCAAGGTGGTGGGACCAGTCCATGTAAAAGTGGCTGACAATTTCGTTACTGTTGGCTATATCCTGAATCCTAAAGGTATATGAGGATTGATCACCCTCTCTCACGAATGGGTATTTTAATACTCTCTAAGGTTTAAAGGTTTTCACCTTTCTAAGTCTTGGAGTTTATACACTCCCGCCTGTAGCGCACGAAAATTTAGGATTTCCCCAGGATACGAGGAATTTGTCTCCAGTAGATTTTGGGTTTTACCCCTGTAACACGAAAAATTGTCTATACAATTGGAACTGATGTCCAGAAAATTTCTAAGTATTCGAAGATATTATGCACAGGGGACATTCCTACTGAGGCAATGGTGCAAAGCTTAAAGGATAAAGCTCGGGACCTAATACACTAAGTGTCTCAGACAGGGGACATCTTCATTGGAGGAGTTGCAAAGAGGTTGAAGTCTAGGGTTATACCCTATTCCTGGTATGATCTTTCCTTTGTAAACATTATTTAAGTTTTTGAAACTATGTTTGACAAAAGCTTAGAGATCCTGATCGGGATGAATTCTTGGGATATATTCTCAAACTATATTTTCAAAATACTTATCGGGATATTTGATTAAAATATTTGAAACTGACGTAAGTTTAAAACTTTGATCAAACAAGTATTATCAAAATAGGTTTTGGAAAATGGACTGTATTTCATTCTTTAAAAAGTTTCCTATGAAGATTGATTGAATTTCTAAAAGCTCTATTTAAAGTTTTCATAATATATCACTGAGTATATGGGTCAGGATATTTTTGAAAGGCAGTCGTACAAAATTTTGTGGAACTAAGATCTGTACTAGGAAAGGCAGAAAACAATAAGCAAGAAAAACGAAAGATGAAATTATTTGAAATAAGCAGTACTAGTTGATAACCGAAGGTTTCATCCTGAAACTCAGGACCCATCCACCTTCGACTATCGAATTGTTTTGATGCGGAAATAAAAGTTGTTCATAAGAAATAAAGTTGTTCAAACAATTTAAAGAAAATAAGCTTTAGGGGGTAGCGCCTTCTTCGTTCATAACAATTTCAGCAGCATCCGTCTTGGGATCCGCTTCAGCATCCTTCTCCGCATCGGTTGCTTTTTCAACCACTTTGGAAGATCCTTCGGCAGCTGGTGTGGTAGAAGTGCCACCGAGGTTCTTTAGCTTCGTTTCCCAGGCACCAATGTCCCAAGAAGGGCATTCAAAACCTAATGTTTTGGCTTCATGGGCCATCTTTAGCCTGGCCTGGAGAAGAGAAGTGACGACAGAACTCTTAAGGCTTTCCCGGTAGCTGACCATATCCCGTTCATGCTGCGCATGAGCAGCATCAAGATCAGCTTGGGCTTGGAGAGTAGCTTTGTTGAGTCCAGTCTGATGTTCTTGAGTCATAGCCTTGAACTTCTCCTCGTAATGACGAGATTTGGCGGCTGCAACTATGCCTTGATCGAAGATTTCCGCTTTCTTTAACTTGGCTTCAAGTGTCTTGTTAAGTCCGCAAGATTCTTGATATAGATGAACCAAACGTTCAAGACCCTGCAAAAATAAGAGGACAGGTATTGATTTTGATAAATCCTTGTAAATGGTATAAGCTGCAGGATATGGTTTGAGAATACTAACCTGGTTGAGAAAGGAAGTCATAAACCCGCTTGCTTCGATGAACCCGTAATTCTCATAGGGAAATGTGTCAGAGATGACGGGGGAATCGGGCTCTTTCCTTTTACGAGAGCTGGAACTCTGGGGCTTGGTAGCTGGCGAGGGTTTGGTGATGACGATGGCTTTGGAACCGTTGGGTTTGGATGAGGCTGTGGCCTTAGGATTAGGTTCCTTCTTAATTTGAACCTGATCGGAATAGCTATCCAACTCGTCGAGGTCGAAAACTTCAGGAATCTTAACTGGTGCTACGTAAAGAGAAAAAAGTTTTACATCTTTATTACTCTTCATTCTATTATGCTATACTAACTAACTATTTTAAAAGTAATCCTTACCAGACATTTCAGATGACGAGTATTGACTGGAACTCGGGATGTGTGTGGTAAAACTCCTGTCTATTGCAGGTAATTGGTAAATAGTCCTGATTCTTTTCTCTGATTCAGCAGTAGGGGGAGCTACTTCCTTGAAATTTACTGCAAAGAAGTCAAAAAGAAGGATATTAGCAAAAGATAAAAATCTAAAGGTACATGGGAACATTCATAATCCTACCGGTGGTTAACCACTCCACCGGAAGGCTGGCACCCTCAGCAATGGAATCTCGTTTGACGAAAAAGAACTTGCGCTGCCATCCGTCTTCATTTTAGTGGCTTTAAGAATAAGGGGTTTGTTGGAAGTCGAAAAAAGCAAAAACCGGCTAGAGCCGTGAGATCGGAGGCGATAAGCGATTGGCAGATCTTCGATACAAAGGTCGGGACAGTGAAGGTTTTTGATTTGGTTAAGCACGATTAATACCCTCCAGACCATGGGCATGGTTTGAGCAAAAGAGATGCCGGTGGTCCGGAAGAATTGCATCATGAATTCGGGAAAAGGGTATCGAAGACCTAGCAAAAAAGGGTATGCTGGAAAGCAAACCCAATCAGTGGAAGAAACATCCGATCGAATTGACCGATCGAACGGTCTAAAGACTGTGTTATCAGGGAAAGCACCGGAAGCTCTCAAAGCCGCAATGTCTGCGTTATCAAAGGCACAGACTTCTTTCTCAGGATTTTTGAGAAGATTCTGCTGAATGAAAGTCTCAGATGATTCACCGGTTTGGGAATGAGTTCTGGCGGCCATTGCAGATAAAGAAAGAAAGATTGATAAAAGATGAACGAGAAGTAGAGAATTACCTGGAGACTCTGTTGGAGATATCTACTTTTCAAACAAGAAGAGAGAAGATATAGGGGCATTGTAGATCTCCATCGAGTTAAAAGCGCGTTGGAGGTTATGATGTGATCTTGACCGTCGTCTCGATTTAATTGCCTTGAATTACGAGATAGAAATTTTAAAATATATCCGTTGGATTGGTATACCAACAGATATATTTGGGGACAATTGTTACGGGTCATTTTCTGACTGTACATATCCTGACTAATATCCTGCTTTTGGTTGTTTGCTTGTGATCAGGATACTGGATTAGGATATTGCTAACATCCTAGGCGATATCCTGAGGTTGATCGAATTAACCACGTGCAGGTTAGAGGCTGTGGGTTGATAACGGTCAGATGGACTTCTTCTCCTCAAGACTCGGGCGTATCTGTTATGAGAGAGACGTTGAACCCGAAAGACCAGGTCTACAACGTTCGAGTGGGGAATATTCGCCGGATCCCGGTTATTTAGGATAGTTTGTTACACTTCTTTTACTATAAATAGATGGGGGCGGATCAGATTAAGGCACGCAACTTACACACACATTCTCGAACACTTTTGCTCTCTAGCTCACTGCAAACACTACACACCAACACTTGTATTCAAATCACTTTGTAACACCTAGTTGATCTGCACCACATCCTGCACTGTATCCTGATATTTGAAGTAACAGAAGAACAAGGCAGCTGCGATTGTCAGCTCCCGAGGTTTTGTGCCGGCGATCTAGATTGATCAAGGGCTTTCATCGTACATCCTGTGTCACCCTTTACATTTTTGCTCATTGTTTGATCACAGATACAGCTCTATATCCTGAGCCGTGTCCTAAAACTGTTTTTGCAAATAACTTGAATAAGATATTTTTGACACACTTTTCTAGCACACTACCTCACTTAACTAATTTGATCACTTAATTGCTTCGGTAATTTTTGACCAAAACAAAGGTGACAAGAGATTAATTTCTTCAAAATTAGACTCTTCTTGTATTTTAGCGTCGTCGGACTCACCTTTTTCGTTGTTTAACTCATGTGTCGGTTTTTCACTTATTTGTTCTTCCATTTTTACACTTTCAATTATCTCTTCTTTATTTAATTCTTCTCTTGCGCGAGACTCCTCTTCCCTAGCGCGAGAATCTTTTATATAGCGCTCGATAACTTTAAGGTGTTCTAATATCCTATCGGTCACTTCGGTTATAGAAAAAGGATCGGGATTTTCAAAGCTCGAATCCGGTTGTTCGATCCTTTGTTCCTCATAATACCCATATGAAGTAGATGGTTCACACCATTGTTCTTCATTGTAAGCATATGATGGATAAGGGTCGTAATTTTGTTCTTCATAATACTCATATGAGGTGGGTTGTTCACGCCATGGTTCCTCATAATAAGCATACGAAGATGGTGGCTCATATCTTGGTTCCTCAAAGTATGAGTAAGAAGGCTCATACCTTGGTTCATCAAAATATGAGTATGAGGGAGGAGGTTCATACCTTTGGTCTTCATAGGATGTGTATGAAGTTGATGGCTCGTACCTGGGCTGCTCATAGTAAGTGTATGAAGTGGACGGTTGATATGAGTTACAATATTGAACCAAGTGCGGGTCACCACAATTAGTGCAATAATTATTCCTATAATCATCCTCCTCATAGGTGTAGTTGTAACCTCCTAAGTATTGATCCATAAGAATCACTCAGCAGACCACAACCAAGTCTCGAGATCAGAAAACAAAAATAAAAATGGAAACAGAGGTTGGACACGACCCTGTGTTCAGTGGACACGGCCCCGTGTACAGAATCTGTATCTGGGCGTTTTAATTAAAGTTACTGATTTCGTTGAGCACGGGGGCGTGTTCAGTGAGCACGACCCCGTGTTCAAGCTACTGTATCTGGGTTTTTTATAAAAAATATGTAGCATGGGCCCGTGTTCAGCGAGCACGGCCCGTGTTCAACCTACTGTAAATGCAAAACTAAACTAAAATGCAGAAAAATGTGCGCGCGTTTTAAAAATGTTTTGAAAAAACTGATTAGGCCGTCGATTTTAAGCTTTCTTAAAATCCTTGTGTCCCCGGCAACGGTGCCAAAAACTTGATGCGTGTGAAGTGTGTATATAAGTTTAAGTATATTTTAAGCCCTTTTACACTTTTTATCCAAGTTTTAAATTTATAAAACACGATATTTACTAACACTAAACACACATATGGGCAAGTGCACCCATCGTGAGCGTAGTATAGTGTTGGTAAGATACCGAGGTCGTCCAAGGACACAAGAGCTTTTAATACCGATTTATCCTCAACGTCTAATCAAATCAAAAGTTTAGAAAAAGGTTTTAAACTAGAAAAATAAAAACTGACTAAAATGCTGAAAAATAAAAATAAAAGTAAAAAAACAGATAGACAAGATGAATCACTTGGCTCCGACTCGTGTTTAGTGTAACCTTTGATTATTTCCGCACTTTTGCACTTTTTAAGAGATTGTCTTAGTTATTGTAGTAGGCCACTCTTTTGAAGGTGACGTTACCCTCAACCCAGTAGTTTGAGTCAGCAAGGATACAATCCTAAAGGGTCGGATTATTGAAAGATAATTAATTAAGTTATTAATGCATATTATGGTAAGTCCCTCTTTTGAAGGTGACGTTACCCTCGGCTAAGTAGTCTGAGTCAGCAGGGATACAGTCCTAAGTAGCCGGGTTAAAGTATTAATAGTAGCTTACATATGAGGGGATCAAAAAGTTTGGACCCCCGCCATCCAATACCGGTGGGTATTGAAGGAGGTCCTACTAAATTTGACCCAGGTCCTTGCAGGATCTATACACTAAACAAGGCAAGACTCTTACCAAGCCGTTCCCTTAACCCCCGACCAGGTAGCCAACATATCTCCATATAGACCGTGGAGATATGAGTGGTGAAAATCTTTTATTTTATATAGACAGTAAAATAATGCCAAGACACCACGGAAAAATGATAAGGAAGAATTACCTTCAACATAAGAAACTAGTTATTAAAGTCATTAATACATAACCAAGTAAAAAGTGCGAAAAGATTAAAAATAAAAAGTATTACACTAGACACTTGTCTTCACCAAGTGATGTAAGAGACTTAGGAAAACATGGCCTTTGATTGTCAAGAACTCTTACGATCAATCTTGGATCCCGAGACGACTCACACACTCTATGATGGACAATGGATGATGGTGGTGGGTGGTGGGTGAAGTGTGAGAGAGGTGGTGTGCCAAGGGATGCCTTTGAAGTGAACCAAACACCCATATTTATAGCCTGCACAGAAGCCTGGACACGGCCCCGTGTCCACCCTTTTTCTCTTTCTTCATTAATTACAATTTGTCTTTAGTAGCTCCACACGCCCCCGTGTCCGCTGGGAGCGGCCCCATGTGCATAAGCGTATCTGTACTATCAGATTTGGCAAGATTCTGCGTATCTTTGCGTTGACCACGGCCCCGTGTCCACTGGGTACGGCCCCGTGGTGGCCGTAGAAGTGTCTACAGGTTTGTCTTTTGTGCCAAGGCTGACCATGCCCCCGTGTTCGCTGGGCGCGCCCCGTGTTGAGCTGGACACGCCCCGTGTTGAGCTGGGCACAGCCCCATGCTCAGCTGGGCACAGCCCCATGCTCAGCTTTCTTCTTGTTTTTGCTTTGGGAGATGCTGTCGAGGAGTAGGACATGCCACGTTTCTTCCTTTTCTTTGTATTTATGTTGGTTTTGGCTGTATATTTGTTCCTTTTGTTCAATTAAGCTCATTTGGTCCTGAAAATACAAAAGGAAGACAAAAGCACACTTTTTCCAACATTAGTACTAAAAAGGGGTTAGTTTTATGCCTCATTTGATGTAATTTATATGTTGCATTTTACACACATCAACATCCATCTCATTTTGAATTCTTCTTGAACGAACCCTGCCTCGATGTGTTGTAACCCTCGAAGGGTCCCCTTGAATTGTCCAGTGCGGTTCTTCCCATTCTTCCTTGTGTCCTTGGGTGAAAAAATGACCGCTGTACTGTTTCTGATAGGTGGTCATGTGGAATTTGGAATTGGTAATGTTATGTGGTTGCACACCCCTCCAAGTGCAAACGACGATAGCATGGGAACAAGGGAATCTAAGCATTTGCCATTTCCCGCATGAGCACCGCCTGCGTATGTATTCAACGGTGTACTCGTTTCCACCGTCACCATTTGTTTCATCCCTTGAAACAACAGAGTAGCGACCATCTCTGACATCGTACACGGACACTTCATGTTGCATTGCTACAGAATGCAGTTTGTTAAACCTGGATCAAAGTAGAGGGGGTAGAGGGGTGTTGCAGGTTTGTGCCATCTGCGCATGTAGAGCATACTTTGATACGTCCTTGGTAAACATATAATGAATCTAGGATTTTACTGGCTGGAGTCTTGCTTCACGTAAGACATTATTCATAGACTCGGATATGTTCATCGTAAGGTTACCCCAACGACGATTTCCGCAGTCATGAACAATAGTCCACTTACTTTTTTCGATGTCGTTAAGGTAGTCCCAAGCTGCCTGATCTAACATCCGTATTTCCCTCACAGCCCAAAGATACTTTCTGTGTTGACTTGTGCTCCCGATCATCCAACACAGCTTCCTGAGAGATTTGGTCTTGTACCTTCCACTAAAATTGCTTCTTACATGCCGAAGACAATAACGGTGGTAGGCTTTTGCTTCCTTCCAATCCTCAAGGTTCTCCATGGCATTAATTATCCCAGCGTGACGGTCTGATAGAACAAAAATTTTACTGGTACAGTCTCTGGTGACATATTCCCTCAAATTTTGGAAAAACCAACACCAACTATGAACCGTATCTTCGTCAACTAGAGCATACGCCACTGGCATTATGTAGTTGTTGGCGTTTTTGGTTACCGCAACCAACAACTTACCTCGGTACCCTCCTTTCAAGTGTGTGCCGTCCACAGAGATTATAGGCTGGCAAAGATGAAACGCACGAATAGAGGGACCAAATGCCCAAAAAACATATTTGAAGGTTGGATGTCCTGGAGCCGAATGTGGGTGGTGAAACCATGAAACCATTATACCAGGGTTTCAAGACTGAAGCCGTAACACGTACTTCGGCAGCTCCTCAAAATTTCTATCCCAAGTTCCATATATCCTCTCAATTTCCTTTCTTCGTCCATGCCACACCTTCATATACGTAACATCCACAGACATCGCTTGCTTTATATGCGTCCTGATGTGTTTCACCTTCAACGCAATGTCTGTACGAATTTGTGGCAGGATGTGTGCAGCGATATCCTTAGATCTAAGGCACCTATTGTTGTTGCGTACCACCGTTGAATAACAACTGTGGGCAGGCGCCCAGTTCATAATTTGCCACATGTGTTGGTGTTTCTGTTTTGATGCGGTTGCACGCCATTGACACAAAGGAGCACCAGAGAAAGTGTTTTTTAATTTTTATTTTTGGTGTAGCATTTAACTTTGTATAAAGTAGGTTTGCTATCCATCACAAAAATTTCCCTTCCACGGCGAATGTTCCATTCTCGGACAGAAAGGTCCACCTCATTTTAGATTTGAAATACATGCCCAGACGTATCTGTTTTGCTTTTGGATTCCATACGTCCATTGGATTATTTTCATAATCCGGACACATGTAATCCCTAAGTTCCTCGTCCTCGTCTGGGTCGTCATGTGTCCCTGGAATGATAGGCCTAGAAGACCTCGGCCAAGCCAGGGTCAACTCAGTGTGTTAGTTGACTGCAGCCTCGTCGTCAGAAGTGCCGTCGTCGGATGGGGTGCCTCTTCACTTTCAGAACTTTCTTCGGTCCTGTAACCTTCCGAGTCATCAAAGTTGTCGTTATTGTCGTCACCGACCACAAACTGGGATGACAGACCTACTATGTTATCAATAGGAGGCATGAAGTGGTGTTCTTGAGTTGTTTGCCCGTATCCCTCATCATCTTCATCGGATAACTGGGTGTCAACAACATTACATTGTGTAATGTCATGCAGAAGGTTTGTGAAACTCATGTGTTGGATGGGATTGATTGCCTCCCACTGAACATAGATCTCGGCAATGAAGTTGCCTTCCGATACTCCGGCTAAATAGTGCATCATTTCAACGCCATCATCGTTGAAAATTTTTGTTGTCTCAGATATGCCCTGATACGTGTACCCTAGTAACAATGAAAGGCGCACCTATTCTTTCTGTAGTTGAACATGATTGTAGATTGAATCCACCAATTCGTCATACGACAATTTCTGTCGCATAATGAATGAGGTTGTTAGCATGGATTGGTCAAAGTGAACAACACCATTTACAAAGGAAAACACACCGCCCCAATATAGTCTTACGAGGTATGGCCGAAAAGAATCCATGAACTAAGAAAAGGAAATGTTTAGGATGGGTGGGTTGTGTAAGATGGATATGGTTTGTATACTATATGTTTTAAAGAAAGTTGGTGTGGGTTGAGAACCTAATCCTATGGGTATTTATAGTGTTGAGCAGCCAGATATTTGGTGAAGCCAACCATCTTGTGGGTTAAAATAAATATAATTAATATTTTTGAATATTCTAAAAAGTAAAGATATAAGTTGTGTTAAAACATGTTTAACTACATATATGGCCCCGTTCGTTTGAACAAGTGTCTGTTATTCGGTTTTTATTATTCGTTTTTAATTTTCATGTTTAGAACAATATAGTTAATTCGGTTTGAACCATTCTCCAAATTATAATGGTTGATTTCTCACAACTCTTTTTTAATTGTTCCGTATTAATTATTAGGTTTATACCGGGTTCTCAACAACACAACATGTTACAACACAAAATTTAGCAAACTTTTTTATTAAGTAATTCAACAACATTACAACATTACCATAGGATCTATCAAACTCGCAAAATTACATACATGTAGTACTATTTTAATTGAATAGATAATGCATTTAAAATGTTGTGTTGTGTGCAGAAATGCACTGTTACTTAACAAAGCATTTCTAATGGAGAGGTGTCAAACATAAACTAAATGAATTTAAACCCGTCCTGTTTCTTTGTATATCGAGTTTCCGTATGGTTGTCACCGGTTCTTCGACACGTAAAGTGATATGGAACGGGTTATTCGCACCATCCGTGACGATTCTGCAGCTTCGGTGATGTTTGAGGATTTGCAAAAGCCTGAATACGCATGACAGGGAAGGTTGAACAAAAACCAGGTTGATGCAGTAGGAGCGAACAACATTACAATAGGATCTAATTAACATGTTTTCGTCTCCCAGTCACATGGTATAAAATGCGACTTGAAATGTGTTATGATCCTAATCTCCTACCGAAAACGGGGGTGATGATGATTGTTCTACAGGATCATACCCCCACCAGAAGTTGCAGAATACTTTAAAGCTCAGAAACACGTCATAAACCGCCCAACCACCTGAGCAGCTGAATCTTCAAGAAGACTCAGTAGCAGTTGTTGAGTCATTATCCTCGTACACCTTACCTGAGAAGGTGGTAGAAGAGAAGGACCGTTCTCCTCCACACAAGGTTTTCTCACTTGGTATACGAAATTTAAAACTGAGAAAAACGTCATGATGAATGATATCCCGAATGATCTTCCGACATAAGTTGAAGTGATTCTGATATCCCCTCAAATCTCCAACCACGAGCACCTTTTGTAACGAATAACATGATATTATCAACAAAAAGTATGGTTCATGTGCATCATCAGTTTATATTTGGTAAAATGAACAAGGAGTGAACCAACTTAATATAAAAACCAAACTCTCCATGATATATAATACTGAACGACCAAAAGCATTCTAAATTTAAGTTTCCAACATCAAAAACAAACTAATATAATTTGCATCATTGAACAGCGAATTATTTTATGTTTTCTTGATGAAACAACAAACTTATACTACTTTTCCATATCAAAAAGTGAACTAGTATAAATTTTCTGGTTGAAACAGCATACTTAAGCTACATTTTGATATCAAACAGCGAACTATTACAACATTTCCAGATGAAACAGCAAACTTAAACTACATTGTGATTTAAAACAACGAACTATTACAAGTTTTCAGGATGAAACAACGATCTTTTCTACATTGTTTGATGAAACAGCAACCTTATTATATATATATATAGATGAAACAGCGAACTTGAATCAACATACACACATGAAACAGCGAACTTGACTCAACTTTCTCTTTCCTGCAGCTTTTCCTGCAATGTGTCAGAAGAGGGGCACAAGTTCGCTATATGATATAGCCACATACCTAGAATTGAAAAAAAATTTCTTGACCACCTACAAACACTCTTTCTGATATCAAAACACTTATTCATGCAAAAAAATTCCTAAGAATTTTGGCCTGGCATCCGTGCCCGTAGGTTGTAACAGGCAGAATTCCCGGTTGTCGAAGTCATTTAGGCCGAATTTTGCACCTCTGATGCGTGCATAGGAGTGGGATTAGAACCCAAAGAAAGAAGTTTACGAATCATTTTCACTCCTTATTTATAAACGCTTTCAAAGTTTTGTTGGCAAAAAAAAAAAGTGAAACACCTTTTACCCATTTCCTAGTGTTAAATTTCATGATAGATCCCAATACATGTTTGTGTGTTGCAAATCTGTCATCATACATAGTACAAATTTATAAAGTTTTTAGTTATATATCTCATATATAAATACAGATATACGTGTTTAAATATGTAATTTTCTATATGAATTAATCCAATAAAAAAGTAACCTGAAGTATTAGTGCATTTGATTGTTGATTAAATATGTAAAGAGGTTTGCAGATGCATCCAATATTCGTGTTCTACCAAAAATAGATTTGAGCTGCTAAACTTAAGCTAGTTCTACCCATTAGGGTGTTCAAAAGTATCCTAGTCCAAAAATCTGATCCGAACTATCCGATATCTGTCACACCCCGACCGCGTAAAACAACAAATCGCGGCGGAAACATCGGGGCGTGTTGCAACAGAATTAATGTTTCATAACCATGGATATCAAAAGTGTTTCGTTTTATTAAACATTGAGTATTTACATCGTCTGGAAATCTAAATACACTATTTAAACATAGTCTATCATTGTTATTGAGTCACTAAGGCCTTGTCCAGTCCTATGTGAGCATGCATCTTATCAATCGATATCATCCAACAATACCTGAAACATATGTGAAAACGAGGTCAGCAAAGAAATGCTGGCGAGTACATAGGTTTTGTGAAAATAAGATTCATGACTTCTGTTTAAGAAAATGTTTAGTCATGAACCTTGTAATTTGCTTTGTCTTTGTAAATCATTTGAAAAATAATAAGTTCGGATGATATGTATAAATAAGAGAATAATGCATGATTAAATGAATAACCATGTAAAATGAGTTTGTATAAGATAAGTTGTTTGTAAATAAATGTCTTGTGAAAAGTATGTTACTTGTATAAAATGTTCTATGTCTCGAACTGAAATGATTCAAATAACGCTACAATATGTAATACCATACAAACACTTATATATAGGAAGTACCAGCGGCGTATCCACCATGCTTGTATCATATTACACACGCATCGTTACTTAATCACTTAATCAAACCAAACCAACAATGTATAATGTCTATGTCAAAATGTCTATGTCAAAACCATGTCAAAATGTCATGTATAACAAAAATGATATGTATGGCTAGTGGAATGCATCAACTAAACCATAGGTGAAACGCACAAAACAAAGTATTGAAGTAAATCTTGGTTTAAATCAATACTATGTTTCGTGGAAATGCATGATCAAATGTAAATCATGTCCAGATGTTTACCCAATCGTTACCCATTCGTTCAAATCGTCCTTGTTTTAATTGTTCAAATCGTCCTTGTTTAATTGTGAACTACTTTATGGTCGATTCTCTAATAACATTCAAACCTTCTTGACGCGTTCCTCGTTCCAACTCGCTCTCATTCTCGTTCTTAACAAACCCTTACCAAAGGATAAGTTAATAATTACAGATTCAGTCGCTACCCACAACCCCCACACATAACAATGGGTGCAGTAAATAACGGGATTTGTCAGATCCTATGGTACCATAACCTAATACTGGTCGGCTTGATCATTGCTAATGAATGTCATTGGTTATGTAACTACAACCAACAAGTTCGTTCACTTTATTGAAATCGTTCTTGAAACCATTGTAATTGTTTTTGAAACCATTGTTATCGTTCTTGAAACCACATTCTAATTGGTATTGTAATCGTTCTTGAAATCACTTTGTAATTGTTATTGTAATCGTTCTTGAAATCACATTGTAATTGTTATTGTAATCGTTCTTGAAATCACATTGTAATTGTTATTGTAATCGTTCTTGAAATCACATTGTAATTGTTATTGTAATCGTTCTTGAAATCATTGTTAAAACATTTAGCACATATGAGTCACCCCAAAACAGTTGAAAACAGTAAAAGAGGGGAATAATGTACTCGCCTGAGAGTGCTTAGGAGTCTTGAACAACTACCAAGTAAGCTAGAGGAGTCCCGGAAATCAAACGGTACCTAACATAGGTAACTACATAAATAATCCGGACCTAAATCGGAAGACTGGGTAGCAGGAGGGTCTGTAAACCAAATGAGTGTAGGAACTCATATGATATGGTTTAACAAAGCCTACATACTAAAAGAAACTTAACCTAAGTATTATCGACCCATCACGACCCATTAAGGTAGCTTATGCTACTTTAACGCGTCGTTTGCGTGAAACGCGTTCGGACCGCCTAACTAGTCCTATGACAAGTAATATATGCCTTAACATGTCTAATATGGTTGTCAAATCAGTTTAGATGTCAAAAGTTATGTTACATATGTTTAAAAATGAATTTTGGCGTCAAAGGGGTATTTTGGTAATTTACCTAAGGCATATAAACTACCTATCATACAACTACTTAAACGAAGCGACCATAAGGTATAACCTCGTAAGGTTATTATATACTATGGTCACCTAATGTGCTTGGTCGGATCTTAATGATCGACCAAACGGGTCGGGTTCGAAAGTATAAGCGATTGTTTAGATCGCTTACCTTACGACCCTATCTAAGCACTAAACTAAAAGTGACGAGCTAAGCATGTTAAAACATGCTTAACTAAGTTTAGAAAACAGGTTTGGTATCACAACAAACGGTTGTGATACCTAAGAGTAGTTTGGTTACAAAATACGTAAGAATACGTATTCTGCCCGAAACTACGGCTCGTCACTGAGCCTAGATAACGTGGTAATCAGTAGGTATAGTCGCTAGGGACTATAACCATCGTGATTACACTCACGTTATGAAGTTCAAACGAACTTTGCATCGACCATAAACTGGTCAATGCAGAAAGTCAAACAAAGTTTGACTTTCGGACTCGAAAAGCAGTAAAAATAAGGAAAAGAACGAAGGAATACTTACGAAGGGTCCCCGAATGCTAATCCCGATCCAAGAACTCAGGTATGAAACAATGGTTTCAACTTAGAGCTCTCAAATCAGAATTCTTGTGCAAAATGAGGTTGTGTGGGTTGGGTATTTATAGGAATACCCGAACCGTTAGGATCGTTCCATGGAAAACGTGCCATGAATCCAACCCGTACACTTGTCGGAACCTTATGGTGGCTGGAAATCCATCCTTATCAGATGACTAGATAATTAGGAATGTGTGGTTGTGGTTAATCCAGCTGAAAACAGGCTGTTAATACACTGTATCTGGTCTGCTAACAGGCTAGCGCACCGTTACAATATATGGGTAGCGGTGCGCTAGGCACTAGTTTGGCATATTTACACTTTTGGTCCCTGCATTGCAATCAGCCCATTTTCGACACGTTTAAGGCCCGTTAACCCCATTTCAAAGCTCTAAAATGAAGTTAAAGTATAGGGAACTTAAAATGTGCTCAAAAATATCTTGGATGTCGGTTCGTTTAACCGTACGGTCGCGATGTTCGGTTAATTACGACGGAATGCGCATAAGCGCGTAAAACGATCCAAATGACGCGACGAATGGATTTTTGGCAAGCCAAACACTAAAATAAAATATTTTAGTGCTTACATAAATTTTTGGATGTCCGGATGTATTCAGAACGTAAGTTATGCGCGAAAATGCAAACTTGTGCACTTTTTGACACTTTTAGTCCTTGAATGACACAAAAGTTTATTTTAGCATACTGAACACCTCAAAGCCTATTTCTAAGCTATGTAAAGGATATTTATGGTATGTTTAACTTACGGTCATGTTCCGGAATATCTGTTACAGTTCAAATTGGCATACTTTCGCAGTTTGTCAACTTTAGTCCCTGTAAGTGATTTAACTTTGATTTCACCACACCAAACCTTCCAAAACTTATATCTAAGTTATGTAAAGGTTATTTAAAGTATGTTAAGCCTATTTCACTATTCCGGAGTGTTCGTTGCATTAAACTGGTTATATTTACGCATCGGTGCGCATATAACCTTCCAGAAAGCGATTTAGAGTCTGAATTCGAACAAAATATGATATGTGTAAATGATACACATATTTTTACAAATCCCAAGTATGAAATACAACATTTCATTGGTTTGGTATTTGTTTGATGGCCGTGGAGGCACAGGTGTTACAGTCTCCCCTACTTTAGGAAATTTCGTCCCGAAATTTATTTAGAGGAAACTTGTGAGAGCTTGAAAACATGTTGTTGAAAAGATCGAACAACATTGGTTAGGGTTCTGAACTTCTAGTAACCTTAATAACATTATGCTTGCAATGTAAGAGGGACACTTATATACAAGTATATAAAGCGTCATTGGTGCGTCCACCGTACCTCCATTACATCGTTCTCATTTTGTTATTGTTGTCACTATCGGTTCTTACACATAATAAACCTTACTGGGTTTCTGTGCACTAAATTTCATAATTATGTACGCGTCCATAATTAGACAATTCCTTGCATAGTTCACACAGTCTATTTTATAATGTGTAGAGTAAAACCAACTGAACAATCCTGTGATGAGTGTGACTAGACTGCCATAGAGTCCTTTTTAATTAAATCAATAAATGATCTAAATAGACTATAAATGTGTCTGTCCAACTACATCACTAGATGTCGTTCTTAACCAAATTGTAAATCAATCTTTTTTACTAGACCACCAAAAGGGTCTCTTATGAATCATGGAGTGATACTATAAAATCCAAGGGTCTTATCTATTACATAGAAGCCCATTAAGGATTTAAGGTAGTACCTTTTGACTATCCTGCTACGAATCCCTCATATGAAGATATGAAAGATCCTGCGAGGATTTGGATAACAAATTATCCAGAGTATAAAAACACAAAAACATAGAGGAGAACACATAACACATAAACACATAATCGCATAATTGCATACTCGTTCAATCGCATAATCGTTCAATTTGACCTTTAATTTGTTATCTTTGGACACGGGTATTTAAAGCATACCAGGAACCCAATCTGTGGATTTCCTTTGGCACTTTAAATATTTTCAAGAATCTAACTATGAAGATAGGAAGATCTTAAAAGGAATTCGGTTTGTCCTAATTGAGTTGTATTGTACATTTTAAAGTGTACAAGGAATTCAATCAGGGCTCCGATGTCAACGAAGGTGTTGATCGTGATCGGCTCGAGACATGAATAGATCAAGATGTCATCAATAACAACAATGACGAACTGATCCAAATAAGGCTTGCAGACTCTATTTATTAAGTCCTTGAAGCTGGCTGGAGCATTTGTCAACCCAAAAGGCATGACTGTAAACTCGTAATGGCCATACTTCGTGCAGAAAACCGTTTTGGGAATATCTTCTTCGAGAATACAAAGTTGATGATACCCAGAACGCAAATCGATCTTGGAAAAGCATGAAGCGCTCTGCAGATGATCGGAGAGATCATCGATTTAAGGTAGTGGATATCGATTCTTGATGGTAAGCTTAACAGGCTTACGTTAATCGATATGAATTCGAAAAGATCCATTCTCCCTTTTACAAGGAGAACAGGAGCTTCTCTAAGGTGAAAAGTTCGGACGGGTGAATCCTTTATCAGACAACTCTTGAAGCTGTTTTGATAATTCTTGCATCTCGAATGGTGCAAGACGATAAGATACTATAGATTTAAAAGAAGTAAGTGTTTGAGGTTCTTAGGGAGATTACAAGTGATCATAAAAATGTCAGAACCACACGAGTAGTTTTGTCTTTGTGTTGACATCATAAGGTTGGATCAAACATTCATACAATTGCATTAGTTAAAAATAAAACCACAAATTTTATTTATATAACATCCGCATTGTCTTTAAATGTTACAAGATAACAACCAGAGGAAAAACAAACTGCTAGTTGTTCACTCCTTCATCATTGAGTGCCTCATTGATGTTAAACACTCGACCGCGTGCTGGATTCACATTGACGTTGACGTTCGCATTCGGGTTTGCGTTAGCATTTGCATTCACCAGTCTTGGGCAGTTGTGGCGGAAGTGACCAATCTCTCCGCAGTTGAAACATGAACCTAGTGGAAATCTCACAGCATTCCCTTGAACCGGAGCTTGAACCTGAGCAGCCTGATTTTGTCCCAAACGACAAATCTTGGCCAAATGCCCAAGTTTACCACACGTCGTGCATTGCCAGCAAGCTTGTTGTACTGCGTGATGACCGTTGCAGCGTGCACAATAAGGTGCGGTACCGGCATATGCTTTCTTTGCAGGTGGCTGAGCTGGTAAGTTTCACGGATTCTGAGTAGTCTGTGCTGTAACCGCAAAGTTTTGACCACCCTTTCGCTTCCTTGATTTCTTTGACGTCTCACCTTCCTTACCCTTCTTGTTTTGACCTTTCTTGCTATCCTCCTTGTCAGCTGACTGTTTCTTGCCCTTGTCACCCTTCCTGTGTAACTTGTTCTTCCGAATCTGCGACTCAGTCAATGTCGCTGATAACTCGATCGCCTGACGGAGTGTGGCAGGGTAACTACCAGTAAGGATGTCTTGTACCGAGTCAGGTAGGCCGTCGATGTACCTTTCGATAGCTATGTCAAGTGGGGTAACCATTGTCGGGCAAAGCAGACTCAGCTCCTCAAACCTATCAGTATACGCCCTGTGCTCACCACTATCTTGCTTCAACTCATCAAATTCCTTCTCCAAAGCTCGCTGTTCATGACGAGGACAGAATTCCCTCATCATAAGGGCTCTCAGTTCAGCCCATGTCTGTGCGAGAGCAACTTCGGCACCTCTGTCTCTCATAACCCCGTTCCACCATGTCAAAGCCCTCTTCTGAAATACGCTCGAAGAAAACTCTACCTTGCGATTTTCCGGACACTGCACATGGCGAAAAGTATTCTCTATGCTCTCGAACCACTGAAGAAGTCCAGTTGCTCCTTCAGAACCACTAAACTTGAGTGGTTTAGCCTGGTTGAAATCCTTGTATTTGCATAGCACATTGTTGTTGTTGTTGGCTTGGTTCCATTGAGCAAAGAGGTTTGGGAATTGAGCAGCCATCTGCTGTGCAATTATTTCTGCCAATTCGGCAGTCTCTATCTGGCTTTCGCGTCGAGGAGGCATTGTCTAAAAGAGGAAACATGAAAGGAAACGAGTGAGAGAATTAGACGAAAAGAAAGAGATGCAACAAATCTGATGAAAGCAAGGATAGTGGTCATTTGTTTGTTACTACAAAGCAACAAACGACCTTGGTGATTAGTCAAAGTAAATAGGTTAAAAATAATGTATCGCGAAGACATGCTCGCCTATAAGTGAACACTCATCCCAAGAATTCCCAGGTAAGCACAACTGGTCTCGCGTCTGATGAGATGTATACGAAGTGCTTGCCTAGACAGAAGACCCAGAATACAGGCATTCACCCTTCCAGTTTGCACGTGTTCACATTATTTAAAACCCAAAACCTTGACGAGATTTTTGAAAAAAAATCAAAGGGGTTCAAAACCATATAACAGAGGGTTCAAAACCTTACAATAGAAGGTTCAAAACCTAGAAATTAATCATCCTAGAACAGATGATTAGTTTTCAAAGCGGTTTTGAAATTTATGTTCTTGTTGTGGTCGTCACCTAAGGATAGGTGACGGTATTGTTTTATGACTAAACGCAAGTAAACTCGCGTTAGGGTCCTAAGAAGGTTATAGACTATGTCAAAGCGTTACTAATAACCTAATTCCCTATAACCATTGGCTCTGATACCATCTTTTCTGTCACACCCCGACCGCGTAAAACAACAAATCGCGGCGGAAACATCGGGGCGTGTTGCAACAGAATTAATGTTTCATAACCATGGATATCAAAAGTGTTTCGTTTTATTAAACATTGAGTATTTACATCGTCTGGAAATCTAAATACACTATTTAAACATAGTCTATCATTGTTATTGAGTCACTAAGGCCTTGTCCAGTCCTATGTGAGCATGCATCTTATCAATCGATATCATCCAACAATACCTGAAACATATGTGAAAACGAGGTCAGCAAAGAAATGCTGGCGAGTACATAGGTTTTGTGAAAATAAGATTCATGACTTCTGTTTAAGAAAATGTTTAGTCATGAACCTTGTAATTTGCTTTGTCTTTGTAAATCATTTGAAAAATAATAAGTTCGGATGATATGTATAAATAAGAGAATAATGCATGATTAAATGAATAACCATGTAAAATGAGTTTGTATAAGATAAGTTGTTTGTAAATAAATGTCTTGTGAAAAGTATGTTACTTGTATAAAATGTTCTATGTCTCGAACTGAAATGATTCAAATAACGCTACAATATGTAATACCATACAAACACTTATATATAGGAAGTACCAGCGGCGTATCCACCATGCTTGTATCATATTACACACGCATCGTTACTTAATCACTTAATCAAACCAAACCAACAATGTATAATGTCTATGTCAAAATGTCTATGTCAAAACCATGTCAAAATGTCATGTATAACAAAAATGATATGTATGGCTAGTGGAATGCATCAACTAAACCATAGGTGAAACGCACAAAACAAAGTATTGAAGTAAATCTTGGTTTAAATCAATACTATGTTTCGTGGAAATGCATGATCAAATGTAAATCATGTCCAGATGTTTACCCAATCGTTACCCATTCGTTCAAATCGTCCTTGTTTTAATTGTTCAAATCGTCCTTGTTTAATTGTGAACTACTTTATGGTCGATTCTCTAATAACATTCAAACCTTCTTGACGCGTTCCTCGTTCCAACTCGCTCTCGTTCTCGTTCTTAACAAACCCTTACCAAAGGATAAGTTAATAATTACAGATTCAGTCGCTACCCACAACCCCCACACATAACAATGGGTGCAGTAAATAACGGGATTTGTCAGATCCTATGGTACCATAACCTAATACTGGTCGGCTTGATCATTGCTAATGAATGTCATTGGTTATGTAACTACAACCAACAAGTTCGTTCACTTTATTGAAATCGTTCTTGAAACCATTGTAATTGTTTTTGAAACCATTGTTATCGTTCTTGAAACCACATTCAAATTGGTATTGTAATCGTTCTTGAAATCACTTTGTTATTGTTATTGTAATCGTTCTTGAAATCACATTGTAATTGTTATTGTAATCGTTCTTGAAATCACATTGTAATTGTTATTGTAATCGTTCTTGAAATCACATTGTAATTGTTATTGTAATCGTTCTTGAAATCATTGTTAAAACATTTAGCACATATGAGTCACCCCAAAACAGTTGAAAACAGTAAAAGAGGGGAATAATGTACTCGCCTGAGAGTGCTTAGGAGTCTTGAACAACTACCAAGTAAGCTAGAGGAGTCCCGGAAATCAAACGGTACCTAACATAGGTAACTACATAAATAATCCGGACCTAAATCGGAAGACTGGGTAGCAGGAGGGTCTGTAAACCAAATGAGTGTAGGAACTCATATGATATGGTTTAACAAAGCCTACATACTAAAAGAAACTTAACCTAAGTATTATCGACCCATCACGACCCATTAAGGTAGCTTATGCTACTTTAACGCGTCGTTTGCGTGAAACGCGTTCGGACCGCCTAACTAGTCCTATGACAAGTAATATATGCCTTAACATGTCTAATATGGTTGTCAAATCAGTTTAGATGTCAAAAGTTATGTTACATATGTTTAAAAATGAATTTTGGCGTCAAAGGGGTATTTTGGTAATTTACCTAAGGCATATAAACTACCTATCATACAACTACTTAAACGAAGCGACCATAAGGTATAACCTCGTAAGGTTATTATATACTATGGTCACCTAATGTGCTTGGTCGGATCTTAATGATCGACCAAACGGGTCGGGTTCGAAAGTATAAGCGATTGTTTAGATCGCTTACCTTACGACCCTATCTAAGCACTAAACTAAAAGTGACGAGCTAAGCATGTTAAAACATGCTTAACTAAGTTTAGAAAACAGGTTTGGTATCACAACAAACGGTTGTGATACCTAAGAGTAGTTTGGTTACAAAATACGTAAGAATACGTATTCTGCCCGAAACTACGGCTCGTCACTGAGCCTAGATAACGTGGTAATAAGTAGGTATAGTCGCTAGGGACTATAACCATCGTGATTACACTCACGTTATGAAGTTCAAACGAACTTTGCATCGACCATAAACTGGTCAATGCAGAAAGTCAAACAAAGTTTAACTTTTGGACTCGAAAAGCAGTAAAAATAAGGAAAAGAACGAAGGAATACTTACGAAGGGTCCCCGAATGCTAATCCCGATCCAAGAACTCAGGTATGAAACAATGGTTTCAACTTAGAGCTCTCAAATCAGAATTCTTGTGCAAAATGAGGTTGTGTGGGTTGGGTATTTATAGGAATACCCGAACCGTTAGGATCGTTCCATGGAAAACGTGCCATGAATCCAACCCGTACACTTGTCGGAACCTTATGGTGGCTGGAAATCCATCCTTATCAGATGACTAGATAATTAGGAATGTGTGGTTGTGGTTAATCCAGCTGAAAACAGGCTGTTAATACACTGCATCTGGTCTGCTAACAGGCTAGCGCACCGTTACAATATATGGGTAGCGGTGCGCTAGGCACTAGTTTGGCATATTTACACTTTTGGTCCCTGCATTGCAATCAGCCCATTTTCGACACGTTTAAGGCCCGTTAACCCCATTTCAAAGCTCTAAAATGAAGTTAAAGTATAGGGAACTTAAAATGTGCTCAAAAATATCTTGGATGTCGGTTCGTTTAACCGTACGGTCGCGATGTTCGGTTAATTACGACGGAATGCGCATAAGCGCGTAAAACGATCCAAATGACGCGACGAATGGATTTTTGGCAAGCCAAACACTAAAATAAAATATTTTAGTGCTTACATAAATTTTTGGATGTCCGGATGTATTCAGAACGTAAGTTATGCGCGAAAATGCAAACTTGTGCACTTTTTGACACTTTTAGTCCTTGAATGACACAAAAGTTTATTTTAGCATACCGAACACCTCAAAGCCTATTTCTAAGCTATGTAAAGGATATTTATGGTATGTTTAACTTACGGTCATGTTCCGGAATATCTGTTACAGTTCAAATTGGCATACTTTCGCAATTTGTCAACTTTAGTCCCTGTAAGTGATTTAACTTTGATTTCACCACACCAAACCTTCCAAAACTTATATCTAAGTTATGTAAAGGTTATTTAAAGTATGTTAAGCCTATTTCACTATTCCGGAGTGTTCGTTGCATTAAACTGGTTATATTTACGCATCGGTGCGCATATAACCTTCCAGAAAGCGATTTAGAGTCTGAATTCGAACAAAATATGATATGTGTAAATGATACACATATTTTTACAAATCCCAAGTATGAAATACAACATTTCATTGGTTTGGTATTTGTTTGATGGCCGTGGAGGCACAGGTGTTACAGTATCCGAGTTATCTAAAAATCAGATATCTGGATTTTTCGGATTCGGGTGGTGATTTTAAGAAATTTTGAATATTTCGGATATCCGAAATATCTGAAAATTTAAAAATTTACCGAATTATCCGAAATATCCGGTTTAGAATCAATAAAAAATAAAGTAAATAATTGGATATTTAGATATCCAATTCAGTTTCCGAAATTTTAGATATGGACTCGGATAGTGAAACCAGGTATCTGGAAATTTCAGATATTCGGTTTTGAACACCCCTATAATTTAAGATTGAAGTATATCATCATTCTCTGATTGAAGCAGTCATAGAGCTTATAATTGGCTCATATATCATTCTCGATTTCGGTGACAAACTTTCCCTTAGTACATTCTACTATTGATTTTCAAACCTGGGTACAAAAGGCACACTAGATGTCGGAAGCCGTTCGTTGCCTTCAATGAACTCAACAACAATGACTTGATTGGCAGTATCTGGGTCTATTATCACTTGGTAACAAGACCAATTGACTCTTTGATCAGTAGATGAACCTGGTCCATAAATCTTATAGCCCCCACATTTGGCAGTTTGATTGTCACCCCAACTATCAAGCCATCCTTGTGGTCCATCAAATCATCAAGAAAAGATTCCATATAAGCTGTCCGAATGTACAGAAACCACTGTCTTCCTAAAAGGCTTCTGGTACTGACCTAGAACAGGCTTAAGATCGTCTTCAACATTTATTTTTACACCCTTGCAGTGAATACCCTCTGTTTTCTTTACTGTATTTCCAGCCGTTAGCTGCCACAACCAACCCTCCTCCGAGTAGCGGTTTCCTCAAGAAGATATCACAATTCTGGAACACGGCTTGACTGGCACCGAAGATGAAATCTAGAGTTCCAAATATTTGGCATTGTTTGTAAAAATTTGTTTGGAACTGATAGTAAATTGCATGTCTTCGTAACCCTCAATGCTGAACTGGTAGACTACTGATGTGTCGGAGGTGGAGAGGAACGCCACCGCTTGATGACCTTCTAGCCCCGCTGTGTTCCGAAACTTCATGTGTAGAGCAAAAAATCTACGACCCCAAACTTCTACAATCCAAGTAAACCATAACAATTTAGCTATTATCTTATTATTACTTTTTTAGAGATTTACTCAAGATCCTAGTAAAAATCTCAAATTCGAGCAATAATAAATATAAAAATAAGTAGCGGAGTTAAAAAATATCCGTATCCGAACTATCTGATATCCAAATCCGAACAATCCGAAAAATTCAGATATTGGATATCTATCTGAATTTTCGGATTCGGATAGTGATTTTAAAAATTTTCGAATATTTCGGATATCGAAAATTTAAATTTTATATTTTTTTATCGAATATCTGAAGTATCCGAAAATATCCGTAATATACGGAAAATATCTGGTTCCAAATATTAAAAACAATAATAAAAATTTAAAATTAAATAAAAAAAATTAGATAATAAGATATTCAATTCACTATCCGATCCAAAGTTTCGGATACGGATTCGAATTCGGATAGTGAAATCAGGCATCTGAAATTTTCGGATATCCGGTTTTAAACACCCTACTACCCATGTAAAAAGAATGATAGCCCGTTCTTCAATTAGTCCTCTGATAGAGCTATTCACTAAATTTGCTTTATCCATTTAAAAGCTATCAAAAGTGAAACTTTTGATACAATTATTGATTGTCCAAAGATGATTTTGTATTGGGCATATGCCTCTAGTAAGTGTTTCTCTCCGTCTCTGATGGCCATTCAACGGTCTTCACATTTTCTCATCACGAATCGAAATTTGTTGTTCTTAGTACCTTTTAATAGTGTAACGGTACATTTCAAAATATATAACAAATATGTAATTTGGAAATGGGTTTCTATCTCTCACATAGCCTCAACTTTAGATGGAGTTTGTTGTGAATAGCCTTTGCATATGCTATTCCATTGTTTTTGCCTTTCTACATTCGCATCCGGCAACATACTATGATATTTCCTTCGTACTCAAAAATGATGACATTCATAGTCATTTAACCAACAAAGATACTTGACTTTGTTTCCGAGCGATCACATCCTTTTAAAGACACCAACATTTGACATAGATGTTGGTTTGGTATATGTTTTATGTATATTTACACAATTATTTGTTTTTTTATCATTATTAATATGAAATATGAATGTGCAGCTTTTTTGTGTATCGCCACTATCAGTACTGGTGTGCCCTCATGTGTCTAAACATGTATTATGTGCATGTGAAGTTGTGACACATGTGGGGTAAACTATTAAGACAATATGTAGTGGTTAGTGAAGACTGAAGGTAATGTACCTTCTTTGGGCATGATTAGCTATGTGGTGTTCCAGTCAGTATTAGGGTATTATGGGACATTTATTTAAAATTGATGTAGTGGTATAATGTCCAGTAATCCCCATCCAATGATTACCCAATTTTTTTTTTTGTTTTTTAAAATTAAAACTAAAGATATTTCATTAAATAAATAAAAATTACATAAATAATAAAACAAAAACAAATAATATTACTCGTATTAATTTTCATCTTCGCTTTCGCCATACTCGTCATTTTCGTCTTCCTCGTCATCAACTTCTTCTTCACCCTCGTTTGGCATATACTGAACCGACCATGCCTGTTGGACCAAATCAACCGCTAATGCGGAATGTGCGGCTTCAGACCGCATTTCATGTGCATTTTTCACTCTTTCTTCCGTCGTTGTGTACGGATATTCCTGAACAGCTTCCGGTACATTTCATGTGCATTCTTCACTCTTTCTTCCGCATTTCAATGGCCAAAAATCTTTCCATTCGGCGTTTTATTTGGAACGCCCCAACAATTTTTTTTAACAAAAACGCCCTTGGGGGTGGTGGAGTGGTGTGGGATGGCGTTTTTTTTAGGGAAAAACACCAAAAAAACTCCACTACGTTTGGTTTAAGTAAAGATGGTAGAGTGAAAGTAATGTGATGGAGAAAGTAGCCTAAGAGAGAAATGAATCAAGCTCAATAACCTAATATGTACAGTGGCGAAGCTTGAGAAAAAAGTTCGGGGGTCGGAAGGTAACGGACCTAAAAAAAAATTTCTATCGCGTAGTTTCGAGGTGTATGTTCGGGTCGGACATCGCTGATTCAATTCGGGTCGGGTCAAACATTAATATCAAATAAAAAAACGTTCTCAAACATTAAAACGGACCAATTTCACCCCTAATTACAGAAATTATGTTAGGATCAGAGGCTCTCATGATTGTGTTTGTTTGTATGATTTGAATAATTAATGAATATGAAACAATGTAAAGTGTAACGGAAATGAATAACAAACTTTGTAAACACAATCAAAGAAGAAAATATTTTTGATAAACACATGATTTGCATTAGTTGAAAGATTACAAAGTCAATCAAAAGATTACAAAGCGTGCTTACAAACTAAGCTCCCCCTCAGCTTGATACCCCATGGTTGGATTGTACAAGATGAAAAGATTAGATTAGAGGAGAAGAACTCACTCCATCAAAATCAAATGTAACAGTACAGGGTACTGTTCCATTTATAGACAAACCAAACCACTGATGTATCTCAGCTGACGTCACCATGAAAGTGACATCTAACAAACTAACAAACTCTATCTACTGTTCTACAACTACTGACAATACAAACGCTGATTACATTCTAAATACTGATATATAAACACTGACTCTTCATTCCACTGATGTAGTCAACCACTGTTGTTTGAGCAACAGTGCTTTCTTCAAAGGGTGATCAGACCTTGAATGGGCAGTGCTTTAACTCTTCAGCAGTACTTGGATTCCGTCAGTAGATTGAGCTTCAGCCTTCATCAGTGCTTTGGTTAAACAGTAGTTTATAGGATCAGCAGTTGTTGAGAAGGGCAGTACTTGGAGCATATCAGATGTTGGAGCCACTGTCAAGGGGAAAGTTTAGTGCAAACTGCTGCTTATGATGAATCCACTGTTCTGAACCAGTTTTGGCTTTACATCATCTGTTCCTCTGTAGGGTTCAATCCCAACAATCTCCCCCTGGAACAGATGATGCCAAAACACTTCATTATTCAGGATCTTTATTTTCTCATCAATAATTCCCTAGCATGAACTTTGAATTGTAATTCAAAGTTCATGGAATCTGTGTCATCCTCATCCCTGCACAGTGTAAACTCAAGGAGATCTTGCAAATCTTCAACACCCAGGCCAAGTGCTGTTTCCCTTGATATATGCTCCACTTCACCATTGGATCTGAGCAAAGTCAATACGTGGGTTTTTTTATTAGACATCCACTTTAGTATTTTTGAATCCAATGGGTTTCTTGGGAGAGATTTATTTGAATGATGAGTTTGGAGATTGAGGCCCGGTGATGACAACTTTGAGCAGTGTCTTGAGATTTTGATGTTTCTTGTAGTTCTGCTCTAAGTGTCTGAAGAACCATCTTTATGATATATTCTTCTGAAGCTTGGTCTTCTTTTGGGTATTTCTGCATCCATTCTGCTTTGTTTCCTTCTTTGATGAAGGATGGCAGCAGGTGGTATTTGTGGTGGTGGTGGTGATGTTTTAGATGTGGCTGACTAACAGTTGTTGAAACAACTGGTGTTTCAACCACTGTTGCCATTACAGCAGATGTTGTGACATCAGTTGTCTTCTGCCTTTTGGCAGGTGGTGAGGGTGGTAATAATGAAGATTTTGGTAGTGAGGTGATTTTTAATGAAGCAATGGTTGGAGTGGGATCAGTGGTTGTAGTGTGTGCTGATGTGGTATTTGTTTGGGTGACATATGTTGTTAATTGTGGATGTGCAAGTGATTTTGTGGGAACAGAAGTTGTGGTTGAAGTAGTAACTGGCTTAGTTTTAGAAGTTGTGGTGGTTGATTGCCTTGTTTTCCTAACAGGACTCTTCTTTAATGAAGTGCCAACCTCTTCTTTTTCCTTTTTGCAGAACTAACTTTTTCTCAACCAAAGCTCTGCTCTCATCCATTTCCCTTTTAATATCAGCAGTGGTTTTAAGACCAGCTGAATTGACTTGACTTTGAACGATCCTCATTTGTGTATCTTCATCATCTGCTAGAATTTTCAGGGTTCCATCACCTCCCTTTTCCTTTTCTTTGACAGATGTTTCAGCAGAAGTTACTGAAAGATTTTCCTCAGAGTCACTTTTCTCCCCCTTTTTGGCATCATCAACTCTTTTGAAGATTATGGAGTAGCTGTTGGAGGTGGTGTAGCAGTGGATGGTACCGTTTGTGCTTTCAACAACTGTTGCAGCATGTCTTTGATTTCTGCAATAGATGTATCCAGTTTATCAATTCTAGCAGTCAATTCTTGGTACATTAAATCATCACCCAACTTAATGAGGTCATATGATTTCCCAATAGCAGTGGTTGTAACAGTGGTTGATTGAGGGAGTGTATCCCAAAAATCATCCACTGTTGCCCCTTTGTCTTGGTACTGGGGACTTCTTTCTTCATAATGAGAAACACTTTTTAGTGAACCAGTGAAGACTGGATACACAAGAGTTCCTAGTGAAGAAATTGCCTTCAAGGAAGTCTTATTGATGAAACTACTGTCCAAGTACAAACCAGTGGGTTCAGCACTTGTAGTAGCTGCTTCACTTGAACTACCACCAAGAGTTAATTGTAACTCAAGGGGTGTAACCTCCTCAGTTGTTGCTGGGATAGCAGAGGTATAAGCATCAGACTCAGACACTTGTTAGAGTGTACTCTCAGTGATAGGTGGTTGAGAGGAACTGATTTATGTCTGAGTTATATCCAAAGCATGCAACAAGGTCATTATTGATGGTGGTATTTGCGAAATGATGATGGGAGTTGAAAGTGAATTTGCCCCGGGCAGTGGGCTGTGGATGATGGAATCAAGTGATTCCAGAGCATCATAATTTGGTGTCCCTGTTCTTACAACCTGTTCTTTTTTTTTAGAAGAAGCGGGAGGAGTTTGAGGCATGGGTTGAGACCTTTCTACCATCTGCTGTGAGGAAGTAACAGCAGTGGTTTCTAGTGACTTTTTTGTTGTCACTGGCAGTTGCTCTGGGATCTCATCTTCCAGAGTTGCCTTTATTGTAGGTTTGGGGAGGCTTTTGAATTTTCTTTTGTTTTGGTCTTTTGGTGGATTTAGGTGTGGGTTTCACAGCAGTTGTGTTACTGCTGTGATCACCTTGAGCAGTGGGCTCAACAGCAGGTGCCTGAGGAGCAGTGGTAGCTGCTACAGTCTGCTCAGGAACCTCTGCTTTTGTTTTGGAAATTTTTGATAGCCTTGTAAATGTTTCAGATGCAAGGCGATTTATTTGAAAAAGTGTTCATGGCATCTGATGCACACAACTGTTGAATAACATATGTCCACGTGTAACCTCTGTTGTAAATCAGTGTTTTGCACAAACAGAGGATACACTTTGGCAGTGGATAGATTTTACTATTTAACAGAGTTTTAATGCCATCAGTGCTTTGAACAGACTTTGAGGATTTATTGAAAGATTCAATTTTAAACTATTTTTAAGGTTATTTTTTGATTTTTCTAAAAAATATTTTTATGATATTTACACATGGAACACAAGAAAGCTTGATTTAATCCATGTTTAGCACTCCAATCATAGGGATCAAGTTTTTCAACAGTAGATGAATCCAATTCTTAAGTTTGTACATCTACCAACTGATCTTTAGGATGGACATGTTAAAGATGAAATCAAACCTTTTTATTGCAATCCCTCACAAAGTGATGTCTGATGGTGAATAAATGAGATACTGAATTTTTGATGATATATTTCAGCTACTTGACTGTCCTGCATAAAAACAATCTTTTGAGCAACTATACCAAAATTCAATAACATATTTTGAAGTTACAAACAGTTGGACTACTCAGCTTGCAGCAGCATCATAATATCCTTCAATCGCGGTTATAAAAACATCTGCTTGCTTTTTGCCTAGTCAAAACACTTTGATATTTGTACTTGTTTGAGTATGATAAATCTTGACAATCATGCTCCTAGCATATGCAATGTTCTTTGAGGACCCACTTTTCGCCAAATAGATTCTCATCCTTTGGCTATGGCACAAGATTTTCAAACTTGTTGTCACTGAACTGCTGAAGCTCCTCTTAAATGACACTACCCAACTTTCTGTCTTTTAGTTCCCCTAAGGTACCTGACATGTTGATGGAATGGTAGATCTGGCAATAAGAGAACATATGTTTTAGGATTGACCTTTTTAAAGGAATCCCTTTTCATTGATGTTGTCAAGTGTATGGTAAAATGGATGTGATTAAAAAGGATTGAGGTTTAAAAGGTGAGGCTGCAGATGTGAGTCATCTGAGCTAACAACTGTTGGTGACTTTAACGATCCAACAGCTGTTTGAAGGTGAAAGTGGAGGAATAAAAGGAATTGGTGATAACCAGTGTTGATTGTTATCCACTGTTAGTAGATTTTTATCAACAGTGGTTGTGGACATGGAAATAGAGGTGAAGGGTTACTTTGGTCAAGCAATTGTTGAGGTAGCAGTCAAGTGATTTCTATCCATTTTTGATGGACTTTTATCAGCAACTGTTGGTGGATCAGTGGGTGAGCTTTACCAGCTATTTTGTACATCTGCTGCTCAGATGAAGTAAATGATTTTGTCCTGTGATATCACAGTATCATGTACAACATCTTTTGATGGTGATAATGAGATATCTGCAAAGTAACACTCTTGACAAAAACACATTTTAGATGCATATTATCAAGATTAACACATTAGCAGATTTTTACAGGGATTTGTATTCAAGGTTTTACCACTTATCTATTTCCTGTTTTAAACATTTTATAACTTTTGACAGTAGTTGAGTATCCCAGATGATGACAACCTTTTCACTTAGACTACACATTTTGTGTTCTAATCCTTAGAGTAAAACATGAGTAGTCAAGAATTTTAAGGTCTGTTAGCAATCAATTCTTGATCTGTTGTTACAATAAACTTGAGTTTGACATGACCTTGACCCATGTACCATTTCCTTTCGATCTATTTTCAAGGATAGTATTACCACAAAAAATAAGGGTTTTACATCCTGACAGGAGATTGAAACTTTTACTATCTAAAACAAGTAAGAGTTCAAAATATATTATTCTTAAGAAAAATAAAGAACAACATATCCTGTTTTATTTGAGAAAAACTTTTTCAAGGAAAAATAATTAAAGGTTTTTATGAAAACAACATCAAAAGGATCTGGTATATTTTCAATTATACCTTGTTATATGATCATAATCGCATCATTCTCAAGTTTAGGAGAATGGTCAATGGTTTGAAAACTTAATAACCACTGTTTGTGACCATTTCCTTGTCAGTTGATTGCAAATGGAGGAAACATGTTCACAAAGGTTTTGAAAGTCCTTTTATAGAACTTATTACCATGTGATGATTAATTTTGTTTAGTCCTCTTTGTAAGTTTAATCACCGGTGATACTTTTGTTACCTGAATTTCCCTGAGTCAGTGAATGTACACAGTTGCATGATGACCATTGTTAACCCAATTTGTGAACTCTTAAGTGTTTTATATTTATACTCTTTTCTTTTGATTTCAAAAGTTTTGAGATAAACACACTTTTGAGTTTTTGTAATTTTTCTTCTTTCCCTTTTTACCCTTTCCATAGAAGAGTATTGAAACTTTTACTGGAAGGTTTTCAAGGAAAGAATACTTGATCCAGAAACATTTTCAGCAATGTTTTGAGAGATTTGGACATTTTTGCACATGCTTATGCCAAATTTCACATTACCCATGATATGGACATTTTTTACTGCTGATTTTCTTAATGTATTCTTAAGATCTAAATGACTAAAGTTTTAATTTCCCTTTTTTTATGTAAACAAAAACACTAATGTTTTTATGAGCATAGGTTTTTGTTGACCTGAGGTTCAAACCTTAGCAGCAAACATGATGGAAACAACAAAAACTTCATAACAACAATTGAAATCAATTTTCGTAAATAATTTTACCATAGTTATCAGACATATTTTCAGATCTGAAAACTGTGGATGGTTTATGTATGACATCACTTGTTATGTGAAGTTTGTGTGTCCTATGACATCTTGGTTGTTTTACAGAGCTTTTGAGTAGTCACTTTGAACATGATTTCTCGTTACTCTGTTTTTCAACTAAATACAATCAACCTTAGTATAAATGATTTTTGAGCTGAACTGTTATGTCAAATTGACTGTTAGATCGAATTTGATTGTCCAAGCTCTGATACCAATTGTTAGGATCAGAGGCTCTCATGATTGTGTTTGTTTGTATGATTTGAATAATTAATGAATATGAAACAATGTAAAGTGCAGCGGAAATGAATAACAAACTTTGTAAACATAATCAAAGAAGAAAATAGTTTTGATAAACACATGATTTGCATTAGTTGAAAGATTACAAAGTCAATCAAAAGATTACAAAGCGTGCTTACAAACTAAGTTCCCCCTCAGCTTGATACCCCATGGTTGGATTGTACAAGATGAAAGGATTAGATTAGAGGAGAAGAACTCACTCCATCAAAATCAAATGTAACAGTACAGGGTACTGTTCCATTTATAGACAAACCAAACCACTGATGTATCTCAGCTGATGTCACCATGAAAGTGACATCTAACAAACTAACAAACTCTATCTACTGTTCTACAACTACTGACAATACAAACACTGATTACATTCTAAATACTGATATATAAACACTGACTCTTCATTCCACTGATGTAGTCAACCACTGTTGTTTGAGCAACAGTGCTTTCTTCAAAGGGTGATCAGACCTTGAATGGGCAGTGCTTTAACTCTTCAGCAGTACTTGGATTCCGTCAGTAGATTGAGCTTCAGCCTTCATCAGTGCTTTGGTTAAACAGTAGTTTATAGGATCAGCAGTTGTTGAGAAGGGCAGTACTTGGAGCATATCAGATGTTGGAGCCACTGTCAAGGGGAAAGTTTAGTGCAAACTGCTGCTTATGATGAATCCACTGTTCTAAACCAGTTTTGGCTTTACATCATCTGTTCCTCTGTAGGGTTCAATCCCAACAAATTCGGACCAATTTCACCCCATAATTTCAACCTAAATCACATAAATTGCAGCCCTAAATTTATTTATTTTACTATTATTATAAATATTATTGTTATTATTATCATTATTACTACTACTTCTTGTATTATTATAATCTATGTATTATTGTAACATATTTAAATGAAAATAACTAATATTTTATTCAGGCCATAGGCTATAGTTTCCTCACTCCCCATGTTAGCTTCGTAGGCGAGGCATGGTGTTCCCGTAACACCATAGGAGTTCCATCCTACGACTTTTCTTCTTTACCTTCGTAACACCATAGGAGTTCCATCCTACGACTTTTCTTCTTTATCTTCGTCACTGAGTGGCACTACTACCCCGCAATGAGGACACCATTCTTCCACCTTAGCCACGATGTCGTGTTCCCAAGAGGCACCATTCTCCACCGCAACCCCCGCAAGGGGTACAAGGTGAGTACTATCGGGCGATCTTATAAATGTGTGTCACATCACTTGCAATTTAGAGTCTTAGTTCCGTTTTAAATTCTGGCAACTAAAACCCCTATATTAATTAGATTTGTTGAAAGATCACCCATTTCATTTGCATTTTGTATCAACGAGTAACTCACCCCCCCCCCCCCCCCCCCCCCCCCCCTCTAAATCTTCTAAATTAACACATTTTGTTCATCACGGAGCTTGAACCCTTACCATTTGAGAAGGGACACACTCATATAAATGTGCCATTCATGTGTTTATATAAGGGCAACATTTTCTCAACATGCACACATGAATCTACTTAAGCCAACCCCTAACTAAACCATGTGATAGTAAGCTATATTTCTCTTTCAGTTATTTAATATTATAATGTGACGGTCTAAGTAGTCAAAATGTTAAAAACTCCAAAGGTTTTAGTTTCACCATCATGATCGAACTTCAGCATGTTTTATTTATTTTTTTAATAACTCCACGAGTCTATATAAACCAACCTATAGAGCAACTTTATGTAATATATATTTTTGTATCCTTTATTTTTATAAAACCAAACATACGTAACACTGCAAGCCTATAAGTTCTATAACACCCTCTTGACTCAAAACATCCGAATAAATAACAACCGAAAATTATAACTTCATTCCACTATATCTTGAAGATATTGATTTCACAATTCGGGTGCCAAAAATGTCATTTTATAAACATAATATTTGAGGGGGCTAACTAAAATTTATTGTCGTATGATTTAATGTCAACCTCTAAAGGGAGCAAACCCAACTACCTTATGGTTGTACCTTCCAAACTACTATATCATGTCATCTTACTTCCCACAAATCAAAATAAAAAATTGCTTTCTTTAAGATGAAATATTTTACTTCATATAATAAAATTATTTGGTAGGTATTCATATCTTTTGGATTGTTTTGTTTGCTTTCCATATCTTCAAGCTTTCGGAATTTCTTAAAAATTTTCGTAATATATTAATGATCATTTGTAAGCTTTCTATCTTTCTATTTAGAACCTTCAACCACTAATCGGTTTACGTAGAAATTAAACTTAAATCCCTCAACATCAAAGGGCACTCTTTATATAATTATCATCGTAGGAGACACTCACATCAAACAGTGGCGGATCCAGAATTTTTTTCTAATGGATTCATTTTGATATATTATCACTAATCTTTTTTTCCCAAATTATACAAGGTTTTCACTAATTCTCACTATTTTATTCCAAACTGACTGGGTTCCTAGAAACCCACAAAATGTGGCTAAATCCGCCATTAACACCAAACTATAATGTATGCCGCAGTGTCAATTTTATGCACAATAATGGAAAACTCAATATTAATCATCAGAAGCCAGATTCAACATCGAAGTTTCACACCGATAATTTCTCAACAATCAAAATATAACATTGGAAAAAAAATTAACTCTAATCTTAGTGTGACCAAAGGATGGTTAGCCGAACATAGTATTGTTGCAAGAAACAATCATGGTAGGGAGATGCATCTTCAAGCCTTCTAGGTCCCGATTAATGAAGAAATGACTGAAGCTTTTTATCGATTAATGTTGGATTCCATTGAATGTCAATCGTAGTTGTAATTTTTATCGACTCATACTCCACCTAGAAACCAATCTCGTTTATTACAAGCAATGCTATATGACATGTTGAATGGCTCATATTATAGACAACATCAGATTTTAGCATGTGAATGAATCCACTTCTAAACAATGTTTTCATACCACAATCAAACACTAGTTTCAACATGTCCTTTAAAGGCCTAGTCATCTAAATATTTTTTTCACTACACTTGAATCATTAACTGTATTGGATCACACCAGAATTGATAGTCCATGTAATGTCTCATTAGCCTTAAAACACAGGATATAAAATATTATTGTGGGCCGACCCAAATTGAGTTTTACGTAAATTTATAGTTATGTACCGTTAAAATAATTGATTATAAAATAATTGGTAGAACTATATTTAAACCCATGCAAAGTCAATAATAACTAGGGGTGCTAAACGGGTCGTGTTCGCGGGTTGGCGGATCAACCCGACCAAAACCCGAAAATTTTACACCAACCCGAACCGACCCGAACCCGAAAATTGTATAATACATATGAACCCGAACCCGACCCTAATATTCGTGGATTGACCCGAACACGACCCATTCAACCCGAATCTTTCTATTTTTTTAATTTTTTCCACAAATTAATATAATAAAATTTAAATTTACTTAAAAAACACAAATGTATATAATACAATTACATTTAAATTATAAAATCTTATGTGAATTTCTCTTTTTAAGTTATAATTATGACATAAAATAGACACCCAATTTAATATATGACATAAAAGATATTGTAAAAAAATATAATATAATATAAAGTGGTTAAATGGGTCAACCCGCAAACCTGACCGGGTTGACCCGAACCCGACCCGTTAGGCTAAACAAGTTCGCGGGTTAAACCTGAAACTGACCCAAACCCATTTAGCCCAAACCTAAACCCGCGAATTTCGTGTTAGGTTCGTGTCATGTTTTCGGGTCGTGTCAGAAATTGACACCCCTAATAATAACTGGTATATCTTTCTCCCATTCCAACCTTATTCTACATAAATATTAATTGCGATCTTACCACAACTTAATCTTAACCATATTGCAAGCACAAAAATATACCATTCATTTGTTAATAATAAATAAAACAATAGCATAAATGTAACTTATAAAAAATGGAGCGGAAATGATTTTGGACACAACATGTGTATGATAGGGAATTTTAGGGAGATGAGTATTTGTGTCAAACTAATGAGTTTGGACAAACCGTGCAAATGAGTCTGGACACACCGTTTGACACATAGCATAGCTTAATAAAACCTTTTAAAAAAAGTTTCTATTCTGAAATTGATGACGTGGGTGTTCTGAGGCTCCCACTCAGCAAAGCCGGGAAGCAGGAAGCTGGGAGCTTCCTGTCGGGAGCTTAACAGCCCAAACAGCTGAACAAGCCTAGTGGACCAGCCCCGCCCATAACAACCAATCCCATTAGGGTTAAAAGGTAACATGCCTATAAATAGAGGGTCCACCCTCTACTTCAAGGACACACTTTGGCTTAAACGTTCCAACCATTTACTCTCTCTCTCACTAGAATCTCATTCTCTCTCTAGAATCACATACTCTCTCTCAAGAACACAAGCCACAAGGCTAAGCTGCTTCCCCATCTGAGCTGCTAAGGTCACGAGCTCATGAGGGACTACACCAGCAGCTCCTAGTCATGAGCTATTCAACCTGGAATCACCACAGCTGCTAGCTAACCGCTGGATCTCGACCACGAACTCCATGAGCATTCTCTATCTCTCTTATACTTACTCATGTATCTATACTTTATGTTTATACACTATTTTTGGATAGATTACTAATGTTGAGCATCAGAGGGTGGTCCAGAGACCCCGGTCTCTGGCCCCTTCTAACGGGTTCTTTCGTGTTGTAGGTACAAGCTAGGAGGTGACGAGGCTGGCCCGAGGAGCGTTCATACCTTCCTCTGACCTTATCCTTATTGTTTCAACAAGTGGCGCCCACCGTGGGGCTGCGCTGCTTAGAACATGAAACTCTTTGTAGTTCAGCCCATATGTTCCTAAGTTCTTTCTAAGGTTGGGTAGAACGATTTTCTTGGAAGTAATAGATTCTAGATCTCCTACACATAGCTGCCCTACGCGATACCCAGCTCCAAGTCTGAAGCTCCGGCTACCAGGTTCCCGGCTTCTTACACCTTGTACTCTTTAAAATTTGCTGGTTGTGAATACCATAAATTTTATAAAACAATACATAAGAGGTTTGTGTTTGAAATAATATTGGAAAACTAAATTGGTTTTACTCTTAAAAAATTTGCCAACATATGACCTTTTTACTAAGGAGTTGTACAAAAGTTTTTAAAATTTGTATTATTTAATAAAGATTCATGTCATGTCTTTTCACGCACAATTGTTAAGGAAAATTAAAACTATTGTCTATTAGGGTATCCGGGGCACCAAGCGGGGAGTGGCTCGGTGACCACATTCCCCGATCGGGAACACCGCCGCCATCACCGCGGGGACCCGATTCGGGGTGTGGTTTCGGTGGTTGTTCACCGCGATGAGTTGGCACATAGATCGAGGAAAGTGACCGTTGGGCAACGGTTGTTTTTAAAAAAAAAAATCAATTTTTTTAATATAAATAACCAACTTAACTCAATCTCAAATAATTTTTTTACCACACCCACCACTCTCAAACTCACTCTAAAAAAATCTATCAAATACAACACAAAAAGGATCCCAAGTTCCCGTTTTTTCCTCCCCTACCCGACTTTCCCGACGATGAAGGTTCTTCGTCAAACGATAGTAGTTTAATTTTCTTCCAAAATCTCATTCAACAAGCGGAGATACTAGACACGGCATCGTCTAGTAAAAAAAATTGTCCCTCGAGATCGTGAGGGTGGCCACGAAACACTAATGGCCGATTATTTTGTAGAAAAGCCAAAATTTAATGCCGATATTTTTCGTCAGAGGTTTCGTATGTCCAAGTCTTTGTTCCTAAAAATTGTTAGTGACGTCGAAGCGAACGACGAGTGGTTTCAAGAGGGCTTGGACGGGAGAATGAAGAAAAGTTTCACGCCGTTGCAAAAGGTTACTTCTGCGATTAAACAACTTGCAACCGGTAACCCACCAGACGAAAACGACGATTATTTAAAGATGTCTGAAAGGACCTCTCGTGAATGCCTTGAATATTTCTGCCAGATGGTCTGTGCAATGTATGCTGGTGAATTCTTACGTAACCAACGAGCCACGACGTTGCGCTATTGTATCAGGCTCATGAGGAGAGACATCACCTACCTGGTATGTTGGGTAGTCTGGATTGTACACACTTCGTCTGGAGAATGTGCCCCACAGAATTGCGTGGACAATATATGAGAGGCGATCATCAATACCCGACGGTTATGTTAGAGGCGGTGGCGTCTCAAGAGTTGTGGATTTGGCATGCTTTTTGTGGCCCGGCGGGTTCACAAAACGAAATCAACGTGCTCCAACAATCTCCGTTATTTCTTACTCAACGAAACGGAACGGCGCCATATTGTCCATTTCAGGTGAACGACCACTTATACAAACGCGGGTATTATCTTACTGATGGGATCTACCCTAGCTGGTCCGTGTTTGTGAAGTCTTTTCCATATCCTCACATCCCGAATGAAAAAAAGTTCAAGAGGCAACACGAGGCCGCAAGAAAAGATGTGGAACGGGCGTTTGGTGTGTTAAAGGCGAAGTGGGGAATACTAAAGCGTCCAATGCGTTCCAAAACGGTGAAAAAGATAAGGTTACTCGTGTATACGTGCATTATTTTACATAACATGATTATAAAAGACGACGGAAGGGCGATAGCACCGGTACACATTCAAGATCCTCCAGTCGAACCCGTCTTCGCTGAAACAACTTATAGCGAGCTCATTGACGAAGAAACGCATTGGAGACTAAAACACGATCTCGTTGAGCATCTCGGACGTTTAGATCTACCTCACCTTGAAGTGAGTTCCGACGACGAGTAGTTTGTTTTTATATTTTTCTAGTTTGAATGTAATTTTTATTTTTCTAGTTTGAATGTAATTTTTATTTTTCTTGGTTGTTTTTTTTTTAATTTAATGAAATGTCTTTTATTTAATTTTTATTTTTTTAATATTTTTTTAATTTATAAACATGCATAATTTTACAACAAATAAAAAAAAACCCAAGTCCCCTATTAGGGGAGTGCCGCCATCAAAATGGGGTGTTAGGGGAGTTTAAGAGGGGAGTTGACGTGGCACTATCTGATTCGTGGTGTGTAAGAGAGGGGACTCCAAGTGCCCCTCTCACCCTTAGAAAAAAAAATTAGAAAAAAAGTCAAAAAGTAGACTACTTTATCCTGACATTGACATGTGCTTTAAAAAAAGAGACATCAAATCAATTTTATAGCTATAAATTAGGATAGGCTTACCATTCATGTTAATTATGACAGCCACACATTCTAGCCTTAAGAGCTATAAAGGTAAACTAGTCAGGTCAGGCAACTAAGCTGGAGGGAAGCTAGAATCACAACAGCTTAAGCTAGAAGTACCCACTGGGGCAATATAGAAGCACAAGTAGCTTCCAGCTAGTAGCCTCTGACATAACACATCTAGCTAACAGCTTGTCACGAAAAATGCTTCAATCTCATAGCTCCCCCATGTTAACCTAACAGCTTCCAACATCCAAAACAAGGCTTTAGGTCAATACGCTGAAGCTTCTAGCTCCCCCGAAAAAAAAACTCTTATAAACAAGCTCAGTGCTATTATAGCCTATTGTAAGGAGTTCGACCTTTAACCACGTTTTATTAAGTCATAAGCACCTATATCAACGTTATATATGCTCATGACTAGGAGCTTATGACGTGGAAGCATTAGGCAGGAAGCTGAGACATGAACAATAGCAGCTAGAAGCTCGGTTACCACACATATCTCAAAGTTCCAAGGTAGTTCAGGTTAAAAGGCTACTAAATTGGCTTACGACAACTCATGTAAATATCAACAGGATGTATTATGAAAAATAAACACTTGGTCTCCGCTTTTCTTGGTTTCACGCAAACCATTGCGGAAGAAAACAACTAACAAAAAAAGTTCTCTTTGCCGTGAACACCACTCATTCACGTACAAAACGTGCTTCGAACTCTTCACATAAACATTCAACGGATAATTGCCGAAGCGCGACACTGACCACTCATCCGTCTAAAAACACCAGAATATGTTGGAACCTTCCTAGGCATACGGTACACGTATCTATACCATGCAAAGGACGGGTTAGATTTTTTATACAAAATGAACTTGTCATTTTATATATCAAAAACCATGTTTTCTATATGGTTTGAATGCTTTTCATAAATAAATAAATAAAGGTACAAACTCTAATGCATAAAGTACACACATATGATGTACAACTTTTTAAAAGTAAAAAAGAAAAATAGACATGTAGAGGCCTACCTTTATATTTAATACTTGCATGACTTGTACCATACAAGTCTACGATGCTTGAAAGCTACATGATGATTACTTAAAAAAAATTACAAATGCATGTGATATCTTCAAGTTTGTTAGTGAAATTACAAAGTCAAAAGAGTTTTGATAATATTACATGACAAATGCATGTGCTTTCACAAAAGTGACACCTTGTCACTATTCACATCAACCTATGACATGTTGTCACTATTCAAATATGAAAAGTAGATGGGTCCACTGTTCATGGTAGTTGGCAGCTGTTACAGCTGTAAAGGTGGACCAGACAGCTTCTCCCCAGAAGCTGCAATAAGTGGATAAGCTAGAAGCACGACAGCTTAAGGCCAGAAGCACTTACATCCTCACCATAAACACCTCTAATTGAGGACTAATAGTGATAGTAGGTACGCAGACCAGGCTAAAACACATGAAGAATACAACATAACAGCTTCTTGCATAGTTATATAGTCAAGAAGCTAAGAAGACAACAAGTAATAAGCTGTAAGCTTAGGATCAGAAGCTATAAGCTCAAAAGCCGGAAGCTATAAGATTCAAGCCATAAGCTTAAAGCTATAGGCTGAGAATTCATAAGCTTAGAAGCCAGAAGTCAGAAGTTATAAGCTTCAAGCCACAAACTTAAAGTTATAGGTTGAGAAGCTATAAGCTCATAATCAAGAAGTTGGAAGCTATAAGCTTTAAGCCACAAGCTTAAAGCTATAGGCTCAAAAGCTATAAGCTCTAGCTCGGAAGCTACAAGCCATGAAGCTTGAAGCCAAAAACCCTATAAGCCCGAAAGCTACTACCCTAAAAGAAGATAAGCACACACCCATAGTAGACATGAAGCCTGTGACCAAGCCATATTTGGGCAAAGAACAACCACATATAAGGTGCCTTAGGCACCTCAAACATGTTTGCTTTATAAATAAAGACACATTTATTTTTAAACATCTTTCAGTTAAAAAAAAAAAGACAAAAGCAGTTCATGGTCAGAAGTGTTGGAAATTTGTGAAAATAACATTTTTCACAAATATAGGAAAATGATTTTTTCCTATTTTGGACTAGAAATAAATATAATAAAACGAGCGGGTTTTATATATTTATTTATGGGTTTGTGTTCTATGTTGGAAGAGCTTCGCAACGAACTAAACCACGTCCAAAATGGAGCTATGATGAATGAGATATCGATGCTCAAAGTTTGGTGTTTGAAACTTGAATGCTGAAAAAGTGGGAAAGTGACACCTTGTCCCACATAGGAGGAGAGATGAAACTTAAAGGGGTATTTAAGTGGGAACTCTCCATCCTTATTGTTTCATGGAAGCACTCACTAAGTGTACTCGCGAAGGGTGCGGAGCACCCTAACTCGCATTCGCACACGCGCGCGCGCGTGGCGTGGGCGATGAGGCGCAATGTGGTGCTTTGATGGCGCACTTTGCAGGCTCGCATCGCCGCTTGAGAGCCGCCTTTGTATTTTTGACCATGTGCATGTGGTGGAGCACAAGGGTTGCAAGGACCAGGTGGTTGGTGACGTGGCATGCAGGGCAAGACCCAGGTGGGTCCGCGCGCAGTGGCGCATGACGTGGCAGTCATGCGCGTACGCACGCGAGTACACGTGGCATAGTGGCGCGCACTCGCGCATGGATCATGGGCACTGAAGTGACGTGCGCGGCGCACCAAAGTGAGCCAAAACGGCGCGACTGTGTGGCGTGCTCGTAGAGGCTCATAGGTGATGTGGCGCACGCGCACAGGTGCGCATGGAGTTGAGCCAGTGAGGCGCACGCGCGCATGGAAGTGAGCCTAAATGGCGCACGAGCGCATGAGCGTGTAGACTTGCGTGCGCGCGCAGAAGCTTCCTGTAGTTAATGCCAGTGCAGTTACATTCAGCATTCGGAACTGACGAAGTCAATGGCTTTAACTGCGAATTAAATGACGAATTAAAGTGCATTGAAGAAGTTTAATGCAATTTAATTCTCCCATTTAATTCGTTTTTTCAGTTTCTTCAAGACATGAAGTATAAATAGGTGGCTGACCTGCTGCAGAAAGATACACCGAAACACAGCAACATACAATCTTCTCTCAGAATACTTCTTCTTCTTCAAGCTATCGAGGTACACCTTCGGGTTGGAGTCAAGACCGGCAGTGCAACTGCTTCAGGCTGTTGTATCCTGTAAACAAACGTGTTCTCCTGGGAGACACGAAATTTGTTTTAAGGTACCCGTGTCTAACATGATCCTCAGCCAAGAACGTTTAATTTTTCTGTATTTTCTGTTCTTGTTTTTCTTTTATTTCAGTTGTAACAGAAGTATATTTCAGCTTTCTTTATTTCAGTTGTATTCAAGTTAATAATAAAAAAAATTATTTATTTTACACAAACGGATTCCTACAAACTTAAAACAATTTTTTTAAAACACCGTTCGTGTAGAAGCACAAAGATATTCTGCTGTGAATTCGAACCAATTTTGAATTCATACAGTTGTGTTTTAAAAAACAGATTTTTTTCCTCTGTTTTGATTCAAATTAGAGACTTTGTCAAAACAGATTTTGTTCTTCTACTCTTTCTTTGTCGTTGGGTTCTAAGATCTTCTGTTGTAGTCTTCAAAGTTGGACTTAGAAGCTACATGGTTGGTTTTGTTACTCATCGATTCTGTTAATAAAATAATAAATCAGCACATTTATTATTCTAACAGATTTATTAACTTGGTTTTGTGGAATTTTTCAGAATGTCGACTGAAAATACCAACGTCAACATGGTTGTCGGTACCCCTGCCAACACTGTGGGAGCGTCTACAGTGGCGAATCATGCTAAAAGACCCGAGAAGTTCTCGGGTCTCCACTTCAAAAGGTGGCAACAGAAGATGTTCTTCTACTTGACCACCATGAACCTTGCGAGGTTCTTGACTGAAACCACTCCCCAACCTACGGAAGGGGAGACCAACGCTCAGGCTCTGAGCGTGGTAGAGGCTTGGAAGCACTCGGATTTCATATGTTGAGGCTATGTACTAAACGGTCTCTCGGATGCCTTGTATATTGTGTTCTACAATATCAAGACTTCCAAAGAATTATGGGAGTCTTTGGATAAGAAGTACAAAACAGAGGATGCGGGAACAAAGAAATTTGTTGTCGCCCGTTTCTTGGACTACAAAATGGTTGATAACAAGACTGTTATGAACCAAGTCCAAGAGTTGCAAATTATACTACATGACATCCATGTTGAGGGAATGGTACTTAGCGAGACATTTCAAGTGGCAGCCATGATCGAAAAATTACCTCCGACTTGGGTGGATTTTAAGAATTATCTTAAACACAAGGGAAAGGAAATGACGATTGAGGAACTTTTCGTCCGTCTTCGTATAGAAGAGGACAACAGGGTGGCCCAAAAAGGCACCATTTTGCAAGCTTCGGCTAAGGCAAACATGGTGGAAGTGGCAGAGTCCTCAAAAGGTAATAAGGGCAAATGGGGTAAAAAGGACAACAAAGGGAAAGCAAAGGTTAACAACATTGGACCAAAAAGGGGGCTGTGAAAAAGAAGCATACGCCTTTCCAAAGTACTTGTTACAATTGTAACGAGACAGGGCACCGTGCTAACCAATGCAAGAAACCTAAGCGTGAGCGTGCGCATATGGTTGATGAGGATGATATGCCTCTGATTGCAATGATAACCGAGGAAGCGGCTATGATTGAAGAAGTCAACGCGATGGGTGAAAACCCAAAAGGATGGTTCGTTGACACGGGTGCAACCCGCCATGTTTGTGGATACAAGGCTCTTTTCTCTACATTCAAGGAAGCGTCGGGTGAAGAAAAGCTTTATATGGGAAATAAAGCTACCGCCAGCATCAAGGGTGAAGGTACTGTCATTTTGAAGATGACTTCAGGCAAGGAGCTTACCTTGACGAAAGTGCTCTATGTCCCAGAGATCAGGAAGAATCTCGTGTCGGGATGGATGCTCAACAAGTTTGGATTTTGTCTAGTGTTTGAATCGGACAAGTTTGTTCTTTCTAGACGTGACATTTTTATCGGAAAGGGTTATGCCCTTAATGGAATGTTCAAAATGAATGTAATGGTTGTAAACCAAAACAAAAGTTTGAATGAAATTTCTGCTTCTACTTACATGATTGAGTCTTCTAATGTTTGGCATGGTAGACTAGGACATGTAAGTTTTAATTCATTACGACGTTTAATTAAATTAAATTTGATACCAACATTCCATATTGACTCCGATCACAAATGCGAGACATGTGTCGAATCCAAACTAACGAGATCATCGTTTAAATCGTTTGAACGAATAACTGAACCCCTTGATTTAATTCATACCGATGTGTGTGATTTAAAAGCGGTTCCCACGCGTGGAGGAAATAAGTACTTCATCACGTTTATTGATGATTGTACTAAATATTGCTATGTGTATTTACTAAAGAGTACAGACGAAGCAATAGAAAAGTTTATCTTGTACAAAAACGAAGTTGAGAATCAACTTAAAAAGAAGATAAAAGCTGTGAGAAGCGACCGAGGAGGTGAATATGTTGCACCTTTTGCGAATTTATGCGCAAAAAGTGGCATTATATGTCACACCCTGAATTCCACGTGTCACCGGTGGGCCCGGTGGGGAGTATCGTGACGTAGTTGGTAACATCATAGTCAAACAACACAATATATAAATGCACAGCGGAAGCAGAAGATAAAAATATATCACAATCCGATTCAAAGTAATATCAAATATTACAACGGAATGTAAGATGGATCCACAGGCGGATCTTAAACAGAAAGATAATATCGTTCAACAGACTTTAACATCTAAAGCTTGCGAGACTTGATTATTGATGCCTGGAGTAGCCAGCCTATTATGTATAGTACCTGCATTTAGCCTTTTGGAAAATACGTCAGTTTACACTGGTAAATACTATCAACTGACTCATTTTGAAAAGTTTTATAAAATTGATTTGAATGCACGTGGCACAAACTCTTTATAACCTGGGATAATCATTTAAATATATAATCTTGTAAAAGAATTACATGTTCCTTATGCGTTCAGTAGCCCGGAGCGTGTCGGGTTAAAGATCAATAGACACACCACATCAACTATTTATGCACTGACGAGTGTACGCCTACACTCCGCGCTTACGTCGTGGCCATTTCGTAAAATGATGCCAAGGATATCCGGGACATGGTCATTAACCCCCCAAAGGCTTTAAGTAAACAAAACAATTTAAACGGGCCGATCAAATTATTCAATTAACCCCCAAACGATGGAAGATTTGATGCCCGACCAAGCAGTATTTTATAAACCGTAACCCAAGCCCGTATAGGGAAAATAAGTTAAAAGTATTTACCTGAGCTAAATATAAATTCAATCCCAGTCGTATATCAAATCAGCAAGTACATATAGCTTTTACTGGGCTCCTAGTCTGGAACAAAGGTTTTTAATAACCTATTAGAATCCTAACGGGTCTTTAATTAAGTCTTGACTTAGTCCGGTTAATTTTCAAAAGGAAGATATGGTTCAAACGCATGATAAGGAGAAGACCGGAATAGAATGTGATTTAGACCCGACAAGATTGAAGACTTGCCTTATATGGGTAATCTAGGCACATTCTGAATTTTGGGGTAAAAGCGATAAGGTTTGACCCGTTTCGGCTAATTTATGCAAACTAGTTACATAAACCGAACCAAACGCGTAATAAGCGTAACGGGTATTCATGAGAGCCATATACTGGTTTCCTAAGTTAATATGCCTCAAATATGTTGTGACATCAGTAAGATGTCTTTTATTATGCCCGAAACGAATTTAAACACAAACTATGCCCCGTAGGGGTAGTTTGGTCATTTTCAAGGTTATAAAAGAGTTTAAGTATTAACCTGAGTTAGAGGTCTGATGTAATCAGCAAAAATACTAAATTTACTAAGTTATAACAGTAGGGTAAAGTATATATGTGAAATTTATCAATTATAACCAAACTATGCCCGTAGGGGCATTTTGGAAATTTCACATAAGCCGAAAAGCTCAAAACTGAAGTCTGAGTTTAACAACCTTTGCTTACTGTTAGAATATTATAATTTACCTAAAATATCAGTAGGTATCAACCCTTGTATGTTTAAAATAGTTCTAGTACATACTATGCGTTAAAAACGCTTAAAAAGGCGATTAAAAGCCATTTCCGGGTTCTATACATAAAGCTGATATTTTTTATTATTACAGAGGGTTTAAAATAATTTATTTATCATATGTAATCAGTAGCAAAAGGTTTGGAGTCATTTAGATATGTAAAACTCATTTTATAGCCCGTAAGGGCAAAACCGACAATTACCGGATTAAGCCTATTACTATAAGTTATGCTTAGCCAAAAATTAATTAAAAATCTTCAAAAATCCCAAAATAATATACTACATCAGTGGGTAAGAATTTTGATATCAAAAAGTGAGTTTAAATAGGCTATACGCTAATTACGCCGTTTAATTAACATAAAGCTTTCAATTTACGCTAATGAGCATAACTCTCAAACTACACCTCAAAATGATGTCAAACTTTGGGTGCAAGTTTATAATTTAGTAATTAAGGTTTCTACTCTTTTACATTTTCAAAAATCATGTTTTAAGGTGAAAAGGGCATAATGGTCAACATATGAGCAATTAACGGAATCATGCATATTAATTGGATAACTAATGAACCATGGTGTATAATCATAGAGGGTTATACTAGCATGTAACCTAGTCCAAATAGAGCTCTAAGGCATTTCTAAAACATGCTTAAACGGGTCAGAACTGAAAGTCAAAGCAAAAGTCAAACTATGCGACTTTCGGTTCCGAACCGGGTCTCTACTGAAAATAGTCGGGTTGAACATGTTTAGACATGTTCTTACATTAATTACCAAGTTATATTAATGATCAAACAGGTTGTATGGGTTCTACATTGCTAATTATGCATAGATTGTAAATTAAGCATTCTGTTGACTTTTTAATAACAAGTTTGACCCGACATTTGACCTAGTTAGAGTGGGAATCAGATGGTGCCCTTTTAAGGGTTTATTGCCCACATAATTACCAACTTATAACTACTTTCAATTCCACTAATCACTGGACCATTAGTGATTAATCGTTAAGTCAACCGTTAATTACGACGGTTTGACTTTTAAGCTATAACTAAGCAAAAACTTAACTAAGAAAGGTTAAGCAACTTACTGAAGTCCTATGCACGATTTGTGATCACTTGAGTCTGCTTTGGAGCTCCAGAAATGATCAGGAATGCAAGATAAAGGTGTGATCACAATGGTTGCACATGAAGCCTTTATATAGTGTTCCAAGTCTCATGGATCATTGACACACAAGCCTACCCAAGGCCATGGATCACTTCCAGATGTCCCTAAGTGTCTAGGGGTTGCCTAGGGGTCCTGCAAGATGTGGAAAATAGGATATAAGTCGGTTAAGATGGCCATGGCAGACAAGAACCCAAGTTTTTCGGACCAGACAGGCCCTCGCGGCACGCGTAGACCCCCCCCCCCGGGTCTTCGCGTGGCGCGACGCCCCTACTGAACAAATCTGAATTTTTAGATTTTTACGCTTTGGTCCTTGGCTCTTGGAAACTTTGCTACGACTTTATTTATTGCACTTTGAACCCTCCAAATTGACGTATAAGGGCTTCAAGACATATACCCACTTTGTTTAGTCCTCGGTTAACTTTATTGTCACCGGAAAAGTCATAAACTTCATCATTGACGCTTTTAACCCCTCGCATACGAATATTGTCATAACTTCCTCATTCTTTATCGAAACTTTGTGAAATTTTAATCACTTATTCTAGTGAGCATAATTAATCATTACAAAGCTTCGGGTTCACTAAGAGGTCACTCAGAGGTATACTTTAGACATGTTGACACATTTAACCCCCGTAGTTTGTAATCTCTCACTTTCTTTCACAATTAGCTTCGTATGATCCATAATTTATTCGTTTAAGGGTATAAACATCATGTAGGGTTATTGTAAAGTTTATTTATCCATTGTTGACGTTTTGAACCCTTATTTTCACATAGTTTCTTTGTTTGTCAACTTTAGTCCCTCTAAAGTATTCTTTCACACGTTCAAAGCTTATGACACGTGTCAATACATTATTGGACGTAAATTTTCGAGGTGTTACATTATACACGAGTGTACACATCCTTATTCTCCACAATCAAATGGCGTGGCGGAACGAAAGAACCGCACATTGAAAGAGATGATGAACACCATGTTGATCAGTTCGGGAGTGAACCGAGAAATGTGGGGGGACGCCATTCTCTCAGCAAACTATCTTTTGAAAAAGATACCTTTGAAAAATAGGGACGAAACTCCATATGAGTTATGGAGAAAAAGGAAGCCTTCGTACAAATACTTGAAAGTGTGGGGGTGTCTAGCTAAGGTGATTGTACCACCTCCTAAGGCTCTTAGGATAGGACCCAAAACAGTTGATTGCATTTTCATAGGATATGCACATCAAAGTAGTGCACGTCGTTTTCTTGTACATGAGTCCAAGAATCCCAATGTACACAAACACACTATCATAGAGGCAAATTCTAACATCGTCTCATATTTTGAGAATGTGTTTCCTATGATAGGACAAACACATGCGCCTTCATTAAGAGTGGTTGATGAAGCAGGTCCAAGTTCATCTACATGGTTAGATGAAGCAGGACCAAGTTCATCTACGCGGTTAGATGAAAGACATGAACGACCCGAGGTCGAGGAGGGTGAGCTTAGACGAAGTAAACGACAAAGGGTTGAAAAATCCTTTGGCCCAGACTTCATGAGCTATATGGTTTAGGGTGAGCCCAATACCTACCGCGAAACGGTTACCTCCACAGAAGGACCTCAATGGCAAGAAGCAATTAAGAATGAAATTGATTCTATATTGCAAAATCATACTTGGGAGTTAGTAGATCTTCCACCTGGTTGTAAACCACTTGGATATCGTTGGATATTCAAAAGGAAGATGAAAGCTGACGGAAGTATTGACAAATACAAGGCAAGGTTAGTGATCAAAGGATTTAGACAAAAGGAGGGTCTAGACTACTTTGATACTTACTTGCCTGTGACGCGAATAACCTCTGTACGATTGGTTCTTGCAATTGCAGCTCTAAGAAATTTGGAAGTTCACCAAATGGATTTAAAGACCGCATTTCTAAATGGCGATTTAGAAGAAGAAATTTACATGGAACAACCTGAGGGTTTTTCCACCCCAGGAAATGAGGGCAAAGTATGTAAATTGGTCAAGTCTTTGTATGGCTTGAAGCAAGCTCCAAAACAATGGCACCAAAAGTTTGATCATGTCATTATTGACAATGGTTTCAAAATAAATGAGTGCGACAAGTGTGCTTATTTTAAAGACACACCTAGGGGTTATGTAATCTTATGTCTTTATGTAGAAGATATGCTTATCATTGGGAGTGATGATAACATGATCAACTCAACGAAAGACATGTTGAAAGCGAGGTTTGACATGAAAGACATGGGTCTCGCGGATGTGATTCTTGGAGTAAAAATCACTAGAACCCAAAATGGTCTTGTGTTGAGTCAATCTCACTACGTGGACAAGATCCTTGGGAAATTCAATTCGGACGACACTAGTATAGCTCGCCTCCAATTGATAATACCCAACGCCTAAGGAAGAATAGAGGCAAGAGTGTTGCTCAGTTAGAGTACTCAAGGATCATTGGTAGTCTCATGTATCTAATGACATGTACTAGACCCGACTTAGCGTATGCTGTGAGAAGGCTGAGTAGATACACCAGTAATCCGTGCGCGGACATTGGAAAGCTATCACGAGGGTGCTTAGATATATAAGATACACAAGAGACTATGGATTGCATTATACCCGTGATCCAGCAGTGATCGAAGGATACACTGACGCGAACTGGATATATCGGATATAAAAGACCATAGATCGACAAGTGGATATGTGTTTACACTTACGGGAGCAGCTATAGCTTGAAAGTCTTCTAAGCAAACGGTTATAGCTAGATCCACGATGGAATCCGAATTCGTCGCTTTAGATAAAAGCGGGGAAGAGGCGGAGTGGCTACGTCAATTTGTGGAAGATATTCCAAGATGGCCAAAGCCGCTGACGGCGATCTGCATACATTGTGACAATCAATCTATGCTTGTTAGAGCACAAAGCGCGATGTACAATGGCAGATCAAGGCACATTCGACGTAGACACAACACGGTACGACAACTTATCTCAACGGGTGTTATCTCAGCTGACTATGTTAGGTCAACTGAGAACATTGCAGACCCGTTAACAAAAGGCTTAAGCAAAGATAAGGTATATAAGTCGTTAAGAGGAATGGGACTAAAGCCCATAGAAGAAGGGAATATGAGGGAACCTAACCTAGTTGACTGGAGATCCCAAGATCTAGGTTCAATAGGCAAACTTAATCATAAACCCAAAGGGAGTCACTGTGGGGGGTGCCCCAATATTAATAAAGGGAGTTGTATACTTCCTAGTCCATTCCAATCAGTGACATGAAAGAAAGGTTAAGCATGTTGAGGTTAAGGATTTTGAGGAAATCCAAAATTAACCATGATGCTTTTAATGATTCAGAGGAATCACCTATGTTAGAGAGAAGTGGGGTCGCTTCGAATGGATTTGTGGGGAGGCGCAAATCCTAGAGCTCTCGAAGAACCTGGAAAGTGTTCCATGACCATAAACGGACACAACCATGAGGACTTGGCTCGACTAGGGAGAGTATTGTGTGAATGTATATTGTCTCCTACATAAATGGGGGATTGCTCAAAGACACCGCGTCTACAAGACCCTAGGAGGCTAAGTATGCTTCACATAAGAAGGTTCAAAGGTTACACCTACCTGTCTTGCAATACTCAACTGTTGAACATGTATCGTTGAAACTTGATAGATCGATTTCTATTCATGTGGGGGATTGTTGGAAATTTGTGAAAATAACATTTTTCACAAATATAGGAAAATGATTTTTTCCTATTTTGGACTAGAAATAAATATAATATAAAGAGCGGGTTTTATATATTTATTTATGGGTTTGTGTTCTATGTTGGAAGAGCTTCGCAACGAACTAAACCACGTCCAAAACGGAGCTAAGATGAATGAGATATCGATGCTCAAAGTTTGGTGTTTGAAAGTTGATTGCTGAAAAACTGGGAAAGTGACACCTTGTCCCACATAGGAGGAGAGATGAAACTTAAAGGGGTATTTAAGTGGGAACTCTCCATCCTTATTGTTTCATGGAAGCACTCATTAAGTGTACTCGCGAAGGGTGCGGAGCACCTTAACTCGCACACGCGCGCGCGCGTGGCGTGGGCGATGAGGCGCAATGTGGCGCTTTGATGGCGCACTTTGCACGCTCGCATCACCGCGAGCCGCTTGAGAGCCGCCTTTGTATTTTTGACCATGTGCGTGTGGTGGAGCACAAGGGTTGCAAGGACCAGGTGGTTGGTGACGTGGCATGCAGGGGTAAGACCCAGGTGGCTCCGCGCGCAGTGGCGCATGACGTGGCAGTCATGCGCGCATGCACCCGAGTACTCGCGCATGGAGCATGGGCACTGAAGTGACGTGCGCGGCGCACCAAAGTGAGTCAAAATGGCGCGACTGTGTGGCGTGCTCGTAGAGGCTCACAGGTGACGTGGCACACGCGCGCAAATGCGCATGGTGTTGAGCCAGTGAGGCGCGCGCGCATGGAAGTGAGCCTAAAAGGTGCACGCGCGCATGAGCATGTAGACTTGCGCGCGCGCGCGTGCGCGCAAAAGCTTCCTACAGTTAATAGCAGTGCAGTTACATTCAGCATTCGAAACTGACGAAGTCAATGGCTTTGACTGCAAATTAAATGACAAATTAAAGTGCATTGAAGACCTTTAATGAAATTTAATTCTCCCATTTAATTCATTTTTTCAGTTTCTTCAAGACATGCAGTATAAATAGGTGGCTAACCTGCTGTAGAAAGATACTCCGAAACACAGCAACATACAATCTTCTCTCAGAATACTTCTTCTTCAAGCTATCGAGGTACACCTTCAGGTTGGAGTCAAGACCGGCAGTGCAACCGCTTCGGGCTGTTGTATCCTGGAAATAAACGTGTTCTCCTGGGAGACACGAAATTTGTTTTAAGGGACGCATGTCTAACACGATCCTCAGCCAAGAACGTTTAATTTTTCTGTATTTTCTGTTCTTGTTTTTCTTTTATTTCAGTTGTAACAGAAGTATATTTCAGCTTTCTTTATTTCAATTGTATTCAAGTTAATAATAAAAAAAATTATTTATTTTACACGAACGGATTCCTACAAGAAGCTGTTAAAGCAGTTTGTCAACACAGGACAGGCTAGAAGCTACCAAAGCTACTAAAACAGCTTACGTCAGGAAGCTTCCAGCTGAAAGCAATGAAGGTAAGGTGGGCAGCAGCTCAGCATCTCAAACACATGAACCAAACAAGCATTTCCTAAGGAAGAACAGATCTTTTGTAAAATCATACAACATAAACTTTTAAGGGAACAAGCACATCACCTACGGCAGACACCCAGTTTCCCCTTCAAAAGGACAAATAACTCAAAGAAAAAAAAAAGGGAAATTGGCTTGTAATAATATCACCTAGACCTTATTGGGCATTAATAATCCCACCTAAGAATAATCCCCCCCCCCCCCACCAGTCCCACCTTTCACCTATTTTCCTACAATGTTCCCCCGTTAAAAAAAAACTTAACGGAGTTAAGCTTTTTTCCAAATTACAAACTGATTTTTTAGGGCTTTTGATTAGAACGACGATGCGAGTCCATTGATGTAAAATTTGCCTCGAAACGGTGCTCCAAACGATGAAAACAACATTTCAATTCGGGTTTTTAAATTTCCAATTAACCAAAATCAAGTCACTTGGAGCACCATTTCGAATTAAGTTTTACATCAATGGACTCGTATCATCGTTCTATCAAAAGCCCTAAAAAATATGTTTGTAATTTGGAAAAAAAGCTTAAGTCCGTTAAGTTTTTTTTAACGGGGGACCATTGTAGGAAAAATAGGTGAAAGGTGAGACTGGTTGGGGGAATATTCTGAGGTGAGATTATTAATGGCCAATAAGGTCTAGGTGGGATTATTACAGATGGATTCCCCAAGAAAAAAAAACCCTCTTCGGTTAAGGAGCTGTTAAAGGAGTGAAGGTCAGGCTCGCCCACTGAGAAGATTATAAAGCGACTTCCCACATACCTTACCATTTAGCACAAACCTATCTCTAAGACACTTCAAGGCAAGTCACTCTCCTTAAGAAAAAATACATCCGTTCATTAGAATGAAAATTAGCTTCTCTGGTCCTTACTTATTATGACCTCAAAGCCCAAATGTAACCAGCTTCTCGGGACCTTACCTAATGTGACTTTAGAAGCTAAGAAGTAAACAAGCTTCTCAGGCTCCCACCTGATGTAACCTAGAAGCTTAGAAGCAATTAGCCTCGTAGCTCTTCACCTAATGAAACATTTAGAAACTTATAAGAAAGTTAGCTTTCAAGTTCATCACCTCACGTAATTGTAGGAGCCCAAACAATAATCAACGTAGTAGGTCCTCACCTACGGTGATCTAAGGAGCACAAAAGATAGATTCACAAGTTTTCACCTATTATGACCCTAGAAGCTTAACCACACACCACTTGGTAGCCGTCACTAACTCATCCAAGAAGTTTATAAGCCATCAAGCTTTTTACTGCTCTCAAAGAGTCTCCAAACAGCAACCTTAAGCAAGGAGCACACACATGGCAATATTAAGCATAAGCGAGTAAGCTAATCACCAATGATGGACATACCTCATAATGAGAAACAACAATGGAAAGCCATCAAAAGCCAAACGAATTATTTCAGCTATAATAACTTAGAAGCTACCCTATCCTTAACACATGGCGGCTAAACTCTAATTTGCATACAAAAACCGAAGATACCTCTGAGCAAGGAGGTGCACAAAGAAACTAACGCTTGAGCATATTAGCAAGAACGACCAATGCTAAATAGGGTCACGCGTTCAAGAAAACATTGTTAGGCTTCACACGCTCCCAATCCATATTTTACTTTAAACGAGCATAGATTTCCTTGAGCACCTTATTAGCAGCTTCTCAAATAACCAAAAGAAGCTCATAAGCTTAAAAGATTCAAAGGAAGTGTCACAACTTCATAAACAAAAAATGAAGCTTTGATACTTGGAAACTCAACAAATTTATAAGCGTATAAGTTCCAAGAAGAAGCTCATAAACAAGAGGTTCAAAATTGAAGGGAATGGTACTAAGTCACAAGCACCCATAACTACGTCATTACTACTTATGACTGGGGGCTGATATAGGTACCTAAACTCCCATTTTCTAAGAAACCTAGAAGCTAAAAAGACGAGAATTGAGCAACTACACATGTCAAGGATACTGCTAACACAGTCACAAGCATATTGTTGCGGATACGATGGCACTCAAGGAGTAAGCAAGAACAAGGAAACAAATAGAGTTCACCTCTTAGGAACCAAAGAAACCTCAAATCGAATCATTAAGCAGGATAATGCATATGCGTCCTCCAACATTAATGTTGCTTCATGCTGCTAGAGGAAGCTATCAAGCTAACTAAAAAGCATCACATGCTAGACCTTCTACAAAGAATCTAAGCTAAACCTACGAGGCCAAGGTCAACCAAAGAAGCTTGCTCAATCACCGAAGCAACTTGCTACATAAGGTTTTCTTAACTCAAATGAGTTTTCTTTCTATCCCCTATATATATATAGGGTAAGGTTCATGCGAGAACCACCTTTATTGCGAGAACCGCGAGAACCAATGTGAACACAAAATTAAATCTAAAAAAAAATCAAAAAGGTACTCAAATTTTTTTAATATTTAAAAAAAATCGCTATATTTCGTTACCAAATTTTTTTTTTCGAGTAACAGTTATCTATGCACATGTGCATTTATATCATTACTTCTCCATGCACATGTGCATATGTATCATTACTTCGACAATTCCGTAACACGTTATCAGTAATAGACAATTGCACTTTAATTTACAATATCATCCGTAATACACTACTTTTTACATTACCAATATTCAAAATGCACATGTGCATCATTAGGTATAACCATGATATAACGTGTTTTGGTACAAAAAGTTTGTGATTTTGAATGGAGAAGTAGGCCCATATACATGTTTTTTGGTTAGTTATATCTAGTGGTTGATGGTTTGGATATAGTTGTTACTTTATGATGTAATATTTTGATTGGATGGTATAAATGGTGTTGATATACATGTAATAAAGTGAAAATATTGGTAATGGTATTGTATTATGGATGGTAGGAGGTAATGGTATTGTATTATGGATGGTAGGAGATAATGGTAGTGTATTATGGATGGTATGATAGATGAAAGGGAAAGTGTATTCAAAGTAGTGTACCAAAACACCTTATTTCATGTTGATACATATAGATGCACATGTGCATTTCTAATATTGATAATGTAAAAAGTATTGTATTATATATGGTAGTGTAAATGAAAGTGCAATTGTCTAATATTTGTAATGAATTAAGAAATTTATCAAAGAAATGATACATATGCACATGTGCATGTTTGTGTATTATGGATGGAATGATAGATGAAATAGAAAGTGTATTCAAATTAGTGTACCAAAACACCTTATTTCATGTTGATACTTATAGATGCACATGTGCATTTCTAATATTGTTAACGTAAAAAGTAGTGTATTACACGTGGTAGTGTAAATGAAAGTGCAATTGTCTAATATTTGTAATAAATTACGGAATTTGTCAAAGAAATGATACATATGCACATGTGCATGGATAACTGTTAATTGAATTTTTTTTTGAAATTTTTTTTATTAGTAACGAAATATAGCGATTTTAAAAAAAAATAGTAAAAAAATTTTTTTGGGTGTTTTTTAGATTTTTTTAGGTATTACTGTTTGTATTCACACTGGTTCTCGCGGTTCTCGCAATAAAGAGTGGTTCCTAACGGATCCTTATCCTATATATATATATATATATAGGGTAGGGATCATAAGAGAAGTCCACCCTATTTGAGAAACTTGAGAAGCAATCTGGACCACACATTTTCCCTAAGCAAAAAATGCAAAAAAAAAAAGTGAAAAAAATGCAATTTTTTTTTTATTTTTGGAAAAATCGGAGCTTTTTCTTTAAGTTTTTAATTTTTTATTTAAAGAAATTTTTTTTTGGGATTTATACACATGTGTATATTGTTAATGTTTTAATTATACATATATGTATATTGTCAATTATACATATATGTATATACATGTTTAAAATTGAAAAATATGTGTTATAAACCCTAAATCTTAAACCCTAAAGCTAAACCCTAATTCTAAACCCTAAATCTAAACCCTAACGCTAAACCCTAAAGCTAAAGCTAACCATAAAGCTAAACCCTTAATGCTAAACCCTAATACAAACCCTAAAACTAAAGCTAAACCCAAAAGCTAATGTTAAACCCAAAAGCTAAACCCTAAATACTATTGCTAAACCCTAATGATAAACCCTAAAGCTAAACCCTAAATATTAATGCTAAACCCTAAACCCTATTGTTAAACCCTAAATAACACTTATTTTTTAATTTTAAACATGCATATACATATATGTATATTCGACAATATACACATATGTATATTCGACAATATACACATATGTATAGTTAAAAGATTAACAATATACACATGTGTATAAATCACAAAAAAAAAATTTAAAAATTGAAACCTTGAAGAAAAAGCTCCGATTTTTCTATAAAAAATGCATTTTTTTTTTCATTTTTTTTGTTTGGGGAAAATGTGTGATACAGAATGCTTCTCAAGTTTCTCAATTAGCATACTACTTCTAACATGATCCTTATATATTTATATATGTCGTCATAACATGTTAGCTAAAAGTTTCAAATAGTGAATTAAGGCCGGAGGGTGTGGGGGGCGCCATACCCGCCACCTCAGCCTCTATAGCGCCTCGGGCACTATACACCCACACCCTCCATGTTAAGGAGGGGCGCCATACTTCACTCGCCAACATGGTAACGAGAGGAGAAGGGGGTATCAGGTGGGCCCCACTTGTTTGCACCAATCAAAAAAAATTTTTTTTTTTTTCTATAGCGCCCCTAGGGGTTATCACCACACCCTCCATGTTAAAGGGGGGGTTATAAAGCCCACTTGGCTGACGTGGCGCTGAGGTGGCGCTTATAAAGCCCCAAGGGGTTATCTCACACCCTCTAGCCTAAGGACAACGAGCGGAAACTAATATATTGAAAATAAGAGTCGGGTAAAAGAAATTTATTTAAATACTTGCAATTCTACATATACCATTTATATATATACCGTTTATTTGAACTTTGTTGATTGATATATACAATAATACATTATACACTTTTTTTGAACAACAAAGAATCTTACGTGTAAACCCACCATACTTGGGGCTATGTTCAAGGTTGACTCCTCGATCGCAACCGTGCCCCTTGATGCACGGGAACCAGATGGAATCCGTACACTTTTTAACTTGTTCATGCGCGCGCACACAAAATTATATATGTATATATAATAAGTGTGGGTACATACATTGCAAAAGTAAAAACAAAAAAAGCTACTTTGGATGAAACGTTGGGGGTAAAGAACCTTCGTTGTAAGATAAAAGGCTGTCATTACTATAAGGATAATTGTGGTCTATACTTGCTCCTTCATAACTTGCTGAAGTTGACGATGATGATTCAGTGCATACCATCAATTATATAATGCTCTCCAGCTCTTTCACGACTTCACTCATTGTTGGTCTTTGATATCCCATATCCTCGACACACCTAAGAGCCAAATCCACAAACCTCTCAAAACCTTTGAGTTGGCTACTCAAACCAATAGTCGGGTCAAGAACCTCTTGCAAGTCATATAGTTCTTTATTTTTGTTCATTGCTTCTTTCACTTTCCTCACAATAAATTTGCCTTTCTCGATTGGGTTCCTTGCCGTTATTAGCTCCAACATCACCACTCCAAAGCTATAAGTGTCACTTTTTTCAGTCAATTGTTGAGTCATGTAGTACTCAGGATCCATGTAACCCTACATCCATCAATGTAGTCAAAAATTGATAAAGGATGCAATTTACACCCCTTAATATATGAATGTGTCCATTTGGGTTACATACATCTCAAGCAAGTAAATTATAAAAAAATGTTTAAATTAGCAAGAAGGATCAATATGTGATGTGCTAAAAGTCACCCATATTACATATCTAAGCATAAAATCTCATAGCAGGTACAATCATCAGTTTTATTCATTACTATGACGAAACGGAACACTTATCCAGGTGTGGGGATATGATAATAAAAGGAGCACTCATTGTAAGAAAGAGTTACTAACCATGGTCCCTTTGACTTGAGTTGTTACATAAGTCCTATCAGCATCACTCAATGGTTTGGATAGTCCAAAATCGGCAACTTTTGCAACTAATCTTTCGTCAAGTAAGATATTATTCGTTTTAACATCTCTATGTATGATTGGGGGATCGGCATGATCATGTAAATACTGCAAACCTCTCGCCGTTCCAAGTGCTATTTTAAGCCGCCTCATCCAATCCAACATAATGCCCGATCTCCCTACACATATAAACATTTCGAACCAATGAAGACTAAAAATAAGCTTTTGAAGTGTCAGTTACACAAACATGATTAAAAGAAAGGACTCCAAATGTGAGTACCTGAAAGACTATCCTTGAGTGTACCATTCACGATATACTCATAAACCAGCATTTGTTCACTCTGATCAAAACAGAATCCGATGAGACCCACTACATTCTTGTGATGAACTCTTGAAAGAAGCTCGATCTCAGTTTTAAACTCGAATCCACCCTGTGAAGATCCTCCTTGAGCTCTTTTTATTGCAATCAGCTGCCCATTCGGAAGACTTCCTTTATATACCTACACAATATTGTTTGATCATTAATGCATGAAAATCAGTTTATAACGTAAACTAACACTAACCATCCCGTATCCGCCTCTTCCTATGTTGTTAATCTCCGAAAAGTTGTTTGTGTACTTCTGAAGTTGTTCATAGGTGAAGGATCTTGCTCCTTTCAACTCAGGAACACCACCACTCCCGCTGTTTGGATCCCAGAGTACTGCATTTATTTTAGCAAATGAATTGATCTAGGACAAGACCACCTTTGGATTTCAAGTAATACTACAAAAGATTATCTGATTCATACAGTTATATTTATAAGTGCGAACATTATTTCTACACTTACAAGTGTGAGAATTTTTAGTTCTTTTATTTATCTTTTACGTATCTACCGATGAAATTTTGTTTAGATTTAAGTGTTGACAACTAAACCGTCTGTTATGTTGTTAGAATAGATATGTGTATAATTTGTATTTAAGTGTGATTATGACTATATTTACCAAATGGTTCGCTCTGTTGTGGGGATCTTTCAGCTCGACGGAAAGCATAGATTCCTACTAGCACTAACAACAGTACAAGCACACAGCCACCAACGGCTGATCCTATGATAATTCCAGTGTTAGATGACTTGTGTCTGGTGTCTTCAGTCCCTGCAAAAAGGCATACAAATATAAATTTTCAATGATGGGACGAGTTTAAAGTGGTAAGATGAAGAAAGGCATTACCTGAAAAGAAGTTAGTATAGTTGTCAGCAATGAACCCGTAGGCGTTGAGCACTTTTGACGGCTTGAATGAGTGATTACTTAGTGCGAAACCGATCCCAATAATCTCAGTCCTAGTAAACGAAGGTTGTGGGCCAGAAGGGAAAACATCAAGAAGGAGCTGAAGATAATCTTCTGAGGATCTGCCCAGATACTTTAATGATACTGAATCTACAGGGAGACTAGCATTTTGAAAGAATGACATCAATGAATTTTGAAGAGAGATGTAAATGGTGGAATTGTCCACTGAAGAAAAGGAAGGAGCTTGGAAGAAAAGTATGCCCGTGTATGGTAATGCACATCGACAGTTTGGGCTCGCAACAAGGCCTGGAACACAAGAAGGAGGCTCACAGTTGTTCGATGGTGTCGAATATGATGGGCTGGTATTTGTTGGGAGGAAGCAAAATGCGTCGTTCAGATCAGATTCCGTACATATTGGATTCTCTACCAGTCTGTAGTCATAATTATATATAAAAACTTATAGTCAAATAAAGGGTCTAAGTAACATATCCAACCTCGCCCCTTACAACGTAGAAAATAGTATGTGGTTACAAAACTTACATTAAACCAATACCATGTCGATATTGGTGGCGTTGGGCGAACTCCGCAATGCTGTTTCTTCGAAGATCAACAAGTTCAAGTTGTGTGCTAGGATTTGAACCAATGTCCAAGGTACCATTTATTTGGTTGTTACTTAAATCGCTATCAAAACAACAGTTGGGATTTATCAAACGTTAGCAAGTAGAAACGTTTTTTAAACAGTCAACAAGTTGATGCACTAACACGTTCTGCAACTCAGGAATGCTGAACAAGGTGGAGGGCAGTTCTCCTCCGAGGTTAGTGTTCTGCATCTTACTGCGATGATAACATTTGACGATAAATAAGCTATTCATTTTGGGCCAAATATTTAAGATATTCTTTAATCCGAGAACTTTGCTTACATGGTTGTCAAAGCCTGTATAGTCGATAACCATGAGGGAACGTCGGATGGATCAAAAGTATTATTGCTTAAATCGCTGCAAATTATTAGATAAAATATATTAAAAACTTGGGATTTATTGTAAATCTCTACCCGTAATATATAATATCTTTATGGATTTTTGCTAAATTATTCTATACCAATATGTGGTGACATTGAAGAAAATGAGTCTATTAAGACCTGTTTTGAACAAACTGATGCTACAAAGTCTTGATACTTACACATAGTTGAGGACGTTCATGCTAGTGAGATTTGGTATCGGACCAGTCAATCGATTGTTTGACAAGAACCTATGAAACACAAACAATCGATCAAACATCATATAATTAAGAAATGAAATCAAAAGCAAGCTTAGTGTTTGAGGTTATCAGATTTACATCTGTGTAGTATTGGTAAGATTGTTGATATTTGATGGGACATCGCCTCTCAAACAGTTCCTATCAAGTCGTCTGATTAATAACAAGACATTCAGTTGATCCAGTTATATTGCAAATCAAATTATGAATCCAAATTTAGCTGATGAAACGCTACTTACACAGCTTCAAGAGACGTGACAAGTCCAAGGGTGGACGGGATAGTGCCCATAAGCCTGTTGTTTTCTAATAGCCTGATATATAGATCATGTTGATGTTCATTTCTAGTAATCGTTTAACCTTTTTTTTTCTAGTAGTATAATAATAGTCAACAGAATATAAAAAACGTACAGATGAATGAGTTTCATGTTGGAGCTGAAGAGCCTAAGTGGGATATCACCTGAAAGCTGGTTGTTTCCTAAGTGACTGAAAACAGTAAAACATAAGTTACCGGTTGTTTGTTATACAAAACGGAAAGAAAACGGGCATATATCAACATACAAGTGTTTGGCGTGAGTTAAGTTATCAAGACCAGCTGGCGTTGTTGGGTTTGAAACTGGTATGCTCCCTGTGAGCTTGTTATTAGAGAGATCTAACCAATACAGATTTTTTAGATTGCCAACTGAATGTGGAATGGGTCCCGAGAAGCTGTTTGAATTTAGGGATCTATGCAACACCAATTTAAGACATATTATTAGCAGATAGTAGTCCCTAGTACTAATAAATATTAACAATCAAATTGGATATTAATTATCCAAACTATGACTTATTTACTGATAATATCGGTACCGGTAATGTGACGAATACTCCTAACTATCACTTTTCTTGTCAGGGTAATCTTGCTCTAACGGAAAAGCAACTCTGTATGTATGGCTCTACTGAACAATTTATTGTTTTTTTCTCTGTCAGAATGTTGTAATTGTTTTTAAACGACATACACAAAAGTTAGGGGTAAACGGAATACTTTTTTGTGTGAGTATAATTTCCTTTCATAACCAAAGTGAAAGTTAAGAGAATTACTTGTTTCATTGTCCATATTGATTATTATCGGTTAATAAGGTATAGTTTGAATTATATAAAATTAATTTGATTTATTTGAATTTAAATTGTCAAAAAATAATAATATTTTTTAGATGAAGACCACGTGACTTTTGACACCTTGACTCTTCAACTTCAATGATTGTAATAAAACATAGCCCCACGTACTACCTTGATTCGAATCACTGATTTATGGAAGAAATTCTTACAAAAAGATAAGACTTTCAAGGTTTCCAATGGTGGCTGGAATGGGACCGTTGAAACTGCAACCAACCAGAAGTCTGAAAATACACGATTAGATGTTTAACTTCATAAAAGTAACAACGTTATTTATTTTCATAAATCGAATGTAAAATTACTTACAAGTTTTTTAATTTCTTCAGATTCCCGATATTCAAAGTGAGTGATCCAGTCAAATCTTTATTGTAAGATAAATCTCTACATACGAAACGATCCAAAAAGATTGCTGACAAGATAACAACAGAAGTAACCGATCAAAACTACCATAAAAACGTAGGACTCACAGAATCTGCAGTTCGGTAAACTGGTCGATGTCTCCTGGGAGCTCACCAATCAGTTGCATGCTGGACAAGGTGCTGAAAAGTTATATAATGAGTTAACATAATCAAACTTTTGTTACTAAATCACTAATTATAGGTGAAGAATACTAATGTAATCTTTGAACTATTTTCTTATAGATGGTAACACAAGACGAAAAGTGTTTGTGGTTAACCCAACAGTTATCCAACTGATCCATATTTCCAACTCTAGTAAAAAGAAAGTAATCACATTTTGGTGACACGACCGTTTGAGCAGGTGATGCCATCCCAACTGCCACTACACGGATCAGAAGCATCATCCCAGGTGGGTGGTGTGTTCTGCCAAGCATCCTTGAGAGCCTGAAAATTCGCAACTAAACCATACGAAATCAGTATAAGAACTAAACTTGATGAACACAAAATCAGTATAAGAATTAAACTTACAGTCACTATCCTGAGCTGATATAGTTGAAATAATTATTATGCATATGATTAAAAGTAAATGCCCAATTTTTGCACCCATCATTCAAAGTAAATGCAGAGTTGTGTTGCAAGAAAACCTTAACCACACAGACCAAATGACAACAAATTTATGTTCCTAAAGTGGCTAAGTCGACAGATTTATAACAAGTAAATTATGGGAAAGACTTGGGAAGTCAACTTGTATTGGCTTGGAGTAGGGATTTGGAATAGCCACTTGTGTGTAGACATGTGTCAAAAACTTAAATACTTATCTTATGTGCTTTGCAATGTGTGGAGCTTTTCAGTTTTGGTTGATTTGGGTCATTGAGTAAGACTTGTTTGTAGCATTTTAGTTGATTGGGAGTGACTTGAGAATATATCTATAAGTTATTTTTTAATTGGTGAAGGTAGGAACCGCGGTGAAGATTGGTGGGAAACCAGGCGTGAGTAAGGACTTCACGGATGAATCAACTACTGATATTACCGACGAATCATTATAGGAATATTCACTAACGGATTACCGATATAAATGGAATCCACCAAACAACGATGAATATTACCAAAAGATATTATAATACTCGGTGTCAAATGATTATAGAAATGAAGAATAGATAAGAACATTAAGAAGCAATATAATCTCACTCTGATTAATTCACTTGCTCTCTCACTATTACAAGGAAGGGTGCGCTACAATATGTAGGAAACCTGAGGGCCGTCCCTAAGGACTCGGGGGGCCTTCAGGGACCTTGTGCGAGTAGAAAAAATGGGCTCTTAATCAGTCTGTTTGATTAAATCCAACTAAAATTTAATTTAAATCTTTCTATTTCTCTATTTACTCATCAATTTGGACACTTATAAACATAAACAATTCAACTATTATAACGAACAGAGATTTAATTATAGATACTTAGAGCATTATTACCGCAACACCAAATGGCACGGATAACGGACATGTCAAACGCCACAAGGATGGGAGACCGTGTAATACCCGAAAATTTGAAAACCCTAAAATAGTAATACATTTTAAATTTGACTAAACGATTATCGTTTCTAACCGTACATTTTAGCTAGTAGAGATTACTTAAGAATTTTGCATATCTTATTTATAAATAAACTAGGCTATCACCCGGGAACATCCCGGGTTAGGCAAATTTAGTTTTTTAATAATAAAAGGTACATAAACAACATTTTCAAAGTCATTAGTATCTTCACCTCCTCAATGATGGTTGTTACTGTAGCCTGTTTGTTCTCAAAAAACAGTCACGTTTCTCGACTTTCAGAGGCACCAAAAAGCCTTTTACACGATCCCATTAAAAGCCTTTTTAACCTTCTTTGACCCGCTAATCGCCTTATGCTACTCTAGGAGATCATTCAAGCTAAACGCATAAATGAACACCACCTTACACCGTTGAGACACAAGCTGCCAAATTGTCTGTGCGCACCAACAGACAAGAATTAAATACATGTTCTACATATTAAGGGACTTCAGAACAGGACCGACGCATCTTATTTTGAACGGCGATGTTCCTTCTTTCGAGCGAGTCGCACGTCAGGAGCCTATTTAGTTCTGCTCGCCATGCCACAATCCCGACCTTTGGTACCCAATTATTCCAAAAAGAAAAACTGAAACCACTCCTGCTCTGGGTGAAGACTCGAGGCCTGCTTCTTTATGCTTTTGATTGAGAAAACCCTTTTACCATCCAACTCCCAAACCTACCTGTCTGTCCCTACCCCAATCACTACATGAGCCATAACTTGCAACAACTGATTAAGCTCAAAAGATTCAGTAGCGGATACAAACTTCATCTTTTTAAGTATAAAATCCAAGTAAAAAGAGCATGAACATAAAACCCAAAATCACTAATATACAAAAGATCTGATCCGATCCCCAAAGGTTTTAGATTTTAACATGAACACCATCATTGTTTCATCTATCCATTGAAAACATACCTTCTTTTCCTAACGTATTTGAAAACACATTCATCACCATTGGATAAACTATGATCTTTCATGTACCTTCCGCATCCTTTTAGAGCATACGGATCCAATCTAGTCATTCAAACAAAATCAATCGAAAAGCACTACAAAACAACAAAATATAGTAATGTTAAAAGAGTCATCCAAACCTTAATCCACTATTAAAAAACATATAAATAATCAATGTGTTAATTATGATCAAGTAAACATTGTTTTCACAATGGCAATTCCAATCTTCAAAAATAAAACTAAATAGGTTTTTTTTAATAGACATAGGGTGACTTCCAACCTATTTAACCAATTTAGTGTGTGACCCATTAGTAAATGGGTCGAAATTCCCACATTCTCCTATATATTAAAAAGCCAAGCTTGTGAATACTACCCTCACCACTCAAAGCTTGCCACGTGGTAAGCTCTTTTTTTCCATTTAATGAATAGTACTTTCTCCATTCAAAACTTGCCACGCGGCAAGTTTTTTTCCCCATTTATCCTTCTTTTATCAAAATACCGGTACGGTCCTATTCGGTCTCGGTACATGAAGGTAAAACCGGCACCAGCCTGGTACATAAAACATCAAATGTCGGTACCGAATTGATATTGAAAATTTTTAGTTCGGGAAATTCGGTACTCCTAACCAATACCATTTGCTCATCCCTGATTACGGGTATCATACAAACATCAACGGTATCGTACAACTTTTTTTATTGATTTTCTTCAACTTTTAGTGTTTCTTTTTTTTTTTAAGTTTCAGCGCTAGGGATGAGCTCGGTGCCAACCGATACTAAATTGGTACTGGTACCGAAAATACCGGTTACGGAACGGTATATGAAGGTAAAAACTGGTAGCAAATCGGTACAAGGAACGCTAAAAGTTGCTACCGAATTGACTTAAAATCTTTCCGTTCAGGAAATTCCGTATTTTTTTTTCATTTACCCATCTTTTATCAAAATACCGGTACGGTCCTGTTCGGTCTTGGTACATGAAGGTAAAAACCGGCACCAGCCTGGTACAAAAAACATCAAACGTCGGTACCGAATTCATATTGAAAATTTTTAGTTCGGAAAATTCGGTACTCCTAACCAATACCATTTGCTCATCCCTGATCACGGGTACCGTACAAACACCAACGGTGTTGTACAACTTTTTTATTGATTTTCTTCAACTCTTAGTGTTTTTAATGGCTAGGGATGAGCTCGGTGTCAACCGATACTAAATTGGTACTGTTACCGAAAAGACCGTATACGGTACAGGTATATGAAGGTAAAAACTGGTAGCAAACCAGTAACAGGAACGCCAAAAGTTGCTACCGAATTGACTTAAAATTTTTTGGTTCAGGAAATTCGGTATCGGTACCCAATACCATTTGCTCATCTCTGACCACGGGTTTCATACGAACATCATTATCATAAAAAAAATTTGTTGATTTTCTTTCGGTTATCTTATACTGTTTTTTTTTCCTATATTTTCTTTCTATTCTTGTTAGCGATTATGTGCCTAACGCGCTCGTAGTGATTTCAAAACACATGTAAACACACTCATAGTGATTTAAAAACACATGTAAACACAGACTAAATGGCAAAAGAAGTTCGCCGCAACGCGGCCATAGTAATAAACCTAATTCACTTAAATTGGTAAGTTATATTTTTTTAAAAATCAAGCAAAAAAATCGTTTAGGCATGTTCTATACACAAATGTAGTAGAAACATGTCAAGCTTATCCGACGGTTCAACCCAACCCAATAAAATAGTAATTATGCATTAGCATTCTCAGATTCATCCTTTTCTTTACCGCTACCATAATCTGTTACCCTATATACAAATTATAATCGGCATGATCAAATCAAGAATTAGAATCTATGATATTCTAATAAGTACCGGTGCTTGTATTACCACAGAAGACAAGAAAACGATATTTGTCAATCCCTTTCAGTAATACAACTCGTATTGGACTACATTCATCACAAATATAGCCACAATTATCCTGCAATATGTTATTTGTACATATTGTAGGATAATTTAGAGATTAGACAAATGAAACAATTCCGGACTGACATTCGGGCACAAATCCATAGCATTTGGCTCCTTCAAGACAGCAGCCATCACATCATCAAACCATTTCTGAAATGGTTGAGAAACAAAACCCCTCATTTGATGCACAATTCGACCATTTAAAATTTTGGCCAGCATCATATGGTATGTTTCCAACTGCAAAATAATAATAATAACCAACAGTTAATAACTCCAAGATTATAAGAATATATCACCAAAATCCACTTATTTGTCTTTATAAGCTTACTCGTGTTGACATACCTGGAGACAGTTAAAAACTGGTATTCTCAATCACAATAGTAAACCCACAAATACTGGCAATGATGTATAGCATTATTGATCACAAAAATAAGAATATTCAGAATTACTTCGATTTCCCCCCATCAAGGCTTTTGAGCTGGGTGCATATATATAATAGATATATATATATACACAAAACTTTCAATCCCACTTGTAACCGACTTTCACCTTCTTTTCAACTGATTCATGTGTGCTTTGTCTTTGACTTTGATAGGTTGTCAATACCCTAACAAAAAAAAAGTGGAAATAATCAAATATAAAATGTTATATCCACTTGATATATGTCAGTTTACTCCGAACTAAGTTGAAATCCAAACTAAACTTGACCCATAATTGAGCCAAATTCCAAAACTACCCTTAGATAGTAACTATTTACTCCAGACATAATTGGACACCAAAAACAATCTGACTCTAATTTAGATTGGTAACAACTCAGTCAAAGTTCGGTATCCTCGAAATAAACTCATGTATCTGTTAACGGGTCAGAATATATAAGTTTTGTAAAATCGGAGTCGGATTTTTAACGGGTCAAAATATATAAATTTTGATCAAAATATGTCCGCATTCAAAAAGAACGCCTCATGCATGCGTCTTATGCCAATTTTTTGCCCGATAAGCACGCCTCGCGACCACTTTACGTACAACACTCACCTTACTTACACAAAAGCGATAGTGGTTGTACCTGGGTTGCCTTGCGCCAAGGCGCGCTTTTCAAAGCCAAGGCTAAAACTATCAAACCCGCCTTACCTACACAAAAGCTATGGAAGTTACCTTGCTCCTAGGTGTGTTTTTAAACCAAGGCTAAAACTGAAGCGGGTCAAATAGGCCCGAAGGTTGATTTTACCCTACACACACTCAACCAAGATAATCTAGTCCAAATCTCTTTAGCAAACACACAATTAACAAAACAATTTGAACCGAAGAAAAGAAAAAAAATTATGGCTGCATGTATTTTTCTTACAAAAAGTATCTTAATGTTCCAGTTACACAAACAAAGTACCTCCAACAAACTTTCTGGTTCAATCATAGGGCGTCGTAAGTGCATTTTTTACCCGCAACAGAAGCAAAGTCCAATACAATATGTTTTTATCTTGCTGCCACAACCACCACCGTTGACCTGAATACCCGTTCGTACGCCACTGTCACAGCTCCGACGACGGAACGCTAGTCGCGTCACCACCAGATCCGGGACTTCCTTGCATGGGTGTGGTCATTCGTACGCCACAACAATGCTAACAAAATTGAGATCAGAATAAGCAAAACATAGAGGCTGTAGTTTAAAATGAATTTGTAGATGTGATTTTACTATTTTAAAACAAAAATACTTTAAAATAAACTAAAAAGGCTTTGAAAATATAGTCTAACCATCAATCTGGTTCGCCGGTTCAACAACCGGCATAGAACCGACTGGCCCAAATGAAGGCGGTTCAAGAGTACTTGACTGGGCTGCTTGTGTAGCTAGTTTCCGCTCCGACTGGCCAGTAAGATTTGGTACTGTGCTTTTATGCAGAACTGGTTGTAAGTCATGCTTTGAAAGTGATGGATGTCATATGCACATGTGTCAAAAAAGCCATTTCTATAACCAAACTGTTGATCAGCCTATATCAATGCCAAACTGCAAAAGGTTTCGAAGACAGAATGAGACAAAAGTCAAACATAGTATTTTTCTATACGGAGTTTTTTACACTAATTCTACAATATTTTTCACATTGGTTTTTTATTTATAGATGGTATCTATTATACATCTTGATGCCAATATAAGCTCCTTTAAAATGTGAAATACAATTTTATTTGAAAATTAGATTGTTTGACTTTCAGAAGTCAACTTGTGTTCTTGGAACAGAACAAACCATGTTGCTTCTATGTTATTCTTCCCATGAAAATAATTTATTTCTAGTGCATGACCTACCAAACAAGCTTTTTTCCTCACGCCTTGCATGACCAACCACGGTCCCTAAGCATCATCTATTCAAGTCGAGTTCATTTTGAAGAAAATTCCATTATCAAAGATAGAAAGCGGGTTCGAAAAGCTCCCTACATAAACATGCCCATTCTCTGCAGCAACATATAAAGAAGTATCCCCTTATTGATAGATCACCTCCTCTACAAGCATCAAGTCCAAGACTTTGAAGGATTTCTATGACTTTTTATTCATAAAAGATAATATCTTAACAATATAGTACCGTAAGAGGCAAAGATTGTGAATATGTGGAAACTCCAACCACAAAAGCTTTAGCCATTTTCTCAAATTCAACATTTAAACTTCATTATCAAATCCCGCTGGTTAACTCCATGTATCTAAAATCAAATGAAAAAATAGAAGTTGCAAAACCCAAACTAAATAATACATTCTGAACCATAATCAAGAAGTTAACTGAGATATATAAAGAAATTAATTATATTTTACCTGTTTATAAGTTGAGGAGTTGAAGCACGAACAGGAGGGAGTGGATGATGAGAATCTTGTTCATTTACAACTTCCATTTTCTCCTCAAGTTTTCAGCTTTTTAAAAAACCCAATATAATACATCTAAAGCGTCTTCTGACCTTTTTTCAACAGTTCATATGTCTAAAAGTAACAAAAAAAATGTCAAAATCAATCCTAAATTCATAGAAGCTAACAGCTAATGGTGCTTTCGGGTGTCCAAAAAATGACCCATGATCTTTAACCGCGCTTCCCATGATGATAATGAAAGAACCCATGATAAGCTTATCAATTAACAACTATAATGTGCATTCAGCAAATAGTTTGAACTTATAACATATGTTACCTTGTAAAGAGGAATGTTTTTGACACTCGCTCCCGCTTTGCAGCTGTAAGAGACACCGCCAGAATGGCATTTACGCCAAGCTAAACAACAAAGTGATTCATTCGTAAGTATGATTAATGTCGAATTTTGTGCAAGAAAAGAAATCGATTTAACGTTTCGAACTATACCTTTTGCTTGCACCAACCCCGCTCATTTTTGGTTCCATCTAGTTCCTGCACCATGTAATTGTCTATACCAGTTTGATCAGTCGGGTCCTGTAAAATAATTTAAATAAACATGCATTCGAATCATGCACATTTTATGATCCAAAACATTGTTTTTATGGTCCCTAAAGCGGAAAATAACAACACTGAAATTGACATCAAGGGGATAATTTTTAAAAGCATGGATGTAATAAGATTAGCATAGTATAAAGAGGTAGCATAATTAGAGGGGTGGAATATCTCAAGCAGCATGTAATTATAACTAAATACAACACACACAATATCTCAAGCAGCATGTAATTAAAATAATTAGCAGCTACAAATTCTATTTCTTATACATTCATACATATCAGGTTGATCTTCTGAAAAAAACATATTAAATATTTACTAAGAAAAGAACAGAGAAAACAAAGCCCCAATTTCCAACAATAATGTCATCATCGAGCATCTTAATCCACACCCAGCCCTTCAACAATAAGTATAACTATTGAAAAAGATACTTCAATAAACGTATAAGCTTGGTCTAATCATTGTCATCGGAGTCTATGGTTAAAAAAGAACATTTTCTATTTTGTATAGACAGAGACAAACATAAAAACATACACATATATATACACACACTTGAGAATCTTTAATTACATTCATTTTGAAATAGTAACTGATAGGTAGTTGTAATGACATTCATTTTGAAATATTAACTGACTATAGGTGGTTGTAACAATATATCATCCGGTTTCATTTGTTGATTTGTCTATATAAAGATCATAATGAATAAAGTCACCCAAACTAAAAGTCAAAAGAACATATCCGCTTTCTTTGTTAAATGTTTTGGTGGTGAGACATCCATTTGAAAACCTTTTGGTGATGAATTATGGCAATTTGAGTTGGCAAGCTCTGTACTGGCTACATCCCCATTACCAGTCCATATGAGCCTCAGGTTGGTTTCAAATTGCTATGGTTCATCCATTATACACAAAAGCACCAATATAACTTGTAACCCAACAAATCTTAGCCCCAAAATTAGCATTCTTACCTTGATTTTAGTTGGATTTGAAGTCCCAAACAACCATGTTAGACACCAGCTCTTAGTCAGACTCGGATATAACACCGGATCAGTCCAAATGTCTCTTAAAAAACCTGAAAACACATAAAGGAATAACCAAATCAGACCTATAACAGGCATGTTAAGACAACAACTCTAAGAAACTTACATGAAAAAAAAACATCATTAATAAACAAAAAATGAGAAAAACTATGACAAAAAAATGTCCCAACAAATTTCAATAAAATTGTTACCGGTACCTGAAAGTTGAGGTGGTTCGATTTCTATTAGTTGATGCGGCTCCATAATAAGCTTAGATGAACTTGTGTAGGAACTTGTCCCGTTTTCTCTCTTAGATTGTTGAGAGCTAGCCGCTAGGTTTGTTTACCAACACTTGATTCAAGTTTCAAGTTGTCAAACCACTAAAAACGAACTGTATAAATATTGAACCAGGGGAGTCTACTCCCTTTGATATTTCCACTATGTATGAACACGCTGAACACTTTAATCCAGTGTCTAGGAAATCAAGTCAAACCAAAAGGACATTAAGCTCATAATTGCTTACCTAGATACACTTGTTTCCTACAATCCCTACAAACAAATCATTAAAAGTAGAACATAATTAAATAACAAAGTTAGAAATTAAGACATAAGTAAGACATAATGATTTGTAAATTCCAAAGTCCAAGAATACTACAAAAAATAAAAATAAAAAATAAAAGAAACCTGCATAGCCCAGACTGCATTCTTGCTTTAGACATTGCTGCATAAACAACCTGACAAAGAATATGTTAATTCTTCAAAATCCGCATAGCAATATGGGCATGGAAACCTGGGTCGTATCTCTTCTTCAACCGATCTGAAAAAACAACAACAAATCAGACCAAAACGATGAGTAAACAACATCCAAGATCGTCAAATCGCTAATATCCATACATAAAAATCCAAACTTTAACAACAATTTCATAACAACAAGCAAAAACGATGACTAAATAACATCAAAGATCGTGAAATCGCTAATACCCATCAAAAAAATCTAAACTTTAACAACAATTTCATCAGAATAAGAAAGAACTATTGACAAAAATCAATATACCTAAGTTAAAGAATATGTTAAAATTAGAAAAGATTATAAATGATTCGTCAAGAAATAATACCGATAAGGTTCTATAATCAAACCGGCAACATAAGAATACGTGCTGCTGGTGAAACCCTAGCCGCCGCCTTGTCCTCGCTTCCTTGAACCACACCATCACATTATCGCAACCGGCGAAACCCAAAACCAATCCTTGTAGCAGTCATCTTTTTATTCAGGCCACAACAACCGTCAACATCTTCTTCTTAGTCGAACCACAACCATCATTTCTGGAGTTGTCGATCAACATCTTGATACCTTCGATTGTGATAGTTGCAACGATTATAAGGTGATATTTGATGTGGCGACGATTATATGGTGATATTTTATGTGGCGGCGATGATTGATCCATAAGAGGAATGAAGGAAGAAGCTAGGGTTAAGAAAAGAGGCTGTTTAGAAGGTTTATATAGCTGGGTCGAAAACACGGGTATGGATTCATGAAGCGGGATCCGTATAGAAAACATAATTTTTTCTCACATTTTCCCGCCAAAAACCACATTTGGTTGCACCACAACATGACATGTGTCCCACACTTTATTCATATATTATACTAGGTGTACACCCGTGTGAACACACGGGTTTGTTCTAATAACAATCGGAATCAAATGCTAAAAAAATATTATAACATATTATTTAAATTTTTGTGTTTAGTTACATACCTTTATAAAACAATGTTAAAGATAGTTTGTTTTAGTCTACATGTTTGATAAGCATGACCTAATTTTATGTTGTGTAATAACTTCTTATATATGACATTAATTTATTTTGACACATTGTTAGTGTAAAATTCAGTAAAAGTCCATTGTTATTGTATAATTCAATAAAAGGCCTATTCATTTTAGGTTGTAAATAATCAAATTTCAAAATGGGCCAAAGAATTTGTATCCAATTAGAAGCTGTCAATGGGCTTGTGGGTTGAAGGCCCTGTGTTTGAAATATAGCCCTAAAGACATTTTGTATCGAACATTTACGTCTTTCGGAAGTAACTTGCGAGAACGAACGGAGACCTTTCTTCAAGATCTTTGGCAAACGAATCCACAGGTAATCATCTATATGCATCAATCGAAGAGTTTGTTGTTGTAAAATGTTCTCTTCTGTTAATTTATTATACGAAGGTAGTATATATTCGGCTCTTGGGTGTTATGACTTATACTTCTGATTTTCATATTGATGAACGATTGAAGTTAATAGTTGTAGGCATTGATGATCTATTGAAGTTAATAGTTTTAGTATTTGTCAAATTAATTTATTTCAACTCAATTAGGGCAATGTTAAAAAGGAGTGTTTATTAGACTTTGTATGAAGATTTTGTACGATTATGTATGGAATGATATTTGCTGAACTGGACCAAGTTACCGCAAGTCTAGACTAATAACAGATTATGCTCGAGTAACAATATGTATTTTAATAGAAATTTGATTTGATTTTCTAAAAAATAGTGTAATTCTGAAATGCTTTTTGACTGTAATTCTGAAATGTCAGCTACTTGTGGATTCTAAAATCGTTCTAAATCGTATCGAGTTACATGGGAATTATAGTGCAGATTTAATATACATTTTATGGATGTATGATTGAAGATTTGTAATGTACATATGACTGGCTGTTATGTAATGGTCTAAATTTTGTTAGTTGACCTTTTAAAACAACATATATTAGAAATCAAATATGTAGAAATAATGAAAATCTGCAAGTTTATGTTGTTTAGTCTTCAAATTTTGTATAAAGATTTTGTATAAAATTTTGTATAAAAATTTTGTAAGACTATGTTGTTTATTATAATTTTAGTTTGTGTTTTTGATATTGAAATAGTGCGGATATATACTTTTGGGTTGGAACAGTATATTGTATTATTGCTTAGCAACAGGGTTTTATAGCAACAGTTGATTGTATTAAACAGTAGATTGAGTGTGCGTTAGGAACAGTAAATTGCACTAAATAGTAGATTGAATGTCATTTAGGAACAGTAGATCGGCTTCCTGGGTAGCAACAGGAGTTTTGGTTGATTATTCAATCAATGAGCTAGATGATACATTTATGTTTTCAAGTCTTTTTTTTGGTCATTCATATTCAACAGTTATTGGCACTATTTCAGTTTAGATGATACATTTATGTTTTCAAGTCTTTTTTTTGTATTCTTAACATTTTTTTTTAATAATCTTTTAATATTTTATTATTTTATTTATTAATGATATTAATACAATTTTATTTGATACTTCAAAGTTATAAGGATGTATGGTTTTGCATGTTACATGGAGGACAACCAAAGAAAATGTTTGGTTAGTACCCTGCTCTCGGTTATGGTAAATTTAGTTTTCTTTATAATATCATATTACACAATTTCTAATTTTAATTTATTTATGCATAGGTTCTCCCAAAAAAATATAAAGAATGGATAACAGACTTTAACTATCCATTGGGCTTTGTGAAAATGCGGACAACGAATGGGCAGGTCTTTGAAGTGAAGGTATATGAGTTAGCAAACTTCTGTTATTTTTACAATGGGTGGTATTCTGTTGTTGAAACTTTGAAGCTACAATCTGGATCCTGGCTGGTATTTCAGTATGAAGAAGCATTATCAAGTTTCCGAATATTTTATTTCTATGACAATATTGAATTTGCTCCATCTGATTATTTTTACTACAGACCCTATGGTGCTTTTGATAAACCGGATGCTATGGTATGTAGTTCACAATCTGAATTCATTATATTGATTATGGTTTGTTATTTATTTATTGTTAGTATATATATTACTAATGTCTAACTTTTTTTCATTGAAGCATATCAATCGTTTATTTGTACATCACAAGATGGACAATACCATCCCAAACTATCCAGTAGTTATTAGAGGTCCTGGAAAGCTTAAAGTGTTTGTTCGAATGGAAGTTTTTGACAATCAGCTTTACATAACCACTGGATGGGATCGGATTAAGAAGAAATTGTCAATAACTGATGAGCATATGCTAGTGTTTGAAATGATTGATCTTCACAATTTTGATATGTTCGTTTTCAATTGTTCAAAGAATGCTGATTTACTGTTGCCGCCGGAATTATATGCTGCTGCTGTTAAGGAAGAAATTGAAGAAGACGTTATTAGTATTTCTGATGCTGAAGATGTGGATGAGGTTAGTAATCGCACAGAAGCTAATATGCTCCCTGTAGCCAGGAATGAGGAAACTATTCCAATAGTTTTCCGCGTGGACAATCATTTTGTAAGTTTCTGTAACCAAAAAGTACTTAGGATCTTTAGGATGTATTAATGATATCATTATATTATCTTTGTTAACATAATTTGTTTTTTTGTTACAGCGCATTAAAAAACATCTTGCTAAAAAAATTGGCTTGCATAGGAAGAGGTGTTTAAAGATTGTAGATGCTGAAGGTAATGTTTGGGATGTTCAAGTGGGAATCGAGGCTCCGGATGGTCGGTTTTACATAAAAAACATGAAGAATTTTGTGAAGGACAAAAAGATGGTTCCTCGTGAAGAATTTACCCTTAAGTTCGTGATGGGTAAAGGTATTTTCTTGTTTGACTGAATGCTTGTATGGCTGGTGGAGTTTATGTTATGATGTATGGAAACAATGTTTTTGGAGTATGGTTTTTGGTTTTTGGTTTACTTAAAACTGTTTTGTAATAGTTGAAACCGGCAGTTTTGACCCTGTGGTACGAAGGGTGTACATACAGATCAGTTTTTTTTGGTTAATCAAATACTAAAATTTCAATGTATTAAAAGCATGTATTCTTCCTAATGACTAATGAATGGAAGTATTACTCACATTACTGATTCCTTGTGTTTTGTATATATATTATTATTATTTGGCTTTCATTGTCTTATAACTATTAAATCTATCACAGTTTAAACATGTCTACTTTTTGTTAAAACAATATTAATAACCATCATTATTATTAGATAAAAGAAACATGTTGATAGGATATTCAAAAGATTATAACATATTCATTCATATATGAAAAAGAGTTTTATACAAAATGATATTTTTACGAGCACTACAGATTTTGTAGAACTTCTTTGTAGACCACATTAGTTGTGGTTTTAGATACTTGTTTTTCGCTGTCACATATCAAAATCTTCAAACCACTCCTGCTCTTTACTCGAGATACAGCTACGTATAGTTGCCCGTGACTAAAAACCGGACGTGGAAGATATAGTCCTACACGTTCAAGTGATTGTCCCTGGCTTTTGTTGATAGTCGTTGCAAAGCACAGGGATAGTGGGAACTGTCTTCGAGCAATTTTCACTGGTAATCTTTTATCACTTGGTGTCATTTTCAATCTTGAAATCAAAGTATGATGACCTATATTAGTTCCGGTAATAATCTTTGCTTCAATTACAAGTTTTCTAAGTTTTGTTACTTGAAGCCGTGTACCGTTACACAAACCATTTGTTTGATCAATGTTTCTAAGTAACATTACCGGAGCTCCAACCTTAAGAACCAATTTATGGTTAGGTAATCCTGACAAATGCATTTTGTTTAGCACATCCGGAGGAAACAATGCCATGTCAAGGTCGGAATGTTGTTCAGTATCACATAAAGAATCCGAACTTAGATATATCTTCTCTTGACCAACGATACTATTTAACAGTTCTGTGTTTATTGAATCAACAACATCATTTGTCGGAGCAAGAATGGCTCTTTGTTGAAAGTAATTTGAATCCCACATAAAGTTTTGCATATCCGGATATGTGAATGAGATCAATGAAGATATAGGATTGACTTCATCTAATATAAGTAGATCATCTGGAATTTCAATCTCCACCTCTCCATCATTTGGATCACCAAGTAGACCATCACCAAGGCGTAAAATCCATTCAACAAATTCCTTGGTCTCCTGAAGATTACTTACTTTTGTACCGACTCTTAACCTCATGTTTTGAGTTAGTTTGAGTAATTGACAATCATGCCATATATAAGAAAAATTCAATGAAGAATTTACAATCATGCTTCTAGTACCTTTTGGAATGACCGGAAGGATTTGTCTAAAATCACCGCCAAAAAGGACTATCTTTCCGCCAAAAGGCTTGGACTGCAAGGACGAATTATTGGAATGGACTATATCTCTCATTGTTCTATCCAAAGCTTCAAAACAATGTTTATGTGTCATTGGCGCTTCATCCCAAATTATCATCTTAGTTTCTTTTATTAAGCCTCCTAGGTCACTGTTCGGTTCTATAGAACATATAGAATCCTCGTTAATGTTTATCGGAATAACAAATCTGGAATGAGCTGTTCTACCGCCATCTAATAGGAGTGATGCAATACCACTGGATGCAACATTCAAAACAATTTCACCCTTGGAGCGTAACGCAGCTGCAAATGTTTTCCATAGAAATGTTTTACCAGTTCCACCGTAACCATATAGAAAAAAAACACCTCCATTTCCTTTAGCAACTGCATTCATGACAGTTTGATACACTTTGTGCTGTTCATCAGTTAAAGATTTTAAGAAAGATGCAAGTTCCTTTTTTAAGCTACTCCGATCATAGGAAAGTTCTTTCATTATCATTTGATTGTTCAATGCTGAAATGTAGTTTCCAGAAACATTCGGCATGTCTGAAAAGCAGCTTAACGTACTTCCATAAGCAAGTAACAATTTTTCAATATGTGATAGGCAAATGTTTTCAATCTCTTCCTCTGGAAGAACCAAATCTGAAAAATAAAACAGATGTTTGGTAATTAGCATATAAAAATATTTAATTACAAACGGAATAGAATATTTGAGCTTTATTTAAAGTTTTAAAATTACCAGAAATACCAGTAACCTTCCGTTGCTGGTATAATATATCTTCACACAACAGAGATTTTGTTTGTCTCCAGAAATGACCAGGCCTAGAAATGGAATTTGACATCAACAACATTACAAAAAATGTACGCAAGAAATCAGAAGTGGACCATGTGCTTGCTTCCTCCATGGCAATTATATATTCATTATCATCATCCAACAGACCGCGAGCGAGGCACGCATCTTTAAAGGTAGGATAAATTTTTCCATCAACTGTTTTTATATCATCGAAACTCATTGGTCCTATAACGTGATTCAATAAAATTCTCAAGAAATAACAATCACCAAGTGATGGAGGTACATAATGTATCCTACCAACGGCACCAAAAGGTCTTTTTATACGAATCCACTTTCGTTCTTTACGTATCCATACAAAGTGTCTTGGAAACTCTATATACTTCAATGTTCTAGCGAATGCATCCATTTGGTTACATTTCATCCATTCTGTAAACATAGAGATTTTCACAGTTGGGTTACTAACCACGTCACACAAGTTTGAATTATCGTCATAAACAATAGCCTGACCATCTTCGCAATGAAAAGGCAATATTTCAACAGCTGGAAGTCGATAGTGTATGTCAAACTTGAAGATTCTCCAAGCAGCTTCACATGCTGAAACATATCAACAATCAAGATATGCTTTAACTTCATCTACTTCTGTTTTGTTTGACGGATTTTGATTATTGGTCATTTCCTCATTTTCCTTGTTCTTGCCAGCAGTTGTTGTACTTTGGTAAACAGAAGCTGTCACTCTATCTGGACCCTTATTAATGTATTTGAACAAATATTTGATGGATCCTGTTTGGTTACACCACTCAACATTTATGTGACACTGATACTTTTTGAGTAACATAGCATTGTAGGGAACTACAAACCTATTGTCAAGCAACACGCCATTTTTTTCTACAGTGTTACGTGTTTGACGACGACGGTAGATAGGATATCCTTCAGAATCAACACAAGTCTCATCTACATACTTTTTTGGAAACTTCTTTGAACATTTTAAATTAACCATGCATGGACAATGAGGGTTGTCTGTACCACACGGACCGTGCATCATAAACTGTTTGACAAGTTCATACAGTTCAGAATCCGTCTCTTTGTCAGGTATTTCAGCACTAATAGCCAAATCAATTTCTTTAGCAGTTGGAAACTTGTTCTTGGCACTTAAGAACAAACATATATGAGCATGAGGTAGGCCACGTTTCTGAAATTCGATTGTATAAATAACTGAAATTTTACATGAAAAAAACTGTTATTAAAGAATTTATGGTTGACAAATTAATTAAAACATTTTACAATCACTTACTTGCTTGTATCTCACCAAAGAATTTATGTTTCTTGAAATCTTGAATTAGGTGATTGATTTTAATTTTGAATACACGTGAGATAATATCCGGTCTGTCTTGAGGATTCAGTCGTTTGTCTTTTAAACATCTATAAATCTCAGGCCAATTGGGATTACAGGTGACTGTTATGAAGAGATCTGGATATCCTACAGCTTTGCAGATTGCCATAGCATCTAGGTACTTTTGCATCATATATCTCGATCCGCCGGTAAATGATGAAGGCAACAAAATTCGTTTTCCACAGTTTGACGCATCGCTTTCTCCACTTTGAACACTTTGATTTAAATTCTTAAAGGTTTGACTTCTAAGTTTGGGTTGTTGTGTCTTTATGTAAGCTAACCGTGCAGATTCTATCATTGTATAAGCATCAACCACAAACTGTTGGAATAGCTTTTCAGCATTGAGTAACAATGAAAAGTGGTTGGGTCTGTCTTGTAGTCTGTAACTAAAAAATTCTCTCATTGTCGTGCTGGTTCTAACTATATCATAATCAACTGAAATACCTCGATGTTTAATACCAAGTCTAAATCCATCTTCTGCATATGGGAAAATAAGTGGATATTGCAATGCAAGATAAGAGGGATGAAGCTCACTAATTCTCTGAAGACCGCCTGATCTTGTTTGGACTATGATATCTCTTTTATCAAAGGCTCCATCAAAATCACCAATTATTAATGCAGCAATTTCTTCAGATGTAGGCAAGTTAAAAGTTCTACCATCCTTATCCCTTGTTCCAATGAGCTTGAGTCTTACATCTTGCCACTCATTTTCTTTAAAACAATCTCGTACCATTCTAAATGACTTCACAAGTGGATTACAAGAATCCAACATTTTTTTAACACTGGATATGATGGAAAGATCAAGGAGTTGTTTTGTAGTTGTTTTGGAACCTTCCTTGACACTATATAGAAAATTATTTTAGTACATATAGGAGATATAAGTAAAAGAGATATTCAAACGAATATTTAGTGAATTGTTAATTTACATTATAGCCTTTTGACGATTAAAATCCTCGTTTTGGGAATCATAAATATAAAGCTGTGAAAATTTGGGCTCTTCACCCTCATTTGGTAGCAGAGTACCAATGCAATGGTAATTTTGTCCTTGTAATCCAAAAACAAAAGGACCTCTGCTTTTTTGAAAACTTTTAGAAACCTTGCCACCAAGAGATGTGAAGGAAAACATCATGTTGTATGCTCGAATATTATTCATGAAATTGCGGCTTTCAGGCGAACTTCTTCTGTAAAGTTTTTCAAGAAATGGAGGAGGATCAGGTGAGGGCGGCAATTCAACATCTCCGTTCGAACAACAAAGAGAAAAAGCCGATTTCTTAGAATCCAAATTCCCCCTAAGCATTTCATCTTTCCAAAGCATTGCATGACAGTAAGAACATGTAAAAATAGCATCTCCATGATCAACGTACTCTACAAAATTATATAGATACATAAAAAAGATGATTATATAAGAGAAATATTAGGAGATGTCAGTGTTATCTGGAAAAATACTTTGATAGGTTAAAAGAGGGTATGTACCTCTTGCAATTCCGGAAATGTTTTTTACGACAGAAGATGGTAAACGATCAGAAGAATTGGAATCATCACAGTTAGAGCTTTCACCAGGGTAAGAGTTTTCTTTTCCTGCCGTTTCATTTTAGAAATGACCATTAAACTCAGTTTCAACAGGCAGGAGCATATGGAAAACATTATTCAAAATACAATGAATCGGAAACGTATATTTAGTCAGATTGCTAAAAATAAACCACATACCATTAGTACCTACTACCGAACACTTTGGCAAACGTCGAGAAGTTCTAATATCAATATTCGGAGGAGTTGGAATATGACTTCCACGGGAACTTACTGTAACACGATCCACTTGCAAGAAAAAAATATACAAATGTTATACAACTTCGAGCAACATTCAATGAATGATTAACAGTAATAAGAAAACTATAAAGAACTTACAGTTTGTAATATTCATTAAAGGACTGCTCTGAATATAATGATTGGATGATGCAGGTGGTGTAACCATTGAAGTTGTCCTCCTTTCATCACCTTCAATAATTTTCAATCTTTGTTTCCTCTTTCTAGACTCATGCACACCATAATTAGCATTTTCCAATTGTCCTAAAAATTGAAACAAAGTGACAAGGTCAAATATGATATCATACCTTAAAAAAATATGATTTATAAACTTACCAAAACTGGATGAAGTCAAATGAATCCTACTAACACATGATGGATCTAACTTGGCAGGCGTGTGACATGCTGTACATGATGAGATTTGGTTAATTCCAGCAATAAATAGTTACAATTTTCACATTTTTTACAATCAGTATGTGAAACAATTTGAAAAGTACCAATAGAGTTGTTTACCCATATTTGTAGAAGAGGATTCGGACGACATTACAGTTTGACTGTGATTTAAGTTCCTTGGCTTGTAATATAGACTTGAGGGTTCATACAGACCTTTTGATGATACTGGTTGTTATAGATACGCAAATAGATTTAAGTTAATATAATATTAAAATTATATACATATTATGAAAAACAATCATCAAAAACATACCTCCATTATCGTTTGTAGTAATAAGAACATTGGCCGGAAGTGTATGAATAATAGGAGATGTCTGTAGAGAGTGAGACACACCACTGTTTCTACGCTTATTCAGAATAGACTTTCTTATCCTCCTTGACTCTTTGGACATTTGGGTACTGCATTGTGGAAAACACTTTCTATCTCTTGCTATAAAATTCTTATTATTCTCCATAACTATACATAAGAATTGGGAAAATATACTTGATTTAGGGCTAGCTACAAGTAATTATTGTAACCACTGTCCAAAAAATCAATTTTTTAAACAGATAGTGATGATTGAACATCCACATTAAAAACCTAACTAAAAAAACAATCAAAGAAGACAAACCTGCAGAGAAGATTTCCAACTTCTGGAATAGAAAAACCTACAATTAAATGTTGATCGAGTGCTTCTAAAGTGTGAGGGTTTTCAAATATGCATTGAGATTCTGGTGCTAATTTTTTATCTTCAGTTTGATACAGAGCGAGTTAATAAGAGGGTATGTTTAGCGGAGGTAATGAGATTAGGATTTAACAAAACTGATTAAAGTTTTGGGCCTTATGGGTTGGTTTTATAGTTCACAACTTATGGACCATAAATTATTGAAAGGCTTGTACCATTTTGTACTGATTTTATTTCTTTGTTTCTTTACAAACTGTTTTTTGGATGCTCCATATCTAAGTAATTTACATTGATACTTAATGTAATTTATATGGATTTAATTAATACATATTTTGTTAATCATGCTTGTCTTGGTTTTATGAATCTATTCATTCTTACAATGAAGTTACCATACCTGAGATATACCCGATTTATATTTGGATTTGAAGTTTGATGATTCATTTTAACGGAGTCACACCTTCTTACTAATTTATGTGATCCTTAATTTATGTGCATGGAGAAACTTCTATGGATTTAAATGCTACATATTTTCCAAACATCCTTCTATTTGTCTTATCAATCTATTGGTTCCTACATATTTATGAGTTATCTATATTAAATTATCAATTTGTCATAAAGAAAACTTACTTCTGGAACTTTAATTTAATAACTTGTTTGACATAATTAGTGGATATTAACAATTTCTTTATAATGTGGTTATAAACTAAACATACATTGAAACGTACCATTGGTGAGTTAGAATTTATACTACGACAAAGCATACTAAGCATCGCATAAACTATATTGCAAAAATCAAAACACAGATTATAAGCAAAGATTATAGTTAGCAGTATAAAAACATAGTTTATAATACAAAAAATTAAACCACATCATGGTTTACCACACAATCCAAGTTCATAGGCTTACCAACATCTAACACATACATACAAACTGTTTCAGTAGTTAACACTTACCAACAACAACCCAACTTCCAAAAACACATACTTAAGTACAGACCAAAAGTTAGACTCGCTTAAACACCAAAAGATAAAGACATGAAAGGAGCTAGGTTTTAACCCTAGATGACCTCTTCCGATTATTTTTGCTGCTAGAAGACAGTTCCCCAATATTTTGACCTTCCACATCCTGCAACGAACGTTTACCATTCGGACTGGTGCCCGAATCCTTCTCGGCTTCGACAACAGAAGAGTCGGCGGTAACAGATACAACATCCTTGAATTAAATCACAAAACAACTACTAAAGTATCAAATAAGGTAATATAATCTACAGTCAAGAAAAAACAAAATCATAGAATCCATATTCACCTTTGAAATAGCAGCACCAGCTATCTGTGAGGACTCAGATAATCTCTCAACTTTGATTTCTGAACCTTCTTGACTAAACACCTATTATCAAAATATTTCCAAAAAAATTCAACTAAGTTATTTAAACTACAAAAACTGGAAACCAAAAACACATCAATAAAAGATATCCAAAAACTATTACCTCATCAACAACCTCAAGACCATTACCATTACCAGCAACCAACTCAGCAAGTATTTCCGGATCATCACATAATTTTTGGATAGTGTAAACATGATAGTCATGGTTAAGGTTGTAATCAGAAACTTCAATTTTAAAAGCCAACTTTTTTTCAACCAACCGAGATATTTCATGTGGAAAACTCTCAGTATCATTGGCCTTCACTTGGCGTTCCCTTATATCACTCGCAGTTGAACCAATGAGCTTCATTACATCTTTATCAAACATCACGAAAGAGATACTACCGGTTTCATCTTGGACTCTCAAATGTACCTGAACCTGTAATAAATAGTAGTTAAATTACATTCATATTATAGGAAGCAATAAACCTATAAAGCAACATTAACTTACTTAATGGTTATCGATGTACATTCTTTATCGCATTTCGGACAAACCAATGAAGCAGGAGACAGATTCATGACCTCATCAGAAATGATTTTAGCATATTGTAAGTATTCAGTTTTAGTCAACACCTTCTTGTTACAGTTTCGACATGCCGGATAAAACCACCCATAGTTTTCTTGAACAATTTTGATCGTTGCAACTACCACACATGACATTACCTATAAAATGAAAGACAAAACTTTATTAACATACTAATATTATAAAACATAGAAAACAGTAAAGGAAATTAAATGACTTTGAATGGATATAGAAATATTCATACGCTTTCAATCTCAATTATTTCATCAACATGTTTCTTAGGAGTATCAATTAGAAATTCTTGACGGACTGGAAATACACTCTGAGATGAAAGAACGGTTTGAGAAGAAGAAGCACCAGCTTGAAAGTGTTTCACTAAAAGCCTATGAAAACAACATTCGTGTTAATACTCAAACTCGTATTAAGAAAAATATGGAAAATAAGAAATATAATTCAGTAATAGTACCTCCTACGAAGTTCATCCACCTCATGAATTTCTTCGTTGAGAAACAGTCGAGTTCCAAACTTATCATTCTGAACGGTATATTGTCCTGCATGTAACAATATACATATACAACAAATTTATTACAAATGAAAAAAACACATTGGAAACACTAAAGTAAATGAATCAGTCAATTGTAAATTACCCTGCCACAGCTTAATCTTCGCATGCTGAATGACAGCCATGACATTCTCAATCGGATTGTTTTGCGTCAAGAAATCATTAAATTGTTGTGCATATCCATTCCACAAAGTACAACGAACTACTTCTCCCCTACAACAAACAGATAAAAAAAAAACAGCATTAAAAGTTCCACTAAAATTTATACTATCTATTAAAAGAACAATAATCAGTCACAATAAATAATGCCAATGATTTAATCTGTCTTTGTATTAAATGCAATGAATGTCCAACTCCCACATTAATTAAAGACAATAATAAAACAACAATCTGTCTTTACATTATTTCCAATGAATGTGCTAATAATAACATAATCATTAAAGAACCATAAACAGATATAAAAAAACATGAATAAGAAAAATCATTTAATGAATCCTCAATACATTAATTAAATACAATAATAACACACAAACAAATTTATTTAAGTGGGTGCAGAAAAATTTACTGCACATCTTGAAGATCAAAGTTCATCTTTTTTCTTTCATTCGGAAAGACTTCCATATCTCCACACGACACAACAATTCCAGCAACATCTAAAATGGCAAACATAGCAACAGTCATCAGATTCAAAAATGTAAGCAAAATATATATCAGACTATGAGAAACAGTCCTACCAACAGTGAGCAGATTCTTTCCCTCTCCTTTAAGAATTTCTGAATGTGCCATGAAGTTAAATCCATAATCAACCCCTTCCCAACCACTGGCACGTGTAACAACCGTACAACGGTAAAAGTTAATCTTGTAACCATGATTAACAACTTTGTAGGTATCATTGTTTTCTCCAACACCAAATCTGGATAGAATAACAACCTCATCCTCATGGAGTTGAGAGATAAACACAGGTATCAATGGAGCCTTAATACCTGCTTGAATTTTACGACCCTGACCATTGTAATGAAATTACCATAGTTTAGAAAGAATCAACCAAATGATACCTCATTATTTCTAAACTTCTGAAACAATTAGTAAGATACCATAGCATCAAATTTAATAAGACTAAAACAAAGAAAGACCAAATAATATTCAACTCAGTTTCATGACATGAAACACTAAAACAAAACACAAAATATACACAAAAGGTTGAACTCAGTTTGATGAAATGAAACACTAAAACAAAACACAAAATATACATGTCGAAAATATACACAAAAGTAAATTACAGAAATCACAAAATAACTTTCAAAAAAAACCTTCCATTTCATTTCATGTCACCAAGATTAAAACTTCACCAAAGTATGCATCTTTCTTTCTTTATAACCCACCCTAAACTCATCTAACACTAAAACAAACATACTTTTCAGAACTTTAGAAATAAACAACCAAACGATACCTCAAAAAAAATATAAAACATACTTTTTAGAAAACATAGATAAGCCCAAATAACACAAAACAAAGAAACAATTAGTAAGATACGATAGCATCAAATTTAAGAAGACTAAAACAAAGAAAGACCAAATAATATTCAACTCAGTTTCACTCAGTTTCATGACATGAGAAAATATATACAAAAGTAAATTACAGAAATCACAAAATAACTTTCAAAAAAAACCTTCCATTTCATTTCATGTCACCAACATTAAAACTTCACCAAAGTATGCATCTTTCTTTCTTTATAACTCAGCCTAAACTCATCTAACACTAAAACAAACATACTTTTCAGAACTTTAGAAATAAACAACCAAACGATACCTCAAAAAACACTAAAACAAACATACTTTATGCTTCACAGAACAAACATCTATCGATGATCAATAACCAACTAAACAATATTCATGTTCAGTCCTTTATATCTAACCCTAAAACATGTAAGAGTATCAGAAAAAACACAAACCTAAACTGTCCAAAGAACACAAACACAAACATCTATTACACAACCAAGAAGATTAGAAATAAAAAACAAACCCAAAATCATGGGGATTAGAGAATCATCTCTGTATAAACACTAAAACAGTAAAATAAGAGAATCATCAATACACAAATACTAATACCTTCTCATCGATCAACACGAGATCCATCCGAAAGGGCTGAATCCATTTGCGGATGATTCGACACTTGATAGTCCACATATCTTTGGATGGATTCAAATCGTCTATGAAACTGAGTGACAAACACTGTAATTCACCGACGGGTTTATTCTCCGATGACATTTTTCCGAGTATGCTTTGTATTTTGAAACCCTAGATTTTCTTGAGAAATCGCCTGAAATGAAGAAACAGAGAAATGTAGAATTTGAATGAAGAAAGCTTTGAGAAGAAAGAGAAGGTATTAGTATTTGAGAAGAAAGAGACGGTGATATGATGTGCATTAAATGGGGATTCAACTCCCCATGCATTTTCAAATTTACCTCCTAAAATAAACATGATTTTTGTAATTTTTGAAATTGAAATACTTGATTTGTATATACATTGAGATTAAAATGATTAAAACAAAATCGGATTTATGACATCAGTGTAATGACATCAGCGGAGTCTATGTGGCATCCTATGTGGCATAGCTAATATCATGACAAGTAAGCATAGTGAGGTCAGCCTTTAAGCTCCTTTTATAGTATAGATAGATATATAGATATATATAGATATATAGATAATTAATAAATAATAATAGGTAGCAATAACATATAATTACCATGAGCCTTACAAATATTAGATTTGCCTTATTTATAAGTTATTATGTTTATGTCATATTTTCTTATTCGTGTGTTTGGATTTAACTTTTAAACTACTATGTTTATGTGGTAATTCGCCAAGTTGTATCAAGCAAGTTGGTGTAGAGTTATTTTTGAATCCCTAAGAACATAAAAAAAAACCACTAATAAACAGTTAAGCAAGCTCTAATAAAAAAAACTTACAATTATGTCACACCCTCAAAAACCACATGCGGAGTACTACCGCGAGGCGTGTGACTGACCAGGATCCAGCCACCAATTATACTGAACATTCAATTAATAATCGTAATAATGTTCACCAACCACAAGGGCCAGTAAATACCATAATTAAAGTTCAAAAGTGTTAAGTTCAAATAGCAGTCTAGATAAATAGCGGAAGCATAGGCAAAACAGTTCAAACAAAGTTCATAGTTTAAGTTTATTATAGAACCCAACACACGGGTTAAGACGACCACTACACATCCCCAAGCTGCAAGCTCCTGAGTCACTGCGTACCTGCAAAGCATGCAGTAGGGCATCAACATAATGTTGGCGAGTTCACGAGTTTGTCCAGTTTTTTAATTCCAAAAACTTGTTTCAACAGTTAATTTACTCATTTATACCATGCCAAGGGGAGCTACCCCTTAAGTAAGCTACTAAACTGGTTTACAATACCGAATACTATGCGACCGTACGTTTCCGTAGAGTGCCCCGTTTGTCAATGTTCTATCATCATTGACGGTTTGCCAAAGTCTATTACTTCACGCTCGATCCCATACGCGGGCACGGTGTGAGGCTGGTGAGACCTAAATAGCGCTATCAACTAATAACCCGTTCGCCAGGCCCCGACGACTAATCGGTATTAAGTAGTAGGGACTTGAGTGATAGAGTTTCGTTTAGTATTGCTTGTTGCATCCAATATAAATAGTAATTAACTAAGGGTCCCACATAGGGGAAGAAAAGTAGGTTTGTATCCCTTACAAGGGGATAGCGTTGTTTTAAGTTCCGTTTCCCAACCACCGGGAACGCATGCTTTAAAAGTTGTGAACTCACCTTGGGTTGCTCGGCAGATTAGTTTACTGGGTCAAGCACACTGGTCACCACGTCCTAACATGGTTACCAGTATGGGCCAGGTTTGGGTACAGAGAAGTCACGTATATTCTACATATAACTAACACATAGCATGCATAACATACAATTATCCCTTAAGTTATTGGGCCATGTTCTAACAGCTAATCATAACGGCACATAGCAACAGTAGCACAGATACAAAGCCCAAAACACGTTGTCACATATGGTGGCCCAATAACTGAATCGGACAGCCCAGTCGAGACCAGGTGGTCTCGACTCGAGAACATGCGGTCTCGAGTCGCAACCAAGAGGTCTCGAGTTGCGGATGGGTAGTCTTGAGTGGTGCATGCAGGAGTCGCAACCTCGGAGGTCTCGAGTTCAGTCTCGAGTCGAGGTCAGGAGATCTCGAGTCGAGATCTTGTTGGTCTCGAGTCTTTGATGTCTGCTGATTGGTCTCGAGTTGCCGCTTAGATGGTCTCGAGTCGAAACCGAGGGTCTCGACTCGCATGCCTGATGAGGAGATCCTTCTAGAACATGTGCCAGCTTTTTGTACTAACCAATAGGATTGCATATTCATGATTTTATGTACTAACAAATCAAAATGCACCAACATGTTCCCAATATTCTATCCAACCCAAAACAGATCAAAACCCAACAATTTCAAATATTCAAACACATTCAACACATATTCATTATATGTTCATACGGATCATCCTTAGGGTTTTCATCTTGCACACTTGATTATTCAAAATAAGCATACATCATCTACCAAAATCTATTCATAGTTCGGTTTATTTCATCATTCAAACACATGTAACTATTCCATTATCCACGCTTAATCCTCATATAGACAATGTTATCAAACAAACATCTAACCTTATTCAATCATGTGGGATTCTAACAACCTACTAGGCATTTTTATTCTACATATGTATGAAAACAGTTGATATTATCACATCATTCAAATGTGCACATTATCTTCATACAAACATGCTCATCATCATCAAGGAAACACCTTTATCACTCAAAACAACATCCATAATATATTCTACCATTTAACAACCTATATATATAGTACTAACCGCAACTTGTTTGGGTGCGAGTGTGTGCGAGACGATGAAGGAAATGCCTAAGCGATGACCACGAGCTGATCCGGAGGTCTTGATGCTTCCGGTTGAGTCCGAGAGAGGAGAAAGGTGCTTGTTTTAGGATTTTTAGTGAGAGAAAGTGGATGAGGTGAGAGGGAGGTGAGGGGAATGTTTCTAGGGATTTGTGTGAATGATGATGGTTGCCAAATAGAGGAGAGTCGGCTAATAACATGGGTTTTATACCCGTTCCAAGTTGGTGCACCCTCATGGGTTCTCGAATGGGCTAAAGGGTTGCGGCCCAACTGATGTGAGTTACTCGAGACCGGGTGGTCTCGAGTCGGGTCCTTGTGGTCTCGGTTCATCCTTACAAACATTTTCATAACTATATACCACGTACACATACCTTAGTACAAGGATCACATAGCACACTAAGATAATTCACAAACTTTCATTTAATAATATACGTACACATAATGCTAATACAAGAAGGTTGCTCGGGAAAACCTAGAGTGTCACATTATCCCCAAGTTTTAAGAACTTTCGTCCCGAAAGTTAAAGTGCAGCCACTGACAAGCTAGTATGAGTGAGAACGTTTCAACGGGGTGTCACATCATCCCCCCGTTAGTTAGAATTTCGTCCCGAAATTCTGAGGCAGCTTCAGCGCTGGGAGTTTCGTCTGGGAACAACTGGGGATATTTGCGCTTCATCTGGTCTTCCCGTTCCCAAGTAAATTCTGGGCCACGGCGCGAGTTCCAACGGACTCGTACGATAGGTATCTGGCTACGTTTGAGGGTCTTGATCTCTCGATCCGTGATATCAATCGGTTCCTCAGTGAAGTGCAGCTGATCGTCAAAAGTGAGTTCCTTGAAAGGAATGATGAGTGTCTCATCTGACAGACACTTCTTCAGATTAGACACGTGAAAGACGTTGTGCACCGCACTCAGCTCTTTAGGCAGATTCAATCTATAAGCAACCTTACCGATCTTCTCAGTAATTTTGAATGGTCCGACATATTGCGGATTAAGCTTGCCCCGTTTACCAAAACGAACCACACCCTTCCAGGGTGAGACTTTAAGTAGAACCCGGTCACCGACCTGGAATTCTAGCGGTTTCCTACGCTTATCAGCGTAACTTTTCTGACGGTCACGAGCTGCCGCCATGCGTTGTCTGATCTGGGCAATCCTTTCAGTAGTCTCGACTACAAATTCCGGGCCAGTGATTTGGCTTTCGCCAATTTCTGCCCAACATGGAGGTGATCGGCATTTACGACCGTACAATGCCTCAAAAGGTGCTGCCTAAATGCTGGTGTGGTAGCTGTTGTTATAGGAGAACTCTACCAACGGTAAATGTCGTTCCCACCCGTTTCCAAAATCCATAACACATGCTCTCAGCATGTCTTCAAGCGTTTGGATGGTATGTTCCGTTTGACCATCGGTCTGCGGGTGGTAAGCAGTGCTCATATCCAGACGTGAGCCAAAAGATCTATGCGTAGCTTGCCATAATTCGGATGTAAAGCGTGGGTCACGATCAGAAATGATAGAGATTGGCACCCCGTGCCTAGCAACTATCTCTTTCAAGTAGATTGCAGCAAGCTTCGAGTACTTATCTGTTTCCTTGATCGCGAGGAAGTGTGCTGACTTGGTTAGGTGGTCCACGATGACCCATATGGTATCGTTCCCGCTTTGGGATCTAGGTAAGCCTGTAACAAAATCCATAGAAATTTGCTCCCATTTCCATGTTGGCAGTTCTGGTTGTTGCAACAAGCCCGATGGCTTTTGGTATTCGCCTTGACCCTAGCACAGGTTAAACATTTGCTAACATACTTAGCGATGAGAACTTTCATGTTAGGCCACCAATACAGAATCTTGAGATCGTGATACATTTTATCAGCACCAGGATGTATCGAGTAGCGTGACTTGTGCGCTTCATCCATCACAAGTTCTCGGAGATTTCCATAAGATGGAATCCAAATGCGACCAGTAACGTAACGAATACCATCGTCCTTGAGTTCCAACCATTTCTCCATACCCCGCAGGGATTCGACTGGAAGGTTTTCCTCCTTGAGTGCTTCCACCTGAGCACTACGAATCTGACTAGGAAGGTTTGAGTGGATAGTGAGCTGTAGAGCACGAACACGCCTAGGTTTGGTTTCCTTCCTGCTAAGGGCGTCGGCCACAACATTAGCCTTACCTGGGTGATACTTGATCACGCACTCGTAGTCGTTAAGGAGTTCTACCCATCTTCGTTGCCTCATGTTTAACTCTTTCTGCTCTAAAATATGCTGGAGACTCTTGTGATCGGTGTAAATTGTGCACTTGGTACCGTATAAATAATTCCTCCAGATCTTGAGCGCAAAAACAACCGCTCCGAGTTCCAAGGCGTGCTTCGTGTAGTTCCTCTCGTGAATCTTGAGTTGTCGAGAAGCGTAAGCGATAACTTTCTCGCGTTGCATCAACACGCAACAGAGTCCATGAATAGACGCGTCGCTGTAAACTACAAAGTCATCGGTACCTTCAGGTAACGAGAGAATAGGAGCACTACAAAGGTTATTTAGCTTCTGAAAGGCAGACTCATGAGCCTCATTCCACTTGTAAGCAATACCCTTCTGAGTGAGAGTCGTTCGAAAATCCCTTGATGAATCTATGATTGTATCCTGCCAGTCCCAAGAATTGGCGAACTTCGGTCGGAGTCTTCGGTGTAGGCCAATTCTTTATAGAGTCGATCTTAGTTGGGTCGACGTGAATTCCGTCCCTATTGACCAGGTGCCCAAGGAAATGGACTTCTCGAAACCAGAAGTCACACTTTAAGAACTTGGCGTATAGTTGCTCATTGCGAAGGAGTTCGAGAATAAGGCACAGGTGTTGTCCATGCTCTTCTTGGCTCTTTGAGTAGATCAGGGTGTCGTCGATAAACATAATCACAAACTTGTCGAGGTAGGGTTTGCACACTCGGTTCATGAGATCCATAAAGATCGCAGGCGCGTTGGTCATTCCAAAAGGCATGACAAGGAACTCGTAGTGACCATAACAAGTTCTGAATGCAGTTTTGGAGATGTCTTCATCACGAACTCTCAACTGGTGATAACCTGATCGCAGATCAATCTTGGAGTAGTAGCTTGATCCTTGCAACTGGTCGAATAGATCGTCGATACGTGGGAGTGGGTAACAGTTCTTGATGGTAACCTTGTTCAGCTCACGGTAATCGATGCACATACGGAATATACCATCTTTCTTTTTGACAAAGAGCACTAGTGCTCCCCAGGGTGACGAACTAGGACGGATAAATCCTTTATCCAAAAGTTCCTACAGTTGCGTAGAAAGTTCCATTAGTTCAGCGGGGGCTAGTCGATCAGGCGCACGAGCTATAGGTGTCGCTCCGGGGGTTAGCTCGATTTGAAATTCAACCTGACGGTGAGGAGGGAGTCCAGGTAATTCCTCAGGGAATACCTCGGGATAGTCGCGTACGACTGGAAAATCTTCGATCCTCTTTTCCTTTTCCTGAGTGTCGGTGACAAGTGCTAAGATAGCGGTGTGCCCCTTTCGTAAACACTTCTGGGCTTTTAAGAACGAGATGATGCCTGTGACTTCTCCGCCTTTGTCACCTTGAACGATGAGAGGTTTTCCAGAAGGACGGGAAATACGAACCATTTTCTCTTGACAGAGGATTTCAGCCCGATGTTTGGATAACCAATCCATGCCAATGACGACGTCGAAGCTTCCAAGAACGATAGGGAAAAGATCGATGCTAAAGGTCTGACCAGACAATACTAGTTTGCAGTTACTGATAACGTGTGAGGCCTCGATGTTTCTACCATTAGCTAACTCGACGATATGCTTAGAACTTAATAACGTAGGCGTACGCTTAAGCTTCTTACTAATACGTAGGGACACATAGCTAGCATCGGCTCCAAAATTAAACAATACAGAAACATAACGATCATCGAGTAGGAACTTACCCGCTACAACGTTGGGATCATTCCTAGCTTCTCCAACTCCAATCACGAAAACCCTTCCTCTTGCACCATTTCCAGCATTGTTGTTTGGATCGTTGTTTCCAGTACCCTGGTTGTTATTGCGGTTCTGGTTCAGTTCAGGGCAATCCCTTCGCATGTGCCTCGTTGCTCCACACTTGAAGCATCCACGGTTGTTTCCTTGCTGCTGTTATGGTTGTTGCTGATTCTGCCTAGCTGGAAGCTGGCTCCTGCAGTCTTTGGCTTCATGCCCCATCTTGTTGCATCACTGACACTGACTTTTGCCACATGGCCCACTGTGGTGTCGGTTACACTTGTTACACTTGGGGTGGTTTCCTCGATAGCCACCCTGTTGCTGAGAGCCCTTGTTGTTTTCAGTTTTCCTTTGCTGAGTTGGGGCCTGAGTGGGGTTAGCATCCTTGCTCTGGTTTCCTTCCCACTTACGCTTGTTATCACCAGAAGTTCCAGCAGTGGCACTGATCCTTTTGGGCAGCTTACCCTGTTCCACAGCCTGATCAGTGAGTCTGTGAGCAAGACGGATGGCTGGCTGAATGGTAGCGAGGTTAGCTGAAGTGACCAAACTCTGGATTTCTGGAGCCAAACCCTTGATGTACAATTCGATCCTTCGATAAGCAGGTCGAGACATGTTTGGGCAGAGAGCAGTGTAGTCGTTGGACTGCTTGGTGTATGTCTCGATCTCTGATCCAACCATCTTAAGCCCGAAGTACTCGTTTTCGAGCTTGTGGATGTCATCCCTGTGACAGTACTCTTCCTTGATTATGTTCTTGAAATCTTCCCACGCAGTAGCATTAGCAGTTTGCAAACCAAGCATCTGAATCTGCGCTTTCCACCACGAAAGCGCGTTTCCTTCAAGCGTACCAGTAGCAAACTTCACCCAATTTGCAGGGGGACACTCGCAGACAGCAAAAACGGCTTCGGCCTTCTCAATCCAGTGTAGAAGGCCTATGGCACCCTCAGTGCCATTGAAAGGGAGAGGCTTGCAATCCATGAAGGTCTTGAAAGTATAAACACGTGGTTGCGCAGGAGCATGCTGACCTGTTGTGAGAAGCGAAGCGAATAGGTTTAAGGGTGAAAAGACGATGCGGGGGTAGGATCTAAATATCCTAAAATAACGAGTTTACCTCCAGGGTGAGCTGCGAAAGCTGCAGCCACCGTGTTGATCAGGTTAGTGAACTGAGCCTGAGTCATGTTAACGTTTCCTCTTCCGCGTCCACTCGTTGTCTTCACAACCAGAAGACACAATATGAGTGCGATGTCGTAATGTAGCCAGAATGAGATAGAAGAGGGAGGTGTATACATCTAACTAGGCACACTAGTACGTATAGTAGAGGATAGATATAAAATAAACAAGCAAGTAAACACAAGCCCGAGCCATGAGGTCTAATACGTTGAACCTTGCACTTGGAGTGTAGTGTCATCGCGAGTCAGGGGTTATAGTCTGGTTTTTCTCAAAAAGACTTTCTTTTTAAAACCGAGTTCACTATAACCAATGGCTCTGATACCAATCTGTCACACCCTCAAAAACCACATGCGGAGTACTACCGCGAGGCGTGTGACTGACCAGGATCCAGCCACCGATTATACTGAGCATTCAATTAATAATCGTAATAATGTTCACCAACCACAAGGGTCAGTAAATACCATAATTAAAGTTCAAAAGTGTTAAGTTCAAATAGCAGTCTAGGTAAATAGCGGAAGCATAGGCAAAACAGTTCAAACAAAGTTCATACTTTAAGTTTATTATAGAACCCAACACACGGGTTAAGACGACCACTACACATCCCCAAGCTGCAAGCTCCTGAGTCACTGGGTACCTGCAAACCATGCAGTAGGGCATCAACATAATGTTGGCGAGTTCACGAGTTTGTCCAGTTTTTTAATTCCAAAAACTTGTTTCAACAGTTAATTTACTCATTTATACCATGCCAAGGGGAGCTACCCCTTAAGTAAGCTACTAAACTGGTTTACAATACCGAATACTATGCGACCGTACGTTTCCGTAGAGTGCCCCGTTTGTCAATGTTCTATCATCATTGACGGTTTGCCAAAGTCTATTACTTCACGCCCGATCCCATACGCGGGCACGGTGTGAGGCTGGTGAGACCTAAATAGCGCTATCAACTAATAACCCGTTCGCCAGGCCCCGACGACTAACCGGTATTAAGTAGTAGGGACTTGAGTGATAGAGTTCCGTTTAGTATTGCTTGTTGCATCCAATATAAATAGTAATTAACTAAGGGTCCCACATAGGGGAAGAAAAGTAGGTTTGTATCCCTTACAACGGGATAGCGTTGTTTTAAGTTCCGTTTCCCAACCACCGGGAACGCATGCTTTAAAAGTTGTGAACTCACCTTGGGTTGCTCGGCAGATTAGTTTACTGGGTCAAGCACGCTGGTCACCATGTCCTAACATGGTTACCAGTACGGGTCAGGTTTGGGTATAGAGAAGTCACGTATATTCTACACATAACTAACACATAGCATGCATAACATACAATTATCCCTTAAGTTATTGGGCCAAGTTCTAACAGCTAATCATAACGGCACATAGCAACAGTAGCACAGATACAAAGCCCAAAACACGTTGTCACATATGGTGGCCCAATAACTGAACCAGACAGCCCAGTCGAGACCAGGTGGTCTCGACTCGAGAACATGCGGTCTCGACTCGAGAACATGCGGTCTCGACTCGCAACCAAGAGGTCTCGAGTTGCGGATGGGTAGTCTCGAGTGATGCATGCAGGAGTCGCAACCTCGGAGGTCTCGAGTTTAGTCTCGAGTCGAGGTCAGGATATCTCGAGTCGAGATCTTGCTGGTCTCGAGTCTTTGATGTCTGCTGATTGGTCTCGAGTTGTCGCTTAGATGGTCTCGAGTCGAAACGGAGGGTCTCGACTCGCATGCCTAATGAGGAGATCCTTCTAGAACATGTGCCAGCTTTTTGTACTAACCAATAGGATTGCATATTCATGATTTTATGTACTAACAAATCAAAATGCACCAACATGTTCCCAATATTCTATCCTACCCAAAACAGATCAAAACCCAACAATTTCAAATATTCAAACACATTCAACACATATTCATTATATGTTCATACGGTTCATCCTTAAGGTTTTCATCTTGCACACTTGATTATTAAAAATAAGCATACATCATCTACCAAAATCTATTCATAGTTCGGTTTATTTCATCATTCAAACACATGTAACTATTCTATTATCCACACGTAATCCTCATATAGACAATGTTATCAAACAAACATCTAACCTTATTCAATCATGTGGGATTCTAACAACCTACTAGGCATTTTTATTCTACATATGTATGAAAACAGTTGATATTATCACACCATTCAAATATGCACATTATCTTCATACAAACATGCTCATCATCATCAAGGAAACACCTTTATCACTCAAAACAACATCCATAATATATTCTACCATTTAACAACCTATATATATAGTACTAACCGGAACTTGTTTGGGTGCGAGTGTGTGCGAGACGATGAAGGAAATGCCTAAGCGATGACCACGAGCTGATCCGGAGGTCTTGATGCTTCCGGTTGAGTCCGAGAGAGGAGAAAGGTGCTTGTTTTAGGATTTTTAGTGAGAGAAAGTGGATGAGGTGAGAGGGAGGTGAGGGGAATGTTTCTAGGGATTTGTGTGAATGATGATGGTTGCCAAATAGAGGAAAGTCGGCTAATAACATGGGTTTTATACCCGTTCCAAGTTGGTGCACCCTAATGGGTTCTCGAATGGGCTAAAGGGTTGCGGCCCAACTGATGTGAGTTACTCGAGACCGGGTGGTCTTGAGTCGGGTCCTTGTGGTCTCGGTTCATCCATACAAACATTTTCATAACTATATACCACATACACATACCTTAGTACAAGGATCACATAGCACACTAAGATAATTCACAAACTTTCATTTAATAATATACGTACACATAATGCTAATACAAGAAGGTTGCTCGGGAAAACCTAGAGTGTCACAAATTATGTTAAAAAAATATTAACGAAAACAATTTTTGTGCTAAACTATATAACTTTGTTGCCAAACACCTTGTGGTGACAGGGGTTTTCCAGGATATTATTCGGATTTACTCTGGAATTGAGATCAACCTCAAGCGTCAAATTAATAATGGGCGGTTGCAATTTCGTCTGAGGTTGGGGGTATATGAGGTTGAGTTATTTTAGGAAATCTCAAGCTTCGCCATTGCCTTCCACCATATATGTGAGTGTGTTCTTTATAATATAAAAAGTGCTTGTTAGTGGATGAGAGAAAAAATCTTAGTGTTCATCTGTATATTTAAGAGAATATTGTTCACCTTCTACAATTTTTTAATATATTTTTAAAGTGGTTTCAAAAAGAAAAAATAATGACGAAGGAATAAAACAATATTATACTACATCTTAAAGCAAAAAGTCGGTGAATGTCGGTAGTATAATTACAAAATTGC